>CM031610.1:6597034-6730889 GCA_018398815.1 Conus ventricosus
AATACACACAAAAAAGCCAAAAGCAACGAAAAACAGAGTAGCATATACTGAAGTAACGCAGTCTTAAATAGCATTTGTTAGTTAAGAGAGAGAGAGAGAGAGAGAGAGAGAGAGAGAGAGAGAGAGAGAGAGAGAGAGCAAAATATAGCCCCGCCAACAACAAGAGCCAGAGAGAGAGTACATATACTGTATGTGTGTGTGTGTGGTGTGTGTGTGTGTGTGTGTGTGTGTGTGTGTGTGTGTGTGTGTGTGTGCTTGTGCTTACACTCGTGCGCTAGAGTTGATTTCATCAATATGTTGTGCCTTATAAATACCATAATTATTATCATTATTACAAGAATACGGACGGTGGTGGTGCTTGCTGGCCATTGACTTCAGTTTTCTCGGCACTCATGTCCATGCCTTCCCAGTGAGTGCAACCTTGCCGTTGGTTGGGGAGCTGCGTGTCTCTTTGACCCGGAGAGCTATGCTGGCGGGAGATTCGTCTCCTGGTAGGGCCACCCAAGCCAGACAGGTCAAAGGGTAGAGACCAGACAAAGAGCACTCAAACTGGCCCTCCAGGTTGGGGGTTTGAATTGGGCTAACAACCCGTCCTAGAAAACAAACGTTGTTACAGAAACCGCAATGACATTTCCGAGAATAGCATGGTTGGGGAAGAGTTCTGTCTAGCAGAGCCCATGACGCGAGCTGGTGAAAGCCTTCAGGAAGCCAGTGCGCCGACAACTCTTCTGACGACCAAAGCCAAGACCAGGATAGGGACCTGGAACATCAGAACCCTATACGAGACTGGAAAAACAGCACAAGTGAGTAGTGAGATGCACAGGTACAATCTAAAGATCCTTGGCCTGTGCGAGACTAGATGGACAGGAACAGGAAGAACAAGGCTGACAAGTGGAGACACCATCATCTACTCTGGACGAGAAGAAGACCAGCCACACACGCACGGAGTAGCGCTGCTGATGACAACCCGAGGCGACGCGAGCACTGCTGTCCTGGGAACCAGTGTCACCAAGGATCCTCACTGCAAGATTCAATTCAAAGGGCAGGAAAACCACCATCTTACAGTGCTACGCCCCCACAAACGTAGCAGACCCAGAGGAAAAGGAGGAGTTTCTACAATCAACTCCAAACAGTCGTGGATAGAGTGCCGAAGAGAGACCTTAAGATCCTCATGGGAGATCTCAATGCCAAAGTGGGAACGGACAACAAGGCAGAGAGCAGATTATGGGCATACACGGAACAGGAATACAAAATGAAAATGGAGAACTGTTTGTGGAATTCTGTGCTTTCAACGACATGGTCATCGGAGGCACTGTTTTCCCCACAAAAAAAATTCACAAGATGACTTGGAATTCACCTGATGGGAAGACCCAGAACCAAATCGACCACATTACCATCGGCAGAAAATGGCGCAGAAGTTTACATGACGTGAGAGTGAAACGAGGAGCAGACGCAGCATCAGACCACAACCTTGTGATAGCTGTGCTAAAGACCAAATTGAAAGCCTACAAAGACCAAGCAGGCCGACTATCACATAAGTACAATGTACACAGTCTGAAGGAGAGAGCAACAACAGGGGGGTCAAACTGGAACTGAGAAACAGATTCAGCGTACTTGACCAACTTGCTGAAGAAACAATCGAAGACCACTGGTGTGACCTGAGGGAGGTCTGGCAGACGACATGTACACAAGTGCTTGGAAAGAAGCGAAGAAAACACAAAGAATGACTGACAGCTGGAACATGGACCCTCATCACAGAGCGGAAGCACCTAAAAGACCAGATCAACCAGACCCAAGACCAAGACCAAGACCACAAGCAAGAGTTACAGGCACACTACTGGGACGTCAACCGCCAAGTTAAGAAAAGTGCTAGACAAGACAAGAAACAATTCATCCATGAGCTCACAGAAGAGGCAGAAACAGCGGCAGGACAGAGAAACATGAAAAGACTGTATGAGATTACCCGAACACTTTCTGGAAAGACCAGCAACCCCAGTCCCCCGGGTCAAAGACAAGGAGGGAAACACCATCGCAGGAGAAGCTGAGCAGAGAGAAAGGGGGCAGAGCACTTTAAAGAGACACTGAATAGACCTGCACCACCTGTCCCCCCAGACATTCCACCACCAACCCAGCTTCTGGACATCAACACAGGCCCACCAACCAAGACGGAAGTTACCAAAGCCATCAAGTCACTGAAGTCAGGTAAAGAAAGCGGGTCCAGACGGAATTCCACCTGAAGCACTGAAAGCAGACATCCAGACGTCAACAGAGATGCTGCATCCACTCCTAAGCAAGATCTGGGAGCAGGAACGAGTGTCAGAAGACTGGAAAAGAGGCCACCTGGTGAAGCTGCCGAAGAAAGGGGACCTGTCATCCTGTAAAAACTGGAGAGGGATTATGTTGCTGTCCATCCCGGGAAGGTGCTGACCAAAATCATGCTAGAGAGACTAAAGACCGCCCTAGACAAGACCCTCCGCCAAGAACAAGCTGGATTTCGCCAAGACAGATCATGCACAGACCAAATTGCCACCATGAGAATATCATCGAGCAGTCTCTGGAGTGGCAGACCCCCTTGTACGCAGTATTTGTATATTTCCAGAAGGCATTTGACAGCATCGACAGAGATACCATCTGGAAACTCATGCACCACTATGGCTTCCCACCCAAGTTTGTTGCCATCATTCAGCAACTCTACGAGGATGCCACATGCCAGGTCGTCCACGATGGGAAGCTAACGAAGCCCTTCACTGTACAAACCGGCGTCCGTCAGGGGTGTCTACTATCGCCAACAATTTTCCTGATGGTCGTTGACTGGATAATGCGGCAGTCTACAGACGGCAAGAGGACAGGAATCCAGTGGACTTTCACCAACAACTGGAAGACCTGGACTTCGCCGACGACATCAGCCTTCTGTCCCACAAACAGCAAGACGCACAAGAGAAGCTGTGCCGGGTAGCAGAAGAAGCAGGAAAGACAGGCCTCCAAATCAACATAAAGAAAACAGAAGCCATGAGAGTCAACAACCAGCAACGAGACCCACTACGACTACAACAGGAAGACATCACTGAAGTTGACAAGTTTGTCTACCTCGGCAGTGTGGTCAGCAAAGATGGAGGTACAGATGAGGATATCAAGAGTCGCATCAATAAAGCCAGGCACACCTTTACTACGCTAAAGACCTATCTGGAATTCCTCTGCCCTCTCACTCCATAACAAGATCAGAATCTTCAACTCAAATGTGAAACCTGTCCTTCTGTATGGTTCTGAAACGTGGCGAACAACAAAGACAAACACCCACAAACTCCAAACATTTATCAACAGATGTCTGCGAAACATTGTGAACATCAGATGGCCAGATGTTATTGCCACGCAGAACTGTGGAACAAGACCCAGCAAGTTCCAATAGAAATAGAAATCAGAAAACGGAAGTGGGATGGATTGGCCACAACCCTCAGAAAGTCTCCATCCAACATCACAAGACAAGCCCTTGAATGGAACCCTCAGGGCAAAAGAAGAGTGGGAAGACCAAGACAGACATGGCGAAGGAGTACCGACACGAAGTGAAGGCCGCCGGAATGACGTGGGCCAAGCTGAAGAAGATCTCCCAAAACCGTGTCCGCTGGAAGAGTGTGGTTGCGGCCCTATGTTCCCCAGGGAATTCAGAGGACTAAGTCAAGTCAAGTCAAGTCATGTCCATGCTCTATGTGTCTGATGTTTCAGCCTGTCGTTCAGCTCGGCGGGGGTTCTAGCTGCTCCCCTGCCTCCTCGTCGAGAGTATTGTTTATTTTTTTCTTTCATACTCACCGAATCCGACAATAAGAACTGTCAACTGTCCAAAAGTTTCGTAATCGAGTCCATGCCAATGAAACCATCAGTTCTTCACAAAGGTTAGTTTCCAAATATCGTGTGGGTGAATGTGATGCCTTAGAAACTATAATTATTACTTTGAAATGTCCGTTTTTTCGCCAGCTTTTACTTTTTAGTCCTCACTGCAAGCAAACTCAACACAACATTACCGGTAGTCACTTCCTATATGGGTAGCCCACCGGCCGCCACCACCACCTCCACCACCACCACCAGCTTTCTGGCTGCCATCCTTCGGAGAGATACTTTGCTTTACGAATCAAAAACATCGACGATATTCCAGTGCACCACGGGAACACACACACACACACAAAAACACACACACACACACCACACACACACACACACCACACACACATAGATATATGTGCCACACACACACACCACACACACACACACACACACACACACACACACCACACACACACCACACCACACTGACTGACTGACTGAATGAAATCAGTTTATTGTCAGATTAACTCATGTTTGTACTGACAAACACACTCACACACACACACCACACACACACACACCACACACACACACACACACACACACGCACACGCGCGCGCGCGCACACACAAATATATATATCTATCTATAAAATAAAATCAGAGTTAAAAACCACTCATATATATATATATATATATATATATATATATATAATATATATATATATATATATATATATATATGGGGGGGGGGATCAAGGGAAGGTTCGCGATGGTTCCTGCTCCAGTGCTCCACGGAAATGACAGGCTGCACACCAAAAATGAATGCACCAAGGCTTTGCTTAAGGCGTCGAGTATTTATAGACTGGCGCAGTTGGCTTGTTTTGAGATTTCTTATTGTGGTTTGAAAGTTGATTGTCTTCATTTTCTTTCATATGGCCATCAAGATACAAGCCAGGTGATTGCACGCAGACAGATCAACATCAAAGGAATGGACTGTTTGAGGGAAAAAACCCACCTGGCGCAAAGATAGGGTCAGAGGTGAGTGCAAAGGCCCGCAATGTGACGTCAACTAAGGGGAAGGTCATGTATACGAAGATTGTCATTTCATCGGTGAAAATCCCCCCAAACAAGGGAATTATTTGATGGAGAGTTGTTCTTTTAATCAATGATCAGTTCAACACTAAATGCTGGCTCAAGTTTATGGCTGGCCTCCAAAACGCTTACATGGATCATATAGTGTTGTAGTGCAGAATCCTAATTGTGGAGTGGGGCCACATGATAATCAGCCATGATGTGTTACAGGCATAGGATGGAAACTGTGGGAGACAGAAGCCAGCTAGACGAACTCTGGCTGAAATAGGGAACCACTTTCCAATAGCAGCCTGGGTGAGCAATGCCTGATTGTGAACAATCCCTGATATATTAATGTCGTTCAAAATTGTAGTTTTTCGTTGTGTTTTATGTTGATCGTATTGTTATTTCTTATGTTGATGGAGAACTGCAATCCAGCTACCATTCCTTATTTTACACTCTCAACACATGTCTGTCCATGGAATGTTCTTCCTCTCAGATTGCTAGTTACTCATAGTACCTTTTACGGCACAAAGTTTAGATGAAGAAAAAATATGCGTTCATCTGTTACCTATGGAAGAAAAAATTCTCGTCATCCATATCGTCATCATCATCATCATCATCATCATCATCTGTCTATGTCTCTCTCTGTCCCCCCCCCCCCCCCCCCCCCCACCCACCTTCGAGAACATTCACACCTTTAGCCCTAAAGCATAGAGAATTCAGTTATAGAATAGTATTTCATAAGCGTAATGCCCCCACAAAGCTCATATTTCCCACGACAAAGAAACGTAAACAACTTTCTTTTGTTGCATCGAAGAATTTATTGCCGCTAGTCAATATTGATGGCGACTACATGACAAAAAGGTCGGTCCTGTTTTTATTGTGTGGCGTTTCACCTCACGATACATGAGGCAGTGTGGTTCTCCGTTAGTGGCTTTCCTCGTGGCTTTACCATACATAGTGCTGATCCTAACGCCTCCATTCTGCGGGTCAACGATCGGCCGGTCTTTGTCGCAGAAACTCTCTCTCTCTCTCTCTCTCTCTCTCTCTCTCTCTCCTCTCTCTCTCTCTCTCTCTCTCTCTCTGTATGTGTGCGTGCGTGCGTGCGTGCGTGTATTTTTGCTTGATTCCTTTTACGCGCGCGTGTGTGTGTGTGTGGTGTGTGTGTGTGTGTGTGTGTGTGTGTGTGTGTGTGTGTGTGTGTAACGGTAGTGGTAATAACTGTGGAGTTGATGCTGCTGCAATAATAGCCGGTGAACAAAATTTCAATGAAAGCACGATGGTTGAATTTGAGTCGGAAGTCACCACATCTGCACGGGGACCAGGCGATTATAGTCCACTGTATACAAGATTGGTGGAAGACTCAAAGAAGATATCCTGTGGTTGATAAAACAGAAAAGGGAAATCCATTCCTTGTTTGAATGTACACAGTGGAGTCGTCTCAGAGACCAAATGAAACAATGTAGGATTACAAACACGTGTAGGTTTACAAAGACATGTAGGATAATAAACACATGTTGGTTTATACGTATAAAAATGTGTATGTTTCAGAACGGAAAAATGTGGGTACACTTCGGCTTATAGCTTACGTCATCAAAGCAGGAAAAACAGGAAAAGAACATACGGTAAGTCCACAACAGGTTCGACTTAGCTGTTCCGCTCTGATCTCTCTTTTTTCCCCCGGACCCTCCCCCTCCCCCTCCGCCACACACCCTCCAATCAGACGTCTGTACCCTGCGTACAGACCAGTGAACAATTCTACAACATAATATACACGTGGTGTGTGTGTGTGTGTGTGTGTGTGTGCTTGACTGTTTGTGACCGACAATGACGTCTGCGTCAAAATCAGTCATTATGTTCCGTGCAGTCCACACAGCTTCCAAAGCCGGTGTGCACTGATCCCCGCATCCCCTAACAATTTCCTACACGGTGATTTTGCCGCTCACGTCTTTCTTTCATGACTACAAAGGCTTTCTCTCTTGATCCGTCACCAGTCAGTTCACCATCTGTCTTTCTCCCTCAACAGTTCCTTGCCCTTGCTCATTAGGCCTATCCACACGAGCCAAACCTACCGGAAAGACGTCAGAGTTAGTTCCCTTTCCGGAAACATCACTCCGCAGGTCATGCGTCGCTTCTCGCTCGAGCCGCTCAGTCTCAGGAGAAACCGGACTGGCTTCGGACCCGGGCGTGTCAGTTCCTATGTCTGAGATCCATCTGGGCGTGACGTGATCGTCTGCTTCTTGGTTGGCTCTAGAGTGGGAGCCGACCTGTCCGAAGTGAGTTTGCACTGCCGCTGTATCTGAAATCTGCCTGTTGAGGAAAATGGGCGTGGTGGTGGCCCTGATGTTGTTGAGGGCGTGGAAGGCGACCTTTGGTGCTGGACAGCACTTCTTCTATGGAGACGGCCTGCTCCAGAGTCTCCAGCATCCGGTCTGCTCCTGGAGGCGGGACCTGGAAGCGGACACCAGGCAGATGGGTTACAGCTGGGGCGAATTAGAAAAGATGGCCCAGGACCGTGGTCGTTGGCGGGCAGTTGTTGATGGCCTATGCTCTGGCGAGTAAGTAAGTAACAGGCAGGCCTGCAAAATTCTCCCATCAGTAATACGCAATGACTTAGCAACGATTCCAAGAACAGCAAAGAGGGCGGAAGGTAAGAGGGGATGGGGGCACAGAAGATGTGTTCGTTGCTGTTTTCAGGACAGACCGCCGACCAGTCGTGGGACCAGAGTGAGGAGCACAAAGTCTTCGTCAGAACGGCTGTGCAACACGATGACGTCATAAGTCTCCGCTTGAGGGCGATCACTCTCACCTTCCGTCGCTGTCTACAGGGCGGAGTTGTCTGGGGAAAACAGGGAGACGGAGACTGGATGAGTAGATCAGTGAGTCGCCATTGCTTGAAGCCGGTGGATGCTTCGTTCTCCTGTCTCTGCCCATGGACAACACGCTCGCTTCTACAGCAACAGAAGGTACCCCCCTCGCCCCCACTCTCTTTGTCTGTCTGTCTGTCTGTCTGTCTGTCTCTCTGTCTGTTCTGTATGTCTGTCTGTCAATAAACAAGAAAATCAGAGCAACTAATCGTAACAGAAGCCCTCCCCCCCCCCCCCCCCCCCCCCCCATCCCTCTCTCTCTCTCTCAGTCAACGAGAAAGTCAGTGCAACTATCGTAAGATCTCTCTCTTTCTCTCTCTCTCTCTCCTCTCTCTCTCACTCTCTCTCTCTCTCTCCTCTCTCTCTCTCTACTCTCCTCTCTCTCTCCTCTCTCTCTTTCTCTCTCTCTCTCTTTCCCATTCTCCCCTCCACATCGCTTTTTCCATGCCCAGATCTCATGGTGACACTCGGTTCATGTCCCAATCCTCATTCATGGGCACCACCACTCTAAGTCTCTCATGGTGACCTCGGTTCATGTTCCAATCCTCATTCATGGGCACCACTCAAGTCTCCCATGGTGACCTCGGTTCATGTCCCAATCCTCATTCATGGGCACCACTCTAAGTCTCCCATGGTGACCTCGGTTCATGTCCCAATCCTCATTCATGGCATCACTCTAAGTCTCAAATGGTGACCTCGGTTCATGTCCCAACCTCATTCATGGCATCACTCTAGGTCTCTCATGGTGACCTCGGTTCATGTCCCAATCCTCATTCATGGGCACCACTCTAATCTCTCATGGTGACCTCGGTTCATGTTCCAATCCACATTCATGGGCACCACCACTCTAAGTCTCCCATGGTGACCTCGGTTCATGTCCCAATCCTCATTCATGGGCACCACCCCTCTCAGTCTCCCATGGTTACCTCGGTTCATGTTCCAATCCTCATTCATGGGCACCACCACTCTAAGTCTCCCATGGTGACCTCGGTTCATGTTCCAATCCTCATTCATGGGCACCACCACTCTAAGTCTCTCATGGTGACCTCGGTTCATGTTCCAATCTCTTCATGGCACCACCACTCTAAGTTCCCATGGTGACCTCGGTTCATGTCCAATCCTCATTCATGGGCACCACACTCTAAGTCTCCCATGGTGACCTCGGTTCATGTCCCAATCCTCATTCATGGGCACCACTCTAAGTCTCCCATGGTGACCTCGGTTCATGTCCCAATCCTCATTCATGGGCACCACTATAAGTCTCTCCATGGTGACCTCGGTTCATGTCCCAATGCTCATTCATGGGACCACTCTAAGTCTCCCATGGTGACCTCGGTTCATGTCCCAATCCTCATTCATGGGCACCACCACTCTAAGTCTCCCATGGTGACCTCGTTCATGTCCCAATCCTATTCATGGGCACCACCACTCTAAGTCTCCCATGGTGACCTCGGTTCATGTCCCAATCCTAATTCATGGGCACCACTCTAAGTCTCCCATGGTGACCTCGGTTTCATGTTCCAATCCTCATTCATGGGCACCACTCTAAGTCTCCCATGGTGACCTCGGTTCATGTCCCAATCCTCATTCATGGGCACCACTCCAAGTCTCCCATGGTGACCTCGGTTCATGTCCAATCCTCATTCATGGGCACCACTGTAAGTCTCCCATGGTGACCTTGGTTCATGTCCCAATCCTCATTCATGGCACCACCACTCTAAGTCTCCCATGGTGACCTCGGTTCATGTCCCAATCCTCATTCATGGGCACCATTATAAGTCTCCCATGGTGACCTCGGTTCATGTCCCAATCCTCATTCATGGGCACCACTCTAAGTCTCCCATGGTGACCTCGGTTCATGTCCCAATCCTCATTCATGGGCACCACCACTCTAAGTCTCCCATGGTGACCTCGGTTCATGTTCCAATCCTCATTCATGGGCACCACTCTAAGTCTCCCATGGTGCCTCGGTTCATGTCCCAATCCTCATTCATGGGCACCACCACTCTAAGTCTCCCATGGTGACCTCGGTTCATGTCCCAATCCTCATTCATGGGCACCACTCTAATCTCCCATGGTGACCTCGGTTCCTGTTCCAATCCTCATTCATGGGCACCACTCTAAGTCTCCCATGGTGACCTCGGTTCATGTCCCAATCCTCATTCATGGGCACAACTCTAAGTCTCCCATGGTGACCTCGGTTCATGTCCAATCCTCATTCATGGGCACCACTGTAAGTCCCATGGTGACCTCGGTTCATGTTCCAATCCTCATTCATGGGCACCACTGTAAGTCTCCCATGGTGACCTCGGTTTCATGTTCCCAATCCTCATTCATGGGCACCATTCTAAGTTTCCCATGGTGACCTCGGTTTCATGTCCCAATCCTCATTCATGGGCACCATTCTAAGTCTCCCATGGTGACCTCGGTTCATGTTCCCAATCCTCATTCATGGGCACCATTCTAAGTCTCCCATGGTGACCTCGGTTCATGTTCCAATCCTCATTCATGGCACCACTCTAATTCTCCCATGGTGACCTCGGTTCATGTCCCAATCCTCATTCATGGGCACCACCACTCTAAGTCTCCCATGGTGACCTTGGTTCATGTCCCAATCCTCATTCATGGGCACCACTCTAAGTCTCCCATGGTGACCTCGTTCAGTCCCAATCCTCATTCATGGACACCACTCTAAGTCTCCCATGGTGACCTCGGTTCGCATGTCCCAATCCTCATTCATGGCATCACAGTAAGTTCCTTATCCGAATCAGTCGTGGGGATCTGTCATCGAGGATGTGATGGCGGTCTCCTTCTGAGAGGAACCCTCACTCATGAGATTCTGCGTCTCAACGACGAAGAGGTGGTTCTCAAAGGTGCACTCCATGTGTGTTAAATCAGATAGCTCACGTTTGAACACCATCAAAGTGACACGGCAGCAGTGCAACATCTCTCAAAAGTGTGGCCTGAAGACGACCTGAAATAGGGATTTCCGTGCGGAGCATTGACAGGATATTAGCACAAATACATGGGTGTGACTTGCATAGAGAGTGAAGACTAGTGCCGTGAGCGCCATGCTACTGAAGGGGGCAGGGAAAGCGAGGAGGCAGTGCAGAGCAACTAGGAGCGTGCACTGAAAGTGCGACAATTACAGGCAGCATCACAACACGAAAAGAAGAAAGGAGCCAGAACAGAACCATGCACGCACTTGCTCGTCGCCACGTCAGCGTGCTGGCGGTCTGACCCGGCGGCCTGAGGCCTCATACACCCAGGCTTTGATGCCTGCCCGCCATCTCCACGCCAGAACACCCGCCACCACAGCCACCTCCACCACCACCACCATGCTCAGGAAAGCCGCCCAGATCTGGCGGGGGAGGGGGGGGGGGGGAGCGGAGTGCACTGCCACCGACTCTGTGAAACTCGTGTTGCCGCACTGATGGTTCAACTCCAGCTCTGAGATCAGGACACTGGGCTGATTCTGGTAGAGAGAGGCGTCTCCTCACCTGTGGACACACACACACACACACACACACACACACGCACACACGCACACACGCACGCACGCACGCACGCACGCACGCACGAACGCGCGCACACACACACACACACACACACACACACACACACACACACACACACACGAGCACGCACGCACGTACGTACGCACACACACGCACGCACACACACGCACGCACGCACGCACGCACTCGCGCACGCACGCACACACACACGTACGCACGCACGCACGCACACACACACACACGCACACACACTTTATCATTTTTGCTGGCTTTCAACTGGCCTTTTTTAGTATCTGAAAACAATTACATGCGACCTGAAGTTGTCATTGTGAACTGTATTCCAACCAGTTTCACAGTCTTGTCTAAATCCACTTACTGTTATGATTATGTGTTATGATGGCATTGTTGCTTCCTAACACGCGTGTTTTGTCTACAGAGTATTTTGTCTAGCATACTCGAGACACGTGACAATAGTTTATAAGAGAACATGATGAACATTATTTTTTTAATCTTCTTTTCAGTGAGCACACATGAAGAAAAAATCCAGTGATCAACTTTGATAATGTACGTAACGTCATACAAGGTTATGAAACACGTAGGCCTAAACTCATCTTTCCATGTCAAATCCATCAAGCATGACATTCGGAGAAAGCACATTACACTGACAAAATTTCAGCATCACATTGTTCCAATCAGGCTCCAAGGTCGTGGATAACATGCAAATATTGACAGAAAGTTCACATTATGTATAATAAGCACACACTCGCTGTTAGTTTAACATATGGGGCCCATTTTGTTTGGTAGTTTGCATAATTCATCTCCACCAAGGACATGTATTTGTCCATGTTATATATATATATATAGACCATGTTTAAGTTAGGTTTGGTTTTGTTAATTCTACATTTATAAATGAAATATCTTCCCATTGGAATTATCAGATCTAACATACCATCGGGTCGTTTCCAAGGGAGATGACTGAGGGCGGAAATTGATCATTTTGTCCGCTCTCAGTCACCTCGCTTTGAAACTAGCTTTGACTCACGCTGACTGCAACCCTTTGTTGTTTTGTATTTTGCGTCACGTCTTCGATGTGTACTGGAGAGCGCTGTA
Organism: Conus ventricosus; assembly: GCA_018398815.1. NCBI lineage: Eukaryota > Metazoa > Mollusca > Gastropoda > Neogastropoda > Conidae > Conus > Conus ventricosus. The sequence goes on from CM031610.1 coordinate 6,609,422, forward strand.
TAAGTGGTTGCTCGTTCTTCGTTTTCATTGTCCTAGATGTTGTTTGTTTTTGCCTGAAGAAGACCCAAGATGTCAAAATGCATGGTGTCTTGTCCTGTAATCTGTCTGGATTGTCTTGCGGAACTAATACTTTCTTTTTTTTTTTAAGAGGTGTGTGTGTGTGTGTGTGTGTGTGTGTGTGTGTGTGTGTGTGTGTGTGTGTGTGTGTGTGTGTGTTTTATTTTTTATTTTTTTTTACTATTGTCATACAAAATAATCTCCATAGTAAGGGACAATGTTATATAGTGTGAACTGTTCATCTCCAAAACACTTTCAAGCTCTTGAACATTATAACTCACTGGTATATTTTCGGTCATGGTAGAAATTGTTTCTCATTTCTTCTTCTTGTTCTCCTCCTCCTCCTCTTCCTCTTCCTCCTCCTCCTCCTCCTCCTCCTCCTCCTCCTTCTTCTTCTTCAGTCCCCAGAGATGTCCTGTGTATTGAAATATTCACATACGCGAATTTGCGTGTCAAACTGTTACTATCTGGATGCGCATTCTGACAACGCTAATAGCATGCATGGGTAAACCATTGACTTCCGGGAATAGGCCGGAGGACGTCCGGAAAGACCGGAAGACACTGGGAAAGACCAGAACCAAGGGCTGTGTGGGCTGGCTCCCCACTTTGCCTTCAACATGTGGCTACTAAGAACAAAAGGAAAAGATGCTCCCAGGATTCACCGAAAGGGGAGAGAATGATGAATCCATTGGTGCTCAACCAATCACGACTGCAAATCCCAAACGGACTATGACCATGGACCAAATGGAATATCCATGTGTCTGTGGAAAGCGTTTCGCTGCCACCCGTGGCATGAAGATCCACAGAACAAAGATGGGATGTGTGAAGACTCATCTGAATGAGCAGCAGCGCATTGCATCAGCAGATAAGACGTCGGAAGACCAAGGCCAGGATTTAAACCACAGTGCCAAGGACATCCACGCTGTTGGTTCGGATGAGGAATTTGCACAGGCACTCGATGCCAGGCGCCTGAATCTCAACCTGCCACGAGCAAACGAAACTGAAGATTGGGAGAAACTGGATGCAAAAATCGTCCAAAGACTCGATGCACTGATAGGGAAAAACAACCCTGGAACACAAGCTAGCTACATATGGGGACATTGTGTATGCCACATGTAGAGACGCCTATGGAGTAAAACTACCCAAAGAGAAAACACCTCCAAAGAAATCCAGACGCCAAGAAGAGATGGACAGGATCAGGGTCCAAAAGAAAAACCTCAAGGAGCAAATGAAGACCGCACTGCCAGCTGAAAAACAAGGCTTGGAAAAACTCTGGAAAGACCTGAAAGCAAAACACAGCGCCCTCAGCAAAGCGGAATCTGCGAGGAAGAGGAAGAGCAAAAAGAACACCCAAGAGCGCTTCTTCAGAGACTCCTTCCAGTTTGCCAGAACACTGTTTGAGCAGCCGAAATATGGGACCCTAAGTGTGGACAAAGGAGTTCTTGAGCAGCATCTGAGGAAAACATACTCTGACTCCCAGAGCAAAGCACCACTCGACATTCAAGGTCTGGTGTGGCCAACCAACCCTGAGGAACAGTTCAATGGCAAGCCTCCAACGTTGGCGGAAATCAAGAAGGTGGTCGACAAAGCCAGAGCCAAATCATCACCAGGGCCAAACGAAATACCTTACCAGCTGTACAAGAAATGTCCCAAGGTACTGGAGTGGCTCCACAGGCTGCTGCGATCACCTTGGAGAAACCAGAAGATCAGCAGCCAGTGGATGACGGCAGATGGTGTGTACATCCCCAAAGAGCAAAACTCAAGTGACATCAGCCAGTCCAGGCCAATATCACTACTGAACGTCGAAGGGAAAATCTTCTTCTCTGTCATGGCAGCAAGGCTGACCAAGTACGTCATGGAAAACAAGTATTTAGATGTGTCAGACCAGAATGGTGGCATCCCAGGCGTGGCTGGCTGTGTAGAACACGCCACAATGATCTGGGACGCAATCCAAAGAGCAAAAACAGAAAAGAGAGACCTGGACGTAGTGTGGCTTGATCTGGCAAACGCATAAGGATCTGTGCCCCATGAGATGATACAGCTGGCTCTTGAGATGTACCATGTGCCAAAGAACATTCGCGACATGCTCAAGAAGTACTTCAATGGCTTCTCAATGCGGTTCTCTACCAAGGAAGAGCCAGTCAAGAGCCTTGGAAGATGGTATGATGATACTCTGAAAGACACACAAAGAGCAAAAGAAAGCAAACAGATGTCGGAAGAAGGCTTCGAGACCACTGACCAGTGTGGGCTCCCTGGCAAATACAAGGTCTGGTGTCTGCAGTTCATGCTGATACCAAAGCTCCTATGGCCTCTGATAATATACGACATCTGCACCAGCATAGTGGAGGCAATGGAAGCCAAAATCAACAAGTTCACAAGGAAATGGCTTGGTGTCCCACCCTGTCTGACTGACACAGCGCTGTACTGTCGCCAAGCAAAACTGAAACTACCACTGAAATCCATCCTGGAGGAATACAAAGCAGGGAAGATCAGACTTCAAAGCATGCTGGAGGACTCAGGAGACAAGGTGGTAGAAGCAATCAAGCCCCAGGTGAAGACAGGCAGAAAATGGAAAGTTCAAGAGGCGATGGATTCTGCAAAAGAAAGTCTCAAGATCAGAGAAATAACAGGACACACACAGACCAACAGACAAGGACTGGGGGTGACCAAAACTGAATGGTGGTCAAAGGCCAAAGGAAAAACCAAAAGAGACATGATGATTCAGGAGATGAGAAAAGAAGACCAAAAAGACTCCAACAAGATGCAAAGCATATAAACGTACTCCCACTTTATCCTGAATACGTGTGAAATATTCCATAAAGAGGAAAAACCGTCTTGGGCTGGTGTAACCGTTAGTAATGGCTATTCTGGTAAACATCGGCCATCATCTGTGACCTGTGATGAACATACTTACAAATTTTTGAGAAAGTTCGGCCAAGAACTTTCTAAGATTTTTCATAAAGAAGAGGACCATTATGGGCCGTTAGTAACGGGTATAACCGTAAACATAAACATGGGGCATCATATGTGACCCATAATGAACATACCTACAAATTTTCAGAAATATTGGCCACGTACTTTCTGAGATATTCCATGAAGAAGAAAAATCGTTAGGGGCCGTTATAGCCATCAGTAACGGCTATAACGGTAAACTAAAACATCGGGCATCATCCGTGACCCATAATGAACATACCCACAAATTTTCAGAAAGATCGGCCACGTACTTTCTGAGATATTCCATTAAAAGAAAAAAGAAAAACCGTTATGGGTCGTTATAGCCGTTAGTAACGGCATCATCCGTGACCCATAATGAACGTACCTACAAATTTTCAGAAAGATTGACAAAGTGCTTTCTGAGATATTCCAAACAGAAGAAAAACCGTTATGGGCCGTCATAGCCGTTACTAACGGCTATAACGGTAAACTAAACATCGGGCATCATCAGTAACCCATAGTGAACATACCTGCTAATTGTCACAAAGATCGGCCAAGTACTTTCTGGGATATTCCATACAGAAAAGAACCCGTTATGGACCGTTATAGCCGTTAGTAACGGATGTAACGGAAAAGTAAAACGTCGGGCATCATCTGTGACCCATAATGAACATACCTGCTAATTTTCACAAAGATCGGCCAAGTACTTTCTGAGATATTCCATAAAGAAGAAAAACCGTTACAGGCCGTTACAGCTGTTAGTAACGGCTATAACGGGGTAAACTAAAACATCAGGCGTCATCCGTGACCCATAATGAACATACCTGCTAATTTTCACAAATATCGACCAAGTACTTTCTGAGATATTCCATAAAGAAGAAAAACCGTTACAGGCCGTTACAGCCATTAGTAACAGGTATAACGGTAAACTAAAACATCGGGCATCATTCATGACCCAAAATGAACATACCTACAAATTTTCAGAAAGATCGGCCCAATAGTTTTGTCTGGAGCGAGTGGAACACATTTTGACCACGGACGGACGGATGGACGGACGGACACACACACCACACACACACACACACACACACACACACACACACACACACACATACACACACACACGCGCGCGCACGCACGCACGCACACACAGCATTTCTTCGTTCCCATTCTAAAGTACTCCCTGTTCTATAAGAACTGGGAGTACAAAAAGCAGTCCAGCAGAGCCAGCAAGGGCAATGGACAACTCCAAAGAAGTCTCACTTGGAATGACATTTGGCACATGGCCCCTCTCAGGATCAGCTTCATTCTCAGATCTGCATATGACCATCTGCCCTTAAATGCAAACCTGGTGAAGTGGGGAAAAACAAACGATCCTGCATGCCCCCTCTGCCATGAAAAACAAACAGTGGAGCATGTCTTAAGCTCATGTAAAGTAGCCCTGACTCAAGGAAGGTACACATGGAGGCACAACCAAGTGCTCAAAAGAGATTGTACAAGCAGTGTTGGCTAGTACCAACACCACAAAAGGGAAAACCAGGACTCCAAAAGCACTCGCAACATTCTTCATGGAAGGAGGTAGCAAATCATGGCCAAGAACAACAGTGCCACTCGGAACATGCAGAGTCTGCTGGACGGGGCAGATGACTGGGAGTGCAATGCAGACCTCCCAGAATAGAAGAGTCACCCAGAGATCATCAGGAAGAGTGGCATGAGACCAGACATAGTAGTCCACTCTCAGTCAACCAAGCAGCTGATCATGATCGAGCTCACGGTGCCATATGAGAACAGAATGGAGGCAGCTCAAATCTACAAGACTGAAAAGTATGCTGATCTGGCAAACAGCCTGAGGAGAGAATGCTATCAGGTCAAAGTCCTCACTGCAGAAACTGGAGCTAGGGGGTCTGCATACAGCCTCATGAAACAGCTCTCAGTTTCAGGGAGGGGAAAAAACAGAGCCCTGAAAGCAATGGCAGAAGCGGCGGAGAGGTGTTCAAGCAAGGGGCATCCGGAATCATGAACCGGGTGTGGCCCAACCCCCCTAGAGTGTCAGGAGATAAGGGCCGAAACACTTGCTTGAAGGGGCTTCTCTTCTGAGGACTCTCTGCTGCCACGCTCTCCACGAGTTTCTTTCTACTACATAGATAGAGAGAGATTATTAGGTCTTTGTTATCTAGATCGCCACGTCTACATTATGTACGTTGTATATAGGTCTACAACACTATGTGTGTGTGTGTGTGTGTGTGTGTGTGTGTGTTGTGTGTGTGGTGTGTGTGTGTGTGTGTGTGTGTGTGTGTGTGTGTGTGTGTGTGAGAGGAAAGGCTTGACTGAGAAAACAGTATTTACTAATGCAGTTTTTGTTAAAGGCAGAATTATGGAGATGGGGGTTTCTTATGTTTATGTTTCCATGTTTATATTATTTTGGTTGCTGAGTTTAAGTTTGAATACTGTTCATGCAGTGTTTCTTAGTTTTTGCTTGTGCATTGTGACTTGTGATGAGTGCAAGTCGATGTATATTTCGTATGTATTGGTCAGTGGGGTGTGTCAATTCCCCTGTAGATAAGATGTATCTTAGGGTTTGACTTATTGGCTTTTGGCAAACAGTAATATCTATGTTCGGTTTCATGCCCTTAGATATTAGGAGTCCGTGTAATAGACAGGTCCGGATTTTCAAAATTCCGCACCCCGTAGGCATTTTTGAGGAAAAGTTGGCAACCACCGTTTTTGGATAGAGAAAAGGTTGGTAAATGTGAAAAATGCCGTCTGCCAAAGAAATCAGGGCCCCAGTTTACTCAGAAAATTAAATTTTAAAAAATGGCCGCCGCGAGACTGAGGGAAGTATGAATTCCGCATATAGCCCGGTATTTTATCCTTAAAACTCAGTCTACATGTAATTAAATCTTACCCTTATTACTTGTAAGTATCTACAGCAATCAGAAAAAGAAGTATCAAAACTTGTAACTGACATGCAGTTAATTAAAATTGCAGAATGAATTAAAAATACGACCAAATAGTGATGTAACATGTTTTCGAGACGATAAAAGTGAGAAATTTGTGATACTGTGATATTATTCTAACATGTGGGGAGTTATTTGTGTGTTTCAGAATGATGAGGACTCAGCTTGAAGATGGAAGCTGTCTGTACCTCAAGCGTCAACGGCCTACTACAGCATATGAAAACTGTTTAATCTGCCAGGATGACAGAAACGACAAACTATGTTCTGGCACACAGGCAGGACTTGGGGCATTGCAAAAGGCTGCACATTAAAGGGGAAAGTCTTCGAGACAGGGACAACAGATGCGCGATCGAGCGGATTCAGAGTGTGCCTACTTCAGAGCGTAAAGAACAAGTATTCTGGCACAAATCTTGCTATGCCACTTTTACAAGCAAAGAGCGTATCAAAAGACTGCAGAAAATTGTCCAGTGTCTGGCAAGGTTCTAGTCAACAAGACTGTGTACCCAGCACTTCTTCTTCAGGTTCAATGCTGCGAAGTTCCACATCGACCGTCGACTGGAATGCCTGCATTTTCTGTCAGGACAGCAGCGGGAAAGGCAGTCTATGTTCAGTCACTACCTTCAACATGAGTCAGCAAATCTTGGAGTCCTCTAAATATGATCCAGTTGCTCACGTGCGCTTGGCAGGTGTGAGTGATCTAATTGCTGCGGAAGGAAAATATCATCCAAATTGCTTGAAAAAGTTTCAGCGCAGTACAGCAAAAACAAAGGAAAGCTCACAACACACAGGTATTGCTCTGGGGTGGCTTGTAACTGAGATCAAGGAGTCTGCAAAGAAAGGTCTTGTACTGCAACTTGGTGAAGTGTGGAACAGATACTGTGAGTTAGCAAACATCGCAGAGATTGAAATCCCTTCATCATATGTCAGCAGAAGAGCTACATTCAAAGAAAAACTTCAGACCTGCATTGACGATGTGTATGACTGCATCACTTTACCACATCGGGATGTTTTGCTCATTCCAAAGACATTTCGACATGTGGCATTTTCTACGCTCTTGTCTGAGGAAGATGAACCCCGTTGTGATACCCACCTACAAACCACATGAAGACGGATTTCTTGAGATGGTGCATGTAGCTCTGAGATTGAGATCTGACATTGAAACGCACCAAAAATACACCGGATTTGCTGTCAATGAAGAAGAAATGATAGCATGTGTTCCCGAAAGCGTCTTCATGTTCATCAGACTCATGTTTGGTGGCATGAGTCTCTTGGAAGGGGATCAAGAAGACATGGAAGAAGCTACCACTGAACAAAGGGAAACAAATACACAAACAAGAGTTCTCAGCATAGCCCAGGATCTGGTGTACAATGTGACTGGTGGAAAGCATTTGACTCCAAAACACGTAGGCCTCGCAAGTACTTTGCATCAAGCGACTCGTTCAAGAGAACTTGTCCAGTTGTTTCACAATGCCGGGCACACAGTAAGCTATCACAGTTTACTGCAAATTGATACTGCTCTGGCGGAGAGTACTCTTGAGGCCATGGATCAAGTAACAGGAGCAGTTACGCCACCAAACTTTGCTCACAACAGATTTGTCCACTTCACGTGTGATAACATCGATATAAACGATTCAAGTTTGGATGGAAAGAAAAGCTTCCATGCTACACAGGTGGCTGCATGGCAACGTGGTCCAGAAGCAGACATGGGAATGCAACACTTAAAGCCTTCACAGCAAGAGAGCATTCAGGTTCCCGAAGTCATGGAACAGCTTTTCCCAGCTAAAGTGATACAAGGCAAGGCAGATCCCACCCTGACAACAGACACCCAAAAGGAATGGTTCGACAAACCAGAAGAAGACAGCAGGACTGTTACATTAGCCTGTGCACAAGACATGGCATTTGTTCTGGGCAGGCAGAGTGAAGGAGAAACAAAGCAGGGATGGACAAGTTTCAACCAGTCACAGAGTAAAGTCTCACCTGAAATGACTAGCATTGGATACATGCCTATTGTGCAAGCACCAGCCCATGATCTTGATACTCTAAACACTGTAGTGGTGCGATGCAAACATGTGGCAAGGAAACTCGGACAACATCATGTTGTCCTAACTGTGGATGAGGCACTGTTCTGGAAACTGATGGAACTGAAATGGGCAAAGAAGGAATACCAGGACTTTTTGATCATCAGGCTTGGTGGTCTTCACACAGCCATGAACTTCATGAAAGTTATCGGAAAGCACATTCAGTCATCTGGACTACTGGAGTCGTGGGTTGAAAGCACAATTCTTGGCTGCAACGTCTCATCACTGCCTATGAAGCTGGAAGAGACGTCAACCTCCAGGATGTCCTAAATCATGAACTCTTGGCAGTCCCACTGGCCATTGCTGAAATGAATGGACAGCTTCGTTCAGGTCCAAAGGCGATACTTGCTGAAACCCTGACCAGTGAAGTTCCATGTCCTCCTCAGCTAGAAGCAACAGATCTGGAAAAGGAAGCCACACTCATCGTTGATGGCCAAGCACTGGTCAATGCCATTGGAAAACCACAGACAGCAGTGACATTTGGAGACCTGGCAGACGTCTTCATTGAAGCTGTTCTTTGGAGCGGAGCAGACTTCCAAAGAATTGACGTTTTGTTTGACAGGTACTACGAGCTTTCCATCAAAGGAGGAACCAGAAATCGGCGCAAACAAGGCGCAGTTGCAATCAGAAGGATGATTGAAAGCAGAGATGTCCCTCTCCCAGCCAAGTGGGACAACTTCCTCGCCCATCAAGAAAACAAAGCAGACCTCGCAAGATTCCTTTCTCAACAGCTGATCTTGAAGGCACCCAATGACAAGACAGTTGTTGCTGCTGGTGGCTTCAGCAATGAAGAGAGAGCAGAGACATCTGATCCAAGAGTTGATGTGGAGCATTTGGAGACCAGACATGAAGAGGCTGACACAAGGATCATCTTGCACTGCGTCAACAGCCAGGCTGCAAGCATTGTTGTGTCTGCAAGAGACACTGACGTCATTGTGTTACTACTTGCACATTTCCACAGGATGCCTTGCCAGAAAGTGTGGATGAAGACGGGAACAGCCAAGCAGAGAAAATACCTCCCAATCCACACCATTGTGGAACACTTGAGACTGCACCAAGATGCCCTTGAAGCTTTGTCTGCTTTTCATGCACTGACAGGCAGTGACACGACTTCGTACCTGGCTGGGCACACAAAGAAGACGTGCTGGGTAACCTACAAAGAGCACTACCGTCTCCTGCAGTGCCCTGGAGAAGACCCTGATCTTAGGGACCAAACCATCCAAGAAGCAGAAGAGTTCGTTTGCAAACTATATGGCGTGTCAGACACATCCAACATCAATGAAGCACGCTGCAAGCTATTGTCAAAGGCGTCATACCAGAGAAGCTTCCTCCAACCAAGGATGCGTTGTCACATCACATCAGACGTGCACACTTCCAGGCAACAGTGTGGCGACAGGCTCACCTGCAGCATCCAGTCCTGCCTCCCACTGCGACCATGGGATGGAAACTCGAAGCCGAGACACTTGTTCCTGTTCTGATGTCACTGGCCCCCGTCCCAGAGTCCTGTTTGGAACTGATCAGCTGCAGCTGCACCACGAGATGCATGACAGCCCGCTGCAAATGCAAGAGGTCACGCTTACCATGCACAGGGGCTTGCAGATGCAGAAGAGACGATGAGAACTGCCAAAATGAGTGACTCCCAGCTCAAGTTCACCAACGTGTACAACAGCAGTAATGCTAAGACTTGTGTGGTTTAGCTTGATACTTCAGTGCAAACATGTTTTGCACGGGAAGAAGACAGCAGTTTGAAGTACTTTACAGCAACTGTATTTAGACAGCTAGATTCAGAATGGTTCACTTAGATGTGTTTCCAATTTGAAGAAGCGAACTATGTGATGACATAGTATGCAAAGTGCAGCTTTAGATTCTCGTCGATAGCAGTGACTGTGTGATTTTTTTCCAGTCAGTAAACAAAGTAATTTTGTGCTATGTGTCTGAACAAGTACTGACTTACAATTAGATGCTTAAAGAGCATGTTTCATGCTTGCTACATAGTTTCTAATTCTTTGATTGAACCTCTTTTTACAAAAGGTTGTAGCCACTAAGTACAGTACTACTTACGTTTTTTGTCATGATAGTGTAAATCTCATGTCCTTGTTTGTTTGTTCGTTGTTTGTTTTCATCAACAATTGCTTTCACTTTCGTCATTTTTCTTTTACATGGAACACAAGTGGTGATCATTATATTTGTTACTTTCAACAGTAAAGGCGAAATCTTTGATTGCCATATGGCTCTTGGTGTTCTGTGATCTTATGCGTTACTTTTTGGTGTAAGTTTATTTACCGCAATTTTGAATCGTATGCTTAAACCAAGGTACATTTTGCTTTTAAGTATCGTATTTGCGGATCAGCATGACAGAATCGTGAAGAAATCAGAACATTTTTTGCAAGATGTTGTATGATTCTCTGAACGTAAGAGTTTCCTAACCGGCCAGTGGCCATCTTACTTTGTTTACCTCTAACTCCTAAGATATGGCATTTAGAACTTGGCAGACGGCAGAAATGAACTCTGCACCCCTAAATCCATAAAGTAAGACCCATGAAGTGATTTTCCTCAAAAATGCCTACCGCTTTTTATAGAGAGCGAATTTCACAAAATCCGGACCTGTCTATAAGCCCTATCCTTGTCTAGGCTAGGCTGTTTCAGCCTCCATCTGGAAGTGATGGTGAGGTGGCCTAGTGTGTGGTGCTGTATTGTTCCTGACATGCGGAGCAGCGTTCGTCCCTACGTCATTGTCTGGCATCAGTGTTTGATGCTGTCTGTGGTGGGCTGGTAGAAAGCGAGTTTTCCTTGTGTGAACTGTCGTTTTCTGGTGCTGTTTTGATGTGTGATCTCTGAGTTTGTATATCCTGCTGTTTGTTTGCTTTTTCTTTTTAAAAAATCGATCATTTTTATTTTAGAGGAATTAATTGTGACGTCAACGTAAAGAACAATTATCATGACGTCAAGGTAGAAAATTAGGTAGACGTGACGTAAATGATAAGAGACAACGGGGAGCGAGAGAAAAAGAAGAAACGGACGGGCCTTGTGTCCAGCCTGGAATTGTATTTGTTTTTGTTTTATTTATTCATTCGTTGCAGTTCTCATCGGGTGATTTCCAGTCAGTATTGCGTCGTTGCTGCTGTATCAGCGGAAATTTTGATTCAGCTGTATTCTTTTTGTGGTTCACTGTGCCCTGTCAATCGTCAAATCATCGGTATTCGTCAGTGGTTCGTCGGTGCTTCTGTACTTGTGGAAATTTGATTCAGCTGTATTCTTCTGGGGTTCGACGTTGTTTTAATGTGCCTTGTGGTTCTGTGCTTCAGCTGTGGTCGTCGGTGGTTTAAGGTGGTTTCTGTGCTCTGAAGGTTTTTTGTTTGTTTGTTGTTGTTTTTTTGGTTCAGTTGGGTTTGTCGGTGGTTCTTCTTCTTCGTCGTCGTCGTTCGCTGGTTTGTTGGTGGTTCGAAGTGTTTACCGTGTTCTGTGGGACTCTAGTTCAGCTGTATTTGTGGACGGCTCGGTTCACCGTGTGGGTTCCCGGTTGGTGATACATGCCGCCCGTTTTGTGCTCAACCGCTACCACGACACGTCAAGTGCGAGCCGGATGATCGACCAACTCGGTTGGGCGTCCCTTGAGCAGCGTAGAAGAACCTCACGCCTGGGGCTCCTTTATAAGATCCACCATGGACTAATCCAGTGCCCAGTTATCAAGAGCAAACTGGTCCCACCTCCACCACGACAGCGCCGTACCCACAACCAGCAGTTCTGCCTCATCAACACCAGAACTCAGTACAGAGGTGGCTCATTTCTACCCAGGACTGTTAGGGACTGGAACCATCTTCCCAGTGAGACAGTAGAGGCAACAACAGTCGACGCTTTTGTGTCGCAAACCTCTGCGTAACAGTGACAGCGTAATGATAACATATGGCCCTTACGGTAACGGACCGGCTATGGTTTAAGGACAATGAGAATCGCAGTGAACGTGATCAGTGATCAGAGCATGCAAATGGACTGCCTAGAAGTAACAACACCCCCCCCCCCCCCCCCCCCCCCCCTTTATGTGCCAGAATGATCATCCTCATGATCGTGGGCACCAAAGGAAAGAAGAAGAAGAAGTAACGTGGGATCGATGCAGCCAAGTATATGGACTGTTTCTTTGAATGATAAGATTGTGTTAATTGTGATGATTTATTGAGTTTATTGCCTTGGTCATTTGTAATGTTGTGGTGTGCAGTCTCCTCGTCGGGTGCATGAGTGTGCAGTTGTGAGTATGAAAACTTTTATGCGTGTGGAGTGAAAGAAAATAAACCCTGTGTAAACATATTACCATCGTATTGATGCTGCCATTGTGTGTCGGGGAGACAGTTTAGCTAGGGCTGTCATTTCTGTCTATCCCTCTATAGTAGTTCAGGTCTTAGCGAGCCTGACAGTGTGGTGGCAGGATATAATTAGAAAACATTTCTGGGCCGCCCTGTAGTCCTTAGAAACAAAGTTATTTTGTTTATTTCGCAGATTGTGTGTGTGTGTGTGTGTGTGTGTGTGTGTGTGTGTGTGTGTGTGTGTCCCTGTAGTCCTTGGAAACAAAGTTATCTTGTTTATTTCGCAGATTGTGTGTGTGTGCGTGCGTGCCTGCGTGCCTGCCTGCCTGCCTGCATGCCTGCCTGCCTGCCTGCCTGCCTGCTTGCCTGCCTGCCTCAAAGTGATGATGAAGAATTTAGGGGCTCTATTCATGCAGAGAGAGGAAGGGGGCGGTCGATCGTATTAGCCGTTGAGCCACGCTTGTTTGTGTCAGAAATTGTTGATGGTTTGATATGCGTTTATTATGAGAGGATGTGTCGCTGAAAATGGAAATGATTCAGAAATCATTATATTGAAACAAGAATTGGGTTAGTGTCTCTGCTTTACTTTACTGTTCGCCACTTTTTTTTCCCCGTGGATAGTTGATGCATAAATTTATAAAACACTTGAACGAGGCTTAGCTGTGAAGTCGAAGTCGGGGGAAGAGTTCTTGGAGGCTGGGCATTTCTCTAGAAGGGACCCGCCTTACATGGATGGCCAGGTCATCATGAGCATGATTTGGTAAGCACTTTGTTGAAGAAAAAAATCTACAGCCACAGAAAGGATGAGGGGGGGGGGGAGAGGGAGGGGGGAGGGGGGGGGGTTCTTTTCACATTAGATCATTTGACGAAAATTGTCTGTTGTTCCGTTTTGGACAATAGATTCCACGAAGACGTCCTTATGTCCGGGTTAGATTTTATTCTTAAAGGGAGGGGTCGCTTCAAAAAATGTCAAGGGAATATAGCTCAAAAGTTCAGATGACAGGCAAAACTTGTACAAATGTTCATTCCATTTTACGGGGTTTGTCGAGTTTGGGATAAACAAGATTTTAGACAGCTTATTCTTTTAACCGACGTTCTAATTTTGCACCCAATAAACTGGCGCAATGTGTGTGTGGTAACAGTGCATTATACAGCCAGCAATGATATTCTGCTGACTGGGTCAACTTTCACACCAGTTCTTACATAGGTGTACAAGGAGGAGTGACACAAGGAGATCCTTGTTAGCCATTCCTTTAATTCGTCTGTGCTGAAACACGTAGAGAACGGAGAAATGTGTGTTTTGGCTCATCATCCGCTCTCAACTACTTTCGAGCGGATGATGCCGCCAAAACACACATTTCTCCGTTCTCTACTAAACTTGCTTGTCTTTTAAAACTAAGTTATATTTTTGACACAAAATCCGCACACTTATTCTGACTAATTTCTACCTACAAAACTTTGTATAACAGACAGGCAGACACGAGGCGGTGGGAGTTATAGAGACCCCACCATTAAGCTGAAACCTGATCACTTAATTTACGGCCAGTGCAGACAAGAGGCCTTCGTTCACATAGAACACAGCGCACAGTCAATTAGTTGTCAATGACGACAACACCCAACGTGCGTCTCCCTTGCTGTAACCAAAAAATCAATAAAACACGCCTCGCGACCGGGCTCGCGGCACTTTGGTTAGGTTATCTTGCAACATTATTGCATCAGCAAAATGTTCTTGAACATTCTCGACTGCCACGTCGGCACTACGTCAGCAAGACCGGTTTCGCCATTGTTTCCCGGACTACCGCACAAGAAGGTTGTGTTTTGACTGTGCTCCAGTGTGACTACTTATTGTGTGTGATTTTCAGTTAGAAAAGCGTTGTGGCTTTTAAAATTTGCTGATTGATTCCATGTTTCAAGATAGCATTTTTTCAGACGAAGAGATGGATTTACTAGGCAGCCCTTCTTCACAAGAATTAGCACAGGAAATTAGAGGTTCAAACGCTGCACATCAAGCTCTGTTGGATTATTCTATTCAAGAAACGCCTCTTATTATCCCAATGAGTACTGAACCTACTCAACAACCAATACCTCAGTCATCTACTGCATTTACATTGCCGCCTTCATCTGCTTACAATTGGACTGAGGAAGAAAAGCTGCTGTTGCATGAATATTTTGTTTACTTTGGAAAAATGAGAGATGTTGTTACCCAAGCTCATCTGCATGGGCCGCAGAAACTGCCAAAAAAAAACAAAAGAAAACTTGAAGCTTTATTCAAAGAAAGGGAAGGTACAATCAAAAAGAGCAGGGAAAAAATTTTCAACTCCAGCAGAACTTCATGAATACCTTCTTGCAAACAAAGCTGACATCGGGAAAAAAATAACAAGAGAGGTATTTACAGATAGCCTATTTAACGCCGGAAGTGAAGATGAAATCATCAACAGACTGAAAAGAGGGGTCAGGAACATTCAAAGGCAAGATGCACAAACTATCATGATCTACATTCAATTTGGGAATTTTTTGAATTTGTGTAAAGATTGGCATGAGACTCGGCAAAAACAGGGGGAAATACAGCAACATTGGGGAGACTGGTTGAAGGAAAAAACTGGATATTCTGATGACCACGCTAGAAAACTGCGTGCACTTGCAAGTGCACTTTTTGAATTTAAACAGTTTTTTTGTGTTGGACTTCCTTTAAACTTCTTCCTTAGTAGACTGAACGCAATTAAAGTCATGCTGAAGGTTCCAGAATATGCCGACTACTGGAAACAGATCCCACGTGTGCCAACCGACTTGGAGCAGCAACAGTCACAGTAAGGGCACCTGTTACAAACCACCCAACAAGGGAAATGACATGATCTAAAATAACAGTTATGCATAGCCGGGCTCTGCTTGTCGCAACCCCCCAGAAAGGGGGAAATGACATATTCTAAAAATAACGGTTATGCATAGCCGGGCTCTGCTTCAACTTCTTTTTGCGCCTATTCAACGCCCTGCTTCAACTTTTTTTGGCTCCCTTTCCCGGCGCCACAGAGTACTTTATTCAATGTCTTTTTTTATTAAATCAAGCTTTTGATAAATGCACTTGGTGGCTGTTTTGAATAATCTCATTGACAAGAGAAACCGTGCTAAGCGCCAACCATAAAACCCTTTCCCATTCTCCATGCAAGCACCTCCCTATCTTGTGTTGTTGGCGTGCGATTGTGCTTGTTATATGCTTTATTGTTGTTTTTGTCGCTGCTGTCATTGTTGTTTTTTTATATAATAACTATATTATATTCTAGGGATTTGTATTTATAAATAATCAAAGGTGCGCGCCCCCCACCCCCACTCCCCCCCTACCCTGCTTGCCCCCACCCCACGCATGCACACACTTAAGTCACTTTTAAGTTTTAATCAAGTCACCCCAAGTCCTTAATTAAGTTACTCCAAGTCCTTAATTAAGTTTTTAATCAAGTCACCCCCAAATTCTTAATTAAATTCTTAATAAGTTCTTGATCAAGTTCTTAATAAGTTCTTGACCAAGTCACCTTAAGGGCATCCTTTAAGTACAACCAAGTTTTTATTCAAGTTATCTTATAATTATCAAAAATAAAAATCTATGTTTTTTTCTTAAATAGTAGATGTCTAATATATACACACACGCCTCAAAAAACTCGTTATCGTTGAGGGTGTCTTGCTTAGCGTTTTTGACTGAGATCGGTCAGCATAGATCTTAATGAAGTTTTTACATTGTAAGCAACCGCATTGATTACAATTCTGGTCTATGGAAATGTCTTTTATAGACACCATGTCTTTATTTATTGACTTCATCATTTTAAACAAATAATAATCCGCCATGATCTATTTTTATCAAAAAAAATTTTTAATATTATTCCATCTGAAATGGATGAAAATGATTTTTTGTTGTTGGCGGTGCTGGCTTGCTGTTGTCTTCTGTATTTAGTGGTTCAGATTTTTTTGGCTGCTTTTGTTTTTGTTGCCATTGTTTATATATTTTATAACCGTAATAACCGCCCCCAACAGCAGCAAGGGCGCTAAAAATGGCAACAGTTTTAAGTTCAATATTCCATGAAGACTTTGGTGCTGTAGGCCTTGAATTAACTTGCTCTTGTTCTGGAGCTGGCATTGAATCAACTTGTTTGGCGTTGGCAGTGTTATGTTTTCATTATGAGTTATATTCTGTGATTGTAACTTTAATTTTCTTTGTCTGTTTAACTCTGCTACTCTTTTTCCTGCTGCAACACGCCCAGGATGCTTTAGCTTTTCACTCGTCACTATCTCTACCTGATTCAGTGTTTTCTGATTCAATGTTTCCTGATTCTGCTGATTTTCCGACTCGTTCATTTTGAAGGGAAATAAAATCTATATGATTAAAAGTTATTAATCCCATGATTAGCGGCGATAACAATGTTCCAAATCTGTAATATAAATCACAGCTTAGAGACTCTAATGACTTTGTTAAAACTGGATCTTGCGTTAAATCATACGTAAGATCTTGTTCAGAATCAATGGGAGCAAATCTACTGACTAGTTTAGTGTACAAACTAAGAACCGTTTGCCCGACACTTTTTACCATTCTCGACCCCAGCTGCGCTTCATACCTGTTGTGATACTTTAAAATGTCTTGTGGCGACATCTGTTGAATCTGTTCAATGCTGAATTCAGTTCCGAGGAACTGTTTTGTTTTTCCGCATGCTGCCAAAGAATACAACCTTTCCTTTTTGGGCATAATAGCTTGGTCATCAACTTCTTCATTTGTAAGTCCAAGACTGTGTAGGCCGCTCTGTAGCTCCAGCAGATCATCGCTGTTCATGTTTTTTTATTAATTATAATTATTTTATTTTTTAAAATGAGCGCCGAAAAAACTATTGCCAACCTTGTATACCATTCTGCTGTTATTGGAGGGCTAAGTGTAGAATACACAATGCTTGGTAAAAGCCTGTTAAAAATAAAACCAGCAGATCTTGGCAAACTAGACTTTGAGGATTTAGCAAAACTGATTGCTGTTATTACAGCTTCGTTCGCTACGAAAGATTTTCTAGTTAAGCAAGATATAATTCCAGAGAATATAAATATGTAAAATAAAAAATACATTTATAAAAATGGCTTCACTCGTAATGATGATAGGCGGCGCTGTGGTTAATGCGCTTGCTTTTAGCGGAAGTAATTACGCATTTAGTAAACTGCGGGACGACGGCGAGAGAAAAAGACATAACAAAGCTGTGGAGCAACTAGCCGCAGCACAAGATCGCTATGAAAAGCAGAGAATTGAGCAGTTAGATTTTATTAACGACACACTGAAAAAACAGGGGCATGCAGCTTACACATTTAAAGATGTTGATCAAGCAATAAAAGAGTATTATCTTGTAACAGGCAAACCAATCGAGACATTGCCCCCACCAAAATTCAGTGACTTTTATCATCCATCAGAAAAACAAAAGATGCAAGAAATCGCGTTTATTGCCGTTGGTATGACCGTTGTGTATTTTGTTGCGCATAATATTGGCTGAATAAAAAATGAACAAAATCTATTATTCACCAAAAGGATATTGGAAGGGAATAACAGCAATTAAAAAGCTAAGCCAAGCAGCTGGAGTCAGTGAACAAACAGCAAAGGAATGGTTATCTAAACAAACGATTTGGCAAATTTATTTACCTGCGCCTAGACGAATACAGAGACCACACTTTGTCAACACAATACCGAACGACACCCATCAAATGGACCTTCTATATTTACCCATGATACGATTAGACGAAAAAGATTTAAGTACGCACTTACGGTCATTGACATAGCTTCAAGATACAAAGATGCGGAACCATTAACACAAAAGAGTGCTTCTGCTGTTGCTGTTGCCATACAGCTGATATACCAACGAGGCCCGCTAACTTATCCTCGCATGATTCAAGTTGATGATGGAAAAGAATTTAAAGGTCGAGTGAATCAATTATTGTTAAAACATAGAGTTACCATTAAAAAGAGGCATTCCGGGAGTTCACAGATCACAGGCTTTAGTTGAAAACTTTAACAACAGTTAGCCGAAAGACTTTTTTCTTTTCTTACAAGTATCACAGAGAGCTTATTGACAATTCTCGCAACACAGAATGGGTTAGAAGACTGCCCTCAGTTTTGCGCGCAATGAATAATGAAGAATTTAAAGGGCTAAAACCAGTACAAGCAATCAAAAGAAAAACAATAAATGTTGTTGAAGACTCCAGTACAACTGGCAAACTATTACCGTTTGGTTTGAAAGTAAGGTACCTTTATTTACTGGGGGAAGCGGAAGGGGACACTCGCATCAGGGCAACCGATCCAGTTTGGAGTGTTGATCCGTATGAAATAAAAAGAATTGTAAAAATGAATCCGCCCGTGTATTATTACGAGAAACTGACACAACAAAACAGCCAGCTCCCCAAAGATCTTTGTGAAAGAAGAACTGCAGATAACTCCCACCAGACACAGTTCCGCTTTAATTAATTTACGGTTCTATAATGTCCAGTTGCATATGAAAACTCTGGATTAACAAACACACGTTTTGTGTTTGTTCTATCTAATGACTTCTTTGTTAAACAGTTGTGTTGATTTCATGTAGATTAGATCGTACTTTTATGTTGTCATGATGAAAAGTCTTATTGTCAAACAATGCTTCTTTGTAGTTGTCATGTGATATGTTTGACTGCACAACACTGCGAGATATTCCTTTTGCTTTTTGATGGTTTTCTCCTGGCTAGAAATACTGTACATTTTCGACCTTAACCCAACATACTCCTTGATCACCTTTCCAGATAATTCATCCTTCATCTTTCCTAAAACCTTCTTGTTAGTAATTGAATGCAAAGGCAAATCTTTAGGGTAATCAGATGTGTCGTACCATCCCGCATGCCCTTTTGCTACTTCTAATTCCATGTCTTTATAGATGTCTTCAGTAGGGATATCTATAACAAAACTATCTGTATCTGTGTAAAGCACTCTGGACTCGGGATACAGGGGTTTAAAGTAGTCATAAAGAAATTCTAACATCAAAAGCTTTGATAATTCTAAAACGGTAAACCCAATAAATACAGGTTTGTCTAATTTGACTTTCTTTTTTTTCATCATTATGCCAAAAAGCTGATCATGAAATCTTCTGAAGTCCTGATAATTGGGTTTAGAAGTCAGCTTAATTGCTTCGTTCTCTTTGGTGACTAATCTGACATCTTTACGCTTGTGCGGATTCTCCATAATCTTTCCAAAACAGCTGTTGTTCATCAGCTTGAAAAAGTCTTTTTCTGAAGCATCTGTGGATTTAGTTCTGAGATCAGTGTTCTTCATGATGTATGGTTTCATGAACTGTTCTTGATCAAAAGCAATTATACGATGAACTGCTTTCAACTTCAAACCATGTCTTAAATAAAATTGCAGAAGTCTGTAATGACATACATAATTTTTTTTGCCTCGAAGATTAGGCACAAGTTTAGGCGGCTCTGTTTTTGCCATCTTTAGACTTTCTGCTGCTAATGGATAGTCATTATGCAGGTCATGGAGTTCCTGAGGATATTCTAAGTCAACTTCTAGAATGAAACCACGCTGTTGACCGGCGTCAAACTGCCCAACCACTTTAATGCCTTTTGAATATTTTTTTTCGGATCGTCTTCTGTGTACATTTTAAAGTTACGTAATGGAAGTGATTGCGCCATTGCCCAACCATACAGATTGTTTGCATCTAAATACATGAGATAGTTAGACCTTTTACTTGGATCATAGTCGTCCAAGTATTTGTTGTTTGCTTTACAGTAATGATGCGACGCCATACTAATTCCTCCGCGCAATCCGTTTTCAATCATCTGAATCATTGGTAAATCTGACAATAAATCAATCTGTACTCCAGTAAACTTTAAGAAAGCATCCCAGCTCATCCCAGGCGCAGAAATATAATGCGCAGGATCCAGGCTATAATGTTTCATGCAGGTCTTTCTATAATTTTCAAAAATATCCGCCAACAAACATACATCAGCCATCAAGTAGGAATCATGATAGTCTCCCATCGTTTTACACTCTAACTTCTGCCACGCATCTTGAGCATGCTGGTAATCGGAATCACTGATGTCCTTTCCTCTGAGACTAGAAAAGAACGCGCCTTTAAGCGGAAGTGTATCTTCGTCAAACCTTTGCCAACTGTTCATGTACTCATAAGGGTAAACGCCCTTTCTAACAAGAGTTGGGTTAAAATATTCTTCTGTTATTGGGCAAGACTTTAAGGACATAGCTAGTGCCTCTAATGAACCCATCATGTGCTGCATAGAGTCATAAAAAGACATGTTATTTAGATTAAAACACATGTACTTTTCTGATGACTGTGCAATGCATGCTACCCTGAAGGCGCTGGTTACTGCTTGCATTATAAGGTGAGAGTCGTAACCTCGCAAGTTGTGAAAGAATATAGGCAGCTTCCATGTCTTTGGTTCAAACTTTAGTTGAAGATTACATTTACTGTGCGCTGCTCCTCTGAACTTCCCACTAATGTGATCATGGTCTCTTACCTTCGGATTCGCTACGCCTGATGAGAGGCCTAAACCGCAATCCAACAGTGAGTGGCTGAGTCATACTGTTGTTGGTCTTCAGGCGTCATAATAATGTCTGAAAGATTCAGATTATTAGAACAGGCGTTACGCACTTGCTGCATGCGCTGTAAAAATCTTCTAGCCGCATTTGGGCCTCTGTATAATTCTGGCGTTGAATGAGCGCCATCCGACCTAACAACAATGAAAGCAAATGAACAAATCTGATGATTACTCATTAAGACGGTTTTTTCGAAGTTTTTGTGCGCTGGCCCTTCATAAGGAACAATAAGCGACTCGAAGTCTGCCGTAAACAATGTATGGAGAATTTTGCAGTTTTTTCCAGTTTTTTAAAACTAACTTTAGATCCTGGTGGGGGCGTAGTTAGTTCTGTATTACAGTCAACTGGGCCGATACAATGTTTCTTATGTTCGCTCGGGGCTTGAGCAGATGGAATTCTGTTAAACATTTTCTGCAGAATTCTTGTTTGCCATAATTTTTGTAGTATGCGCCAATAATCTACTCATTGTGCGTATCAATGCGTAATGCGGTAGCGGTGAAAACATCAGTAGTAAGTCAACATGATTTTTGTCTGGTTCGCCAATCGATGGACTGTTCTTGGACACTTTAATAGGTTGTAGAAGTGTTTCCCCATCCCATGTGTAGAAAATAACAGTTATTGGTTTGTTTTGTTCTTCAAACTGATCAATTTGGTCTATACCAACGGGAAAGGATATTCCACTAAAGTTAGATCATTGATGTAAGGGTGATAGTTAGACACTCTCTCTGCGTTTTTGCGGATATAATGCAGCCTTGCGAGAACACACCACATAAAACATTTGTTGTCTGTATTCTTTATGTTTAGAACTGCTCTTTTTGCAACTAATGCTGGAGGTAGTGGAATGTAAGCCTTACCAACAATCGGCGCATACTCACCTGTTTTAATCTGATCTCTAAGACTTTCGCCCTCTGACCAACCAGAGCCTCTCATTTTGGCTTCTCAGCTGCCACATCAAACTGTGTAAGCAGTTCGTCTGCCCAACCGGGTGTTAAGTCATTAAGAGAAAGAATAGTCTGTTGTTTAGTCGAGACCCAGACTTCTAGATTTTTTCATTTTATTGTTACATAGTCGATTAAAACAGCAAAAATTACTTTAACTGGCGGGTTATTGTTAGTTTACCCGGAACTTGAGAAATAGCATGAGCAACACCTTGCCGGTACGCTTGCTGGATCAATGACTTCTAGATCAATATCATTCAGTGCTCTTGATAAATCTTCTTGCATTGCTTCAAACAATTCGTCTGGACCTTCATATATTTTATCCATGCTGATTTCTTTTTTAACTCAAATATTTATTTAAATCAAAAAATATTAATCAATATCGATGGTCTTTTTGTGCTTGGACTCATAAACTAAAGTATAAACACCCTTTGGGCGTTGTTACTGTGAGCTGTTTAGAACAGAGTTTAATGTTTCGTTACTTTTTTAAGCATTCCTTTTTTAATCTGCTCGGGGTCTGGTGTTGAGAAAACTTGTCCTCGCCTTTCTTTGAAGATCAAACTTTTGTCTTTTGTAGTCATCAAAATCGGCCTGTAAACGATTAAATTCTTCATCCGCGATGTTTGAGTCAACTAGTGCTTTATTATTGTCAGTTTGAACGAGCTAAGTTTAGCTGTTATTAGTTGAACCATAGCTGTGTGCTTTTGGAGTTTAGTTTTTAATTTTTTGCCAGCAGCACTTACAGCTAATGAACACAGGCCAAGAGCTAAAGACAAACCACTAGAGGTAAAGCTGCGGGTACGCCTATGCCCGTTGCAAAAGACCAACACTCGTTCCTGCTGATGCGGCGCTTGTAGTCGATGCTCCAGTATTGACATATGTAACGCATTAAAGGCAGCAGAATACCTTCGTTTGGTTTTTGCTGTATTTTGAAAGGTCCTGCTCTAGTTTTTGTTGCATTTGCGTAATGTTTGTTAATCTGAAGGTTTTTACAGCAGAGACGGCCTTAGGGTCAATGTTGCCTTCTATAGCAGCAGAGACGACCCTGGAGTCGATGTTGCCTGCTATCTCTTCTTAGGTACTTTTGGATAAACCTCAACAGACATGCTTTTTTAAAATAAAAAATAATTTAGTATACTACTTTTTTTAATCTGTTATCTTCAATATTCAGCTGCGCATCATATAATAAAAACAAATGTACATTAAGTGGTTTATCGACATCTTTTTCTTTCTCAATTTGAATGTTTATTACGTTCTTAACCTCTCTCTCCACTTCCATGCAACTCATTATCCTCTGTTGACCTTAGGTCAATCCATAAACCGTATTTTGATGTTAAATAATCGTCAAGCCTAACACTGTGAAGATGTAGATCTTTAGACACAAGGTCTGCTGTTGGACTTCTACCCCTCCCACCCCCAAAATATTTTCTTATTTCGTCAAAATGCTGATAAGGTCTAAGCCCGCTCGTAGATTTGGTTAGGACTACCCTCAATCGAACATTGTACTTTCGTTTTTTGGATTAATAAAACTTTTCACTTGCTCTTTTGAATGGTTCTTCATCTTCACCACAGCAATAAAATACCTTTAAGTGATCTTGGCTGCGAAGTTAAGATTAAAATTCCATATAGTTCTGCCTTGCTTTTGGGATATGTTGTATGATGACGCACTCCTTCGTAATATATTTCTAATTTTGACTGATATTGTTGCCCCAATCAGCCTTGCTAAATTAGAGTGGCTAACAACATCAACTCTAATGTGATGTCAGAAATGCTGTACTTTGCTTCGGTGTCTGTAGATAGAATAACACGTTTGTATTCATTAAAAGTTAGTTCGTATGACAATCTGTCTTGTATGCTCCTTGAAAGTATGGCGCATGCGCTTTTAACAACTCAAAATCTAAGGAATAGAAAAGCGATTTCCATACGCAACATTACGGCTAAAGCCTTTTTGCTGCTTTTAGCATCTGGGCCGAGTTCGGCGTCTTTTCTAAGTTTTAGTGCTTCTTCATTCCCGATTCCTTGAAACGCAAGATCTTCCCTTTCATTCGCGGTTAGCCATAGATCAGAATAGGTTAAAAATATGTCTGCATTGTGTAAAGAAAATACTTCTTGCCCCTCAAGTTTTATAGAAATTTTCTTAACGATTGCCCGTCCCAAATTCTGGACAACTGTCCTGTTTGGGTGTGTTTGTTGAAGCGAGTTCTATTTTGAAAGTAAGTCGTGCAGAGCCTGGCACAATCACTTCATTCTCTCCTAGGTCTGGAAATCTAACAGTAAGAATTTGATCCGCATCAAAAGTAGATGGATTATTTGGAACAGTAATATTCCGTTTATTTCCCTGCGCGCCAAGGGGTTCTTTCAGTTTTCTATGCGGGTTAAGAATCGAGCCATATACTTGTGACATTTTTATAAAACAAAATAAAAAGTTAATTATTTAAAAACATGGCAGGAATTGAAGATGAAGATTATGATATTCGTGATCTTGGAGACGACATGAGTAATACCCCTTTTGAGCGGCATCAATTAGGACCCTCATTGCGGGATGAATTAGAAGAAGGGCAGCAAAGGCGTGAATTAACAGAAGATAAGGTCAGATCATTATACCAAAGTTTAAGACAAGAACCTCCCGAAACTATATACCCTGATGATTTTGAACTAAAAGATAACCATTTGTATTTTAGAAACGACAAAGGGGAACGTGTTCCGCTTACGTATAAACTAAACTCATCAAAGTTTGTAAGCATGGTACAATTAATCAAAGGCTCAGTGCAAACGAGCAAAATCGCCTTGGCTTTACTAAACCAAAATTAGATAAGGAGGATGTTGCTGGACTTCCAAAAAATACAACAAGTACTCCCAACAGATAACCAAATGCAAAACATGGAACCTGAAGATTTTAAGTCAAGCAGCGGGCGAAATAAATCAAGCAATAGAAGCAGAACTCACTGAAGAAGAAGAAACAGCATTAAAAACTATAAATATTCGCCGCTGCCCAAGCAAGAAATACAGGCGTCTAAAAAGAGAATTAAAAACCCTTGATCGTACTTTAAGAACCTTCAGAGGAGAATTAATAAACAATTTAGCAAAACTGACTCAACTAGATAAGGATATAGAAAAGGAAGAAAAAAAAAATCGCAGAGGCTAACGAGGCCAACTTAGAAAAATGATGTTAAAGAAAGAATAGAACAAAGACTGCATGAACTTAAGAAGAAAGACCAGCAAGACTAGAAGCGTTGTCTACTAACCGAGAACAATTACGAACTCAAGTGAGCAGAATAAGAGAAACTATCCAAAGAATTTTATATGAAGACACGACGCTAGCAGAACGAATACGAACACTGTTTAGAGAGCAGGGAGTCACATTAGCAAGCGTTATAACAGCCTTAGGATTTGCAATAAGTACACTGGTGTTGGCTATTACAGGCGGTGGTGGAGGCAAAGTTCAGTGCCTCCACCGCCATCGCCTCCGCCTGATAAATCATGGTAAAAAAACAGCTTGATCACTTGCGAGTTTATTAAAAAAAATTAGCTGGTAAAGCTATAGACTCTTTACCTGGTATATTAGGGAGTATTGTGAGCTGGCTTTTGTCCACTGCAAGCAAAGTAGTTGGCTTTATGGCCGAGCACTTATGGGCATTAGTTCTCTTAATAGTTGGGTTACTATTTAGTAAGATAAAGACCAAGTAATCCTAGGGCAGTTAATCCAACACAAGTGCTGTCTTTTCATATTCATGGTCATTATTTTTACTTCAACGGTCTTGGACTTTGGGCCTCGGGGATTGGATGACTTAATCTTGGGTGTTTTTTTATTGTTTGTAATATTACTGGCCCAGAATTTATGTCGTTTTTTCCGACCTTCTGTTCATTGCCTGCCACAAGGATTTCATTATTGTAGTTTATTATTGTACCTATCTGGAGTCTGAGGTCAGAAGGCAGCATGTATAAACCAGTGCCAACAGCAAAGTCTACTTTCGATCTTGCGTATTGTAAAACATTTTGGTACCTTTTTATACTTGAAGGTAAATCAACTGTAGAATTAATGGCGTCCTCTAAATTTGCCAAGTACTGTTTTTGTGCATCAAGGCCAGTAGAAGAATCAGTTATGCTCGATCTCGCTTGTGCTTGCGAACCTAGCAAACACCAAACGTAAGTACGAATAGAGTCGTTTATTTCGTTCTATTCCTGCTTTAGTTAGGCCCTTAGAAGTGTCTAAGATAAATGTTGTCCATGCTGTTTTATGCTCTTGCTCTATGGACCCTAGGTGAACAGCTGTTCCTGAAGAGAAAGATGTGTAAGGAGGATCCCAGGCATAGTTATACTTTCTGTGCACGCCCCAAAAATAAGGGGTGCCTAGACCATGATTAAGATCCAACTTTGTCTAAAGTCTGTCTTGGCCTTAATATTGAATTCGTTACAGATCCTTTCAAAAACCTTCATGTCTATTCTGTTGCTGAATGGATTAAACGGTTTGTCATTTGGTAATGGCGCTTGCAGTTCAGTCAAAATACGTCTGAGGTGTAATAAAAATGAAATCTGTACACTGACCTCACCAAAGGATTAGGATGATTTTAAAAGATCAGCATACGACACTCCACACCCAGTTGATGCACAAAACACGGCAAAGTTTAACTGGTTCTGATAAAACTGCATCGGGTGACTAAACCACACTTTTGCGATGTAGTCTTTTTTAATAGGGGGTTAAGATATCTGCTTAATGGAGTACTCACCTTTTTATGAAAAGTGACAGTCTGGGTCACAGCAATGTCAAGAGTATCAGTTGCTATATTTTTAAGATTGTAGTGCGGCCCAACAGAATATTTTGCATCTTTAGTATATTTGAACGCGCTCATTTTATTTCGTTTAAAAAAATGTTTGTAACAATAACACCTCAAGACCGTCCTTCGTTTTTAGAACATGCTGTTGAGAACGATTGCGGAACCAAAACGGTCGCACTCCATGAAATATTCTACAAAGTCGTATGGTTTAATATAACTGAAACCAAGAAGAATAATAAGATTAAAAAATATGCCAAGGGAAGCGACGTATTCACCAGTTAACAATACCTGATGGTTATTACGGGTTTTGCTCACTAAAAGAAGCAATGAGTAACTTTGACATTACTCTCAAACTTAACAATGCAAATCTAAAAACAATATTAAGATTCAAACCTGAAGAAGCAAGTTACTATTTTGATAACGAGCTAGCTAAAATGTTAGGCTTTGCAACTGACAGTCAGGACGCTCAAAGATTTATTGTTACATCAAACAAAACTACTTATGAGGGGAAAGTCCGCTCGATCTTGCAGTACATTCATTACTCTATGTTCATTTGGATGAGCTAAGCACTGATGAAAACTTATATGATGGAAGGCCCTCAACTGTTTTAAGAGCTCTTCCGTCAGGGAAAGCTGCATATTGCGATTATGAAATTATACAATTCCCTAATTTACAGTTTAAAAAATTAGTTTGTGGGAGGGTTGGATCATTTAATATAAAAATCACAGACAAAACAGGGAAAGTCGTAAAATGTGATAACCTGCACATTGTTTTGGAAATAAAATAATAAGTTGTACTAAAAAATGTCACGTGGGCCAGATGAATCAGGAGTTACATTAGCGCCTGTGGGTGTATAACTTTAGAATTAAAAGACCTTGCAGACGTTACAGACTTTGAACAGAATGGTGAGATAGGCACTTTTATGGGTTTGAGTACACTAAAGATGGTGATTATAAACGCAAAGAGGTTGGCGACAACAAAAAGTTTCCTAAACTAGAGCAACTGCGCAATCTAGAAGCAAATAATGTTGGCCAGTATGAATATAAAATAGTTCGAAAACCTGACCTCAAATGGCATTTAGAACCATATTTAGAATGGGAAATAAAATTTGAATTTATAAGCCCATTTACATTTTTTAGCCGTCAAAAAAGTTTCAGAAAAGCATTCAACTCTGGCCCTTTACATGTAAGTCTTATGCCAGATGACAATAGTCGGAAAGAGATTGAAATAAAGCCGTATGGGAATAAACAGTACATCCTCCACAGAAGAGAAACGGTTTTAAAAGATGCTTCTACAAAATTACAATTCATTCCGCAAATGAAATTAGGAGACACGTTCACAATGATATTTGAAATTTCTGTCTTAAAAGATGTGAAGAGGAATTGGGCTGTGGGCGTTAGTGACGTCCTTCTAAAAGGAATTCTAATTAGCTGGCAAAACTTAGACGTTGAAAAACTTAAAGTTACTGTCGTCATTCTTCACAATGGTGAGGATATTAAGGTCATAACAACAAGCAACAAAATCAATATTAGTCTAAATAGAAATAATCTTACAGAACTAAATTGGATTAATCTTACACATTTAGACCTTATAGGATTTTATTATACTGAACAAGTTTTGACAGAGAGCATGATAAAAACAATAACTGGATTAGATTAAGTTCTGTTATAAAACTATGGAGCAGTTAAACTTTATGACAAAAACCCCTCATTGTTCATTAATTTGTGGACAAACTGGTTGTGGAAAAACAATATTTATCCTCAACCTGTTACAAACAGTTTATCGTTATAATTTTGATCATATTGTGATTTTCTGCCCAACACTTAAATGGAACAAAGCATATCATGATAGAAGGTTTATATGGACTGATGATAACATATTTTTAGTTGATCCCAGCAATAAACTGAGTGAATGTTTAGAACACTTTTATAGATTGTTTGAGGGAACGCAGACGCTATTTATTATAGATGACTGTTCAGCAGAAAGAGACATAGTTAAAAAAAGAAAAACTTTGTCAAAACTAGCCTTTAGTGGAAGACATGCTAGGATAAGTGTGTGGGTTTTATGTCAGAAATATAACTCAGTTTTAAAAGACTTTAGAGAACAATTAAAGACTGTAGTGTTATTTCACATGAAAGACAGAGACGCATTTGATGAATGTATGCGTGAAAATGATGTTATTGAGAATGATCAGGAAAAACATAGGATTAAGCAAAAACTGAAATCTGAAAAGTTTAGTAAATTAGTATTGAAAACGGATAACCCTACACAGTATGTTTGTTTGTAAATAATCGTTATTTTTTTGGTTATTGAAAGAGAATGTGTGATGGATTATCATTTTTAATTCATTGTTGAAGTTTTACTTGTCAGAGAACTAATAAATGTGTGTTCTGGAGTCAGCCGGTCGAAACTGGTTGAGACCGGCTGAGCCAGAACACACATTTATTAGTTCTCTCACGTAAGTGAAAGGGAACCAGTTTGGAGATAAGATCAAGATCAGATAGTTGGGTAAGAACAATCTAATTGTCAGGGTTTAAGTCACATCTTTCATTACAAGACTGGATTTAAGGTTCCTAGATCATCGGCAATATGTACAGTGTTTTGTGACACCATTATTCGTCAGACTCGTACCTGGCCTTGTGTCTCGTGAGTCACTGTTCAACTGATTTTAAAGTAAAATGGCAATACTTCGTGCTCTTACCATCCCACCTCTCTCCTCTCTCTCTCTCTCTCTCTCTCTCTCTCTCTCTCTCTCTCTCTCTCTCTCTGGGTTTTGCATTTTGATGTAATTGACCACAAATTGCTATGCAGGAAGCTTTTATCATATGGTATAACCGGAAACACCTTCCATCTAATCTCATCATTCCTAGAAGACCGTCAACAAACCGTTTGTGTTAACAACAATTTATCAGAGAAGCTACCTATCCAACATGGCGTACCCCAGGGTTCTGTGTTAGGCCCGTTGCTGTTCTCAGTTTATATAAATGATCTCCCTCTTTATACTGAGGATTCATGTGAACTCTTTTGTGATGATACGACTGTCCATACAAGTAGCTCCAACTTAGAAGCTGTTTTCACCTCATTACAGAAGAATGCTGATATCTTAAGTAATTGGTGCAATGTAAATCACATGTCACTGAATCCTAACAAAACAAAACTAATGCTGATAACAACTAGGCAAAGAAGACAAAACATAACCACACAGTCTCCATCTGTTTTTATCAATAATCAGGAAATTGAAATGGTGGATAGCCATCGAGTTCTAGGCGTATATGTTGATAATAATCTCTCTTGGTCTTATCACCTTCGCAGTTTATGTAAATCAATATCCAGACAAAATATCAGCTGTGCAGGATTAAGCATTTCTTAAACCTTCATGCCAGGAAATTATTCCTACATGCACATATTCTCTCTTCAATCAATTATTGTTCAATACTATTTGATTCTGCTAGTGCTAATGCCATGAAACCTCTTACGAGTGTCTACAAAAGAGCACTTAAAGCAGTTCTATTAAAATCGTCCAGTCTTACCAAAGGGGATTATACTAAAGCAGGGGCCCTTCCGCTAAAAGAAATGTTTGCTGTCAACAAATGTTTGTTAATGCAAAAAATTGCGTCGGCTTTAGCACCACAAACTCTTCAGTCTAGATTTAACAAAAACCCGAGGGATTCAACCAAATTCCAGGTTCCCACACCTAGAATAGATCTATTTAAATCAAGCTTATCTTACTCTGGTAGTGTGGTTTGGAATTCACTTCCACTATATTTCCGATGCACCCAAAATGCAGAATCCTTCAGGGAAAAACTAATGACACATTTCACAGTAGGTCATTACTAGTAGGGATAAAATACATATACCAGAGCACACCCTTTGTTTTGCTGCATATTAATTTAAACTGATACGCCGCTTCCTTTCTTAAACCAGATAATGATATATTGAAAGATATGGTTACATTGGTTTTGTTAATGACTGTAATTATATCATGATGAATGAATGTTGTGGTCACTGATTTTATTGATGCATTGTCACTAACTGATTGATGTCCTAATATTTTTGATTTATTGAAGCATTGTATCTATATGATGATAAATGCGTGCCCTGCCCTGGTAACTGTTGATTATATTGATGTATTGTTGCTTGTTTTTCAAATTTTATAGTAATGTTTAGTATATATTATTTTGGATGAAAGAAAAGGAAATATCATTTCTCTCTCTCTCTCTCTCTCTCTCTCTCTCTCTCTCTCTCTCTCTCTCCTCTCTCTCTCTCTCTCTCTCTCTCCGTATTTACGGCTGCGTATTGATGTATTGTCACTAAGTTTATAATTATGGTTTTGGGTAGTGTATGAACAGTTCAAGAAGAAGAAGAAGAAAAGATGAGGGAGGGGGGGGGGGGGGGGGGAGAAAGATTATGATGGCATATCTCTCTCTCTCTCTCTCTCTCTCCTCTCTCTCTCTCTCTCTCTCTCTCTCTCTCTCACACACACACACACACACACACACACACACACACACACACACACACACACACACACACACACACACACACACACAAGCGCGCGCGCGCGTGTGCGCGTGCCCGCGCGCTTGCACACGCACACATACACACACCATGATAATGAGCGTTATGACTATTGACGCTAGGACTTTATTGTTGCTAACTGATAATTGATTGTAGTACTGCTCGTTCTTGTCTTGCCTTGTAACCATATTATATAATTGTTAAAGAAACAAACAAACAAACAAAAAGGTTGATATTACTGATGCATTGTAGTTGTCTAATTATTATCCTTAGCAGCTTGCTGTATGTTAATATTGTACAAAAGGAATGCAATCTCTCTCTCTCTCTCTCTCTCTCTCTCTCTCTCTCTCTCTCTCTCTCCTCCCTCCCCCCCCCCCCCCCCCCTCTTCTCCCCTCCCCCCCCCCCTCTCTCCCCCTCTCTTTCTCTTCGATAGGAGGATCGCTTATTCTATGTTGTGTGTGCTGATTTTTTTCTTCTCTCTTCTATGAAATTTATTTCTTTATTTATGTTTGTTGTTGCAATTGCTTTCTTTTTTTTTCTTTTTTTTTCTCCTTCAAAGTCATCTATGCCTTAAATGTTAATGGATGAACAATTTATCAAGTTTTAATGCATTTGTGAAGATATGTGAGTTTGTTATAATTTTTGTAAGTTTTAGTCGCTAGTTATGCTTAGTAGTCGCTAGTCATGCTTAGTTAGTCCCTTAGTGGGGCGAGGGCCGGATGAAAAAAAGCATGTGTTTGCTTATCTGTTACCCTTGGAAATAAAGATTATCATCATCATCATCTCTGTTTTTTGTTTTGTTTTTGTTTTTGTTATTTTTGTTCCTTCTGCTTGACTATGCTAGGTAGGCATTCAAGGTCTGACCAGCGCATTGGGCTAGTGCGTAGGTCAGACATCTGCTAAGTCGTAGCCACGAGACCCTCTTCTTCAATTCTCTCATCTTAGTTGTTAATTCGTTTCTCCATCAGCTTAAAATCATTTTGTAGTGTGGTCTCAAAGCTTAGCGGATGTGGTGTAGCGTATATGGACTAGTCTGCACGCAGTGACGCCTCCTTGATGAAACTGAAACTGACGATCCACAATGTCATTATTACATTTATGAATGATCTGTTTGTCGTTGTAGTATTACATTACAGAGTTGCCATATTGAATTGTCAGTATGAATGATATTTGTGGAAATAACGCATGACATGAACAGATTGTAAGACTAGGCCTTGGCCTAAAATCCTCATCTTCGCGTATTAAAGATCAGTCAATCAAGCAATCAATCTTCCTCTCTCAATCAGTCAATCAATCAGTGTGTCTGTCTGTCTGTCCGTCTGTCTGTCTCTCTGTTTTTGTTGTTGTTGTTTGTTTGTTTTTTCTGTTTACTACCCACCATGTCATAATTACATCTGTGAATAATCTGATTATCCCCGTAGAATTACATCACGGTGTTGCTATGTTGAATTGTTAGTATGAATGACGTGTTGAAATAATGTATGTATGAGGACAGATTGGAAGACTAGGTCTTGGCCTAAAATCTTCATCTTTGAGTCTTAAAGATTCATCAATCAATCAATCTCTCTCTTTTGTGATAATTCGTTCTCTCTCTCTTCTTCTTCTTCTTCTTCCTTCTTCCTAAAATACTGGTTCACTCAAAAACGAGTAGGTCACCAGCGCGCATGTTAAAAAGTAAAATAAAATAACATAAAACAGTGCGACTCAGACTGTTGGCCCCTGGAGCAAATTTAGCTCTCTCTCTCTCTCTCTCTCTCTCTCTCTCTCTCTCTCTCTCTCTCTCTCTCTGTGTGTTCGGGGGGGGGGGGGGGGGGGGGGGGGGGTGCGAAGAAGGACGGATTCATAAATAGAGTAAGAGAGCTAATCCTTGCAATTCGCATTCCCGAGTAAGATGGGTGATTTCCCATTATAGTTTAGTCGAGAACGCCGAGATTTAGAGAACGGTATTATTTTTGCTGCATGGGGACAAGAAGTGAATTTTGAACACAAAAAGTTGAATTAATGATAAGATATTTTGAAGTCGTCTTAGTTTTTATTTTCTGTCTGATTTATCTGAACGTGTCAGAGTTCGAGAACCTTCCCATTTTGCTAACTTCCTTTTTGATTGGCAGACGAACATTGTTGTTTGTCCTTCCATCGTCTCAGGTGGTTATTGTTTTATTGAAAAACGGACTATCAGAGAAGACTTTTAGACACTATATAACAACTGTATAAATCTGGAGTTCATTGCACCAGTCAGATTTCTTTTTATTATTTCTTTTTCAAAACTGCTGTTTACATTGGTGGCAGAGGGGGAAGGAAAGGTTGACATGAAATCACAGAAAACAAAGTCCAATGTTTGAATGATCGATACTGTTCTGTTCAAATTGATGTTGATACTTATATATGCATTTCAGTGAGCTGCCTTTAGTTTTTAAATGCATTTACTTGCTTTTTCATAGCATGAAGATGATTTATGATAGCATAATAAACTTAGAAAATCTACTCACGCGTATGAATCTCACAGTGTGAGCTACGTCTAAGTGCGCGGAATTTCCTAGAAACCGAAAGTAAAGGCGACAAGGTTTGCAAGTGCTGCTGCATGAGATGTTTTCTTCTCCATAAATCATCAAATTTTCTTTATATTAAACAAAATGTGAGGTATTTTGGTTAACGACGATCTTGACTTTATTGCCGTTGAACATCGACAACTGCGACAGGAAGTATCACGCGGTTTTGTCAAGTTGAAGGTAGGCGCATTTCTTCAGTTGTCTGGATAGCAATATGGCTGACTTGATTTCTGTTTTCACACAGGTCGATCCTGAACTTCAAACTGAAACTTTTATACAGTTGAAGTGCACACTTGTACTTGTCGACAAAACATCTCATTCCTCTATCTCAAACTTATTACCTTCAACTTCGGCAGTTGTTCTGAGCTTTATTTAAGAGTCGAAGGTTTTGTGTCCTACAGCAAAAAAAAAAAAAAAAAAAAATGTCCACGGACGACGTGGAAAAAAAGTGCTGTTCGGGTCATGTCGCATGTCTAGATTATTACGTAACACTACTGCAGACTGGTGAAATGCATCTAGATCTCAGTCAGTAGGCATACTAGCTGTATGCATAGCCATTCACAGTGTCTGGACCCACTGCTTGACATTAAGTTGCTGCATAAAATATTTTGAGAAACCCAAACCCGTATTGATATGAATACATGTGCATGTTTGTCTTCTCCAAGGTAACAGGACAAGACCTTTGTCAGTACTTACCATTGTCCATCCATCATACTTTGCAGGGACCAAGAACGTGCCAGGTGTATTTGTCCATTTCATGGGTCAGTTCTCTCAGTTTCCAACTCTGCTGAACTTCTTATGATCCCAGTTAGTAGCAAACGTGGTTGTATTTCTTCTATGCATGTATACTCTGTTGTCCCCACTTGTGGCGATTGATAGATGGTGTGGTCATTGTTAAGTGGGGCTGCAACTAAGCCAGTATGTTCAATTTTCTTCTTCCATGTGGGTTTTCATGGCATTGAAACCTCCATTCCTCTCAAGGTTTGATTTTCTTGTTGGGTTTACTCCTGACCAATGGCAGGTAGTACTCGTTTTACATGGAAAACAGTAGAAGGGAATTTCTGACCTTACTCGCTTATTTTTAAAAAAATTTCTTATTTACTGGAACACAATATGACTGGTGTTGTTGAAGATCATGTCAGTCTATGATCATTGATTGGAGGAAGAACCATCACAAACCTACAGTATGCAGATGACATCAGTGGCCTGGTAGGAGGTGGACAAGAACTTGCTAAACTTGTTGAATGACTGGGTGAAACATCAACAAGATATGGCATGGAGATCAGCGCTGGAAGACCGAGTTGAGGGCCAGCCACAACTCCACCAATGGTCCTTGATGTTACTGTCCATGATCAGGAGTTCGACACTGTTCAACGGTTCCCTTACCTGGGGTCCTTTATCATGAGTGAGGGATCTAAACTAGAAATCCTCTCAAAGGCAGCAAAGGAAACCATATTGGTTTGCAGATAAGTCCACATGATTTTCTGTACTCACTTTAGCTCAAAAGTGAACTTTATGAGTTTGAACACGCTTAAAATCAGTGTTGGTAGCCAAAATTAATCAGAGCTGTTATCTTGTTCATCTGCTTATCCACATCCCTTTTTCCTCCCTTCAGTACCTCACCTCCTGCTTCTCCTACACCGGCTTTATTGTCGGTCACAGTTTTGCCTGAGAAATTTATGAGAGCAGCAGCCAGCAGTTTTCCCCACCCTTCTGATATTCTCCCTAACAGTTGACCTCCTCTGATCCTCATTATAGTCTTTGGTAGGGTTGATGATGGTTGTAGACAGCCAGAAAGATACAGAAAGGAAGCGGAAATTGATCAGTTCCTACACTGCATTTTTCATCTACAGACTTTTTTAGCTGACGCCTGGTATGTGGGTTTTTCAGCGGGTTCAACATCAAGGTAGGTGGTAGACTTTCCCAAGTGCTGTGAGGGGGATTCCCCATGTTTTTAGGGGGTGAATAAAACTGGGCTTCAGCCCCTTTTGATGTTATGTTATGGAAGGGAGGAGGGATGCAGTGCAAGTAGCCAGGATATTCTTTGTGGCAGAAACCCTCCCCCTTTTCTTCGGCTGTTTTTTTGGCAATAGTCAGCCCTTAAAGAATGAATGAGAGGGGGGGCTGAGAATAAAGTAGGGAGATGGAGGCTGGAAGTGGGGAAGAGGGAAGGGGAGACGGGGGGGGCCCTGTAGATTTTTAAAAGGAAGGGGTACTGCTGCTGGTGCTGTGTTGCCCAGGGAGACAGGAGACGGCGGGAGATGAGGAGTGAGGCATGGGGCAGGGAGGGGGATGGATATGAGTGGAGAGCAGGAGGGGGGGGAATATCGCAAACCAGTTAAAACAGCAGTACATGTCTTGTCGTTTTTAATGATGGTGAACTTGAAGTACTTGTTTGGGAGATTATTTCCATTTTAAAAAAAAAAAAAAAAAAAAATTGATGCTTTTTTTGCATTAAATTTTACCAAAACAAATTTTCACTCTTTTTATTAATTTTTGTTTGAGTTCGTATACAGGTTAGAAAATGTTTTTGATTTTCCCCAGCCTCTGCCCCATTGATTAACATGATAAAAACTCAAGGAACCAGTTCTTTTCAGTTTTTTTTTTTTTTTTTTTTTTTTTAAACCTAAAAATGTTTCAAAATACAAAATTTTTCCCCCCGTATGTTGGGGGCATGCCCCAAAAAGGGCCCCTGATGCTTTACCAACATAGCAACTTTATACGCCACAGCAAGTCATTTTGACAGTTGCGTTAGTTTTTTTTTAACGATGAAGAAGAGATGAATCTGAAGAACTACTCTTACATTGGAAAACTTTGATATCATTTCGTACCTGTTCCCAAAAAAAGAAAAAAAAAAAAGGTGCAGTGGCCCCCATGTTCTCTGTACACAGGGAGACAGGGTTTGTGTTTGATAAGGGTTAACGTCACTTGAAGATATTTGAAAAATGTTCTGTCCAAAGATCACTCTTTTTGATGCTAAATTTTTTATTATTTCTGGGTTTTTTTTTTTTTAATTTTTTCCAGTTTTTAAAAACATGGCAATCCAGTGATTTTCCATTTTTTACTCATTTCTCTCCCTTCCCTCCCCAAAGTACCGGCGAGTGACTTCATTTTTTTTCACCATTAAGGGTGGTTGAAACTTAAAAAAGAATTTTCCTGTGATGTTTACTTACTTCGTTTTTGTTAACTGTTAAAAAAATTTTTTCATAAAGGGACATTTTTACTCGCAAAAAATTAAAACATCAAAAAAGTTTGGTGTTTGAATAAACTATGGGTTTGGTTTTAAATAAACTAGGGGATCAGCTTTTTGTTCATTTTTTATGTAACAAAGATAACGGGTGCTTTTGTTGTTTTATGTTGTAAATTCAAATCAGAATAGGGTAAAAAAGAAAATATGCAGAATTGAACTGGGTGAGGAAGAGACAAGGATATCAAACGTTTTTTGAACCAACGTTGAGAGAGGGGAGGAGGAGAAAAGAGAGGAGAGAGAGGAGAGGAGAGATCTAGGAGAGAGAGAGAATTTTTTAATGCTGTTGTGCAGAGACAAGATGTTTTATAGTTCCTAAGGGAGATGAATCAGGGCAAGAAAAAAACAGTTTCTCTGAACTATTTGTCGGAATTTTTCCCTTTTAAGCGTGAGGAAAACAAAAAAAAGGGACATTTTGCTTTGACACATGCTGTATTACTGAAATGTCACTTCTTGGGGTTTTTTCCCTATTCTTTTCCTGGCCCCATGTTGGGATTTTGGGGGTGGCTCAGGGGTCTGAAAATTCAAGTGAGTTGAGTCTGAATTTTTTAATGAAAAAAAAAAAAAAGTAGTAGGAAAAGAAAATCTTGGACATTGATGAATTAAAAATTCCCTTTTGTGTGCAGAATTATCACCCCGGATGTTTAAAGCTGCCGGAAGAAGAAAAGTGGAAGGTTTTTTTATTCAGTTTGGCACCACACCCCCCCCCCCCAAGCTTCACGCTGATTAATCTTCTTGAACAAAATCATGTTTTGTGTAACATGGGTATGTAAAATCAAAAAGCCAAAAACAGTTTGTTTTGATAGCAAGATGCTGTGACTTCTTGTTATCTCTCAACATCTGCTTGTGGACAATCTCTTCATGTGTCATTGAGAAGCTGTAGGAATCAGTCATGATCATAAATTAAAAGGAAAAAAAAGCGCTCTTTTTCCCGTTTTTTTTAATTGTAGATTGAACAGAAATTATTCAACACAAAAAAAAAAAGAAAAGTTATTCTGTATTAAAAAGATTCTTTTTTCTGATGGGTGTTGTTTTTAATGTGTGTTGGATTGTATGTATTCTTTGGTTTGGTGAAAATTTGATCATTTAGTGGGCTGAAAAGTTGTTTGATTTCTGTGCATTTCTGATCATGTCCCGAATATTTCCTTACTGTTGACAAAAAACTTTTGAGATATCATTAATTCACTTTCTTTTGATTTAAAATTTTTTTTTATATTCGAAATTTTGGGTGGTTTTCATTGTTGTTGATGTCGAAGTTCGTTGGCTTGGTCTTTATTTTTTTTTTGTTCTTGTTACTGTGTGTGCTTCACTGAACATTATGGTTTGTAGCAGGTGAAGTGTAAGGTGTGGGGGGGAAAGGTGTGGCATCCACCTCCTGAAAGCTGCAAGTTCCCCCACGTGGAACCACCTCCATCACTTTTGTCCTGTGGGACAGTTGTGCGTCGAGATCACAAGTTTGCCTTAACTGTGGGTCCCCCTGCACAAACTGAAAAACTCTGGTTCTTAAGGGCTGTACCCCGCTCCTGATGGCACCTCTGTGGGTTTCCCTGATCCAGGGCTTGAGTTTTGCCCCCCCGGGGTGGGTTTAGGGGTTCCGGCCAGCAGCAGGGACCGGCTCCCCAGACCAGCGGAAAAAGAAAGAGGTTCCTCCCCCTCCCGCTCTTTCCCAAATGTCGCCATCGCTCAGTCCAGCCCAAGGAGATGGCAGGGTAGGGGCCTTCTGGGGCGATTTGGGAAAAAAATGCATCTTTTTCTGTGCTTTTGGGAAATTTTTCTTTCATTTGCTTTTTGTGTTTGCTATAAAAAAAGACTTTGAATGTTTTTGTTGGCTGGTGTTTTTTAAAATTTAGGCCCGGGGTGTGGTTCTTATGTCTTGAAAAAAAGTTGTTGGTTTTTTCATGATTGTTATATTATGAGTTGCTTTTACGGAATTAAAATCATAATGCTTAGGATAGAAAGGAGTTATATGTCTGCTCACGAATTGTAAGGCATAGGATAAAACTTAAGAATGTGCTAGTTCTTTGAGTAAACGGCAAACAGTAGTTCAAATGCAAACACTCATGAATCATGCAGAAATGTGTGCTGTGCTTATGTTTTAGTATTTATGAATCATAATGATTAGGTTGTGTGTGTGTGTGTGTGTGTGTGTGTGTGTGTGTGTGTGTGTGTGTGTGTGTGTGTGTGTGTGTGAAGCTAATAGTTATTCAAACACTATAGTTAATATGTTGCTGCTGCTGAATGCACACATGTGAAAATGTATGTAAAAATTAAATAGGATGTACTGTTCTGTGTTAATTACAGATGTACAGTAGGTGTGTGTTTAGGGGAGCTCTCAGCCAATGTATGTTAAATATGTGTTAAATCAGTGATGCTTGTGTTTTGATACTGCTGCTGAATGATATTCTCATGCTGATGAGCATGTATTTAGGCATGTAAACAGAATCAAGAAAGAGGGAGATTATGCTTGGCTGATTTTGAGATGTTCTGTTCCTATAGGAGAGCGACCGCAGCTCTTCAGTCAGTATGCTAACATGAAGTGGGACAAGCAGGAGGAGGTGCCCATCACCGACCCGTCAGGAATCAACAGACGCGTGGAACACGCTGCAAAACAGCAGAGCGCCAACATCACTCAAGGAATAACTGTGCTGGAGGCGGCAAAGAACCCCGTAGCGGTCAGCGATCAAGACACAGTCAATGGGAACAGTACCGCCTCAGGGGAGCAGAATCTTTGTCGCAGGCCAAGACAGAATCAGATGGATCTGTCGGACGCTCATTGAAAACAGACGACCCAGAACCCGGTCACACACCAACGGACGGTGAGACGGGAAGTGGTGCTCAGGCCCCCGGGGAGCCAGCTGTGACCGGAGGATCCACACGGCCAGCCCACAGCACCAGTGTGAAAGAGCACCCTTGATGGAGAGCTCTCGAAAACCTCAGAGTTCCACAACAGGAGACAGGGGATGATACAGCATCAGGGAAAAAACCAGATGTGGAAGAAAAAGAACAGTCTGAACAGAGCGAAAAAGAACAGATTCAGCAAAGGGAAAAAGAGCAAAACAGAGAGCACAGAGAACAGCAGAGTGAAAAGAAGGATGAGGAGGGTGGAAAAGGAGAAACTGCAGACAAGACACAGAGGAATCACACAAGAGCAGTGAAAAGAAAGCGGCGGAGGATGCTGACAATAAGAACAACACAACAACAACAGCAGCAGCAGCTCTGTGGGCGGGCTGAAGGTGGAGCGGAAGTGCCGGACAAGGAGGAGAGTGGGGGAGGGAGGATGACGAGGAGCTTGCTGCTGCAGTGAAAGGAGGCCTCAAGCACAGAAAGATAAAAATGTAATTGTCTTTATACATGTTAGTTTATAGTGTGAAT
Source organism: Conus ventricosus (assembly GCA_018398815.1). Taxonomy (NCBI): domain Eukaryota; kingdom Metazoa; phylum Mollusca; class Gastropoda; order Neogastropoda; family Conidae; genus Conus; species Conus ventricosus. The sequence continues at coordinate 6,649,739 of CM031610.1, forward strand.
GTCAGAGGCTGTGTGCAGCTGGGGTGATGATGATAATGATGATGATGTGTGTGTGTGTGTGTGTGTGTGTGGTGTGTGTGTGTGTGTGTGTGTGTGTGTGTGAGATAATGATTGAATGAATATGTGAGAGCAAGTGAGAATGCATATATTTTCCATATGTGCACGCATGACATAGGCATGTATTTGTACTTGCATTCATGCTAAAGTGAAATCTAATTGGTATTGTTCATCATTTTTTGAAAAGCCCTTTTGAAGGGACTGTAGAGGTAGAGCTGACTGTGTATATTGTCTGGAAGAAGATGGAACTGGGTCTGATTATGCTGTAATGGTAGATCATGGTGACGTCAAATTCCATACATCCTGTCGAGCTTGACCACTTAATTTGCAAATACTTTTCAAGTTGTGTAGTATCATGTGAGTTGTATAGGATTTTTTTTTTTAAATGAGTAAATGAATGAATTTATATACCTTTCTTTTTAAGTGAGAGAGCAAATTCATGAAAGAATTTGCAGTTTTGACAAGGCAGAGAAGTGATTTTGTCATTGAATTTGAAAAGTCTTTTAGATTACGTAAAATGTGTGAAAATGATAAATAAATGACATAAAAAGTGGGAAAATGATAAATAAATGACATAAAAAGTGTCAAAATGATAAATTAATGACATAGAAAGTGGGAAAGTGATAAATAAATGAAAAGAGAAGTGAATAGAATGAAGAAAATGTCGTTGTGAAAAATCATCCTCCAAAGCAACATGAAAGAACCTGTATGCTTTTTTCCTCCATAGTTCCATGTTCATGTGAAATTATCATATGAGAAGAATGAGAATATATTAGTGTAGTAGTGTAGCATTTTATGATTGATGAATGTACACATCCTGCATGATGTAAATATTATCTGTAGATAACAAGTTTTCTGTCAGTGATGGATTGATTTTGTACATGTTCTGATTTTTATTTTCATTATAATGCTTCATTATTTATCACAACTGAACTGCTGAAAAAAAGATTGTTGGTTTGACTCTCTCTCAGGTTGGATCTGGTAGAGCAAGCGCTTTGGTGTAAGTATAAAATCAAGTTATTGCTGTTTTTTTTCTGAAGGGGGGAGGTACTTGCATATCAAAAGAAATATGTGCAGTGAATAAGTACATTTACTGCCACAGTTGATCAAAGACAGTTTTAGAAAACAGCACTGAAGAAATCAAGCTGTCACTACCAATTAATTGTTGGATTTTGACAGGGCTTACTGATGTGAAAAGCTTTTTTTTTTAACCTGGACATAATACTTTGCACAATATGATGGAGCTTTACCATTGATGTTGTTGCCATTCCCTCCCAGTGTATAGTCTCTCTCACTCTCACACTCTTCTCCCCCCCCCCCCCCCCCCCCCCCCCCCGACCCCCCCCCTCTCTCTCTGTGTCTCAGTCTCTCTCTCTCGCTCTCTCTCTCTCTCTCTCATGTTTGTGGAGTTAGTGAATGTCTAAAACGTTTCTTGAGGCCTGACGTGGCATGTATAACACATTTTCTCTTTCACTCTCAGATGTCATGAGTGTTGACCTGGGTGTTTGCCAGTGTGATCGTCCTTGTTGCAGCAGAGCTGCCACATATGCTATACTTTTGGCATAGCATGGTGGCTGGTGCAGACCCAACACAATGTATATGAATCTACACAACAAAAAAAATCAACATTGCAGACAATAACCCCCTCCTCCCTTCCTAACATCCCTCCCCCTCCACCCCCCCCCCCCCCCCCCCCCCCCAATCCCCTTCCCTTCTTAGAGTCAGTCTTTCTATCTTTCCCTTGATCTGTATCCTCTTTCTTCTCTTTGTTCTTCTTTTCCTCCTCCACCTTCTGCTTCTTCCTATCTTTCATTATCATCATTATTTCTGTCATTATTATTATCATCATCATCATTGCCACTACTAATGTTGCTGCTATAACCATGTTGTTTAATGGTCCCCTAACCCGTCTCCTTTCTCCTCTTCTGCCTGTATAGTTACAAATTATCACATTCACTACAATCACTGTCATCATATTGTTTTTACAAGAAGTAGCGGTGATAATTCTTTCTTATTTTTTAAATATTTTTGTATCATCATCGTCATTATCATTGTCATTGTTATTACTGTTGTTATTATTTTAACCCGCATAGTGTCGTTTCCATTTCACATCCATTTTGTGCCCAGTTTGAGGAGATCTGTGACTGTTAATGCTTCGTTTTCATTGGTCGAATGTTGTTTGTCTAAACTGAAGTCCAAACAGATCAGAATCTGTCATGTTTGTCTTATAATTTGTTTGTTTCCTTCGTTTGATGGCATAGTCATTTTTCTTCTCAGTTTGCATCAGTTTCTGCCTGCTGTCACCTCACTTCAAAACTTCATGATGGAAAAACTGTTACCACATTTGCAAACTGTAGTTTGATTTGCTGGAACAAAATCCTTGGTTTGTGCATTGTTGACCAGTTTATGATATGGACAGTCTGTAGTTCATGTTCGATGGTATTTTGACACTGCTGATTGCGTGGCACAATGAACGCAATGTGTATCGAGCCGACAATTGCAAAGGCACACTTCTCTATTCTTCCTCAAATCCTGCACTCGTCACTTGTTGCAATTCGAAATCAATTTTTTAAAAAAATCAGAAATTGATCATTCACATCTCAGAATAAACAGGCACAAATTTTCGCTTCTGATCCTCTGCAAGACTGAGAAAGAGAGAGAAGGGGAATGACACGCGACAGCCTGGTACACACACCTGATATCTGATGTACCATTTACAAATTTCACATGAAAATATTGTGGGCATGCCAGTGATCTTAAGCTTTTATAACTGTCTGCTTGCATGTCTGTGAATTGTGCGCATAGGCACATGCATCCGCAAATACATCTGTGCAGGATGTGTATGAGAAGTGTAAACTCCCATCCACAGACTCACAGTCGCCCCCACCTCCACCCCACCCCATTTTCTCCATTGTCCCGCCTCTCTTATGCACATACTGTCCTGGGATCCATCACACAGAACCACTGGAAGTGGATACTATCATTACAGGTCAGGGGGTGAGAAGGTGGCAGTTGTGTTCCACGTCATCATGTCAGAGAAGTTCAAGATCAACCAAGACAGGGACACGGTCTGCATTCGCTTTGAACCTAAGCTGCTGGGAGGCTTCAACCCTGATGCAGACAGATATCGCCTCAAGTTTATCAGGTATGTTCGCTGAGCAACTGTGAGTCTCTGAACGACAGTCTGACATCACTGGCCGGTGGTGCCTGTTCATCAAGAGTTACTTCCCCTGAACATTTTTTTTTTTTTTTCTTTGTTAGAATTACCTCCAAGTGAAGACTACTTTTCTCCTTTTCACTGCCAAGTCATTGTGAGCAATATGTATCGATCTACCTCATAAAATGTAGAACGTAAGGCAATCTGAGTACTTCAAGTTAGAACATAAGGCAAAAGTGAAGCTGTTTTTTTTCAAAACAAACAAACAAATTCACTGCAAGTCCAAATCACACCAAAGGCAAAAGTGAAGTAATTTTTTTTTTTTTCAAAACAAACAAATTCACCGCAAGTCCAAATTACACCAACTTTTGTGTAATAAGTCTAGTAGGTTTTACAGGAGAGTGTAGACTGATGTCAGCATGTTTCTGGGAGTTTAGGACTGACTGCTTAGATCACACATCTGTGTTGTAATAGTTCAGTCTGTCTTTGCCTGCTCAGCACAGCTGGGTTACCTCAATTAATGTCATGAAAGTTTGAATTAATTTCATTTGCATCCATAAAATCTACACTGATGTCCGTTTAGCAATGTGTTGGCTGATAAATCATCCATAGCTTCCTTAACCCTTACACTGGTTATTTAACAACGTACTATTAAGTATGTTGTCTGGTGAATTTCCAGAAGGAAAGTTTTAAAAGAATAGTTACGTTTGTATGATATGCATAACTTTTCAACGGTTAGTATTTGAACATGACATGCAGAATAAAAATTGTTAGTAATTGAATAAAGAATAATATAAAACAGAACTGGGGTGCTTGTGAGTGTTTGATTAGGTGCTGACCTGTCCATAATGTGAAAATAACAGGTGAAAACAGGTGGCACATCCTGCTTGTCATTCTCACGAGCTTGTTCACAAATAATCCAGTCTATGGTGTTCCACACTATCCAGAAATAAGTCATAGCCTTTTTCAAAGGAAAGTCAGTGTGGATTATAACTGTCTTTCATGCAGGTAATTCAGGTAAGAATGAATAAGGTACAGTTCAGTTTTCACATTGAAATCGTGTGCTGCTAACACACAAAAAAACAAAAATGGTCACTATCAACAAATGTAATAGTCAGCCCACACTGTCGTCATTTATGTTTGAAAGGTTTAGGATCATCTGGAAGCGCTACACTGAGTTTTTCTTCCCCACTGAATAGCATCTTGAGATTCCCCTCACCCTTAGGCACTCATCCAGTCACTGTCTGTGTCGATCTCAAAATCACGATTGCATGGTGCTTGATCTAAATCAAAACTATCACCCATCACTCCCAGTTCATTCAAAATGTCCATAACTTCTTCTTCACCTGCTTTTTCCACAAGAAATTCAGCAAAAACAATCTTCAAACAAGTTCCTAATTCTATCATGTTCTGCTTCGGGCGCTGCCATTTTTGTTCGCCAGACGAGTCGAGTCGCACTATGCATTACAAGCTGCTACTAACCATAATCTAAGCTAAAACATTGAAAATCCATGTTCCGGGGCTCGCTCAGTCACTCATGCAAATTAGTTTGTCACTGAGCCATAGTTTCGTATATGCGTGTGTCTGTGAAACTAGGCTCGCAAGGCTCACCCTACAGTGCGACTTTTGTCGCGACAACCAGTGACGGCCATGACGTAATGGCGCGACATTTGTCGCGACAACCAGCGTAAGGGTTAAATAGACTTCACCTTCACTTATTGTTCTTGTTACTTATTGAACTCGGTACAAAGTGACAACAAAGAAAAAAAAAACCCAAGGATTTTCAGTCATCCAAACAACTCAAAATTTTGTTACTGACCTCAAATTCCCCCCACCCTCCATACAGAAAAACAACACCACCACCCCAAATGAAACCTGCTCGTAAAAATTTTGCACTCAGAAAAGTTCTAGTTGAGGCAAAGCAGACGAATGAAAAATGAAGAATTCCAGATTCTTTAAGAGGAAAGCACTCGTTAGGATTAAAATGGTGATGTAAAGTGCTAGTAGCTTACAGCATGCATTTACCTCAAGGTAAGGCAACCTCTTATTAACTCTTTCTGCCAGGCAACCAAGTTCTGGTCAAGCGCACACAACTTACATGGCTGCCTGTGTCCAACTGGTGGTCTGTCATCAACCACAGTTCAATTCTATTACATGTAACCATTAGTCTGTACATAAAAGACAGGAACAAACAGAATATTTTGGTGCTTATTCCTTCATATCATATCCTGCTTTGAGTCAACACATTTTGAACATATTTTGATGCTTATTCCTTCATATCATATCCTGCTTTGAGTCAACACATTTTGAACATATTTTTTAAAAGTTTTTTTTTTCTACCAAATGAAAGAATGTTACAGTGAGATGAATTTTAGATGAAATCATAGTGGACTATTTCAGTGGCCTCTGTATGTATACAAACGACATTTAAGTTTACGTAGTAGCAGAAAATGTATTTGATCAAAGCACAGCCAAGTTTTTGTTGTTGTTTTTTGGTTGTTGTTTATTCTTTATATATATATATATATATATATATATATATATATATATATATATATATATATATATATATATATATATATATATATTTCTGTGTGCATTTTATCACAAATGTAATGATACACTCTGTTGGAATAAGAAGCAGTGAAGAAGGATGTGTTTGACCCTATCTATCGAGAAATCTTGCAACTGAACAGACAAAACATGTCAGACTGAGAAAGTGACAGTCAGTCGCTATGTCGGGGATGAAATGATTAAACTTCTCAGGAAAAAAGAACTCTCTTACTTACTTATTTTCAGAAAAGAGCCAGAAAAGACTTCTTTACATAGCTTAATCTGGAGACATTTGATTTGGAGACAGATGAATTGGAAGCTATTCAAAATCTGCCTCATAAGAAGGTCAGCCATTCTCAGAATAAGGAAAATGGTAACTGAAAAATAAGAATGATTCCACCATGTGTGGATCAACCTTGAAGGAGCTGTGAGAGACAAAAAGAAGCGGGTAGATTGGTTTGTAAAAGATCTGAGATCCAGTTGAGAAGGATTTATGAAAAATTCATTGATGTGAGACTCTTGAACACTGTTCATTTTTAGTCTGAGGATGGCTTGACTCCAGCAGACATGGTTACATAAAGGGATTGGAGATACCTTTTCACTCATGAAATCAGTTGAAATTTGCACAAAAATCAGTGTTAGTATGTTCTCAGTCTTACTTTGCCTGTAAGATTTAGTCGTTCAGTGTACATATGTTCTCTTCCATACTTTGCCTATAAAGCTTACTTGTTTAATCCTTTTCTTCCAAAGTTTGCTGTGAAGAAAGATTCAAAATGAACCGTGGCCAAGTGGTTAGCGTTGTGGACTCCCGGCTGGGAGGTCATGGGTTCAGTTCCCATCAGAGTCATGTGGGATATTTCTGCCCCAACTGGCTCCTACCCAGAGTTGAGTTTGCTACGGGCTGAGTTGGGAAGACTGGGACCACAAAGTCGAGTTTCATCCACTTACTGGATGTGTCTCTGAGAGTGTTGCTCAAATTTCTTGACCAGCACTGCGAGTGCCTCTATCTCTCGGGCCTGGTTGACGCGGGGTTGTATTATGAAAGGAAGCAAAGAGAACAGCCCTGTCATGCGGTCTCAGACCGGAATGGAAATCCATAGCATCAACTCCATCATCTTCATTCTCATCGATCGGCATGATTTTTAAAAAGTCTCGGATTTTGTGTCCATTCATGCCTTGCTCTCACAGTGACCCCAGTTTCGATGTCCTCTACATGTCTGTGGCCTTGGTTTAGTTCCGTCGGGGTCACCGGTATCGGCAGGTCTGTAGGGGCTGTCATTGGACAGAAGTGGTGGCGCCTTCTGGAGGGAAATCTCACTCATGCCGGCTCCGCGGCTAAGCAATTACTGTTGTCAGTAGGTGGCTTAGTAGGTGGTGTCCTGCGTATGTTGGATCAGAACAGGCGCCACTGAACACCACCAAAGTGACTCGGCAGTAGTTTGATAGACTCTGTTGGGCTTTTTAAAAAATTATTACAATCGGTTACTAGGGTTGCACAAACGCTTTGTTTGGAAGCAGTGTTTTAGATTCCAATGTTTATGTCCAGCTGATTTTTCGAATTGTTAATAATCTGAATTATCCATTGTTGGGCTTATAGGTGTTGTTTGTTTTTGATCATACGAATTGGATCGGCTTTATGTGTAAGTGGTTTGGATTTAGTGTGTATGTTTTTGCATGCATTTCATTGGTTCCATTTGATTGTCATTATGGGGGAAAATGCATTTTACAGGAGCACAGACATTGGTCTCATGTATGAAGGCAAGGTGGTGATGACAAGAGACCTGAGAAACAAAGGATTCTTGTACAAGTATGTGGTCCGACGTGGGAACAGTGATAAACCAGAATGGGAGTATGTGCTCAAGCGTGTCTCATCAATGCATCTGAAACAGGCGGAAGTCAACAGGAAGTTCACTGTACCTGATAAAGATCGTTCCTTTTCAGGTTTGTGGACAAATATTGTGTTTTGTCTCCTGTTTAATTGTTTATCAGTCTGTGGGTGACCCCCCTCCCCCCTCCCATCCTGGATATCCAGTGGTATTGTCATTCTGTTAAAGAATTTTATCTTGTCTTTCTTTTTTGAGAGATGGTCATCCTGATAAAGCTAGATATGCTCACGCATAAACATGTGTGTCAAGTGTAGACACACAACTTGGATAATAATATGCTACCACAAGCATGCATGTATTGCATAGGCATGCATTAATTTCATATCTCAAGCAGATACTGTTCCTCACATGTTTTCTGTTGCTAACTGCAGTGCATAGCCACACACACACAGGGCATTTGTCAGATCAGTTCCTTCCGCAAGACCTCATTTTATGTTAAATCAGTGAACAGATCGAGAAGCAGTTGAGAGAGTGATGTACATAGAGGCTGAATATTTGTAATATAAAGTAATATGAAAGATGAGGGAAACAAACCACTTACTTAAGACAAATACAAAATTTGCTGTTGTGCAAGTCGATGAGACCCAAACAAGAGAAAATCCCAAAATGTTGTTTTATCTGTTGTTCATGTCTGATGTGCAGTTGACATGCACCGCTTCGATGGGGTGGCCTACCAAGAAATCAAAGAAAGCTTTTGGCACTCTATGAAGTCATTTGGAAAAGATGTCGTTCACAAACTGGGAGTGGACACGGTCAAGTCGTTCCCGCAAAAGATCGGAGAGGAAGCAGTGGCTGCGGGGAAGGAGTTTCTGCCGCCAGTGGCAGTGATCCAGAAAGCTCTGCTGGATTCCAATGCAGGGAGCAGTGCGAAAGGCAAAGGGGAAGAGTTGCTGAGGAGTGTGGACACTGTGATGAACAGCCTCAAGCTGCAGATGTTGAACGAAAAGTTTGATGGCTTGGACCCTCTGCTTGTCTGCACGGTCAGTCTCATGCATGTTCACCCTCTCATACACACATGCAGTACCACACACACATATATGTGCGTACACACACACACACACACACACACACACACACACACACACACACACACACACACACACACACACACACACACACACACACACACACACACACACTCTTGCACTTTTTAAATTGTCAGTTGTTTCCAGACACTAAACCCTGACATTCAAATCATTCGTCATCCCGGTCTGCTACCCATTCCCGTCATTGTCCTCCACAATCTTTCTCTCCTCCCCCCTCCCCCATCCCAAGTTTGTATTTTGAGCAGTTTCATAATTGACATCTTTCCCCCCTCCCCAAAAAACAAAAGAACAACAACAAGAATGTGGTGACTAGTTTGGTGGACACTTTCCAGACTAAGGTCAGGCAGACACAAACTAATGCAGAGTCTGAACCAAAGCAGAGTTAAGTGAGGGAGTGGAGATTTGCTGATGAAACTAGCCCCAAAGAGTGGTATGCTAGCTGCATTGGCCTGATCTGGATATCCTGAAATCAGATTCTGTTCCTGTGTAATGAAACGTGAAAACTCATTAAGTGTATTCCTATTTCCATCACAAAAAAAATCTGATCATTAGCTTTTAGAACATGCATGATCTGGATCAGATTGAGGTAGAGGTGGACAGTTCCCTTTATCATGAGCTGTACATGTTTAATGAAGAAGAGGCTGCAAATATCTGTCAAGGGAATCAATGGAGGGGGGGGGGGGGGGGGGGAGGAGGAAAAAGAAAAAAAGGGAGAAATTACACACACTCACACACATACACACTCAACACAGACATACATGTGTGCGCACACACACACATACGCGCACACACACACACACACACACACACATGCGTGCGCGCGCGCACACACATGTGCGCGCACACACACAAACACAAACACACATATGCGCTCACACACACACATATTTAATCTAAAATCATGTTCAAAAACAATGTTAAAAGTAATGTGACAAGCAGTTGGATTGGTGTAAAGCAGACTAGGTTTGAATTAAGTTGCATACTGATGAATACATATATATCGGTATGTATTTGTCAACATGAACTTGGAACGCAATAATACACACATTCATGTGTACATGGATAAAACAGCTCAGATATGCTTCACAGGCACACAAGGACAGATCAATTAATTGGTTTAATCAAGCTGGCAAATCAGTTGCTGCTAAGTCTCATCATGATCCATGAATCATTGCCAGTTTGTTTTCCAATCTCAGCGTTTGTTAGTTTTGTCAGATGTACTGTGATGAGTAGGAGTGATGGCTGTGGTCTTCTAGGGGAAGGACTTGTTTTCTCTATTAGAGTTTTAGAGCAGTATTTCCATAAAAATTTACCTCCCCCTGTCTGTCTTTCTTGTGGTGGAAGGAACAATTTTCTGATACTTGTCAGTGAAAGATTTTTTTTTTCATTTTTCTTGGGACTGTTAAAAGTACTGAAGAATGGTTCAGGAGTAAATCACGTTAGGCTTACCGTAAAGTTCGGACTATAAGCCGCGACTTTTTTCCCCAGCTTTAAACCCTGCGGCTTAAACAATGATGCGGCTTATTTGCGGATTTTTCCGATTTCAGGAGCATCACACCCTCGTCTATTCTTAGCTTCTCTGTAACTCACCATATCGTGTTTACTGTTCATGAATTTTTATGATGCTTTTAACTACGATTTTCTCAGTAATCGTGTAATGGAATCAGTAACCCTTTCAGAAATACAGGAATCGACGTAAGTAAAGCCCATTACTGATATCTTTTTTCATCACTTTGTCTTCTACAAAAATACGATCGCTTCGAACGGCGCAATGTGTGGGCCATTTCCGACCTGTTTAATCTTGACTAACACTAGCTGAATTATGAACAAAATAACTAAGCATTGTCATGGTATTAAGCGAAATAAAACAATCGAATCGTTTCATTAATGTTCTGGTTTGTTATTATATGCGTAATCTTACCAAGTGCGTCTTGCAATTCAAAAACGATTAGCGCATTCGACTCGGTCATTGTCAAACCTTGGTTTCGTTCCGCCATTGTTGAAATCGTGGACAGGGAGTGAAGGTTTGCATTTGATACTTTCGCTTTGATTGGCTTGCACTTTTGAGTACTCAACCAATCGCTTAGCTTGATACACCAATGAATGCAGGAGAGAACTGCCTTTCTAGCGCATCATTAATGTGTTGGGTTTTTTCGGTATTTTTTTAAAGCAATGATGTTGGAAAGACAACACTTGTAAGAAGCCTCATAAAAACTTCAATTCTAATTGATTTAAAACACATCATACTAAAAAAAAAAAAGACTGAAGTAAAGCTGGAAATGTGCTCTTGTATTCTGACCTATTTAAACGCCAATGAATGCAATGAACACATTGTATGTGTTGATTTTCGACACTATGTTAACTCAACGCTCGGCCAACTGCCGCCTGCGGCACATCGGACTGTGTTGTATATATCTGTGGCTTATAAACCAGTGCGGCTTATTTGTGAAAAAAGTTGAGATTAAAAAAAAATTTAGTGGGTGCGGCTTATATACAGGTGCGTTCAATAGACCGAACTTTACGGTGTGCACTTACAGGTGCTTGTGCTGTGAGTGACAGACAGAGTTAGAAATAACGTTGGTAAGTTCAAACATGAAATGAAGTGTGAACAAGAAATAGAGTGACAAAAGTTAAGTGCTGTTTCACTCACACACTTTACATGTGTATACAAGACCAAAATATATGAATTAACATAACTTGATAAAATCAGTCCATCTTTGCTTGGGCTGGTTTGTTCACACTGTATCTCATCACGAAGAGAGGGAATGTTCTGATAATCAGAGTTGGAATCCAGTGGGTACACTAGAACTCTTCTTTAGCTGGGGTTGTCCTGAGGAGAGGTGCACAGATCTCTCTTCAGTGTCTGGTGACTGATCCACCACCTGAAGGCCGGCTGGGTGGTTGGTTGTTCTCATGGCCATCTTGAAGCCTGGATTCTGGATCCTGTGCAGGGCCAGTTTTCATAGACACACCTGGATCCCAGGGTCTGTGGAGATCATAGATCCTGGTTTGGAGATGAGTCTGTAGAGATCATAGATCCTGATTTGGAGATGAGTCTGTGGAGATCACGGATTCTGGTTTGGAGATGAGTCTGTGGAGGTCATAGATCCTGGTGAGGAGATGAGTCTGTGGAGATCATAGATCCAAGTGAGGAGATGAGTCTGTGGAGATAGATCCTGGTGAGATGAGTCTCTGAAGATAATAGATCCTGGTGAGGAGATGAGTCTGTGGAGATCATAGATCCTGGTGAGGAGATGAGTCTGTGGAGATCATAGATCCTGGTGAGGAGATGAGTGGCCAGGATTCCATTTGATTAAAAGAAAGGGGGGGGGGGGGGGGGGAGGGAGGGTTATTGAGGAGATGTTACTAGGCTGAAATGAGGCGATCATTCCCCAACATGTTTAGAGTGACATCATACTGTGTGGATCAGAGGTGACAATCTCTAAAGTGTTAATGGTCTTTACCATGTATACTAGTAAACGACAATCCAGTGTCCAGCACCTTCACTACACATGTGGGTTCACAAAATCAGTGCAAATCAGTGTAGCGACTGCGGAAGTCTTTTGTCATGGCATGGGTGGTTGAGGAAATCCTTGTCCAGTTCACCAGCAGTCATGGCACTGTCAGAACTGAGAAGAGAGAGGGAAGAGAAGGAGGGGTGGCGGTGATCCAGGCAACAGTTAATCCAAAATTCTGCGTAACGTTGTTGTCAGCATTGCACCTTATTGCCGTGTCGGCATGGTAGAAAGTTTTGTTTTCTTTTTTTATAACATTTTTATTTGCTTATTATTGTTGTTCAACATGCAAAAAGAAAAAAAACACACACACACAAGATTGGTAGAAAGTTAACGACACAGACGGAGGGAAGCGAGCGAGAGGGGAAGGGGGTAAGGGATTGAAGCTTGACATTGTAAAATGACAAACCCTAAGGGTTGTTTGTGTGCATGAGAGAGAGAGAAAGAGAGAGAGAGAGTGGGTGGATGGTGATCTCTGTCAATGTCAGGTCACATTTAGTCCATTCATTTAATTTGATCCTGTAACATGTAGTCTAACAGATGCATATGGACTGATTGACACACAATAGCACTTCTACGGCAGCTGATAATGTATGCAGATGAGGGCAAATTGGTAAGTTTAGAACTTGCGTTTTGAAGTAAATGACTTTGTTTTTTCCGAGTGACTTTTCTTGACATGCATGGTAGATGAACGGGTATGGGAAGCAGCATTGGTTTTGAGTTATCTGCCTTTGCAGGCAGCATTGATTTGGAATTACATGCCCTTGATTGGTCTATCAGAAGAGCAGATGTTGTCTGGAATTGAAGTTGAGATAGTGTTCTTTCTTATGTGTTCCAGTGTATACGACAAATCTGGTGGCACCTCTCATTGAAGTCCTGGAGGAGGCGGTGAAAAATGGCACCCAGCGGATGGCATCCCTGGCCATGTTCGTATGGCTGCTTGTGATGCAGTACAAGATCCATGTCTCTCCTGCCAACGTCAGTCTCCTGTGTCGGGCAATGCTGATCATTCCTGATATGAAGAACAGAGTGTGCCCTGACCTTACCGACCTGGAAATGCAGTTTCCTCTCCGCATGAAGGATAGGAGGTCAGTTGGTATTTGTTTTGCTCAAAGACGATCACTTTACCAGACATTTGGTATTTGTGTTGATCGAAGACAATCAATTTATCAGATGAACATAGAAACTTGTGCAACAGCAGCTGCTGCCATTGCTGTGTAGTTTGATTTGTATGCGCTGGTAGCGTGATCAATTTTGAAGATACCGAAAACATTCTCTACCAGAAGTTTGAAGTCTAAGACCACGTATAGAGATATTGCCTTACTGACAATTTCATACATGTTATTTACCTGCCCGGTTACTAGATTGTTTTAATTTATTTATTTCCATCATGTTTTCAGTGGAAGAGCCTCCAGTGGGAGGTGAAGGATCTTGTTCTTGATGCTTGCTCACAGTGTTTTGATGGATGACATGGAAGGGTTCCCACAAATGTGATCTTGTTCCAGTTTGTCTCAGCAACATTGTTGCCAATCAGTTTAAATCAAGTCTTCACAGTATCACACCCCTCTGAGCTGCCATCACTTGACTGATCTTCCTTCAGAGGACCAACATCATTTTACTGATGGTTTTGTTGTAGGGCTTTATCTTGTTCCACTTTGTCACAGCAACACTGTTGCCAATCAGTTTAAAACAAGTCTTCACAGTATCACACCCCTCTGAGCTGCCATCACTTGACTGATCTTGTTCCAGTTTGTCTCAGCAACATTGTTGCCAGTTTAAAACAAATTTTGGCGTCATATACTATACCATGTCAGACCATAGCATTCTACAGCAGTTAGTCAGCTCTGCCAGGCCGAATTTTTTGTGGCTAATGCAGTAATAAGACAGTCACGTGACACCCACCCTACTTCTGCCATAGGAAGAAGCCAGTGTCCGCTTCCTGTTCCTCATTCATCTTCGGCCTGCAGCCCAAGCAAGATAAGTCTTGTGCTCTGTCTCGCCTTTACTTTTGCTTTGTGTAAAGATTGCTTGTGTGTTTGCTTCTTTACTTGTGGCTTGCGCTAAACCCTGGTCCTCTTGCCGTGTGAGGCTCTCGGTTGGCGGGTTTTATTTCATTTCCACGCTCTTTACGTTGGCGTGTTTTGATTGAATTTTCTCTCGTCAGTGTTGCCCTCGCGACTTTGTTTTCTTCCATGCCATTCACATTTTCGGCACTTTGTCGCCGGGATTAGGAACTCGTTCCTCCTTGGAACTCATTCCTTCTCATCCATCCTTTTATCCAATCCCTTCAGCGCGCTTCGCCTTTCTCTCGCACTCCTCTCGGCAATTTATTTCGACGATCTTTTACTTGCCAGTTGTTCGGGCCACCATCTTTCCCCTTCGGTGGTCGTCTCCGCCATCTTGCCTCGCGCACTTCATGCCTGGTTTAGCAGTTCGGAGAGTATTTCCCCACTGCTTTAGCACCTGCCCCCTACCATCTTGTACTAGTACAATCGAGTTTTTCTCGATCTAACAGTACTCATTGGTACTGTTCCCATCACGGGGTGATCGAGTTTCCATCCGATTTCTCGATCCCTGAGTATTCGATCGTCACTTCTCTCGATGGAGTAATAGCGGTGCCTACTACCAGTGTTTATCACAAGGTCGATCGAGATTATTTCTATCCCTCGATCCACCGGCTTGTCTCCACTTTGCGATCGTGTGTGCCGTGATTGTTCCCCACCATAGCCCAACATGAAGGGCAACGACGGGTCGAGCCACTCCACTGTTTGGAAGTTGCTCACTACCCGGAGGACCCACTTGTCGATTCCTCGGAACAATCTGTTCTAACTACTGAAGAACGTACGGCCGGTGTGGAGGGGGGTTCCGCGCAGGGGACGTGTGACCATCAGTCTGACACATCCTCTACCCGACCGGTGGACGCACGATCGCTGCGTCCGAAGGCTGTCAGGCAATCGGCCACTATTTCTAAATGTTTGTCCTCAACTCGTCTAGAAAATCTAAGGACAAGGCTTCCCTAAGAGGGCCAGCCCGTTTCAAGAATTCCCATCCAAAATCTTCTTCTTTACCGGCCAGCTTGCCTACTCTCCTTCGGACGCACACTGAGACATCTTTCTATCATGCTGAGTCTCGCGACCCTTGGTCCCTGGGGAACTTTACTGAGGCGCGGACCAGCATGGGTGACGGCTCATGGTCAGAATCACCGCCCGTCACTCGCTAACATGAGCCTCGTGTCGTTAGCCTTCCCCCCACTAACGACACGCAGACTCAGTACGCTCTCCCCAACCGTGCCCAAGTGCAGCCACCACTCGGGCACAAGGAGCGTCAACACTCTGGTGGAGGACTTATGGCAGGTCTTTGGTGGGACCCCCCGATCAACTGTCGCACTTTCCCCTAGGGGTACAGGACGTTGGGGAGTGGACTTATTCCTCTCCCCACTTGGGCAACGTCCGCGGTCCCGTTGCTCCGGGGGGGGGGGGGGGGGGGGATCGACCACGGGTAACCTACCCGATCCGACCCTGGGGGCGGCCACGTCATCACAGCCATCCCAATCCGCTTTCATGCGGGTACGAGAGACCACGCTCTCTCGCTACTCCCCCCCTGGTGTCTCAGGTTACCCTGGCCCCCAAGGAAATCCTGCCCCAGGCCCGCCACAGCCCACTGTGCTCCTCGGGGACTGGTGGCTCTATGCCCCCGAGAGAGACCAGTGGCTCAGATGCGACACGCAAGATGACCAGCTCCATGGTCGGATGTGGCATCCAGCCTCCTCAAGCTGGCTCGACCTTGGTCTCCCTCCCTCTCGGGCGCTGTCCGATCGGCGTCCCCCTCCTAGTCTGCCCGCCGATCATGGGGCCACCAGGGACCCGCCCTTGCATTCTCCCACTACTCAACTAGGGCGGGACCCCCATGTACCCCTGCTGTTGCCTCCTGGAGAAGGATCAGCGCACCCTCTCCAGGATCCCTATTCCCCCCAGTCTGAGAATGGGGTAGAGGAGTCCCTCCCCCCGTCTGGCGACGTGTCCTTCCTTGAGCGGTGGCGCCCAGAACTTGTCGTTAAGGAGCCCCCAACCTCTGACAAGATTCTTTCTTTCGCCAGGTATGTTCTCCTATTCACGGACAACGCCTCGGTGGCTTGCTATGTCAACAAAAAGCGGGGGGGGGGGGGGGGGGGGGGGGGGGCACGCTCATCAGCCTCTCCTTCCGTACAGAGGCTCTCCTCCGCTGGTGTCACGCGCATGGAATCACCCTCCACGCGAGACACATTGCGGGGACCCACAATATTTTGGCAGACTCCCTCAGCCGCTCCAGGTCCGTCCTCACGGAATGGACCCTCAGCAGGCTATCTCTAACCTCGGTGTAGGAACATTGGTTCAGGTCCATGGTCGACCTCTTTGCCACCCAATTCAACTATCGTCTGCCAGTGTATGTCTCTCCCGTCCCTGATCCCCAAGCGTATGCAGTCGACGCTCTCTCCCTTCTCTGGTCAGGCCTCATAGCATACGCCTTCCTCCCTTCCCAGTCCTCCACAAGGTGATCAGGAAGGCGAGACTGGAAAGACCCAGGCTCATTCTCATAACCCCATGGTGGCCAATCCAGTCCTGGTTTCTGGACCTCAAGTCACTCACCCATGTTCCACCCCTCCAGTTGAACACTCGGTGGGACATGCTCAGGCAACCCCGCTCAGGTCGCCCTCACTCCAACCCCCAGATGCTCCGTCTCCACGCCTGGCTTCTGTGCCAGCCCAACTGCGAGCACCTGCCCCCACCTCTCGGAAGGACAGGTCCCAGTCCGTCCTAAACATACTCGAGGGGGCGGGGGCCTCGCAGGACCTATGGGACCTAGCCTCGCAGGGCAAGCACGGAGTCCCTCTACGACTACCGATAGGAGAGATGGGTCTCCTGGTGCTCAGACAACTCTGTTCCCGTGATCACCCTTCCAATATCCAGATAGGCAATTTTCTATCTCACCTATCCTCCCCCGTAAGCTCTCAGCTAGTTCCACACAGGGCTACAGGTCGGCCATCTGCACCACTATTCGCCAACTCAGCGGACCCTCCTTTGAGAATGACTTCCTTCTCAGAGAGATCTCTAGGGGAGTGGCTCTACAGGAGTCCCAGTCCCCAGGGATTCCGTAAGTGATGTATAAATGCCAAGACTGCCGAGAATGAAAGACATGTCCCTAAAAGCTTTCGCTATGAGGACGTAAAACTCAACTATTTTCCGGCGATAATGGCAGATGTTCCCAGCCACGAGTCAAGTTCCAACGAAGAAGACATCGAACGTGAAATTTTAACTTAAGTGTATGGAAATGAAATGAAATGAGGCAGGGAACAGTAAACAATAAACAGTAAACAAGTGGGTAACGTTTGCTCCCATAAGAAAACCTAACACAGAGTAACTTTTATTCAAGACTGCCTGCGCTTGTTTTTTTCCCCACTATTAGATTGTTCGTCTATGTGTTTGTCTGACTTTATTCAAGTTTAACTCTTGACTTCCCATAAGAAACAGTGTGTTCTCAGTCCTCTAGCCCATAAGGATTGGCTAGAAATGAGCTAAAAATGAGTATGGTCATTAAAATAATCATATCTTTCTTGTTTGTTGATTGACTGCTTTGAAATTTGGAAGTTTTATGGAAGTGATGTTATTTTTTATACTGAAGCGGTCAAATGTACCCCCCAAAAATTTTGAATGTCAGTATGGTAATTAATTACGAATAATTAAAAAATGGTAGTTGTTCAAAAAAGGTTGGAAAAACAATGTGTGGGTGTTTTTTGTAAAACTGCGACAGACGTCACAACATGCCATAAAACCAAAAAAGTAAAGAAAAATGTTAACGCCTTTTGTGTTTTAAAAATGCGTAATATACGGTAAAAATAAAGCCGAAAATATTTGCAATTTCCTTGAACTTATTTTGCACAGTTCTGTTCCAAAGTCACAGTATAACCCCAAAAAAAAAGTCACATGTGGTCAGTTCATTTTCTGCACCAAGGAGGTGATGGCTTCATATTGCGTAATGACAGCGCACAGTAAGCACAGGTGGCGAATCTTATCTAAAATTTCCGATTGTACGTAAACAATCCTGGTGTAATGAACAACTCCAGCCCCCACACTCACATCACTCTGCTGTCATCTCCAAGCCCTGCGCATGCTGGTTGCACAATTTCGATAAATTCAAAAAAACAGTTGCGATATTTTAAAAAGACGCCATTTTGACCAGAAAATTTGGGAAAAAAACTTTGTGAAAAAACTTCTTAAAAATGAATGTAAACAGCAGGCTGAAAACCCGCGGGGGGAAAGGGCGAACGCTTTCCGGATGCTTTAAAAACTTCCTCTCGCTTGGGTTTCTGCTTCCATAAAAACGGTCCAAAAAAGGCTGTCGGTTTTTGCGTGTGGTGCGGTTTGGGCTGTGCGGCGTTGGGGACGGTGGGGGTTGGGAAGTCAAGATTTAAAAAGGCTGGCCGTTTAAATAAAAGTTATCTTTTGGGTTTTTTCTATGGGGAAAACGGCCCATTTTTTACTTTTTAAAGTGAGGGAAACGTTGCCCCCTTGTTTACTGTTTAATTTTTGGAGTTCAGCCGTACCAGTTTGAACCCTCGCTCCTTGTACATACCACCTCCCCCCCTTACCTTGTGTTTCTTTCCGGCAGTTCGACATTTAAGGTTGACCATTTATTGGTACACACATGCACGCAAAAATGTCTAAATATAAATAGCACACACATCTGTTTACACACCAACACCCCCAAACACACATTACCGTATTTTGAAAATTAACTTTAAAATGATTATGTGAAAAACCCTTTTCCCTTCAGTTGTTTAGTCTATCAGATAATGCCTTTTCCCCTTTGAAGGGGGAGTTGCCACTACTTAATCATAACTAATTCCCTTCCCTGTGTAAAAATTCTTTTCAATAGTGTTTATTTTCACCCCCCCCCCCCCCCCCCTTTTTTTTTTTTTAAATTTTTTTTTTTTTTTTTACATTCCTCATTTTCAAATCACTTCCCACTTAAATTTGAAGCTCCAAAATGAAAATTTTGAATCCGGGGTTTTTTTACTAATTGCGTCAAGTTCTGGCTTTATTGTAAAAACGATGCAGATCAAAGCAGCAGTTTAAAGATATTTTTTTCTTACAGGGCATGAAAACTACGCATACCACCCGCATTATCTTAAAATCCCCAACTAAATCCCCCTCTGTATAAATCTGATAATAATTCCTTATAAACATAGGTTTTTGGCGGAAACTTGAACTTCGGGGGTGCCTGATTTCAGCAATGTCCTGAAAAAAAAAAACCCAAACTGTTATTCACTGGCCCAAAAAAGTTGTTTTTTTTTGGACTGGTACTTTTTTGGTTAAAAAAGAATCGTAACTTCATTTTTGTTGGAACAGAAAACAGCAGGGGAAAAAAATAAACATGCAACAGTTTCAGTGGAACAGGCAGTGGGGACTGCCTGCCACGGCATTTGAGCTGATTAATGGCTGAGTAAAATTTCTTCAAAACGGGGGCGGAAAAAAAGAAAAAATTGTGCGCGCGCACCCAACCACCCGGGTCTGTTTGGGTTTGTATCTGAAACCCAGAGTGTAGGGAAAAGGGGCCCAGGCGTTTGTCTGAAAGCCGGGAATGGGAACTACACATGTTTTTGGGGTCTTACGGCCAATACGACCAATTTTTGACCGCTATGCGAGGGTACCCCGATAAAAGCGGATTGTCTCTCCCCCAAAAAACCCCCGTGAGCGCTTTTCTGCAAGGTTATTATGACGTAAATCTCGCAGTTCACCCCCTTTCGGTCCCGGGAAGAGAAGCGCTTGAATTTTACACATACCGAATGCACGCAGACGCGTCGCCGCGCCGGCGCGCCACCACACCCCAACAACAAAACCACAACAAAACACACCCACACACACACACAACACACACACATGGCACACGCATGCACACATGCGCTGCACTACAATATGTATTAAAGCAAAAACTTACCGAAAACCCCTCATTTGATTATTAACATTACAGATGTGGGTTTAGGTATGAACTTTTAACAGCCTGACAATGGAAAAAAAAAAAAACAAAAACAAGACACCGCTTGAGGGAAAAAAATCTGCAACCCCAAACGAGTGTGTGTGTGTGTTTTGGTGTGTGTAGGTGGTGTTGTGTGTGGTGTGTGGTGTGTGTGTGTGGGGTCTTGAGAGAGAGAGAGAGGAGAGGAGGAGAGGAGAGAGAGAGAGAGAGAGAACGGAAAAAAGAGGGGTGGGGAGGAATGGTTTAGTAAAATGACACACAAGAATGCCGCAAAATTTACCACTTATAAAATCAATAGGGAAGAAAAGAAACATGCCGTGTACACCGGGGCGCAACAAAAATGAGAGGAGGAGAGAGAGGAGAAGAGAGAGATTGACATAGAGAGAGGGGAGGGAAGGGGTTGGGGGTTTGGGGGGATGACTGATTGAGAATAATACATAAAGAAAACAGCATGCACGGTACCTTTTGTACACACAAATCATAAAAATGCAGGAAAGGAAAAGGGAGGGGTGGAAGGGGGGAGGGGGACTGATTATAATAATTATGAAGAACTTAATGCACAGTTGCTTTTTACTACAAAATCAAAAAAGATTCAGAGGAAATGTTTTTACTGCAATGGCTTGCACCAAACGAAAAATCTCTCTCTCTCTCTCTCCCTCTTCTCTCTTCTCTCTTCTCTCCCTCTCTTCTCTCTCTCACCAAAACCCCAAACCCACACACACCACCACAAAACACACACACACACACACACACACCTCTCTTCTTTCTCTCTCCCCTCTTTTCTCCTCCTCTCCCACAAACACACCACCAAAACCCCACACACACACACACCACACACACACACAACACCAAAAAATTTTAAAATTTCCCGGGAAACGGCATACGGGGGGGAGGGGGGCAGAGAGAGAGGAGGGAGAGAGAGAGAGAGAGAAGAAAAAAAGCTGAAAAGAA
Organism: Conus ventricosus; assembly: GCA_018398815.1. Classification (NCBI taxonomy): domain Eukaryota; kingdom Metazoa; phylum Mollusca; class Gastropoda; order Neogastropoda; family Conidae; genus Conus; species Conus ventricosus. The sequence continues at coordinate 6,670,917 of CM031610.1, forward strand.
ACTGCGTGAGATACTTTAAAAGAAAAAAAGATCAAACCCCCCCCACCCCAAAACCCACACACACACAACCCACACACACACACACACACAACCCACACCACACAACACACAAACACAAAACACCACACACACCCACACAAACCCCACACACAACACCACACAAAAGCCACACAACACACACGCCCACCACGCACGCACGCACGCACCAAAAAACAACACACATTTGTTTCCGATTCTGATGGGGTTTAAAAACCATGGTTCTGTGTCAAATCCCTTCTCATCACATAACTGTTTCCCCCTTTTAACACAAAAAATGTTTGTTTCCCCGTTCGTGGGTGTCCTACACTCTCAGCAGCGGCTTGTGTTTCAGAAGAGTGTGAACTGAGGGCTTTTGTGCTGTCCCTCTCCCCCTCTCAAACCGCCCCCCCCCCCACCCCGTTCCCCACCCCACCTTTAACATGAAAAACTTTGCCCGTTTGAAAAAAAAATTAAACGAAAACTTTGTTGTGTTTAGTTTCTTACTTCAGTAAAATTTTTAAAACCTATATTTATCTATATGCATAATCTTTGGAAAAAAAAAGGGCAATATTTCTGCTATTAAAACACCCTTTTTAAACATGAATTTAATTGTATCAGGAAATAGTCAACTTGAAAGTAAATTATAATGCTCTTACGTTTAAAGGGTGTTATGTAACAATCTTCTCTCTTCTAATCTCTCTCTCTCTCTCTCTCTCCACACAACCACCGACGCACCCCGCCGCACCACGACGCACGCACACACCACCCACCACAACACACCACAACAAACACCCTAAAGGAGGGATCCAACAATACACTTTAATTTTTTTGCCGTAAAATGTGTATGATTGGGAAAAGGTTTTATTTTAATTATTTAATTATTACTTATTAATTTTTACCCACTCCATTTTGTTATCAGTAGTTTTTTTGCTTGTTGAATTTTGTTATCCTCTACTTTCCTTTAATTAGGCCTCGTGCTCTACTCAACCTAGTAAATTAAAAAAAGCAACAATGAAAAAATAGTTTATACAAAGGTGTAAATACGGCCCCTTTTACAAATGCTAACTAACTTTTTATTCAAAGTTTTTTGCCAACGCCGGCCGGCCACTTCGGCCCAAACCTCATCAGGGCCCGCGCAGCACTTTTAGGCGGCAACGAGCACGCGCGCGCCCCGGCGAAAGCCCGGTTTTGCCCGGGCGCCCAAAATTCGTCAGAAAGTTTAAACCAACTTAAATTTTGGTACCACAGGAAGAGCAAAATCCAGCTTTTTTTCACACCTTTTAATAACACTGCGCTATTGGTTCCGTACAAATTTTATTTTAAAAAACCTCTGTAGTAAAAATTTAATTTTGTGTTGCACCAATCTCGAAACGTCCAAAAACAAAGCGTGTTGTGAGGAAAAATCGGCGTTGGGACAGTGCGGTGGCGACCGTTTGGCCTAGCTGGGGGGCAACAGGGAAAGCGTTGAAAAGAATTAAAGCTGTGGTGTGAGTGGGTTGGCGGGCGGGCCCGGGGCCCACAAAGCAGTAACAATGTATGTTTTTAGTTTGATGCCAACACTCCAAAAACCCAAAAAATAAATTTTTTTACAACAACCATCCGGAAGAAATGAAACCCCCAAAAAAAACAACCCATTCCCAAAACCCTTCTTCTTTGTCTTGAGTTTGGCTCTCTTGCCCTGACAGAAACCGTGTCACAGTTGCGTTTGAGGCTTGCACTTGCAGCTGGCGAAAGAACAGAGCGTGCTTTAATACATTTTTCTGTTATAATAGTTGGCACAGCATCCTCTTTCAGCTGTCTTCGGACCCGAATTCCAGCTTCCACCTTTACTTTCCAGGTGTGTTTGTCTTGGAAACTGTGCTCTTCGAAGTGACGACCGCAAATGACATGATAACTGTCCCGAAGAACAAATCTTTCCTCGTGGTGGTGACAAAATTTATCCACAATCGCCTAAACTGGCTGAAAGCACCTGGAAAAAGCATGAACGCTTACTCTTTGCTTATTTCCTGATGAAATTCCGCAACCAGACACGGCACACATATCTCACTTCAGCTGAACACGAAGAGCGACTTGGCTTGTCTACGTCATCAATCGGGAAACCCCCCTGTTATCGAAATCGAGGCTCTCATTCCTGTTTCAGCCTCTCGCTTTCCCAATCCGAAGGAAATGCTGCTCTCACTGCAAAATGAGAGCACAGGCGGCTGATTTGGGGCTGGGTTTCGCAATACGACCACATACCAAAATCGTGTATTTGGTCAAAATAGATTTGTAAAAATGGGTGAGATCCCCTGTAAGGGATATCCGCATGACCAGGGCTGATGGTTCTAAAGGGATCTCCTTTGTGGCGGCTAATGCAGCCATATCGGTTAACCCCAACAACCACTAGGGCACTCGGCCCTCCTCCGATTCCTTTAAATTCTGCTATGGTCTGACATGGTATAGTATATGACGCTGAAATGGGGAGTTTATATTATACTCCCTGTTTGGCTAGTATACTTATCATGTCAGACTCTAATGCCCGCCCTACCTTCCCCTCCAGCGCCAAGGTTCTTGGGGTTACCTTGCGCGCAGGCCTCACTGAATGAGGAACAGGAAGCGGACACCGGCTTCTTCCTATGGCGGAAGTAGGGTGACTGTCTTAATACTGCATTAGCCACAAAAAATTCAGCCTGGCAGAGCTGACTAACTGCCGTGGAATGCTATGGTCTGACATGGTAAGTATACTAGCCAAACAGGGAGTATAATACAAACTCCCCATCTTCACAGTATCACTCCCTCTGAGCTTCCATCACTTGACTCTTGTTCCAGTTTGTCACAGCAACATTGTTGTCTGACAGTTTAATGCTATCTGGCCGGGGGCGGTGCCGCAGCACAGTTCCCGGCCGCCGCAGCTCACGCACGTGCGCTCATTCCCTGCTGACGCGCATATTTCGCTACTTTTTGATTTTTTTTACGGTAGCTAGACAACAACTGACAGTGTTGTGTTAGGTGTCATAGGAAAGAACAAACACTCAACTAATCGAACATAGTAATTTTGAATCATTTACTTTCAATGTATAGACACGACTGTGCGCTGAAAACATGACTGACAAGTAAAAAAAATTCTTTGTTTACATTCTATTCCGTTCTTTCACAACACCAAATCAGGAGAAAAAGGGACGAAAAAACATTCCAATCTTACCTTGCAAATCATCCAGGAGTTATCATGTAATCCATTGAAAAAAACAACAACTTCCATGAGTTTTTCCGGAATGATCAATACACTACGCGCACTGTTCTGATTCACAGTCATGTTGGTATTTGGCTGACGGAGCGTTTCTTTTCACTGGATGAACAATTGCACGGGTGTGAGTTTCTAAAGTACCCCGGTACAAAGACTACTGTTGATCAAAACGCAATAGGCCTAATACACCATAAAAATAAAAGAAAAAGCTGAGAATAGCTGATCATAACGCAAGTTATATACAGCACTTGTACTTTACACCCCGACGTTCAAACACTGGCTGTCGCACTTACTCCACAGCAGCATCATTTTCTTGCAGTAACACACACAAAAAGCAGTATATTGACACTGGCCATAAAAAAAATGATCACCAGCATTTTTTTGTGCTGGTCAAAAAAGACAAGAACAACAACAAAAAATGGAGAACTCCAGGTAAACATTCATTTGATTCACAAAACCTATGGTATATCCACAGACGATTGAACACTTGTTGTATACACTGATTACACAGCCGCACACAAAACCTATGATATATACACAGACTATTGAACACTTGTAGACACTGATCACACAGCCGCATAGTTCTTCTTTGTATGAAACTCAAAGAAGCATGGTGATGCACACATTCCTTTCCCGCAATCAGGACACCAGTACTTGGTTCTCTTGATGCTCTTCCTGATCTGATCCCGGGACATGCCACTTGATCTCTGCTTGGCGTAGCACACCACGCACATTCTACGTGGCACACCATTCCTTCCATTGGGAGGCAGCACAGCAGGAAAATGACGATCAGACATCCTGGTCAAAGGTAGTCGGGGACCATCACTGGCATGTTGGGGAACCGCGATGTCTCTGACGGTGGGGAGGTCCATCAGAAGAGATCTCACCACTCGGTCTAAGGGCATCTTCTTTCGACCATGGCTTCTCCTGTGCTTGTTCAGGATAATCATCGTCTGGATTGTGCACAGTGTCAGCAGGTGGAAAAATGGCTTCTTCCACCATTTCAGGGTTTTCCTATGCATGGGGAAGTAGGCCACCAGTTGGTCGCTGTGGTCAACTCCAGCCATGTGCTTGATGTATTCAATGACCGACTTGGGTTTCACCTTTTCCTCAAATCGGCATTGAACTCTCTCCATCTCTGGCCTGTGCAGGGTGGATAGAGTGAAGACATCTTTTTTGTCTTTCCAGCGGGTAGCAACCACCTGTCCCCGACGACGGTAGTCCATCTGGCCTCTCTGCATGGGCTGGTTGCCAAGGTCAGGAGGCATGCCCACTCTGTTCTTCCGTACAGTGCCGCAGACCATGGTGCCCTGCCTTGCCAGCGACGAACATATCTTCGGCTCACAGTAGTAGTTGTCGATGTATAGATGGTGTCCTCTGTTCACCAATGGACTGATGAGTCGCGTAACCACGTCATAGGGCTTGTTGCTCAGACGTTTGTCGCCGCAGAACATCTCGAACCTATACACGTAGCCCGATTTGCTTTCACATAGTTCATAAAACTTGAATCCCCACTTCGTGGGCTTGTCCTTCATATATACTTTGAAGCGGGAGCATCCTTTGAAAGGGCACATAGCCTCGTCGATACAAATCTCCTTGCTGGGCTTGTAAATCTCTTGAAATTTCCTTTGCAGGTAGTCGACAAACGGCCGGATTTTGTGGATCGGATCATGACCCTCTTGGCCAAAGGGCACGTACTGGGCGTTGTCATTGACGTGGAGAAAGCCCAGGATGGCCTTGAAGCGATCTCTCGGCATGATCTGGCCAGCGTATGACGTGTGGATAGTAGGGTCAGTTGACCAGTAGTCTGCTATTTGGGGCTTGTTGACAATGCCCATGTGCAGACAAATAGCCAAAAAATTGCGAATGTCTGCCTCTGTGACTTTCTTCCACGTGGCATAAACACTTTTTGGAGTCAACGGACCCATTTGCATCTGCTGCTCAATACATGACTTGGCGTATCTGTTTGTTTCCTTTTTGATTTTTTTGATGAGAACGTTGTCAACGAACAGCCGGTACACATCAATAGGCTGAGGGTCAGTTCCAAGGTCTGGCTGAATTCCAACTTGTCCTGAAACAGAAAACAACAACATTATACCATACTGCTCGACACGATACTAAAAACATACATATAACGCAGTGTTGTAAGTCAGCGATCAAAGATATCAGTCACACACACACACACACACACACACACACACACACACACACACACCACACACACACACACGCACACACACAACACACTCACACACACACACACACACACACACACACACACACACACACACACACACACACAAAACACACACCAACGTATATATAAGTGAACGTGCAAACATGCATATACACTGCGCGCGTGCGCACGCACACACACACACACACACACACACACACACACACACACACACACACCACACACACACACACACACACACGCATACATGCACGTCCGTGCGCGCGGACATAATCGTACTAACACACATGTACACACACGCACACATAAAACATACATACAAAACACGCGCGCGTGCGCGCACGCGCGCACACACACACACACACACACACACACACACACACACACACACACACAGGGGAAACGGGAGAGTTTACCTGTGAATGCAGGAATTGCTGGAAAATTGGCTGGCACGTGGCGCACCCACTCTTCGTTTTCATCTTGGACGGGTGGCTCCTCGTCTACGTCAGTGTCCATGTAGTAAGCAGCTTGGTCATCCTCTTGATTCGGTTGGTAGTCATAATTGACAGTCTGATCGCTGTCAGAATCCGAATCAAATAGGTATGCAACATCAGCATTAGCATTGGCTGCATTTGTGTCCGAATCAACTGAATCGGCCACCACGTGTGATGCGGCGGCGTCTGCTGCAAGTGATGCCGATTCATCATCAGAATCATTATTCTGAGCTGCATCTTCGAACAGCTCTATTTCCTCCTCTCTGTCATCGTTCAGCGACTCACATTCACTGCCCTCCTCATCAGACCCGCTTTGCAAAATGATTTCTAGTGCTTCGTTCAGCGAGAAGTTGCTGGCACACCCCTCGCCTGGCCGACATTTTTGCTGGCACAGGAAATGCCACGTGTGCACGCGCTTAGCGGGAAAGCCCGGTGCTGACAGTCTTTGTTTCAAAGCTGCTGGGGTCAGCCAAGTTCACGGCAGAGCACTGAAAGTAAGGTCTACTACTCGCTACAACATCCCCAAGACTAGTTACATGGCTTATTTCCCTTGGACCATCACATGGAAAGTGTAGGAATTTTTTATGTTCCCGTCATCTGAAGGTTGACGACACGGCCGACAGTTCTGTCTGTCCGTCGTCCGGACTTGGACGACGCGCCTCAAGGGAGAGAAATCCTGTCGTCCACTTTTGTCACGACTCGGCTAGTAAAGGTTAAAACAAATCTTCACACTATCACTCCCCTCTGAGCTGCCATCACTTGACTGATCTTCGCCCACTTCAAAATCTGGGTCAGTCAGCCTCCAGCTCTGCTCTCTCGTCTCTGCTCACGTCATCTTGTACTATTCTGGCAATATTTAGAAAGAGAGGGTGTTAGTTACCGTCAATGACATTGACAAACAAAGCACATGACAAAACACGATGGATTTCAACCTCTTGGGTCTTCTTCAGGCAAAACAAAATAAATCACATTTAACATTTAGGACAGTGCAGTACAAACAAAGAACGAAAAATGACTCATCTGTTGTTGTCCATGTGGTGGGGAGAATAGCCGTCCGGCGGAAATGACAAGGGGGATTATGGGAGAGGAGAAGGAGGGGGGGTTTGCATGGGGGGAGGGGGAGGGGTGGTGTGATACGGTAGGGTTGTGTGTCTAGTGTAGTGGGGTGGTGTGATACCTTCGTGACGGTTGTGGTGATGGTGGATTGATAATAATGGTAAGGGGGGAGAGAAATTTGAAGAAAAAAAAATGATAATAATAAATAAAAAATAATTAAAATAAAATAAATAAATAAAATAAAATATTCTGGCAAATCGACGTTACCATCACCACCACTCCTCTGAACAGCCGAATAGTGACCTTTGTTCTCATCCAGTGAATCTTCTGACTCACTGGCATCACCATATGCACAGAATTCTTCGTCTTCGATCAGTGGAAGAACTTGTTCAACATCAGTGGTGACAAAATCACTGTAATCTTTTGCTACAAGCTTTCTTTTGATACCACGGGGGCAGGTTGTGGTTCTTCCTCAGCCATGTTGAACTCGCGTGAAAATCTGCAGGGGGTGGTATAAGTAACAGCACTTGCCCTTCTCATTGGATTCTTTTACTTATGAATATTTATAGCAGACATGTCACACTTTCTTATTGGTGTGAATTGGGAAACCCTGATCTAAAGATAATGATAAGAAAATTCTCAGTATGACACGGACGGAATTTTCCGTGACAGGGCAGTTTTTTGCACACGGAACCTTCACAGGATTTCCCCTGATGGGGCAGGCTAGAGGTTAAAGGAGATTTATTCATACATTCATCATTTCTTAAATCTCAGGGGAATTCAGGGTCTTAGCAGATTTTTCTCTCAAGTCCATGCAATTCAAGGAGCATGCAAACTCTGAAAATGTGTTTGTATCAGCGTATGACACTGTATACACACAAACCACAGAGAGAGAGGGAGAGAGAGAGAGGCTCACATTCAGAACTCCAGTTTAGAATTGTTTGAAACAAGGAGGGAGAAAAACAGAAAAGAAAGTAGTCTGATATTGTCAAAGCTTCATATGGTAAAGCCAGGAGAGAGATGTCGGTCCAGAGCCAAGGGAGATAATTCTCCATTATCTCCCTGTAAGACATTTACAGAGCAGCAGTTCTGTTTCTGACCAGATGATTTGAATGTTGCATTGGGGGACCCTAATAGCTCAGTTGGTAGAGCGCCAGACTCGTGATCCTGGGTTGCTGGTTCGAATATCGGTACAGGGGGATTTTTCCCTCAGAGTTAACATTGGTTCTGACTCCATTCCCCATACAGTCCTTTGAAGGAGACTATAAACCGAGGTTCCGTGTGTGAACGCACGCACAACATCTTGCACACACGTAAAATCCCATCACCAACTTTCGGAAGAGAAGGCCAGTTTGGCCGTTGGTATGGATGACACGTTACACATAGCATGCACCTTCCCCGAAGATGGAGTATGGCAGCCTTAATGACGGGATAAAAAAATGGTCATACACACAAAACTCCACTGCCTGTCTATACAGGCAGTGTCCGCAGGAGTATCAGTCTGCGTACGCAGAAAGAAAGAAAGAAAGAATGTTGCATGGAAGCATAACAGTTTTTTTTCTTCCGACCAAATTATGCCACAGAAGCTGCCTACAACCATTGTCGCTAGAGTAGAGATCTTTTCTTTAGATGTTCCTGCCTTTTTTTTTCTTTGGATTCAGTCCTGATCCTGGTGTTATAGAATAATGCCCCAATCATATCTTATCATAGGAAACTGATGCAGAAGAAAATGAAATTACGTTGATTTAACGTAGATTGTTTGTGTATTTGTTTCAGAAATGATATCGGGTAAATTGTTCCATATCTTATCATAGGAAACTGATGCAGAAGAAAATGAAATTACGTTGATTTAACGTAGATTGTTTGTGTATTTGTTTCAGAAATGATATCAGGTAAATTGTTCCATATCTTATCATAGGAAACTGATGCAGAAGAAAATGAAATTTTGTATATTTAATGTAGATTGTTTGTGTACTTTTTTCAGAAATGATATCAATTAAATTGATCTATATCTTATCACAGGAAACTGATGCAGAAGAAAACAAGTTATGTTGATTTAATGTAGGTTGTTTGTGTACTTTTTTCAGAAATGATATCAGTTGAACTGTTCTATTGTTCACATATCCTCTACAGGGATTGTGAGTTTTAAAAAAATCCTGTAGTTTTATGTTGACCTGATGTTCCAGGCCTTTGGCAGAAGCGGTGCTGAATCTGATCGAGAAGAGCGCTGAGCTGAGAGCTGACCCCAGCTGGTGGTGCTGTGTTCCCTTGTTGCACTTCCTGGACGGCACCTCGTCCCCTTTCCAGCCCCTGGAACCCTCCCTGATTTCCAGAATGACAGCTGGTGGGGTATCCTCAACTTCAAGGCCAGGAAAGAGCGATTCAAGACCAGCGTTTTTCACACAACAGGGTAACTACTGAAGAATCTTTTGCAGAGTCTGTCATTCTGAAATCAATAAACCTGAGAGAAAAACATACACCCGAAGGTGCGAGCAGGACCCAGAGAAGTACTGTCCTCAACCACTGAACCAGCCAGCTTGGAGCATCCTGCGCCACCCTTAGAAGCCTGCGCTGTGTTCACTTAGGGTGCAGGCAGTTCCTTCCTTGTAGAAACAGAAGTGTTTCTCTGTGGGCACGCACTAAAAAAAGAAATCATCATACCAGATCAAAGTATAGGCCCAGCGTCTTGTTCGCCTCCAGCACCTCTTGGCCCATCTCTCTCTGGATCAGGCTCCGGCCAGAAAGCTGGCCTTCCTTCTGGGTCGGAGGGAGTGCTTGGCCCCCTTAGTGCCCCTCAGACGACTGCACAAACGCCCGTTTTAACGCTTCTTTCGGAGGCGTTGGTCTCGGACGTCGCAGTCTTGGGACCTTCCAGTCCTTCCTTCTGGGTCAGTGGTTCCAATCATCGGTGACCCAATGGCATTCCCAGTCCTGGCTGGCTCAGGGAGTCCCCATCACCCCCCCCCCCCCCCCCCTCTGCAAGGGGGGGGGGTGATGGGGACTCCGTGAAAGCTCTGTGTTGACCTTTCAAAGTTTCGGCTACTTCCCAGACAGAAGAAGCACAAGTCAGTTAGATTTTATTTTATTATCGTACATGTATGTGTTGGGCATGATTTGCTCGTTTATGAATCTCTCTGTGTGTCTGTCTGTCGCTGTGTCCTCTCTCTCTCTCTCTCTCCTCTCTCTCCTCTCTCTCTCTTCTCTCTCTCTCTCTCTCTCTCTCTCTCTCTCTCCGGGGGGTGAGCTGATTTCACAGCGCAGAGAAGACGTTGTTTTTGGAACGCTCTCGAGTTGCAGAGGATTATTGTCTAATTACTACGTTAATTGTTGGAAAAATCAAGTCGCTTTCAATCACACTGAATTGGTGAAAGTGTGCTGATCACAGTGATGTAAAATTTGTGACTAAAACTGACCATGCCTGTGAACTCTGTGTTTCCGCGCTGCCTGTGGCCTGTTTCTGCCCACTTACCACAGCTTCATGGCCAAGCGAATTCAGTTGGTCGTGAAAATGCGCATCAGGGTTATTACTGTGCGAAACCGAGTGGAGCTACTTCTTTTCGTGTTTGTGGCTGCCTATTTCTTGTGCTGTGGTGACGTTGAGGTGAACCCTGGCCCTGTAGATAGGGATGCCGTTCTCCAACAGGGCATTAGCACAGAAAGTAACAGTGTGAATGGTAGCAGTGACACTGACAAGACTTCCGCTTGTCCCCCTTCCATCGATTATGCAGCTGATTCAGGTTTTCTACCCGATTTCGCAAAGCAGTTACTGGAAGCAATGCACTTACAGCGTGAACAGTCCCAGACTCTTTCTAATGATATGTCACTCCTGCGGAAAGACCTCGGTTCCATCAAAACGGACATTTCGTATGTCAGAACGAAGTGTGATGACATAGGGAGGCGCTGTGGCAGGCTGGAGGAAGAGAATGAGCGCTTGTCTTCGTCCGTGAACGATACCGGAGAAGATGTTGACGAACTTTTCTGCGCCTGCAAACAGAATGAGGACAATCTTTCCACGTTGTTTTCTGAAATAGAAACTATGAAAACCAAGATAGATGGTCTGAAAGAAAACTGTGATATTCTTGAAGCTTTCTCCAGAAGGGATAATCTACACTTGTTTGGTGTGCCACAGACAGAGCAATTCGAGAGCTATGACTCCTGTGCTAGACTGGTTGTTGACACACTGAACAGTGTGGAAGCACCGAAGGAATGGACAGCAGACGACATTGCACGAGCTCATCGAGTGGGCGAAAGCAGAAATGGCCAGCCAAAGCCCATGATTGTCAAGTTCGGTCGGTGGAGGGACAAGATGGCAGTCATCACGAACCGGGAGTACCGAGCCAGGTTGGAGGGGCAAGGTGTGAGAGTGGCCAACAGCCTCACCAGGAAGCAGGCCGGCATTGATGCGGAGGCGAAGAAGGAGGGAAGGTTGCATTCTTCAGGCGAGGAAAGCTGATGGTGGTGCCAAGGCCTGATCCCAGGACTTACGCTGAAGCAGCAGCAGCAACAAACGACGACGCCAACGTGGGAGATACGTCAACCAACAACCCGGCCACGGAACAGCCCAAGTACAACGCATCACGTCGCGGAGATCATGAGGGCACAGGTCACGACATCAGCAGAGGTCATCGGCGAGGTGAAGATTCTCCTCGCTCCAACAGGGAGAGTCGACGTGACAGCGCACGAGGTGGATATGGCAGTGCACATGGTGAATGCAGCAGTACACGCGATGGATAGGGTAGTGCACGTGGTGGATACGGCAGTGCACGTGGTGGTGAGAGCAGTGCACGTGGTGGTATGAGCACTGCACGTGGTGGTGTCAGTAGTGCTTGTGGTGGTGGTGGTGGTGGTGGTGGTGGTGTTACTCGTGGTGTTAACGACAGAGCGCGTTGCGGTGACAGCAGTGCCCATGCTGGTGGTGAGAGCAATGTGTGTAGTGGCCACAGTGACATCAGAAATGGTGGCAGTCGACACACTGGAGTAAACGTGACTCAGTTCCGTTCCAGCCAGTCCTCCCCAGTCAACAAGTGTCCCGGCAACAACCCCACCAAGCCCCGGTGATCAACACGGACTAACCTATAGGACAGGCAGGGTCATCTTGATGAACTGACTTTCCTTGTATATATTGTAGAAAATCTGTACTCTAAATTTAGTGCTATGTCATTCATGAATTATGTTTCTTCTTTTGATATTGTTTGTCTAACTGAAACCTTTGTGGATAATACCTTTGACTTTAAATGGTGTTTTTCATGATCATGTCAAGTTTGTTGCCCCAGCCAGAAAGCTATCTCGACATGGTCGAAATTCTGGCGGCGTTTTGCTCCTAGTAAGAAAGTCATTAGCTAGCTTTGTGTCGAGGGTCGAGTTAAACTGTTGTATTACTGTTGCTGTTAGAGTTGACAAATCTGTGTTCAACCAGGATAAAGATATTCTTTTACTTGGTTGTTATGTTGTTCTTGAAAATGGACCGTTGTATGACCAAATGGAAATTAAAGACGGTATTGTTATTTTGGAGAAAAGTATTCTACAGATTACAGAAAATCATGATTTTCATGTAATGATAGTTGGTGATCTTAATGCCAGAACAGCTTGTGATCAAACTAGACTCGAATCAATGTTGAATTATTCTCCCAATTCTGATTACGATGTCATGGATGAAAACATTGTGGTTGGGGGGTTGAAGAGGAAATCAAAAGATGTTTGTAGTAATAATTTTGGCAATTCCTTATTAAATATGTGTTTTCAGTTAAATTGTATCATAGTCAATGGTTTGTGCCCTAGTGACTCTAATGGTGAGTTCACATATGTTTCGCCACATGGCTGCAGTGTGATAGATTATGTAGTCATCTCAGAAGATATGTTTTTAACACAGTCTTGTGATTTATGCGTCAGCGATAAAATTCACTCATGGCATTTACCTGTGGAATTCAATGGAAGAATGTTTGTACGGAAAGTGATAGCAATAGAGATTGTGATGTTGAAAATGGTAGTACTGAAAATCGCATCATATGGTCTGAATACTATGCATTCCAGTACGAAGAAGAACAACAGTCTGTACACTTTAAACAATGTCTACAGAATGCTTATACGGAACTCGATACTGACATTAATAGTTCTATTGTAACATTTACAAGTTCACTCTGCAGCGCTGCTGCGTGCATGATCAGAAAAGTAGGAACAGGCAAAAAGAAAAGCAGCTGGTAAGACAATCGTTATGGACATTTAAACAGTTAAAGAAATATAACCATGAAAAGTAAGAAGCCTATGTTAAAGAAAGGAAAGAATATAAATATTTACTTAACAAAAAGAAAAGTGATTTTGATCAAGCGAGATTGGAAAAATTGCAGCAGTCCATTAACGATCCTAAGCTGTTTTGGCAAACAATCTGATCAGTGAACAGAAAATCGGCTATCTATAAACAATCACTTCAGAACAATGGTATAAACACTTCTTTAGTGTATTCAATGAAACAAATGGCGAGGAACAGACTGGGGAAATTGATGTCACGGAAGATACTAATAATAACACATCAGACATAATGTTTAATAGCCTTATTTCCAGGCAGGAGGTTGTCGCCAGTATAGGTAAACTCAAAGCCGGGAAAAGCACAGGGCCAGACAATATCACCACTGAAATGTTAAAACATGCTGATGCCTCAGTTGTTGATTTCCTCGTTGTTTACTTTAATAAGCTGTTTGATATGGGATTCTTTCCTATTGAATGGTCTAAATCTATTATTGTACCTTTGCATAAGAAAGGAGACATAAACCAGCCAGGCAATTATCGTGGTATTGCCCTAACAAGTGTTGTTAGTAAGGTTTATACACATATACTAAATAAAAGAATAACGAAATGGGCAGAAGAAGAAAGCAAGATCATTGAAGAGCAAGCAGGTTTTAGAGCAGGGTACAGTACTGTCGATCATATTTTCACATTGTATGCAATTGTTGAAAAGTTTTTGCCAAAAAAATCTAAACTATATGTTGCTTTTGTCGATTTCAGAAAGGCATTTGATTCAGTAAATAGAACTGTGCTTTGGGCGATAATGAGGAAAAATGGTGTAAAAGGTAAACTGTATAATGCCCTTAGAAGCATATACGATAATGTTTTGGCATGTGTGCGTGACAAGTGTAATTATTCTGATTGCTTTGAATGTCCTAGAGGTGTGAAACAAGGCTGTATGTTGAGTCCCCAATTATTTTCTTTCTTTATAAATGAACTGGCTACTGATTTGTCAAAAGCGGAAAACATGGTATTCAGTTAATACCTGGTGCTACTGAAATATTTCTATTGTTATTTGCGGATGATGTTGTTCTGTTGTCTGATCCAGTCATTGGACTTCAAAATCAACTAAACTGTTTAAAAAGAGAAGCTGACCGTTTGGCTTTAATTAACTGTTAACCTTGAAAAGACAAACGTAATGATTTTTAGGAAGGGGGGACATTTAGCCTCTGTGGAAAAGTGGTACTATGGGGATGAAGTGGTTAAAGTAACGAATTCTTATAAATACTTGGGCATGCTCTTTATGACAAAATTAAGTGTAAGTTCTGCTCTGTCGGAACCCTGTAGAAAAGGGAAAAGAGGAGTTATAGAAATCATAAAGTCTTTGAAAAAACTGAGATCAATAGATGCACGTTTGTTCTGGAAACTCTTTGATTCGCAAATTGAACCTATCTTAACATATGCAGCTGAAGTCTGGGGTCTAGAAAATGATTGTAGACAAATCGAAACTGTACACACCTTTGCCATAAAAAGATTCCTAAATGTCCCCTGCATGCCTCAAACAATCTGGTGTTTGGAGAAACCGGAAGATACCCATTGTATCTTAGGACATCAATAAAGTGTATTAAATACTGGTTAAAACTCGTGTCACTGCCCATGTCAAGAATATGTAGACAGGCTTATGAAATGCTGTTAAGGCAGCATGAATCTGGTCACTTTAATTGGGCATCAAAAGTACAAAAAGTTTTGACGGAAAATGGGTATGGCATAGTTTGGTTGAGTCAAGGTGTCGGGTGTGAATCTGCTTTTATTCTAGAGTTGAAAGATACGCTTATTTCCTGCTTTAAACAGAACTGGCATTCTGAGTTGGAGGATAATGATAAATATAGATGGTTTCACTCTTTCAAAAATGTCTTTGAACCTGAAAAATATTTATCATGTGTTACTAATAAGTGGCATAGAGACAGCTTCTCAAGATTTCGACTCCGAGTTTGTGGCCTTAAAAACTGTATTCAGTGGTTTCGAAATGACCAAACAGATATTAAATGCCCATCATGTGGAAATGGATTCGAAAATGAAACTCATGTTTTATTTTACTGTACCACTTATGATGATATCCGTAAAAAATGTGCCATACTGGAATCCTTCCCCAACATTCCCGATCAGAACAAAGTTGTAAAAATCCTTTCCAGTAGTAATGAAACTGTCATTAAATCTGTTGCTAAATTTATAGCACAGGCAATGAAGATAAGAAAGAGTAAGTTAGAATTAATAATGTGCGATAACATTTAACTTAATAAAATAGTAACTAGTCAAGATGATCCTGTATCAATGTGTGTGCGTGCGTGTGTGTGTGTGTGTGTGTGTGTGTGTGCTGTTTGTGGCGCGCGCGCGCGTTTGTGTGTGCGTGTATGTTTATGCATGTGTGAAATCAGTAAATAATATTGAAATGTGCATACAGTTGTTCATGTTCACCCCTTGTCTTAAGGCTGTTATGCTATGACAATAAAACATTTGTCATTGTCTCTCTCTCTCTCCATCCAGTAAACCCAGACTGTTGATTTCACAGCTGTGGGCTGTCAGTCATCTGCTCCATCCAGTAAACCCAGACTGTTGATTTCACAGCTGTGGGCTGTCAGTCATCTGCTCCATCCAGTAAACCCAGACTGTTGATTTCACAGCTGTGGGCTGTCAGTCATCTGCTCCATCCAGTAAACCCAGACTGTTGATTTCACAGCTGTGGGCTGTCAGTCATCTGCTCCATCCAGTAAACCCAGACTGTTGATTTCACAGCTGTGGGCTGTCAGTCATCTGCTCCATCCAGTAAACCCAGACTGTTGATTTCACAGCTGTGTGCTGTCAGTCATCTGCTCCATCCAGTAAACACAGACTGTTGATTTCACAGCTGTGGGCTGTCAGTCATCTGCTCCATCCAGTAAACCCAGACTGTTGATTTCACAGCTGTGTGCTGTCAGACATGTGCTCCATCCAGTAAACCCAGACAGTTGATTTCACAGCTGTGTGCTGTCAGACATCTGCTCCAACCAGACTGTTGATTTCACAGCTGTGTGGTGTCAGACATCTGCTCCATCCAGTAAACACAGACTGTTGATTTCACAGCTGTGTGCTGTCAGACATCTGCTCCATCCAGTAAACCCAGACTGTTGATTTCACAGCTGTGTGCTGTCAGACATCTGCTCCATCCAGTAAACCCAGACTGTTGATTTCACAGCTGTGGGCTGTCAGTCATCTGCTCCATCCAGTAAACCCAGACTGTTCATTTCACAGCTGTGCCAGACCATGATTTGTGGCCTTCTGTAGAACACCAGTGCTGGAGCTCCTGTTGGCGACGTGGTTCGTCTGGTAGTGTTAACCATATGCATAATCTCTTCAAGCACTAGGTTTCATCTCCAAGTGTACTTTCCCTAGGTTGGCACTCTTGACTAGTGATTATTTTTCATTTGAAATGAATTGTAAACCAAACACTTAAAAATGAATAAAGGAAGTAGTTTATAGAATTAAACAGAATTAAGGTTTTTATGCCACCTTTATTATTGGTTCATTGAACATGGTGGTTGGCTGTTCAGACTGGGCCCTGGCGCTATTCTTCAGTCTGCCCAGTTACAGCTTGTGTCTTGTTGTCTTGGCTGTCTGGAACGTCCTCAGTGTGGTTTTGAAGTTCAAGGTCATGGGTCACATTGTTTGGTCTGCTGGCTGAATTGGTTTGTAGAAGTGAGGCACCACTTGGGTTTCTTGGTAAGTATTAGTACGATTTACTCTGTATCCCGTTATCACCCATTTGTGTTCTTTCAGGAAGCTGATGGATCACATAGAACTGATGAAGGATGCCTTTGCTGCGGACGCCATGTTGTGCCGAAGTGTGGTGGCCTCCCTCGACTTCAACCCTCTTCTGCCGGTGTTGATGAAGGCGCCAGTGACCTTGGAGACATCAGCCGCGACACTGTGTCATCACATCAGATCTAAAGCTTATTTCCTTGAGGATAACAAACAGGTATGAGTCTGCAAATGAACCTGACTTGGAGGAAGCATTGAAACTTTCACAGAATAATTTGTGTGTTTTCACACTGCCAGTAAAACAGTGTCAGGCGAAAGAGAACAAAGAAAACGCAGGATTAACCAAACATGCAAACATACGCCTTGCATAGGCTCACACTATGTTATTTTCACACATACACAAATGTGCTTGCTTGATTACTTGCACACCTACAGTCATCATCATCTGACCATGACGCAGAAGAGTAGGCAACTAAGACTGGCTCAGAAGATTTCACTGAAGCACAAACCCTGACATGCAGAGACGGCCACACACAGAGCATGTGATTGCTCAGATAGGATCCAGTCGTGTCTCCTTTTGCCCAGCACTTCATGGTCAGATGGTTCACCCATTACGTCTCGGAAGCCAAGCACTCCCACATTGACAGCTTTGCACCTGGCTCTGTGATAACTACCAGGGATTTCCTGCCAGCCATCAGGATGTTGAGTGCCATAACGGTCTTGCATCTGGATTCCCTGATGTGAAACTTCCCCTAGGGATCCTATTCTTTCCATGGTTTTACCCACAGACTGGGCTGTATGATATGTCCCGCAGTCAAACACAGTATGATAGATGATGCCAAAAAGAACAAATTTGTTTATGTAAAGCCATGTTCAGGTAAAAATAATTTCTCTTTTTTTTTTTTATTGTTTGCCTACAATAACAGCAGACTGAAGTATCAACACATATAAATGAATATGCAGCATCGGGTGGAGGGGAAGGGGGTATAAAACAAAAATATAAGCACTTAAAAATGGACAACACAAAGAAGCGCTCAGACAGTTCAGTTAAATAATCTAAGAAGAAAGAGAAAAGAATCGCAAATATGTCTGTGGCCAGGGTTTGATTCTGTCGTGGTCACCTGTATCGACGAGTCCATGGGGGCATGTCATTGGACAGATGTGATGGTGCCCACCAGAGGGAGAGCTCACTCACTTGGTCTCCACGACTAAGCAATTATTGTCCTCAGTAGGGGGCTTAGTAGGTGGTGTCCTGTGTATGTTAGATCAGAACAGGCGCCACTGAACACCACTGAAGTGACTCGGCAGCAGTGCAGTATGTACTTTGATGGGATGCCTCTTGATGACTTTACATTGACTGCTCCCTGTGGATTGCCAGTGCCAGGGCTGCGGCGTGCCAGGCTGGGAAAATGAATCACAAATGTACTGCTCCTTTCATCTTTAAGGCATTTGAGGGACATATACATCCGCCACATCTGACCATGCAGGTTTCAGTGGTCAGACCGTGTTCGTGTAAAATAATTTATCGTGTGGGGACAAGAACAAGTGCATGGCCTCCCCTTTCCTGTTGCTCTGGCTGTAGCTGGGAGCATGGGAGAGCATGGCCGTTGAAAAAATGAGAGAGAAGAGGGATTTGCACTGAATTCTATTTGTGCTGATTGGCCCAGCCATGGTTGGGGACTGGTGGTGTCTTTGCACAGAACATTTCAATTCTGGCCAGTCATAGCTCCCTGCAGCCTACGAGTTAGTGGGTACATTTGGCCAAATGAGGATTGAAATCAATGAAATTGCTGTTGTCTTCAGTGTTCTGTTTTCCTTTTTGTTTATAAACTCTTTTTTTTATTTTTCTGCTGTCTGTTTTCCTTGTATTTCATTTCATTTTATAACATGTTCTTATGATTGTGGAACATGTTTTCCATCTGGCAGTTGCTGGGTGACATCATGAGGAAGATGAAGGCCACACTGATGCAGACGTCACCCAGGTCTGTTGTCTTTCATTTTACTGCGGTTGATGTACAGTTTATTGCCTTTAGTGTTCTGTGTTAATATAATGTTCAGCAGATAGTTAACAGCTTCAGTTTCTGAAGTGAAGTATGGTTTGATTTTATGATGACATTTGTTTTGCAGTCACCACCGTGTCATGATTTGTGACCGATGAAAGTCTATAGAGCTGGCAGATTCCAGTTGCTGTTGTGGTTGATAAACATGGTGGTTTCTTCGTAATCCATATTTGACTGATTGCTGTGTCGAGTTCACCAATCTCCACTCCAAGCGAACCTGTCAGATTGCCTTTGAGAGAACTTAGGGTTTAAAAGCTTACAACTGGTTTAGTCGTTGGGGTTGGGTTTTTGTTTGTTTGTTTTGGTGCTTTGCTGTTTCATTAACGAACCTTGATAAGAATAAGAATTGTATGAAACTGTGTAAATAATACAATTCACACAAAATTCAAGCAGTTTCACTAAAAAGTCAAATTGGCAAGTAAAAATGACACTGTCCTATAAACAACTATCATTTTCTGTGTAAAGGACTTAGTTTTATCAGGACATATGTAGATTAAAAGTGAATGAAGCTTTTCCTTGATTAGAAAAAAAGGCATAGTGTATCCTAATTAGAAAAAAAGGCACAGTGTATCCTAAGCTTACATGTAGAAATTGGCTAGCTTCTGTCAAGTGAGTCGAACGCACAAAGAGCCACCATGTTAAAGTCTGAATCATGGTCTGCACATGTTAAACAGCAAGAAATGATTTTTTTTCTTTTTTGATTCAAGCATAAAATTAATTCAGATTATTGACATGACATAACTTCTTCACATCAAGTGGTGACCAACTTAAATTCTGAAAGTGTCAAACAAAAATTTGAAGTTGGTCATTTGTTCAAAATTATAACACACAGCAAGCTTTTCCAGCTGAACGTTACAACATTTTATATGAAAATCTTGAAGTGGGGGATTTTGCTGTGAATGTGTCTGTTTTTGTGTTGATTGTGATCATAGCTACCACTGTGAACAGTTACCCCTTTCCCATAAATCAGGAATCCATCCATTGCTGATCTTGTAACACACTACTATTGAAGTTTGGAGAGAGCGCAAGTGCACCTGAGCAGCATACAGAATTCTGAGCCATCACCATTTTGATTCAGCGTCATTTGGGCTGTTAATTTGTCCACAGTCGTGTTGAATGGACAGTCAGCTATCACTGTTATTCTCGTCACACTAAACCCCACCCTCCCCCCTCCCCCACTGTTTTTTGATAGTGGCAGACTGGCTGCAAATTCTTCAAACACTGCTGCCCGCAAACATTGTGTCTTATCACTTAAAGCTTCCCAAACATCCAGTATGGGAAGTGTCCGGCCAGTCAAGGGGGTTTGGGGTGGCATGGAGGGGGACCATGGTGGATTGGTAGTTATGTAGATTGTGATGGACAGGTGAACGGTAGTTAAAAGTTAAACTAAAATTACTCAGAAATTGGTATGTTGAGTGATGCCATTGCTTACAATCCTCGTATGCATATTCATATTGAACATGGCTTAAAAAACACTTTTTATAGTATGAGCAAGTAAATCATTAGTGTCTTTAATCTGTACTTTTCACCATGAGTATATGTCTTAAGTTTTAATTATTGCCTCAGATTTAGATGAGGCCAGGGAAGTGGAACCAGGGAACAGCTGAGAACCAGTCAGGAGAGGGTCGCAGTGCCTGGTTAGCTACTTTTCCCAGAGATGCTTGCAGCACAGTCACCACTGTCATGGTACAGTGAACGAGAAACCAGTTGCACGGCTAGTTTTGGAGAACATGTTAAAGATACATTCTTCTTTCTTTTGTTCACTGTGTTGTGTTGTACTGCAGTGTATTGTGGTGTAGTATGCACAACTGAATGGCACAGAATGGTCTCTATAGTTTCTGCAGTATATTGTGGTGTAGTATGCACAAACTGAATGGCACAGAATTGTCTCTATAGTTTCTGCAGTATATTGTGGTGTAGTATGCACAACTGAATGGCACAGAATGGTCTCTATAGTTTCTGCAGTATATTGTGGTGTAGTAATGCACAACTGAATGGCACAGAATTGTCTCTATAGTTTCTGCAGTATATTGTGGTGTAGCATGCACAACTGAATGGCACAGAATTGTCTCTATAGTTTCTGCAGTATATTGTGTGTGTAGTATGCACAACTGAATGGCACAGAATGGTCTCTATAGTTTCTGCAGTATATTGTGGTGTAGTATGCACAACTGAATGGCACAGAATTGTCTCTATAGTTTCTGCAGTATATTGTGGTGTAGTATGCACAACTGAATGGCACAGAATGGTCTCTATAGTTTCTGCAGTATATTGTGGTGTAGTATGCACAACTGAATGGCACAGAATGGTCTCTATAGTTTCTGCAGTATATTGTGGTGTAGCATGCACAACTGAATGGCTCAGAATTGTCTCTATAGTTTCTGCAGTATATTGTGGTGTAGCATGCACAACTGAATGGCACAGAATGGTCTCTATAGTTTCTGCAGTATATTGTGGTGTAGTATGCACAACTGAATGGCACAGAATGGTCTCTATAGTTTCTGCAGTATATTGTGGTGTAGTATGCACAACTGAATGGCACAGAATGGTCTCTATAGTTTCTGCAGTATATTGTGGTGTAGTATGCACAACTGAATGGCACAGAATGGTCTCTATAGTTTCTGCAGTATATTGTGGTGTAGTATGCACAACTGAATGGCACAGAATTGTCTCTATAGTTTCTGCAGTATATTGTGGTGTAGCATGCACAACTGAATGGCACAGAATTGTCTCTATAGTTTCTGCAGTATATTGTGGTGTAGTATGCACAACTGAATGGCACAGAATGGTCTCTATAGTTTCTGCAGTATATTGTGGTGTAGTATGCACAACTGAATGGCACAGAATTGTCTCTATAGTTTCTGCAGTATATTGTGGTGTAGTATGCACAACTGAATGGCACAGAATGGTCTCTATAGTTTCTGCAGTATATTGTGGTGTAGTATGCACAACTGAATGGCACAGAATGGTCTCTATAGTTTCTGCAGTATATTGTGGTGTAGCATGCACAACTGAATGGCTCAGAATTGTCTCTATAGTTTCTGCAGTATATTGTGGTGTAGCATGCACAACTGAATGGCACAGAATGGTCTCTATAGTTTCTGCAGTATATTGTGGTGTAGTATGCACAACTGAATGGCACAGAATGGTCTCTATAGTTTCTGCAGTATATTGTGGTGTAGTATGCACAACTGAATGGCACAGAATTGTCTCTATAGTTTCTGCAGTGTATTGTGGTGTAGTATGCACAACTGAATGGCACAGAATGGTCTCTATAGTTTCTGCAGTATATTGTGGTGTAGTATGCACAACTGAATGGCACAGAATGGTCTCTATAGTTTCTGCAGTATATTGTGGTGTAGTATGCACAACTGAATGGCACAGAATTGTCTCTATAGTTTCTGCAGTATATTGTGGTGTAGCATGCACAACTGAATGGCACAGAATTGTCTCTATAGTTTCTGCAGTATATTGTGGTGTAGTATGCACAACTGAATGGCACAGAATTGTCTCTATAGTTTCTGCAGTATATTGTGGTGTAGTATGCACAACTGAATGGCACAGAATTGTCTCTATAGTTTCTGCAGTATATTGTGGTGTAGTATGCACAACTGAATGGCACAGAATTGTCTCTATAGTTTCTGCAGTATATTGTGTGTGTAGTATGCACAACTGAATGGCTCAGAATTGTCTCTATAGTTTCTGCAGTATATTGTGGTGTAGTATGCACAACTGAATGGCTCAGAATTGTCTCTTTAATTTCTGCAGTATATTGTGGTGTAGTATGCACAACTGAATGGCACAGAATTGTCTCTTTAGTTTCTGCAGTATATTGTGTAGCATGCACAACTGAATGGCACAGAATTGTCTCTTTAGTTTCTGCAGTATATTGTGTAGCATGCACAACTGAATGGCACAGAATTGTCTCTTTAATTTCTGCAGTATATTGTGGTGTAGCATGCACAACTGAATGGCACAGAATTGTCTCTTTAATTTCTGCAGTATATTGTGGTGTAGCATGCACAACTGAATCACACAGAATTGTCTCTTTAATTTCTGCAGCAGCAGTGCAACGTGCAGGTATATTGTGGTGTAGTATGCACAAGTGAATGGCACAGAATTGTCTCTTTAATTTCTGCAGTATATTGTGGTGTTGCATGCACAACTGAATGGCACAGAATTGTCTCTTTAATTTCTGCAGCAGCAGTGCAACGTGCAGGTATATTGTGGTGTAGTATGCACAAGTGAATGGCACAGAATTGTCTCTTTAATTTCTGCAGCAGCAGTGCAACATGCAGGTAAACATTTTTTGTACCAGCCTGACCTGTTCTCCAGTGCTGTCTCAGACCATGATCACATGATTACAGGGAAGACCCAGAGCAGCAGCTGAAGGTGATTCGCTCTCAGGCCATCATTGTCAGCAGCTGATGGAGGTTGTCCTGATGACAGAATGGAACATACGTCACTTTGATGACGCTTTGCTCTTGGATTCATTCACCTGCTGTTCCTGGCCCTGGACCAATGGGCGCTGTGGAAGGCACGGTGTGTCAGAAGAAGGAGATAACGCCTGTGAGGAGTGGCGACGACATGCAACCACAGCTGTAGAAAGGCCTGCCTTGTATCAACCATACACATCCACTGCATCTGTACAATTATGACCGAGACAAGCTACCAGACATCTGAAGTAATGTGTTGTTGATAGCTGTGTGTATGTTTCATGCATTTTTCAGGATGGTCTATGTGTATGTAGTCAGTACTTTGAAATGATCCTGTTCATATGTATGTGAGCAATGTTTGTGTTTGTGTGTTTGTGTGTGCATGCTGCTATGCATGTTTTGTAACATTGTTATTTTTAGGATATATTACAACAGTAAATCTCAGGGCTTTTTCTGCATCGACACAGGAACACCAATTCAGAGTTTTCTTTCAACTGGCCGGTGTGATTACAATGTAATTGCAGTCTTTTTTTTTTAATTGTCCTTTGCTTAATTCTTTGATTTGTTTAGTTATTTCAGTATTTTGTATCACCTGGTCATAAGGATTGTATGGGTCATTAGATTCAATTTCGGTTAAAACAGCTCTTCATTGTTCTTTGTATTTTGTTTGCTTAATACTGTGACTGAACTGAACACTCCGCAGACTACCTATTACATACACCTTGACAAGAAATGCTACGTCCTGCGACGGGACAAACCTGGATGGGGCCAGAATGAGTGGAACAGCCTTCCTGTAGAGACTGTGTCGGCGCCATCCCTGGCTGCCTTCCAGGCCAGGATGGCACGCATTCAGTAACCCCTCCCCCAAGAAACTCCCTCTCTCCGCCCCCTCCACCCCCCCACCCCCCCCCCCCCACCCTAATCACTGGTTCACTAACCCCTCCCCCAAGAAACTCCCTCACTCCGCCCGCCCTTTCCCCCCCCCACCCTCCCTCCCCCCTCCCTCCCCCCCTCCCCCCGCCCTCCCTCCCCCCCTCCCCCCCTCTGAAAGTTATCCTTTTACAATTAAAAGGGACAATTTTGCTGATAACTTTCAGCAAGATCAGCATGCATCAGATCTGTATCCAGAAGATGGTCCTGCACTTACACCCGCATGCATTTATGGAGGCGGTAACTGTCTCACAAGAAGAGCCTCAGTATTAGCCTGTGGCAGTGAAGATTTGCACTTGGAAATGTGTGCCAGAATTGTTATGGAACTGGCACTGAATGAAGACCACTACCTATCCAATTCTAAACTGTCATCAGACATTCCTGAAGTCACAAAGGTGTATGCTCATTACTCTGACTTTTATAACATGGATGATCTGACCACTGAAGAAATTAAGCGTGTTTTTAAAGAGGAAGTAAAGGCTGCAACTGTGAACTCGTACTTGGGCATTTGGCAAGTGCATGCTGTTGCCAGTGTCTTCCAGACTGTGGTCTTCTCCATATACCCTACATTTGGGGGTAACAACGTCCGCTGCCACCTTCATCAACCACTTCTTCCGAGAAAACTTGCTTCTCAGGAAACAGATGTACCAGGAGCAAGAGTCGGTATAGTGTGGTCACGGATAAATGGAAAGGACCTTCCTGAGGTAGTGTGGTGACCGAACAACTTCGTTGCCTGTCTCCCAACAAGAAAATCTGACAAAGTTGCCAAGCTTAAAAGGCCAGCCAAAAATGACATACGTGCTTTTTTCTCAAAAATACCCAAAACAGATTAGGAATCATGTTTTGCTGTTAGATGGATGGGATGCAGATGCCAAGTGGCATTCATGTCTTGCCTTGTTGGCTACATCAGTATATTACTTGCTCAGTAGTCATTCTTCTGCAATTTTGACTTTGTAAGGTTAATCTCCACAAGATGACATAATCAATATTTCTTTCTTTGTATGTTATTTTGTTAGGCATTGAGATGTGTGTGATTGAAACAAATGACTAAAATAAAGTCTGTTGATTTGACTTTAAAAATTGAGAGAAAAGAAGCTTACAAAATATTTTTTGAAATTACACACCAACTTTGAACACTTCCAGCACTGACACATCTTTGACCTTATTGTTTCAGACATCAGTAATGAAACTTCTGTAAAAAAAAAAAAGAAAAAAGAAAAAAAGAGGAACTAGGGAATGATGATTATTTTATTATTTATGTGATGAACTGAAACGTGTATAATGTCACACAGATGCTGGTTGTTTCTGATCAAATTGATGTAAATTAACTAGAAAGACTTGGGTCACATGGGGAGTAAACAATTTCAGGTCAATAAAAACTTATCTGCATGTTGTTTGTGTCAGAAAAAACTAATACACAAGTTTAATGTTAGATGCTTTATATTTGGCAGGTTTTTATATTCTAGTGTCTAATGTAATACAGGTTACTTCTTCACAATACTAAAAGGTAAGGTAAAGGTAGTCAAGTAGCCATTTCGGCGGTAGGGAGCAGAACGCTAGTTTCCACTACTCTGGGGTAATCATAATAAGGGCTGGGCCCAACACTCTCCCTCGCTGCATTCACCTTCCCCAACCCTGAATAGGGCCAGGTACCCATTTTCAGCTGGATGGACTGGAGAGCATATGGAAAATATTTTTCTTCTGAGAGTTGTCTTGATCACAGGTCTCCTGCGCGGCAGGCAAGCACTCTAACCACTCAACAAACCGGGCTCTCCTTCACAGTACCATCAATCTGTTAATGATTGTAACAATGGTTATATTGATGTTTAAAATCATTCATGCCACTGATTTTAAACTTTCTTCAAAAATGTGTTCTCTGTTTACATTGAGATTTTGGAAGTGAATCTCCGTCACCGAAGAATTACAGACTCGTAGTGCATTATGTTTAATGCCTGATTCAGTGTTTTCTTCACTTGCTAGGACTCAGTCTTACAAGTTGGACTTCTGACCTTCGTTTGGTTGTGTTTTACATTCCTTTTTTTTTTTAATTAAAAAATCAATTTGATTTTTTTTTTATGTTTTCTTCACTATCTTTTAATGGAACATCACTCACATCCCATCTAATGGTTAGCAAGTTGAATCTCCCATAAATCACTTTATGAAATAGCTGAATTCATCTGTTTTTCTTTTGCAGTTTATATATATATATATATATATATATATATATATATATATATATCAGTTCAAATGCTTTTAAATTCCACTGGACCCTATGAAAAATGTTTAACTAACTAGTTAAAATGTTTCCTTATTTAAATGTATACCACTGCCTTGAGAAATAAGCTCAGGTTCTTTGTATAGTTTTGGATATTTTCTAGTCAGTATTGTAATGCTGCTGCACTTGAACAGTGATGAAAAAAATTCATCATACAATGGAATAACATATTCTGTGTATGTAATTTATGCTGTTAGTGTAACAGTGTGTCTTCTTTACTTTGACTTTAGCAAGGCAAGTCGTATTTGGGCTTAAGTTCATCTAAAGAAATTGTGCTGGTTTTTTTTATTTAGGAAACGGTCGGAAATTATTTCCTGTTCACTTTCTTTTCTTAAATACATTCATACGAATTATAAGAAACAGCTAATATGTATAACACGTACAAATCTTGTCTGTAATATACAAGTGGTTTATGTTTGTACTGTTTTTGGCAGCAATGTCCATTAACAGAAATGGGCTCCTAAAGTTATGGTTTGCCAAGTCACAATTCAAAGTTGTTTTGTTCATGTATTATACCTGAAGGGAAACACATATAAATCTGATATAAAAGAAAGCTATTCATATTTGTGCCACTGCATGCAGCTGTCTGAATTTTTCATGTGAAATACTATTTCGTTCCTACCCGATTAGATCTGTGTGTGTGTGTGTGTGTGTGTGTGTGTGTGTGTGTGTGTGTGTGTGTGTGAAAGAGAGAGAGAGAGAGTAAGGAACTGATTGACAAAGGTAAACAATATTATTGTGAAAGGACTTTAATGTTGAATTTTTAAAGCTTCTACAATAAGAGAGAGCATCAAAAACGTTTGTAAACAAGAAAACATTTTGTGGGAAAAGGGGGATTGCTCCATTACCCCCCCCCCCCCCCCTATTAGGGCACTATCCCCTATCCCTGTATACCTACCAGAAGCCAATGCGCCCACTTCACCAACATTGTCCTCTCATCCCCCACACCTCCAAGGCGGCTGTCTATGCCTGACCTGTGTTAGCATTGCAGTATTACTGACTAGGCACAGCTGTTTTGTTTCAACATTTTCTTATGTATGGGATTTCAGGTTTACGGCTCTCAGGATTTTTAGTTTCAGGTTTGGCAACAGGGTAGTCCTAGCACCCATGCAAGTTGGACCAAGCTGATCCATTTATGTGTTACTATGGACAAAATACTGCAGAAAAAGTGTTAAAGCAAGCGTGTGTTGAAACTTATTGCTTTTTCATAGTGTTAACTTCAACACTGTAAAAGTGACTTCCTGTTCAAGGGAACTAACTTTGAGGGCCTGTTCCAAACCAAAGTCATCAAACTAAGAGTACTGTTCATGGTCAGTCCCCAGGGCAAAGAAAAGAGCCACAGACTATGCACAGCAGTCACAATCAATGTAAAGTCCAGGCCACATCAATGGTCAGGCCAGCAGTGAAATGAAGTTCGGTTGATTAAGTTTCAAACCTGCAGTGATAGAGCCATGTGGTTCCCTTCAGTTCTGTGCTAAAGTTAACTTAACAGTAACAGTCTACTTTCTTTTTGTGGCCACATTTGAAAGTAAACTGACTGGTTAATTTGTGTGTTAATAGCAAGCATTCTGACACTGTGTCCCAATAGATTTTCTGAATGTTCTATTGATTTCCCTTGAGTTAGGACATGTGTCCTAGGCTTTTGATGTGCCAGTTGAGACTCTGGCAGATTGTTGTTCTGAGAGTCCAGTATGGCTGAGGGCAATGCCAGTAACAGTGCATTGAATGACATCAAATCAGTCTGTGGAATGCAGAAAACTGAAGTGGAGTATGGGTTGTGCAGATGTGGGGTCAGCTGTTGCAGAGAACTGAAGACGTGAAGCACACACCTCTCAGACAACAACTGGAGCAGCTGATCACTCAGAGGTTCGAGTCAACTGTTAGACAGGTCAGTTTACTACCATGGTGCCCACGCAGTGTGTGTGTGTGTGTGTGTGTGTGTGTGTGTGTGTGTGTGTTGTGTGTGTGTGTGTGTGTGTGTTTGTATGTGCGTGTGATTGTGTGTGTGTGTGTGTGTGTGTGTGTGTGTGTGTGTGTGTGTGTGTGCAGGCATGCTTGAATGTGTGCATGTTTGGATACATGTGTTATGTTAGACACAAATTTCCCAGTCATGTGCAGTTACATGTTAACAAATTCATGCATGTGTATATGAGTACATATGTTTTCTGTATAAGTTAAACATTTTCCATGTATTTTTGTGTGCATGCATACATTTTTAATGCAAATTTATGCATATACATTGTGTTCATTCCACCATGCAGACGTAAGTATATATCAACATCACCCTTGCTCCTTGCATATATTATGTATTTGTCTGCTGATCATATATGGATGTACATCCACACTTTCTGGTCACAAGTACTCAAACATTTTCTGATCATGTCTAAGTTCATGTGTAAATTTCCCAGTCATGTGCAGTAACATGTTAACTTTTTCAGTCAATACCAGTGTACATGTTAACATTTTCCAGTTATGTGCACAAAGATGAATTTTCCAGACCTATGTTGCAGTATGTATGTACATGTGTAAGTGTTGGTGTGAGACAGCTGCCAGCACATGACAAGCTGGAGGTGTACGTTAACCAGATGGACCAGGTGGTGCCAGCCTTCACCGGCATTCTCAATCGCCTGGCTTTCGCTTCCCTGGAGGAAGCTTTTAAGGTCAGTGCAGGATGAGCTGTCCTCAGCGACAAGGAGCTTGCATAGTCATTTGATACAAAGCAGGATCAATCATGACATTTTTTTGCTGTTTGTTTTTTTATGTATTCATAGTCATTTGATACAAAGCAGGATCGATCATTACATTTTTTTGCTGTTTTTTTTTAATGTATTTAGGTGTTACCACAAGACTACTTTTGAAATAGTTCTGATTTCAAGCCATGATTCAACTGTAATTGCTTACAGTATGAGATTAAATTAAAAACGTGCAAGTTCCACAGAGAGATGAAAAAAAGTTTCTGCAGATATCTGGCTATGAATTTTAATTAGAAACAGTGCAAGTGATTGTGAAAGAGAAGAAGAAACTAGAAAACAAAATAATGAACGAGATGATACTGATACGGGTTTCTTGTCTGCCGAAGTTTAAAGTGTTTAACTTTCACCATTATTTCATTTCAGCAATATCATGTAAACATGGAAAATAAAGCTCTGTAAGGCAGGAACATTGTCCCAAAACATGTTTTTAAATGATCCCCTGTTAACAGGATACCCACATTCTTTGCAAGAGTTTTCAACTGTACTGTGACTAGGCTTGCCTTAGGGCTGTTGTGGTGGCTTGAACTTGTTGTGTTGGGTACTTTTTTTTTTTAAAGAATAACATCTTTCCTTATAGATAAAAATGCAAGAAATTTTGCTTACTAATTGCTAAATAGTCGAAGAATTTGAATCTTACAGAAGAAAACTTTTGTGTTCTTAAGTAGTTTTGTAGTATGGGTCATTATTTTGCTTATGAGGTCAATAAATATTTCATAATTATTACAGTTGTACTACTGGCCATCGATGTTGCTGTATTGACCATGTGGTCAATACTATTCTTTGTTGAAGCACTGAAGCATCTCAGAGACTTCATCTTCTCCATCACCTGGATTGTTGTTACCAAGGTTGAGCAGTTGTAGGATTCCTCACAAGGCAGACCATAATTTCTTGCAATATTTTGTCATTGAAAAAACTTAAGGGTTGGTCTCAATGCATACCAAATGTCAGCTAAATGTTCATGAAGGTGGCAACTTAGGGAGATAACTTATATGAAAATTGGGAGAATATGAGTGAGTTTTATACCTTTGACTGGCAAATATATGATCAACGCTTCCTGTCTTCACAGGTTGTAAGCATGAAACAATTATTGATGCTTTCTGTCACAGATGTGTGAAAGGATTTGACTGGGCAGAGTATTTGGGAGCCTTGAATTGTGCTCAAAGTCTTTGTGTTTCGAAAGTCAGTCCTTGCATGGCATCGTGACTCACTGTAGGTGCTTTCTGGTGTGGTGTAAGACAATTGTTTGTCCCTGGTCACGGAACTCAGTTTTGGATTATTAAGCAGGTGGAACAAAAAAGTAACCAAATGAATTTTATTTGAAATGCAAATAAAAAGGAGGCTGTACAACAACATGCTTACAGTTTGAATTTATCCAAAAAGTTGCTTTCACAACTGCAGGTCCTTAAGAGGTTGTTGAAAGGTCCTAGTTAAGGGGTTCCAGTTTGCTGTGATTACTACCTGTCTCCGGTTTTTACAACTAAAAGTGTGTTAGGATAGGAGGTAAGATTTGGGTTTTTGAAAGCAGTGTGCTCTCACATTTCTAAATCGGTCAATCTCAGATGCAGACACAGTGGATTTCAAATGCGGAACAGATCGTGAGTACTGCTGAGTCTCAAACCACTGACCAACAGAATGGGAATCCAGTTTTTTTGCCACTTGGTCACCGCATCTTAATTCTGATCGTAGCATTTATATGGAACTCTGCATTTGTCTGTGTATATGAATCTGTCTGCACAGAGGGAATGAGCTTTCCATACAGGTTTGTTGATGGATGTGTTGACTGCTTGTCTCGCAGCAAGGGTCCAGTCATTTGGAGGTGGACAATACACGCCTGGTCAGCCTGCTGACGGCGTTGTTGGAGCAAAAGTGGCAGGAGTCGGACAAACAGGACATCTTCAATTTCCTCATCACCTGGGTTCCCATGGACAACTACCTGCAGAGATTCAGTGAGTTTGTGGGTCACCTGCAAAAATGGACTGACATCTGTGAAATCTGATATTGGTGTATTCAGGTATAAATGTGATTACAAATCTTTGTTTGGAGTATGTAGAAGGATTGATTTGGGGGAATGGAGTGTGTGTGTGTGTGTGTGTGTGTGTGTGTGTGTGTGTGTGTGTGTGTTTACACAGTTGGGATTTTCTCATTTCTGATCTGGCTTTGTGCATCTTGGCTAAAGCAATATAATATCAGACAATAATCTTTTGTTTGCCATTATGTTCTTCAAGCAATTATCAGTTATGGCCCAACTTGTTATTGCTAAGAAGTACTAAGTCCTGTTTGGTCAAACATTTTGTAACTTTTTTTATTTCTGAGAAGGAACAAAGTCCTTTTTAGCCCAAAATTTTGTAACTTGCTATTTCTGTGCAGGTAGTAAGCCCTGTTTGGCCAAAAATGTTGTTACTTGTTATTTCTCAGTAGTTACTGACATTTTATCATCCAAACCTGAAGGAAGGGAATTAGTCATTCCGTGTGTATCTGCCCTGGACCTCCAGGTGACACACAGAGCATGGAGAGTCTGACGGATCAGGCACGACAGATTATCAAGAATGCCATGAGGAGCATCAGGTCCGTAGTAGAGTGGCTAGCAAACGGTTCCATCCCGGTGCGAACCCTACAGTTCATTCTCTACAAGCACGAGCGCTTTTCATCAGTCATGGCCGCCGTCCGTCAGGACAAAAAGCGGATTCAGGACTTGATGAATCTGCGTGGACGTGAGCTGCACGTGTACACCCTGACCAGCTCCCACATCGACAAGGTGCTTGAACATTGTGGAACCCTTCTGCCGACAGGTATGGGCATGTATATGTAAATGGAGAATTCAGTTCTTTTGATTATAGTGGGACTCTTTTTGGAACTGGTATGGGCATTTGTATGTAAATGGAGAATTCAGTTGTTATGATTATGGTTCCTTTTGAGAACAGGCAGCTGATTTGTGTACCGAAGGACTGCTCAAGTTTTTTTTTAAGCACAGTAGAATTGCACAGAAAAAATATGCTGATTTGAATGTATTTTTTTTGTAAGCTTTCTGGAACTCAGTTGAGAACAAGTTTACCAGCATGGATTGTATGTAAATGGGACTGTTCCGAGACTTTCTTCATGACAGATCAGCTGATTTCATTAAAACAAACAGTTTTTGATCCTTGCTAAGAAGAGGCCTGCTGGCATGGATGGAAAATGCTGTTGGTCATTACAGGACTGTGTTCAGAACAGGTATGCTGGTTTTGATGAGTGAGGGACTGTTCAGAATAGGTATGCTGCTTTTGATGTGTGAG
Source organism: Conus ventricosus (assembly GCA_018398815.1). Classification (NCBI taxonomy): domain Eukaryota; kingdom Metazoa; phylum Mollusca; class Gastropoda; order Neogastropoda; family Conidae; genus Conus; species Conus ventricosus. The sequence continues at coordinate 6,703,645 of CM031610.1, forward strand.
GGACTGTCCAGAATAAGTATGCTGGTTTTGATGTGAGAGGTACTCTTTTCAGAGTAGGTATGCAAGTTTGGATGTGTGAGGGCGTGTTCAGAATAAGTATGCTGGTTTTTGATGTGTGAGAAGGCCTGTTCAGAATAGGTATGCTGGTTTGGTTTAGATGTGTGAGAAACTTGACAGTTGTAGAGTAGTGTTGAGAACAGGTTTATTGGTTTTGATACTGTGGCAATGATGACCTTGGTCATAGTAGTTTAAGTTACCTTAGCATCCCTTTTTTATTTTTAAAGAATAAAGCCTTTGGATTTTACACTGCTACATCAAAAAGTAACAACAACTTCAAAACCTGTAAAAACAGGCACCTGTGTTGTGATCATGCAGCTAAATTTCATCATCTTCATGCATCTGATTTTGAGGAGTGTCGCTAACCCCCTCTCTCTCTAAATTTTGAGGAGTGTGTTTCTCAAAGTCCCTGACCAGTACTGCAGGTGTCCTTATCTCTGGGGCCTGATTGGTGTAGGAATAAGTTATCAAAGCGAGTGTAACAGAACCCTGTCAGTTGGTCTCAGCTCAGAATAATACTACATTAGTGCAACTGTCACTTTCAATAATATCCGTCAATTGTCATGAACTGCTGTGAAAATGGCCTCAGATTGTACAGCCCTCTCATGGCCTTCACTGTGATTTTCCCTTGCTTTCTTGTTCCTGGCCAGGTCTGTGGTGTTGGCAGAGTCAAGAGGTGTGTCACTAGAAGTATGTCAACTGGCGGTCTCTTTACAACAGAAGACTCTTATTCAGTCAGGCCCAGAGACCTAGCCATGATCATCAATAGGAGGCATTATGAGGCAGTGTCCTGCATACAACATTGTTCAGGTACCAGGGAACTCCACCACAAATGACTTAGCAGCAGTGCAGGGCAGTTACTGTGGGTGGCCATGTGGCTGCCTGTCTTCGGTGATGTACTGCAGGCTGTTGGCTGTGGAACAGCCGTAGGAATGAGTCATGTGGCTGTGGAAGGGGGAGTGTGGGTGGCCATGTGGCTGCCTGTCTTCATTGATGTCCTACGGCAGTTCCTGTGAGTCTCGTGTGGCTGTGGAAGGGGAGTGTGGGTGGCCATGTGGCTGGCTGTCTTCAGTGATGTCCTGCAGGCTGTTGGCTGTGGAACTGCCATAGGAATGAGCCATGTGGCTGTGTAAGGGGGAGTGTGGGTGGCCATGTGTCTGCCTGTCTTCAGTGATGTCCTGCAGACTGTTGGCTGTGGAACTCCCATAGGAATGAGAAAGGGGGAGTGTGGGTTGCCATGTGGCTGTGTAAGGGGGATTGTGGCTGGCCATGTGGCTGCCTGTCTTCAGTGATGTCCTGCAGACTGTTGGCTGTGGAACTCCCATAGGAATGAGAAAGGGGGAGTGTGGGTGGCCATGTGGCTGTGTAAGGGGGATTGTGGCTGGCCATGTGGCTGCCTGTCTTCAGTGATGTCCTGCAGGCTGTTGGCTGTGGAACTGCCATAGAAATGAGTAAGGGGGAGTGTGGGTGGCCATGTGGCTGTCTGTCTTCAGTGATATCCTGCAGGCTGTTGGCTGTGGAACTGCCATTGGAATGAGGAAGGGGGAGTGTGGATGGCCATGTGGCTGCCTGTCTTCAGTGATATCCTGCAGGCTGTTGGCTGTGGAACTGCCATCGGAATGAATCTCATGTGGCTGTGTAAGGGGGAGTGTGGGTGGGCTGTGTAGGTGTATGGCCACTGACAGGGTGTAAAACCTGAAGCAGAAAAAGAATAATGAGTGCTGAAATTTAGAAGACTTACTGTATGATCTGGGGGCTGTGATGAGTCTCCATAGAATTGCACTCAGCTGAGTAATCATACAGCTTAGTGCCCCCTTGTGCATTTCATAGCTGACATGCACTGTGTATGGGCATTCTGGAAACAAATACTGAACATCCTTTTAATGACAAATAAAACATTCATTTTGTTACGTAACAACTTAACCTCTTCACTGCGCTGTTGACGTACAGTGTCCGTCATGAAAAGTGCCGTCTGCAATGCGCTGTTGACGAACATTGTCCGTCATGATTCAACACTCTTTCTGTTTCATCCATGTCACGGTCGCTAAGCCGGACGGCCCTACCCACGCCTATTACACACTAGATCAGACAACACGGCACACTAACACAGCTTTACAATCATGCGCACTTCTTTATTTCACACACACACACTATGGCGCCACCACTCGCGTCCATCCACAACCACACACCGGTATCCCACTTCTTCACTGACCCACACTACCCTGCTACGACCCTGAGAACCTTAACCTATGCTAAAGCACCAGTTGCGGTATATTACTGCGACCTAGGGATGCAGAGACAGCCCGCACACGTGGTGGCTAACTACTAGGGACAAGGACCAACCCAAGGGACTCTAATCTCTAAACTACTACCACCACACCTCTTCCAGGACCCACCTTCTCTTTTGACCCGGGACCACTACCGCACTGGTCACTGCGTCCCTAAAGGAGGCAACGACAAGTACCCTACACTGCGCTGACCACTACGTCCTAAAAGGAGGCAGTAGCTAACACCCCTAACCCTACTGCCTAACGCTACACCCTTTCTACCACAACCATGGGACAACCCATCCCGGCCCGGAAAGCTCCAGTCCTCGGCGCTGTACGTGGCCCCTCGCAGGCTGGCACCTCCCCGGAAGATTCTGCACCCCGGCGCTGACCGTGGCTCCTCGCAGACTGACTCCTCCCTGCGATGAGCGCGACACCCAACGCACACACACACCAGACGCCCTCTCGACGGATCCGGGGCTCGACGCCTCCTCCTCTGAAGGCCCCGCCGGACACTGATGGTGAGGGAAGGCCTGGTGCAGCGCCCCCTCTCACAGGACGCCTGACCAGGGAAAAGTAACAGGTGCCGGAGAACTCCCAGAGAGCCCGGTAGCAGGAGGAGAACTGCCTCACAAACGGCAGACGGCCTGGGTAGTCTCCTTCTCCCGGGAAAAACAGCGGGTACAGAAAGCCGCCGCTCACCTGCCGGCACGCGGCAGTAGACTGCAGTGGTCTGGCCCCAGTCTCAGGACGGAACGGGATACCTGCTGACACAACTGAACAAACAGACGTTCAACCACACCAGTTCTGCAACTGGCTGAAGTGGCTGCCAACAAAGACGACACCGACTCGGCACAGGCCAAGGGCACCCAAACCCGACGAGGACCTGGCACTAACTATGACTCGAAGTCACTCCTCAAAAACTAACGGCGCTGCCGCCGCACCTACAAGGAGTACGTCCACTCTGACGAACACCAGGGACCGAAGTGAAGCTACCCCAACGCATTCCGCCCTGGTCGGAATCAAGCGAACTCTACTCACAACACAAAACAGCGATTGGTCAGAGCAGCGTATCCCTCCGCAGAGCTGACACGCCCGACCAACGGACTACTTGTTGCTCGTGCAACAACACGACAATTTACACAACAACTCACAGACTTGACAACACCAACAACAGCCGATATCCTGCCCCGCCTTCTCTGGTGTAGAACCAAAGTAACAAAAGGGTAACAATCGGGAACGAAACCAACCTCCCGCTTCCATCCCTTCAACAAGTGAAGATTGGAATTCAAGAATATTGTATGTCTTATTTCCCCAGCCCCTACCTAGCCTAACCTTCCACCTTAACCAAAACCCCAATCTTACACACGCACTCTCACACACACACTTATACACATATGCACACGCACACGCGCACACGCTCTCTATTTCTGAATTACCATTACTCCAACCACATGGACGGCTGATTTAGTACCGCCGATCGGTGACAATCCAGCATTGCCGAAAATCCTCTATTTATGATTTGATAAGCTCCTTGACCATCTTTGCTTTTGGTGTACCATTTGTTCAAGATAATTGGTTCATTTACATAATTTATGACGATCGATCAGCAAGGTACTGTGAAGTCCTACTTTCAGTATTCAAAGCCATGGCTGCCCCACGACGAAGGTATACAGTTGCAGAGGTTTTTGACGAAATTTACCGAGATGAAGATAGTAGAGATGAAGATTTTGATCCAGCTGGCATCGAACTTCGTGAAGTTGATGCAAACAACCCAGAGTTTGATCTGGAAGTGGAAGAAGCTTTGTTGAATGACTCGTCATCTGAGTCAGACTCGGAGCATGGCGATCCAATCATTCAAGACGCAGGTGAGTGTATTTGAGAGATTCATTCAATTTTATAACATAATGGTGTTGCTTTTCTTTTCAGTATAATTGTGAACAGAACAACCAAGTATGTGTATTGTATGCCTGTACCGCTGATCGGGGCCGCGTCAGCGAGCGAGCCGGTCATCAATGACCAGTGTGCTTGACCGACTTTCAAGGCGTTGGGCTCGTGTGCCAGTGTCGGTCGCTCGCTCGCTCGCTCGCTCTCAGTCACGCTGCGTGTGTTTGGTTTGCTTGTGGTTTACAAGTGTTTCATACAACTCTTCCACTAATCCCTGTGTGTGTTCGTGTGAGGGGCAGGGTGGGAGTAGGGGGAAATGTGTGTGAGTGTGTGTGTGTGTGAGTGTGTGTGTGTGTGTGTGTGTGTGTGTGTGTGTGTGTTGATGATACTTTTTCTAGAAAACAGAAAGCACACAGTGATAAATAACACTGATCTAAACAATGTTGCAGTGAAGTTACTTGTTCAGAAGCATAACTCATTGGATTGTTTGCAGTGTTTGCTTGATGAAAATGAAAGGGGGCGTGGCATGCTAATGACCCAATTTCAGTTTGTGTATGTTTGTTCGCTTATAGTGTGTATGTGTTTGTGAATATTTTCATAAACTGAAAGCAAGAGTAGATACAAAAAAATGTTATCATTTTGAAGTGATTTTGTATGCCGTTTATTTGAGTTTTATTGGACTAACAGAAGGGGGTGTGGCTTGTTTACACTGTGTGTGTGTGTGTGTGTGTTCATGTGTGTGTGTGTGTGTGTGTGTGTGTGTGTGTGAGTGGTACATTTTCTTTTTATTTCATGAAATATTTCTGTGGAAAATTGGACGCTTGCTTTCAATGTGTTACAGCTAGGCTGATGCAGCATGGAGATGATGTTCAGCCTTGACCTGCTGGTGCTGGGCCTGTTGCTGGACCTGCTGGTGATGGATGCAGAATACACACATTGTGTTCAGGAAGGATGGTCACAGCAGCTCCTTCCTTGACTTCCAGAAAGAAGTCATGAATGAGATGATTTTGGGCGACAAAGATCCAGCTAATGCTGAGGACGACCATGCTGTCAGGTTGTGTGCTCAACACTTCATCGGTGTGTTGCCCCCTACCCAACATAAAGCACGGCCATCAAAGAGGTGCTGTGTCTGCTGGAAAAAAGGGCAGAGGAAAGACACCAGATAATACTGCCCAGACTGCCCCAGCAAACCAGGATTGTGTTTGGAAGACTGCTTCCGGAACTATCACACTCAGTGTTTCTACTGGCGATAGAAACTGAGAGATCTACACACCTTTCGTTCTTTGTGTGGCTAGGCTGTGGTGTGTGGCTGGACACTGCTTCATGGGTCTTTGTACACTGTATAACTCCCAACACAAAGTGTGCTATAAACTGCTATGAGGTCAGCATCATCTGATTAGATCATGATTGACGTCTTCATTTCTTTATATTACGTTTCAAGGAGTTCATGTGACATTCTGGCATACCATTTCATTATATTTTTGTTACAAACAGATTTTTCATTCATTTTCCTTTCATATAACTTTTATGTAGCTATCTTCAATATCTTCTGAACTATAAGCAAATGAAAGTCATAGGCATGATTTTTGTGTTTTTCGGAATTCTACAGGCGACAGAAACTGGGAGATAAACGCCTTTCATTCTTTGTGTGGCTAGACTGTGCTATGTTGTGACTGGACACTGCTTCCTGGATCATTGTACACTGTAAATCTTCAATACAAAATGTGCTATGAACTGCAGTGAGCTCCAGCATCACCTAATAACATCATGATTGATTTTTTTCATTTTTTTGTATTGCATTTCAAGGAGTTCATGTGTCATTCTAGCATATCATTCCATTTTGTTATTGTTACAAACAGATTCTTCATTCAATTTCCTTTCATTTGATATATACTTTTATGTCGCTATCTTCAATATCTTCTGAATTATAAGCAAATGAAAAGCATAGGCGTGATTTTGTGTTTTTCTAAAAAATTTCTTAGCATGGGACTTAGCAAAATATGATAGCAGCGAAGGGGTTAAACCTGTTATTAAATCAAGGAACAGTGGCATGTTTGTATGGTTGATGTTGACTGATTTTTTTATTACCAGGTGACTTTGAAGAAGTTCGCAGACGTTTTTCACAGCAGCGAGAGACTTTCGGTAGGAGTCGTCTGAATGAGGTGGTGCAAGTGTCACGTCTGGACAGCATAAAAAACATGGCCCAGTACAAACCCGTCTCCAACCCGTGGCAACTCTCAGACTTCGTTCTCTCCGTTTTGCCGGAGTTTGAGCTCCAGATCTCATGCCTCATGTTCCGCAAGATGTTCTCTGGGGCGAGGGAGAGGATGGACCTGTCCCAGGAGCCTTTCTGGCAGGCGTTCCAGCGCCTGTGGGGCGAGGTCAGCCAGGAGTGGCAGGGGATGTGCAGCAGCATGAGGGATGGCTCCATCAGTCTGGCAAGCACAGAGAAGCTCTTCAGAATTTACCGCGGGGACCAGGGAGCCTACAACTTCACGGAGATGGCTGCTGACCTGTGCAAAATGTCGACCAAGAGTGCCACGGACTGGTGTGGACAACAGGATCCACCAGTTCAAGTGTTACATGGACATCAAGAAGCATGTGGCCGCTGCCACGGCGCTGCTGCAAGTGAAGGAGGCCTACGGCTTTCAAGGCAACTTCAGCGATATCGAGAAGATACGCAGTCTGGTGAGAATTTTTTTGTGCGTGTGTGAATTCTGTTTCTCTGTGATATTATACGCAGTCTGGTGAGAATTTTTTTGTGCGTGTGTGAATTCTGTTTCTCTGTGATATTCTACATGATCATGAAGTCAGGGGTGCTAACTGCCCTCTTTTAAGGGGATTTTTGCTTTCTTTTTTTGTTTGTTTTTGGGTTGGGTTTTTTTTTTGTTGTTTTACTTTTCTTTTCTCAGACCAATTTTCCTACAGAAGAACCTTTCCACTTTTTCCATGCAACATGCAAGTGTGTGCGCACATGCACAAGCACACGCATGCGCGCGCGCACACACACACACACACACACACAGATTGACACTTCCATGTTTTGATGAGGATGATAAAGAACAAAGATAAAGCTAAATACATTATGATCTGACAGCAGCCCTTAGTAAAAACCAGATGACATCGCTGTCTAGTTAACTCTCCTACCGCCGGCGGGAGCTCCCGCCGACGATCTCTGCTATACACAGAAACCAAGGGCGGGAACAACCGCCGAGGCCTGTGGCCATTCCGGTCTCTCCCTTCTTTTGCGACTTACATCACACTTTCCGTTAACACACACATGCGCAGTCGATTCCGGATGGACTGGCTTTGCAAATGGCGGACTGTTTTGGTTTGAAGCGAAGAAAAAGTAATATTTTTGAGCAGTTTTTGCTATGGAACCGAACGAAAACTTGTGGCGAGAGCTCCAACAAGACGGAGACACCGACGATGAAAGCTTTCAGGGTTTTACTGCTGAAGAAATTAGTGAAAGTAAACTTAAACACATCAAAAGAGATCGTGAAGTGACAGAACTTTGAAGCTAATGTTGGTTACGGGGATCTTTTGAGCGATTCCGAGGACGAAGATGCAAGTAACAGCGATCCTTCTCTGTGTGCGTATGATTTTGATCATTGGCCGAAAGATTTTGAAATAGACAACATTAGAAAACTCATATCCAATTTATTTTCATTTCAGACTTTTATTCATTCATTTCTGCACATGAACACAAAATTGCATGCACATTCATGCATTACTTTACTTTAAAAAAATTTTTTTAATGAAAGCAAGTGAAAATTTTCACAAACGTTAAAGAATTACTTGGTTTCCAACAGGAAGTAAGCAGCAGAAAACCTTGGTAGTAGGAGAGTTAAAGACGTAATGATCTGACATGAGACGTGAATTAAACCAAACGATGTAGCGGACTAATTCAATGTGACAGAGCCAGGATGCCTCACAGCCTATCTGTGATGTGGACCAGTCCATGCTTGGGCTGTGCCGTCAGCTGGAGGGGGTCAGCACACACAACATCAAATGTCTGACCGACCTGGTCCATCAACGCTGCGTGGACTTCATCCGGTGGCTGAAGGAAAACATGAAAGGTAAGCGGGTATTGAGCTATGGTTCCTTCTTTCCATCATTTGGAGTGAGTGGTAAAAGTTGGGTGCCCATGAATACTTCATGATGACGTACATGCATGTAGTGAGTTAGGTGCCTGTGGATTGTGTATAGAGACAGAGTGAAGTACATTCATGTGTGAAGTTTGATGCCTATGACCACTGTGTTTGTAGATGAATTGCGTATGTGTGAGTAGTCAGATGCCTGTGGATAGGGCATGTAGATGGAGTGAAGTGCCTTCAGGTAAGTAGTTAGGTGCCCGAGGATAATGTTTGAAGATGAAGTGCACTCCGTCAAGTGTTTACGTGCCTGTGGATCGTGAATGTAGGTGGGATGAAGTGCGCTCCCTGAAGTAGTCAGGTGTCTGTGGATAGTGCATGTAGATGAGGTGAAATGCCAATGAAGTCGGTGAGTATTGCATAAGTAAGTTGGATTATTACATTCTTTCAGCTTAAAGAAAGATCGCTTGATGTCTGCCCTCCGGGGGTTGCAACCTTGCCGTGGTCGGAGGGCTTGCGCGGTCCTGTGATCCCTTAGGCTTTGCTGGAGGGGGCATCAATACTTGAAGATAGGCTAGGTTTTTTTTTAATGCTTCTAGGCCTGAAAAGTCAGGTTGCTGTCTGGCCTAAGCACAACGTGGTAAGGAGTTGATGCCCCTGGTAGGGCTTCCCATGTCAGATAGGCTAAGGGTGAGGATCCTGACTAATAGTAACCCGCCTTTCTCCTTTTCTTGTTTTCTGCCTTTCTTATTTGGCTCTTTTTTATCTTCGTCTCCCCTTCAAGTCTTCTTTTCCATACTCTTTTTCTCTCTGTGGTCTTCTTAAGATCCGCCGCGTTTGCCGTGTGGTGCGACCTGTGACGGAGGGGAGTGAGATCCTGGTGATTGAGAGGGCCATGCCCTCAACACATCACTTTGGCTCAGACCTCTCCTAGACAGGAGGTACACTCTGGTCCGGGTGTATTAATCGGCTCCCCCTTCATGGGGCTGGGTCAAGACAGGCAGTTCTCCGGCTGGCCAAGGTAACCCCTGCAGTGCTCAGCTCTCTGTTCCTGGGAGTTGGGCATGATCAGGGGGGATAGGGTTGGTAGGTTTCTGTCTGTTGTATATCTCTCCTGAAGCCTGGAAGGGGTCAAGACAATGACTTCTTGGCCCTGGCCCCTTAGTTGGACTCCAAGGTGGGTGGGTAAAGGTGAGACGAAATTTATACGCATAAAACATGGCTTTATCTAAAATTCCCCCCATAAAGAAGAGGAAGGCAGTGGACCCATTTCCAGTCATATGGATTCAGACAGTGACTCGGATATGGAGACGAGACAGAGGACAGGTTTTTGGGCTTCCTGGCTTGTGATTGAAGGGACAGAGCAGGAAAAGCCTATTTCTGCTCTGAGTCCATTTGCAATTCAGAAGGGCTTCCAAAGTCTAGTAGGTGACCCTCAGTCGGTGAAAAGGCTACGGAACGGCTCATTCCTCATCCAGTGCAGATCGAAGAAGCAATCAGAACAGCTGCTGAGGGCAACAAGGCTCGTGGACAGAGAAATCGGGTGATCCCCATAAGCAGTTAAATTCGTCCAAAGGAGTTATTCAGTGCCTGGATTTGGAAGGTATCTCAGAAGCGAAGATCAAGACTGAACTAGCATCCCAAGGTGTGACGGAGGTGCATAGGGTGGCAGTCCGTAAAGGTGGAGAAAGAGTGCCCACCAACACCCTCTTTCTGACATTCTGCAACCCTTTGTTACCTCCGGTCATTAAAGTGGGATACTTGAATGTCGAGTCCAACTGTTTGTCCCATCCCCGATGAGGTATTTCAAATGCCAGAAGTTTGGACATGTCAGAGACGGCTGTTCTGGAGAGGAGGTGTGTGGTGTTTGTTTCAAGGCAACCCATGATGGGCGTGTAAAGACCCGGCGCATTGTGCAAACTGTGGTGGCGACCACCCTCTCTTCACGCAACTGCCCTGTTTGGATCCAGGAGTCCACCATCCAAAGAGTTAAAACAGGAAAGAAGATCTCGTTTTTTGAAGCATGTAAGCAGATTGTTGGTAGTCAGACGCCAATAGCGTCTTCATATGCTTTGGCAGTAATAAAGTTTCGACCCGTTCAGTCTTCTTCCAGACTGATGAATTTATTTTCACCAAAACGTTGCAAGGAAGAATGTTAAGCTCTGGTGGAAGCAAGTCCACCACCTCCCAACCCAAAGTGGGTGCCCCTGGTGGAGGCAAAAAATCTGCCACCCTCAGACTGCCCAGCAGTCTACTACATCTGCTGCTGGGCAGATTAAAAAGCGGGGCACAAAATCCGCCACCCATCAGACTGCCCAGCAGTCTACTACATCTGCTGCTGGGCAGATTAAAAAGCCAGCCCTCCGCCTCAAACTCTGTGTGCAGTGCCCGTGCGGGCAAGGGAGTTCAACCGAGTGTGGAGATGGTGGAGATGAGAAAGAAACCTCCACCATCTCCAAATCCAGGCCTTCTTTACCTGTGGGAAAGTCTGCCAGCAGGTCTGAAGACCAAAATAGTCCAGTCCAACTGACTAATAGATTCGCTCCATTGGATGCAGATGATGACTCGGAGATGACCTGATCTCTCTCCCATTCGTCCTCTGCACCATGGACAGTAAAATAATCCATTGAATATCCATGGCCTAAATTCAAACTTTGAGGAGCTGCAGCTTCTGTGTCGAACTATAAAACCTTCAGGAAACTAAAATTCAAAGCCAGAAGACCTTCACTCTTTCTGGCTTTAATCTTTCCAAACCTGCACAACCATCCACATTGGGACTATCGGGCGGTGTTGCCCTTCTTATACATAAAACTTTGCTGTTTAGTCCTGTCGCTCTGACTACCCCCATCAGGCTGTTGCTGCGAGAGTCACTCTCCACAAAACTATTACAATTTGCTCACTATATCTGCCACCTTCTGTCCCGGTTTATCGCCAGGATCTTGTCAGTCTGATCGGAGAACATCCTTGACCTTTTTTGCTGTTGGGTGACTTTAATGGACACAATCCTCTCTGGGGTAGTGTCAGTTTGTCATCTAGAGGTCTGCTTCTTGAGGATGTCCTTTCCGACTTTGATTTGTGTTGTCTGAACGATGGATCTCCATCTTACCTCCACTCTTCCACAGGCTCACTTTCGTGTTTAGATTTGTCGATATGTGACCCCTCGCTGGTCCTGGACTATGAGTGGTCTGTCCATGACGATCTGCATGGAGGTGACCATTTCCCTGTTCTTTTAAAACCCATATTAACTGAAAATGCCTCTGTCTCACAACATCTTAATTATAAGAAGGCAAACTGGAATCTTTTTGCAACCAATATTTCAAAACAATTCCAGGAAATTGATTTTCTTCAGAGTCCAAACCCAGCAGAATCTTTACCAGTACTGTGATAAACTGTGCTAAAGCCTGTATTCCAATGTCTTCCGACAAACTCCAACTGCCCAAAACACCCTGGTTTAGTTCTGACTGCCAACACATCTCAAAGTACGCAAACGGTACTCAGCATTTAGACATGCTCCTGCAGCGGGCGGAGGTACTCTGGCCGAAGTAGGACGGCGCCGTCCCAGTGCCATCGGACTCAGGCTCCGAGACACACCAGGAGACGGACTCTCGCTTGTTCAGCGACCCATTTATGCGACACCTGGTCATCAGGATCTCGCATCACCTTTCAGCTGCGGCGGACAGCGCAGCCAGGAGCCACTTTAACTGCCTGTTGGTAGCTAGAGATGCCGTGCTGGCACGGTCCTCTCTCTCCCCGGTGCTTAAGGCAGCCTTGCGGTGCATCCGGGCCAGGACCAGTCACTCTTCGGCGACTATTCGACTGCGGTCATATCGCAGTCAGTCGAAGAACGCAAGCAGGCTGCATCCATGCGGCCAGGCCACCGCCACGCCCTGCTAGACCCCCATCGTGTTCCTCTCCCGCCTTCTCCAGGCCCAAACCCTGTCCCAGGCAGTCACCTTCTCACACTACATGGCCTGCCAAGTGCCCTAATATCCCCTATAGGCTGAAACTGAAACCTCCCAGCAGAATTTTTGGTTCGGCCAGCAGACACGGTCCCGGAGGTGACTGGGGGAGTCGCCAAAGGGGGACTCCATCCTTATACACCCATCTCACAGACGATACCTACGTCTCGGCAGGCAAGATCGGGGTTCCAGAAAATCTCTGAAGCCGTCTGTACTTACACTGAAATCTGCTTGCATTGGGTTCCGATAAACGGCCCTAGCCTAGCAGATGACGTTCGCCTTGAAGTATTGATTTTTCTCAAGGTCTCGTCCTAGTTTTGCATAGTCTCATTTCGCGTGAAGACGCGATACTTACATCCGCCATTTTCCCGTCGGTGCTCAAGGCAATCGACATGTCAAGAAAGTGTGCATTTCAGGATCTTTGGGTCAAGGTAAGCAGTACAAGGGCTGGTTGCTGAAGGATCCCCAAAACAACATTAGGCTGTATGTTCTGTGTGCGAATTATCACTCCATTTGGCATCTATGGGCGAAAGCGTCCTCAAAAACCACACACTCATGCTGACTGATGGCCACAAAAAGGGCATGGCTCAGTATCTTAAATACACGCGCGTTCGTGTACCTGTCTTTCCAAATGGACGGGTAGGGAGAGTGGCACTAGTTCAACCTCTACACTGACCCCTCCAACTCAGGCCGGTCACCCCTTTTAGAACCCTCATACCTCAGGAGTGTGGGACGCACAGTGTGGGATGCTCAGTCGGCCCGTCTTCACATCAACGTCCTGGAATTGGAAGCGGGCAGGCTTGCCCTCCCCCACTTCCAACCCCAGGTCTCGCACCGACTTGTTCTCCTGCCCACGGACAACACTTCAGTGCCTTGTTATGTTAACAAAGGGGGAGGGGGAGGAAGGGGGCTTGCTCCCTCAGCCTCTCCCTCCGAATAGAGGCCCTCCTCCGCTGGTGCCACGTGCGGGGAATCCCCTTTGCGTGAGACACACTGAAGGGACCCTCAGTAGGCTAACCCTCAGCCCAGCGGGGAACAGTGTTCAGGTCCAGGGTCGCTCACCCTCCCTGGTCTGGCCTCATAACATACGCCTTCACTCCATTCCCAATCCTCCACAGGGTGAGCCCTTTTCCAAGGGGAGACATGGCCTCCTGTGCTCAACTCTGTTCCTCCATCTGGCCTTCCAGTTTTCAGATAGGCAGATTCTATCTCACCTATCTTCTTTGTTAGGCTCTCGGCTGGCTCCATTTGGGGTTACTGGGAACCCTCGCGCCCCAGTCCTATCTCTGATGCTTCCAAGATGGGCAGATCGGCCTACGCCCAGGCATACGAGTATAAGGATCTCCCCGTTTTATCTCCCTGGGCCCATGAGGGCAGGGCGCTGGCCACTTCCACAGCGATCCAGCGCTCTGTCCTCTTGCACCACATCCTGGAGGCAGCCTACTGCCATCCGGAAAATCCCTTCATAAGCTTTTATTGAGGGATGTCCGCATGACCAGGGCTGATGGTTCTAGGGACTTCTTTTGCAGCTAACACAGCCATATCTATTCCTCTGCTAACCCCAAGAACCATTAGGGCACTAAGCCCTCCTCCAATTCCTTTGAATTCTGCTATGGTAAAGTATATGACGCCAAAATGGGGAGTTTGTATTATACTCCCTGTTTGGCTAGTGTACTTACCATGTCAGACTCTAATGCCCACCCTACCTTCCCCTCTAGCGCTGTGGTTCTCGGGGTTACCTTGCGCATAGGCCTCGTTGAATGAGGAACAGGAAGTTTACACCGGCTTCTTCCCTGCCAGAAGTAGGGTGGGCATCACGTGATGGTCTTATTAGTGCATTAGCCACAAAAATTCAGCCAGGCAGAGCTAACCATCTGCTGTGGAATGCTATGGTCTGACATGGTAAGTATACCAGCCAAACAGGGAGTATAATACAAACTCCCCATTTTCCTGGTTAAATGCTGATTGCAAAGAGGCTCGCCCAATTTAGAGCAATTCGAGATACAGACTTTGTCATGGGAAATGCTATTTGTAGTATTCTGAGGGGTCTGTAGTGTAAAGAACAATGGATGACATACGCCTTCCCTCCCTTCCCAGTCCTCCACAGGGTGAGCAGGAAGGCGAGACGGGGAGGACCCAGGCTCAGCCTCATCACCCCGTGGTGGCCGAACCAGTCCTGGTTCCGGACCTCTAGTCCCCCTTCATGTTCCCCCCCTCCGGTGAGCACTGTGAGGACATGCTCTGTGCTCTGCCAGCCCTCATGGCCGCTATACCAGCCTAATTGTGAGCAGCTGCCCTCCGCCTCAGATGGACAGTCACAGTCCGCCCTAGACAGTCCTGCTGGGGCTGGCAGACCTGACTACTGCTACGATTCGGCCGTAGCAACTACGTATTTGAGGGGTCTGCTACGGAGCTACGACGAGCGATAATTTTGCTACGTTTTTTTCAAAGTTAAAGTCGATCATGGCGTTTTAGTAGATTTTGCGCTTAGTGAGTAGAGCAGTTCCGTTAGACGCGAGTGTTGAGCGGACTCGGTTTTCCTGTTCCTATCGCGCATGCGTGCAAGTCATTCAGTCTCTTCGAATCGATAATGGCGGCACCGGCGAGCGAAAACGATTGTGACAAGATTTCAACACCTCCACGACCTGGTGAAAGACGGTGTCTCGAGGGAAGTGAAAGCGGGCCGAGCAAATGTAAACGTAAAAGAGTTCGTGCGGCAGAGCAGACGTTTAGGCAAAGTTACACGGAAGAATGGCCATGCATAGTGAAAAGTCATAATGGCGATCCACACTATACCTACTGTAATTTGTGCAAAGTTCAGATCTCGGTGAAACACGGGGGCAGGAATGATGTCTTCAACCACGTAGTGATGAACAAACACAAATCCAACAATTGTGAAACAGAACAAAGCTATTGGATCGTACTTTGTTTGAAACCTGGCCGAGGTAGTGGCTACTGGTTAGAGGGTCTTGCTACTGGAAACAGAAGTCTGTGCTACTGGAAATGGTTTCCTGATGTAGTCAGGTCTGGGCTGGGGCCTAGCTCGATCTTCGGATAGCGACTTTGCACAGAGCCAGCACTGAGCCTTGGCCAAGGGGGATATGGCCTCCTGTGCTCAACTCTGTTCCCCCATCTGGCCTTCCAATTTCCAGATAGGCACTTTCTATATTCTACCTTCTTCATTTAGTCTCTCGACTGGCTCCATTCGGGGCTACTGGGAACCCTTGCGCCCCAGGTGCTCCTCCCAGCCCAATCTCTAGAGGCTTCCTAGACGGTCACATTGGCCTACGCCCAGGCGTATAAGGATCTCCCTGTCTTATCTCCCTGGGTCCAGCACTCTGTCCTCTTGCGCCACCTCCTGGAGGCAGCCTACTGGCATCCGGAAAATCCCTTCATAAAGGTTTATTGAAGGGAGGTCTGCATGCCCAGGGCTGATGGTTCTAGGGACTTCTTTTGCAGCTAACGCAGCCATATCTATTCCTCTGCTAACCCCAAGAACCATTAGGGCACTCAGCCCTAATTCCCTGCTGGAAATAGGGTGGGCGTCACTTGATGGTCTTATTACTGCATTAGCCACAAAAATTTGGCCTGGCAGAGCTAACTGCCGTTGAATGCTATGGTCTGACATGGTAAGTATACTAGCCAAACAGGGAGTATAATACAAACTCCCCATTTTTCATCCTCAGATTGCACATTCACCCTCAGTTGACACTTTTCATCCTCAGATTGCACATTCACTCTCTGTTGACACTTTTCATCCTCAGATTGTACATTCACTCTCTGTTGACACGTTTCATCCTCAGATTGTACATTCACTCTCTGTTGACACGTTTCATCCTCAGATTCCACATTCACTCTCTGTTCACACTTTTCATCCTCAGATTGCACATTCACCCTCAGTTGACACTTTTCATCCTCAGATTGTACATTCACCCTCAGTTGACACTTTTCATCCTCAGATTGTACATTCACTCTCTGTTGACACTTTTCATCCTCAGATTGTACATTCACCCTCTGTTGACACTTTTAACCTCAGGTTGCACATTCACTCTCAGATTGAACCTTTCAGTTAGTCTTTCAGATTACACTTTTTACCCTCAAATTATACTTTTCACTCTCAGACTATCTTTTTGTAACAAAATAAACAAAAGTAAAATCCGAGGAGACAGAAAATCAAAAACAAATACATTTATGTTTTATGTGTAGGATTGTTTGATGCCTTGCAAAAAAAAGAAGAAAAATTGTGAAGGCGCCATAATGTCTTAGAAATGTTTGTATAGCGTGTGCTGAGAGAAATTGAATAAACTCTTCAATGGTGTTGCATGAAAGAATGTCAGGTTTTACATGATGGTGTGGATTAAGAAAATGTTGGGTTTTTAAAAAATTTGTTTTGAAACTGTTAATTTTCCGCTGATACATTTGAAAAAGCAGTTGTCTCTTTTTCTTCTTCCTCCTACACTCGGACAGGAACCCAAGAGGCACTGATAAAGGCTGCCTTATGGCGGAGTTGTATGGTTTTGTATGTTTAGGTAAGAATTGATTTTAAATGCTTTTTGTGTGTTTGTGAGTGTGTGTGTGTGTGTGTGTGAGTGTGTGTGTGTGTGTGTGTGTGTGTGTGAGTGTGTGTGTTATATAATTTTCAATGATGTTGCCATCCCCCTCCGGGGGTTGCGACCTTGTCGTGGTCGGAGGGCTTGCGTGGTCCAGTGATCCCTTAGGCTTTGCTGGCGGGGGCATCAATACTTGAAGATAGGCTGGTTTTTTCCAACTGCTTCTAGGTCCGAGAAGCTAAGATGCTGTCTGGCCTAAGCATAACGTGGTAAGGAGTTGATGCCCCTGGTAGGGCTTCCCATGTCAGATAGGCTAAGGGTGAGGATCCTGACTAAGAGTAACCCGCCTTTCTCCTTTTCTTGTTTTCTGCCTTTATTTGGCCCTTTTCTATCTTCGTCTCCCCTTCAAGTCTTCTTTTTCACACTCCTTTTCTCTCTGTGGTCTCCTTAAGATCCGCCGTGTTTGCCGTGCGGTGCGACCTGTGTCGGAGGGGAATGAGGTCCTGGTGATTGAGAGGGCCAGTGCTTGAGGAGGCCTGTGCTCTCAACACATCACTTTGGCTCGGACCTCTCCTAGACAGGGAGTACACTTTGGCCCGGGTGTACTAATCGGCTCCCCTTCTTGGGGCTGGGTCAAGACAAGCAGTTCCCCTGCTGGCCATGTGAACCCCTGCAGTGCTCAGCTCTCTGTCCCCGGGAGTTGAGCATGATCAGGGGGGATAGGGTTAGTTGCTTCTGTTTGTCGTATGTCTCTCCCGAAGCCTGGAAGGGGTCAAGACATTGGTTTCTTGGCCCTGGCCCCTTAGTTGGACTCCAAGGTGGGTGGGTAAGGGAGGGATGAATCACAATAAATCAAATATGGCTCTTTCAAAAACAATCCCCCCCAAGAAGAAGAGGAAAGCAGCATCCCCTATTTCAGGGGAACATTATTCTGACAGCGATTCGGATACAGAAGTACGACAGAGGACAGGTTTCTGGGCTTCCTGGCTCGTGATGGAAGGGACAGAGCAGGAAAGACCCCTTTCAGCTCTGAGCCCTTTTGCTATCCAGAAGGGTTTTCAAGGTTTAGCAGGTGACCCTCAATCCATAAAAAGGTTGCGAAATGGCTCATTCCTAATTCAATGTAGATCAAAGAAACAATCTGAACAGCTGCTAAAGGCAACGAAACTTGTGGACAGGGAGATCAGGGTAACTCCCCACAAAAATTTGAATTCATCGAAAGGCGTGATTCGCTGCCGGATTTATCTGGTGTATCAGAGGCAGAAATTAAGACGGAGCTGGCGTCCCAGGGTGTGACGGAGGTGCGCAGGGTGACGGTAAAGAAAGGTTCAGAGAGAGTGGCCACCAACACCCTCTTTCTGACCTTCTGCAACCCTGTGCTGCCTCCGGTCATCAAAGTTGGTTACCTGAATGTTCGTGTTCAGCTGTATGTGCCGTCCCCATTGAGGTGCTTCAGGTGCCAGAGGTTTGGCCATGTCAGGGACCGCTGTTCTGGGCAGGAGGTGTGTGGTGTTTGCTGCAAGGCAACCCATGATGGGCCGTGTCATGATCCGGCACATTGTGCTAACTGCGGTGGCGACCATCCCTCCTCTTCACGAAACTGTCCTCTTTGGATTCAAGAATCTGCTATCCAACGCATCAAAACAGAAAAGAAGATCTCGTTTTTTGAAGCCCGGAAACAGGTTGTGGGTAGTCGGACGCCGACAGCTTCTTCCTATGCTTCGGCTGTAAAGAAGGTTCCCACTGTTCCTACTCGGTCAGTCTGCTGCCAGACTGATGAATTCATCTTTTCGAAAACATTGCAAGTAAGATCTGTTAATTCTGGTGGTGGCAGGTCCACCACCTCCCAACCCAAAGTGAATGCCCCTGGTGGAGGCAAAAAATCCGCCACCCCTCAGACTGCCCAGCAGTCTACAACATCTGCTGCTGGGCAGATTAAAAAACCAGCACCCCTACCTCGAACTCCTCAGTCCAGTGCCCGTGCGGGCAAGGGAGTTCAATCCAGCGTGGAGATGGTAGAGTTGAAGAAAAAACCTCCACCGTCTCCCAAATCCAGACCTTCTTCACCTGTTGGCAAGTCTGCCAGCAGGTCTGGAGACCACAGTCCAGTAAAACTAACCAATAAATATACACCCTTAACCGCAGATGTTGATGAGGAGATGACCTGATCTCTCCTTTTCGCCCTCTGCACCATGGATAGTCGAATATTCCATTGGAATATCCGTGGACTAAATTCAAACTTCGAGGAGCTGCAGCTTCTGTGTCGATCTATAAAACCTTCCGTCGTGGCTCTTCAGGAAACTCAAATTCAAAGCCAGAAGACCTTTACTCTTTCTGGCTTTAATATTCTTTCAAAACCTGCACAACCATCCACGTTGGGACTGTCGGGCGGTGTTGCCCTTCTCCTACACAAAACTTTGTTGTATAGTCCTGTCGCTCTGTCTACCTCCCTTCAGGCTGTAGCTGCGAGAGTCACTCTCCACAAGACTGTCACAATCTGTTCCCTTTATCTCCCACCTTCTGTCCCGGTTTGTCATCAGGACCTTGTCAGTCTGATAGGAGAACTTCCTCGACCTTTTTTGCTGTTGGGTGACTTAAACGGTCACAATCCTCTTTGGGGTAGTGTCAGTACGTCATCCAGAGGTCTGCTAATTGAGGATGTCCTTTCGGATTTAGATTTGTGTTGTCTGAACGACGGATCTGCAACTTACCTCCACTCTTCCACAGGTTCACTTTCGTGTTTAGATTTGTCGGTTTGTGACCCCTCGCTGGTCCTGGACTATGAGTGGTCTGTCCATGACGATCTGCACGGAAGTGACCATTTCCCAGTCCTTCTACAACCCATCATAACTGAACACGAGAGAACAGGGAAAGGGGCATTCTGGGCCACTTCCGCCCTCACCCAGTTTCGGGCGAAAGTAACCCAGAATGCCCCTTTCCCTGTTCTCTGACAAGTAAGACTTCAATAACTAAAAAATAACGATTATTTACAAACAAACGTACTGCGTAGGGTTATCCGTTTTCAATACTAATTTACTAAACTTTTTAGATTTCAGTTTTTGCTTAATCCTGTGTTTTTCCTGGTCGTTTTCAATAACATCATTTTCGCGCAAACATTCTTCAAATGAGTCTCTGTCTTTCATGTGAAATAGAACTACAGTCTTTAACTGTTCTCTAAAGTCTTTTAAAACCGAGTTATATTTCTGGCATAAAATCCACACACTTATCCCAGCATGTCTTCCGCTGAAAGCTAGTTTCGACAAAGTGTTTCTCTTTTTAACTATGTCTCTTTCTGCCGAACAGTCATCTATAATAAATAGTGTTTGCGTTCCTTCAAACAGTCTATAAAACTGTTCTAAACACTCACTCAGTTTATTGCTAGGATTAACTAAATATATGTCATCATCTGCCCATATAAACCTTCTATCATGATATGCTTTGTTCCATTTAAGTGTTGGGCAGAAAATCACAATATGATTAAAATTATAGCGATAAACTGTTTGTAATAGGTCGAGGATAAATATTGTTTTTCCACACCAGTCTGCCCACAAATCAATGAGCAATGAGGAGTTTTTGCCATAAAGTTTAACTGCTCCATAGTTTTATAACAGAACTTAATCTAATCCAGTTATTATTTTTATCATACTCTCTGTCAAAACTTGTTCAGTATAATAAAACCCTATAAGGCCTAAATGTGTAAGATTAATCCAATTCAGTTCTGTAAGATTGTTTCTATTTAAGTCAACATTGATTTTGTTGCTTTTGTTATGATCTTAATATCCTCGCCATTGTGAAGAACGACGATGGTAACGTTTAAGACGTTTTAAGTCTAAGTTTTGCCAGCTAATATTAATTCCTTTTATAAGGTCATCACTAACGCCCACAACCCCATCCCTCTCCACATCTTTAAAGACAGAAATTTCAAATATCAATTGTGAACGTGTCTCCTAATTTTCTGCTTGGAAAGAACTGTAATTTTGTAGAAGCTTTTTTTACAACTGTTTTTTTCTGTGGAGGATGTACTGTTTTTTTCCCATACGGCGTTATTTTCAATTTCTTTTCCGACTATTGTTGTCCGGTATAAGACTTACATGTAAAGGGCCAGAGTTGAATGCTTTTCTGAAACTTTTTTGACGGCTAAAATATGTTAACTGGGTTATGAATTCAATTTTATGGTTCCCATTCTAAATATGGTTCTTAAGTGCCTTTGGGTCAGGTTTTCGATACTATTTTATAGTCATACGGCAACATTATTTTGCCTCTAGATTGCGCCAGTTGTTCTAGTTTAGGGAAACTTTTTGCTGTCGCCAACTCTATGCGTTATAATCACCATTCTTTATGTACTCAATACCCATACAAGCGCCTATATCACCGTTTGTTTCAAGTTCCGCAACGGTCTGCAAGGTCTTTTAATTCTAAGTTATACCCTTACAGGCGCTATGTAACTCTGTTCTTTGGCTCCACGCGGACTTTTTTAGTAACGTATTATTTTATTTCCAAACAACATGTGTAGGTTATCATCATTTCACAACTTTCCGCTTTGTCTGCCATTTTATATTAAATGATATCCCAACCCTCACACAAACTAATCTTTTAAAACTGTAAATTAGGGTATTGTATTATTTATAATCGCAATATGCAGCTCTTCCCTGACGGAAAGGAGCTCTTAAAACAGTTGAGGGCCTTCCTTCATATTAAGTTTTCATCAGTGCTCAGCTCATCCAAAGGAACATTTGAGTAATGAATGTAATGCAAGATCGAGCGGACTTTCCCCCTCATAAGTAGTTTGGGTTGGTGTAACTCTAAATATATAATTGTTAGCTGAATGCCTAACATTTTAGCTAGTTCTTATCAAAATAGTAAACTACTTCGTTTCAGGCTTGAATGTTAACATTGTTTTTAGATTCGCATTGTTAAGTTTGAGAGTAATTTCGAGTTACTCATTGCTTATTTTAGTGAGCAAAACCCGTAATTAACCATAGCTATTGGTAACTGGCTAACTAATGTTCCTGCATTATCTATTTTTTGATCTTAGTATTCTTCTGGAGTACTTATATTAAACCCATACGACTTTGTAAATATTTTCATGAATGTGCAACATTTTTGCTCCGCATTTGTTATTCAATAGCATGTTCTTTATAATTAAACGAAGGCGGTCTTGGGTTAGTTATTCGTTACAAACATTTTTTTTAACGAAATAAAAATGAGTGCATTCAAATATATGGCGCAAAAATTATTCGTTGGGGCCGCACTAAAATCTTAAATAATATTGCATTGATACTCTTGACATGCTGTGACCCCAGACTGCCTTTTTATTAAATGGTGAGTACTCCATTGAAGAGTATCTTAACCCCCCTATTGAAAACGACAATCAAGAAAGCGTGGTTTTAGTCATTCCGTGCAGTTTATCAGAACCAGTTAAACTTTGCTGTGTTTGCGCATCATCTGGGTGTGGAGTGTCGTATGCTGATCATTTTATCACCTTGATCCTTTGGTGAGGTATGTGTACAGATTTCATTTTTAATTACACTTCAGGCGTTATTTTGATGATCTTGCAGCGCCATTACATATGAAAACATTAATCCACTCAGCAAACAGATATAGACATGAAGGCTTTTGAAAGGATCTGTTAACGAAATTCAATATTAACATCAAGACAGGCTTTAGACAAAAGTTGGATCATAATCAGGGCCTAGGCGACCTTTTTTTCGGGGCACGACAGAAAGTAGAACTATGACTGGCATCCTCTTTCAAACTTTTTCTTTTCATGCCCAAAGTCTCAGCCGAGGGGTCCATACTGCAAGAGCATAAACAGCATGGACAACTTTTATCTTAGACACTTCTAAGGGCCTATAGGGTGGGATATGAACGAATTAAACGACTCTTTTCGTTACTTACGTTAGGGTGTTTGCTAGGGTCGCAAAGCAACAGGCACAGATCGAGCATATCTGATCTTTACTGGTTTGAGCACAAAAACAATACTTAGCAAATTTAGAGGCGCCATTAATTCTACAGTTGATTTACCTTCACGTATTCAAAGGTACCATTGTTTTTACAATACGCAAGATCGAATGTAGGACTTTGCCTGTTGGCATGGTTCTATACATGCTGCCTTTGACCTCAGACTCCAGATAGTACAATAATTAAACTATAATAATGAAATTCTTATAGCAGGCAATGAACAGAAGGGGGTTGGGGGAAAAAAAGACCATCAATTTTTGAGATAGTAATATTACAACAATATAAGAACACCAAGATTAAGTCATCCATCCCCCGAAGTCCTAACCCCAAAAGTCATTGAAGAACTCAGCAAAGCTCGCGGTACTCTGTTCGCGATGACATGAATTTGAAAAGACAGCGCTTTTCTTGTGGATTAATGGCATAGGATAATAGATTTCTTGGTCTTTATCTTACTAAATAGTAACCCAACATTACAAGAACTATGTCCATAAGTGCTCGGCCATAATAGCCAACTACTTTGCTTGCAGTAGAAAAAAGCCAGTGGACAATACTCCCACAATATTTGGTATAAGCGTCACGGCTTTCGGCTAATTTTTTTAATAAACTTGCAAGATGATCAAGCTGTTTTTTTACCACATGATTTATCGGCGGTGCGAGGGAGGTGGAGGTACTTGAAACTTTGGCCACCGCCGCCTGTAATAGCCAACACCAATGTACTTATTGCAAATCCTAAGGCAGTCTATAACGCTTGCTAATGTGGACTCTTGATCTCTAAACATTGTTCGTATTCGTCTGCTTGTGTTGTTGTCTTCATATAAATTTTTTCGATAGTTTCTCTTATTCTGTTACTTTGTGTTCGTAATTGGTCTCGGTTACGTAGCAGCACTCTAGTCTTGCTGATCTTTCTTGTTCAAGATCTTTTTGGTCTTTGGGTTATTATTTCTTTATATCATGCCCTAAGTCGGAGTCATCAGCCTCAACGAGATTTTCTTTTTATCTTTTTATGCCCATCTAGTTTCAACCTAGTTTTGCTATATTGGTTGGATAATTCGCCTCTGATGGTTCTTAAGCATGATCCAAGGGCGCTATTTCTCGCCATGGTAGCGGTGAGTCGTGTATCGTCTTCTATTGCTGTTTCTTCTGAAAAATGGTTTCTGCTTCTATTGCATTTATTATTTCAATCTGCCGATTGATTTATTCTTTCAAGTTCCATGTTTTGTATTTGGTTAGCTGTGGGGAGTTCCTGCAGTGTGTTTTGAAGTTTAGAAACTGCATCCCTATTAATTTCGGTTTTCTAACAAGGCCAAGCGATTTTGGTCTTTCACACTTAAGGTCTTTGTATAATTGTACTTTGGCTAAAACTTGGATGGGTCGTTTAGTTGTACGCCGGAAAACAAGTTGCCCTGATCGCTTTTGATACAGACAATGATCATCTTTTAATTCAAATATTTTTGGGTCTATAAATTCGGGATGGTTCTTGACCTAAACTTTCGTAAATGATTTAACCTTTCCTTTCTGTTAATTCATGCGCATGACGAGCATTGAGCGACTGCTGTGTCAATGGATCATTTCACTCATGTCGTTCACCCGATCAAAAACAATCATAATTTCTGCATCTTCAATGCCTGCTTGCCATGGTTTAAATAATTAAATTGTTTTTTATTTTGTTTTTTTAAAAAATGTCACAAGCACCATGGCTCGATTCTTGACCGCATAGAAGACTGTAAGAAACCCCCTTTGGCAGTGTAGGGAAAATAATCGGGACTAATTACTGTTCCAAATAATCCATTACTATTGATGAGATCAATTTCTTAGGTCAAATTTCCAGACACTTAGGAGCAAATGACGTGATTGTGCCAAGGCTCTGCGCGGTCTTACATTTCAAAATAAGCGCTCGCCTTCAACAACAGACCCAAACAGGACAGTTGTTCGAATATGGGACGGGCCAATCGTTAAGAAAATCTCTTATTTAAAAACCTTGAGGGGCAAGAAATATTGTCTTTACACATGCAGGAATAATTTTTAACCTATTCTGGATCTTAGCTAACCGGGACTGAAAGGGCTAGGCCTTTGCGTTTCAAGGAATAGAAAAGAAGAAGCACTAAAAACATTGAATAGGTGCCGCAGATTACTAAGACGGCCAAGAAGTATGTGGGCTGTAAATTTTGCGTTGGAAATCGCTTTTCCATCCCCTTATATTTTGAGTTGTTAAAGCGCATTGCTCCCTTACTTTCAAGGAGCATTAAAGAAAGATTGTCTATGAACTAACTTTTAATGATACAACGGGTAATCAAATCATCAGACACCGAAGCAAAGTACAGCATTCTGACATCGCGTTTAGAGTTTGACGTTGTTAGCAACCTAATTTTAGCAAGGCTGATTGAGCAACAATATCAGTCAAATTAGCAATATATTCGAAAGAAGTGATTTCATCATTCAACATATCCAAAAGCAGGCAGGACACTATATGGAATTTTAGTTTTTAGTGCGCAGCAAGATCGCTTTTAAAGGTATTTTTTTGCTGTGTGAGATGAGAACCATTCAAAAGGGAAGTGAAAAGTTTTTTAATCCAAAAATAACGAAAAGTTAACAATGCCTCGATTGAGGGCCAGTCCTAACCCAAATCTATGCTAGCGGGCTTTAAAACCTTATCATCATTTTGACGAAATAAGAAAACTGTTTGGAGGTGGGACGGTGTAGAATCCAACAGTTCGCCTTGTGTCTAAAGATCTACACCTTCACAGTGTAAGACTTGATGATTATTTAACAACAAATACGGTTTATGGATTGCCCTAAGGTCAACGGAGGATATCAGTACAGGGAAAGCGGGGAAACTGTGAGAGACATAATAAACATTCAAATTGATAAAGAAGAAGAAGCCGATAAACCGCTTAATGTACATTTGTTTTTAATATATGATGCGCAGCTGAATATTGAAAATAACAGATTAAAAGATATACAATTACTAAATTATTTTTATTTTATAAAAAGCATGTCTGTTAAGCATTATCCAAATGTGCCTACAGCGCCGCCAAAAGAAGAGATAGTAGAAACCCCTAACTAAAAACCTTCAGATTAACCAACATTACACAAATGCAGCAAGTACTGGAGCAGACCTTTCAAAATACAGCAAAACCAAACGAAGGTATTCTGCTGCCTTTAATGCTGTTACATATGTTAATACTGGAGCATCAACTATAAGTGCTCTATCAGCAGGAACGAGTGTTGGTCTCTTAGCAACGGGCATAGGCGCACCCGCAGCTTTACCTCTAGGAGGTTTGTCTTTAGCTCTCGGTTTGTGTTCATTAGCTGTAAGTGCGGCCGGCAAAAAATTAAAAACTAAACTCCAAAAGCACACGCTATGGTTCAACTAATAACGGCTAAACTAGTTCGTTTAAATGACAATAAATAAAGCGCTTGTTGACTCAAACATCGCGGATGAAGAATTTAATCGTTTACAGGCCGATTTTGATGACTACAAAAGACAAAAGTTTGATCTTCAAAGAAAGGCGAGGGCAAGTTTTTCTCAACAGCCAGACGCCGAACAGATAAAAAGGATATGCTTAAAAAAAGTAAACGAAACATTAAACTCTGTTCTAAACAGCTCACATTAACAACGCCAAAGGCGTTTATACTTTAGTTTATGAGTCCAAGCGCAAAAAGACCGTTGATATTGATTCTGATAGAATTTTTTTTTTAATTTAAATAAATATGTTGGCTTAGAAAAGAAAGACAGCATGGCTAAGATATATGAAGGACAACGAATTGTTTGAAGGAATGCTTGAGAGAGAGCGTTTATCAAGAGCACTGAATGATATTGATTTAGAAGTCATTGACCCAAACAAACGTACAGGCAAGCGTTGTACATGCAATTTCTCAAGTTCCAGGCAAATAACAATAGACCCGCCAGTTAAAGTAATGTTAGCTGTTTTAATCGACTATGTAACAATAATGAAGAAAATCTAGAAGTCTGGGTCTCGACTAAACAGCAGACTATTCTTTCTCATAATGACTTAACACCGGGTTGGGCAGACGAACTGCTTACACAGTTTGACGCTGCCGCTGAAGAAGCTAAAATGAGAGGCTCTGGTTGGTCAGAGGGCGAAGTCTTAGAGATTAGATTAAAACAGGCTAAGTATGCACCGATTGTAGGCAAGGCTTACATTCCGCCACCTCGGGAGTTGGTTTTAAAGAGAGCAGTTTTAAACATAAAAATTCAGACAACAAATGTTTCATGTGGTGCGTTCTTGCAAGGCTGCTATCATGTCCGCGAACACGCAGAGAGAGTGACTAACTATCGGCAATACGCCAAAGATCTTAACTTCAATGGAATATCCTTTCCGTTGTGTAGTTTGTTTTGAAAAAAAACCAATTGATCAGTTTGGGAGAGAACAAAAACGAACCCAATAACTGTCAATGTATACGCACAAAGGGATGAGATACAATTTGGCGCCATTAAAGTGTCTAAAA
>CM031610.1:6731889-6789389 GCA_018398815.1 Conus ventricosus
TGTGGGAAGAAAAAACCTCCACTCTCCCAATCCAACCTCTTCACCTGTTGGAAAAAAGTCTGCCAGCAGGTCATGGGAGACCACAGTCCAGTAAACTAACCAATAAATAATACACCCTTAACCGCAGATGTTGATGAGGAGATGACTGATCTCCCCTTTCCCCTCTGCACCAGGATAGTGAATATTCCATTGGAATATCCGTGGACTAAATTCAAACTTCGAGGAGCTGCAGCTTCTGTGTCGATCTATAAAACCTTCCGTCGTGGCTCTTCAGGAAACTCAAATTCAAAGCCAGAAGACCTTTACTCTTTCTGGCTTAATATTCTTTCAAAACCTGCACAACCATCCACTTTGGGACTGTCGGGCGGTGTTGCCTTCTCCTACACAAAACTTTGTTGTATAGTCCTGTCGCTTGTCTACCTCCCTTCAGGCTGTAGCTGCGAGAGTCACTCTCCACAAGACTGTCACAATCTGTTCCCTTATCTCCACCTTCTGCCCCGGTTTGTCATCAGGACCTTGTCAGTCTGATAGGAGAACTTCCTCGACCTTTTTGCTTTTGGGTGACTTAAAACGGTCACAATCCTCTTTGGGTAGTGTCAGTACGTCATCAGAGGTCTGCTAATTGAGGATGTCCTTTCGGATTTTAGATTTGTGTTGTCTGAACGACGGATCTGCAACTTACCTCCACTCTTCCAAGGTTCACTTTCGTGTTTAGATTTGTCGGTTTTGTGACCCCTCGCTGGTCCTGGACTATGAGTGGTCTGTCCATGACATCTGCACGGAAGTGACCATTTCCCAGTCCTTCTACAACCCATCATAACTGAACACGAGGAGAACAGGGAAAGGGGCATTCTGGGCCACTTCCGCCCTCACCAGTTTCGGGCGAAAGTAACCCAGAATGCCCCTTTCCCTGTTTTCTGACAAGTAAGACTTCAATAACTAAAAAATAAACGATTATTTACAAACAAACGTACTGCGTAGGGTTATCCGTTTTCAATACTAATTTACTAAACTTTTTTTGATTTCAGTTTTTGCTTAATCCTGTGTTTTTCCTGGTCGTTTTCAATAACATCATTTTCGCGCAAACATTCTTCAAATGGAGTCTCTGTCTTTCATGTGAAATAACTCAGTCTTTAACTGTTCTCTAAAGTCTTTTAAAACCGAGTTATATTTCTGGCATAAAATCCACACACTTATCCAGCATGTCTTCGCGAAAGCTGGTTTCGACAAAGTGTTTCTCTTTTTAACTATGTCTCTTTCTGCGAACAGTCATCTATAATAAATAGTGTTTGCGTTCCTTTAAACAGTCTATAAAACTGTTCTAAACACTCACTCAGTTTATTGCTAGGATTAACTAAATATTTGTCATCATCTGCCCATAAAAACCTTCTATCATGATATGTTTGTTCCATTTAAGTGTTGGGCAGAAAATCACAATATGATTAAATTATAGCGATAAACTGTTTGTAATAGGTCGAGGATAAATATTGTTTTCCACACCCAGTTGCCCACAAATCAATTGAGCAATGAGGGTTTTGCCATAAGTTTAACTGCTCCATAGTTTTATAACAGAACTTAATCTAATCAGTTATTATTTTTATCATACTCTCTGTCAAAACTTGTTCAGTATAATTTAAAACCCTATAAGGCCTAAATGTGTAAGATTAATCCAATTCAGTTCTGTAAGATTGTTTCTATTAAGTCAACATTGATTTTGTTGCTTGTTGTTATGATTTTAATACCCTCGCCATTGGGGAAGAACGACGATGGTAACTTTAAAAGACGTTTAACGCAAATTTTCCCCACTAATTTAAATTTCCCTTTTTAAAAGGGGCATCCCCTAACGCCACAACCCCATCCCCCCTTCCACATTTTTAAAGAAAAAATTTCAAATACTTGTAAAAGTGTCTCCTAATTTTTTTCCCCCCCGGGGAAAAGAACTGTAATTTTTGTAAAAAGCTTTTTTTTAAAAACTGTTTTTTTTTTGTGGGGGATTTTACTGTTTTTTCCCATCCCCGGCTTTAAATTTTTTTTTCGGTCGACTATTGTTGTGGGTTTAAAAAAGGACTTAAATGAAAGGGGCCCCGGGGTTTTAAGCTTTTCTAAAATTTTTTTTGGGGCCCAAAATATGTAAAGGGGCCTTATAAATTTCTTTTTTTTATGTCCCCTTCAAAAATAGGTTCAAGTGCCTTTTTGGTCGGGGGTTTTTCGAACTTTTTTATTTTCATATGGCCAACTTTAAATTTCCTCAGATTGCGCAGTTGTTCTTTTTGGGGAAACTTTTTGCTGTCGCCAACCTTTTGGGCGTTTAAATCACCATTTTTAGGGTACTAAAAAACCCAAAACAAAGGCCTTTCTCCTTTTCGGGTTTAAAGTCCCAACGTCGGAAAGGGTTTTTTTAAAATTCTAAATTTTTTACCCCTTTTTCGGGCCCTAAGGGTAAACCCGGGGTCTTGGCCCACGCACATTTTTTAGTAAAAATTATTTTTTTTCCCAAAAAACAATGTGTGGGTTTATAAAATTTCACAATTTTCCCCCGGTTTGCCCTCAATTTTATTTTTTAAATGTTTCCCCCCCCTCCCAAAAACAAATTTTTTAAACTGTAAATTGGGGGAATTTTTATTTTTTCATTTCCCCCAATATCACTTTCCCTGACAAAAAGAGCTTTTAAAAAACATTTGAGGGCCTTCCTTCATAAAGTTTTCTTCATGCTCAGCTCACCCAAATAAACTTAGAGTAAAATGAATGAAAGGGTTTGACAAACCTTTCCCCCTCAAAAGGGTTTTTTTGGGTTTGGTGTAATTTCTAAATAAAAAAAATTTGTTACGGGAAAGCCTAACTTTTTTGGGCTAGTTTTTTAAAAAAAAGGAAACCCTATTTCTTTTTCCGGTTTAAAGGGTTAACTTTGTTTTTAGTTTCCCGCATTTTTTAATTTTTAGATAATGTCAAAGGGACCTTGTTTTTTTTGGGAGCAAAACCCGAAAAACCTTCACTTTTTTTTAATGGCAAACAAAGGGTTCCCTGCATTATAATTTTTTTTTGAATCTTTTATTTTTCCCTGGATTCATTTTATTTTAAAACCCAATACGATTTTGGGAAATATTTATGAAGTCCCAACCCTTTTTGGCTCCCCCTTTTGGGTTTTTCAATACATTTTTAAAAAACAAAGGGCGGTTTTGGGTTTGGGTTTTTGTTAAAAAAATT
This sequence comes from Conus ventricosus, assembly GCA_018398815.1. NCBI lineage: Eukaryota > Metazoa > Mollusca > Gastropoda > Neogastropoda > Conidae > Conus > Conus ventricosus. Next base: position 6,735,094 of record CM031610.1, read on the forward strand.
TTTTTTTTTTAAACAAAAAAAAATTTTTGAGTGCATTAAAAATTTTACTGGCGCAAAATATTCTTTTGGGCCGGGCACTACAATCTTAAAAATATAGCAACTGATACTCTTGACTGCTTTTGACCCAACCGCCTTTTTCATAAAAAGGGGGATATCCATGAAGACATCTTAACCCCCCCCATTGAAAACGACCACAACAAGAAAGCGGGGGGGTTTAGTAACCCATGGAGTTTTATCAGGGAAACCCTTTTAAAATTTGGGTTGTTTTGCGCATCAAATGGGGGTGGGGGGGCCCTTGCGGATCATTTAAATCACCATTTCCTTTGGGGAGGGCTTTTACAGATTTCTTTTTTTTTACCCTTAGGGTTTTTTTGACTGAACTGCAACGCCATTACCAAATGACAAACCAAATTTTAAACCACTCAGCAACGAATAGACAAAGGTTTAAACTGGAAAAATTTCAAAAGAATTCAATATTAACATCAAGACAGGCTTTTGACAAAATTTTTACAAATCAGGGGGTAGGCGACCTTTTTTCGGGGACGCCAGAAAAAAATTAAAAACTATGACTGGGGGCCTCCCTTTTAAAACTTTCTTTTTACCCAACTGGTTTAGCCCGGGGCCCTATGCAAGAGCATAAAACAGCCTTTGGCAAAAATTATTTTTAAAAACACTCCCAAGGGGCCCAAATAGGGCGGGGAAAAGAAAGAATTTAAAAACCCCTATTTGTACTTACTTTGTTTTGCTAGGGGGCAAAACCAAGGCCAAAATCCGGGATAAAATGTTCCCTTTTACGGGGTTTGAAAAGAAAAAACAATAAGTGCAAATTTAAAAGGACGCCATTATTTTTACAGTTGATTTACCTTAAATATTCAAAGGTTCTCCAAAATTTTTTCCCTTCCCAAAAAGAAAATAGCTTTTCTGTTGGGACTGGTTTATAAAATGCTGCCTTCTGCCTCAACTCCAATAGTACAAATTTTTAAAAAATATAAAAATGAAATTTTTTATAGCAGGGAATTTAACAAAGGTTGGGAAAAACGACATAAATTCTGACTAGTAATATTTTCAAACAAAAAAAGAACACCCAAAAATTTAAATCATCCAATCCCCGAAGTCCCCCAAAACCCCCAAAAAAATCCTTGTAACCCCAGAAAAACCGCGGGGCCTTTTTCGCGTGACCCGAATTTTGAAAAAACGCGCTTGTTTTTTTGGATTAACTGGGAAGGATTACTTGGTCTTATCTTATAAATTTGTAACCCAACTATTTACAAGAACTAAGGGCCATAAGTGCCGGGGCCAAAAGCCAACTACTTTTTTCTTGCAGTAGACAAAACCAGCTGACAATACCCCCCCCCAATTTTTCCTGGGAAAGGGGTTTCCCCCTTTACCCGGGTAAATTTTTTTTAAAAAACTTTCAAGATACAACTTTTTTTACCCCTGTTTTTCAGGGGGGGGGCGAGGGGTGGAGGAACTGAAATTTGGGCCCCGCCCCTAATTTGCCAACCCCAAAAGACTTATTGCAAATCCTAAAGGGATTATAACCTTGCTAAAGTGACCCCCTTCCCCCTCTAAACGTGTTCGTATTCGTTCTGCCTTGGGGGGTGTCTTTTTAAAAAAATTTTTTTTTGTTTTTTTCTCTTTTTTCTTTTCACTTGGGTTTGTAATTGGTCTAGGGTTGTAGTCACACTTCTAGTCTTGCTGATCTTCTTTTTTAAAATTTTTATTTTTGGGTTATTCTTTCTTTAATATCATGCCCTTAAATCGGCGTCATCAACCCCCCAAATTTTTCTTTTTCCCTTTTTTTAAAATGCCCCCCTCTAGTTCACCCTTTTTTGCTAAAATTTTTTGTTAATTCGCCTCTGATGGTCTTAAAGCCTGGGTCAAGGGGGGCTTTTTCTCCTTTGGGGCCCTGAGTCTGTATTGTCTTCAATCTGTTTTTCTGAAAAAATGGTTTCCCGCTTCTAAATTTCAAATTTTTATTTCATCTGGGGTTTTATTTTAAATTTTTCAAGTTTCCCGGTTTTTTTATTTGGTTAGCTGTTGGGGGTTTTTTCCCCCAAGGGGTTTTGAAGTTTTAAAAAACTGCATCCTATCTAATTTTTTTCTAACAAGGGCCCGGGGAGGGGGTTTCACACAAGGGCTTTTTTTTAAAAGTACTTGGTAAAACTTGGATGGGTCGGGTTTGTTGTTTAAACCGAAACAATTTCCCTTGTCGGTTTTTTTTCAGACCAAAAGTTCCTTTTAATTTTAAAAACATTTTTGGGGCTATTTAAATTTGGGAAAAGGGTTTTTGACCAAACTTTCGTTTTTAAAAAGTTTAACCTTTTTCTGTTTTTCATGCCCCATTTTAGAGCCCTTGGGGCGTCTTTTCAAAGGGGGGTTTATTTTACCATTGTCTCTCCACGTTTAAAAAAATCATAATCTTTTGGGATCTTTAAAGCCCGCCATTGGGTTTTTTAAATTAAATTTAAATTTTTTTTTTATTTTGGGTTTTTAAAAAAATGCACAAGCACATGGCTCTTTTTTTGGGCTCCCCATAGAAGACTGAAAGGGAAACCCCTTTTCGTAAGGGAAATAAGGGACTAATGGCCCAAAAAATCCATCTACTATTGATGCAGACAAATTCTTTTTCTGTCAAATTTCCAACCTAAAGGGGCAAAAAGAAAGTGATTGTGCCACTCTGCCGTCCTTTCCTTTTAAAAAAGCCTCCTTTTAACAACAGACCCCAAAAAGGACAGTTGTCCAAACTGGGACGGGGAAACGTTAAGAAAATTTCTATAAAACTTGAGGGGGAAGAAAAATTTTTTTTTTACACAATGCAGACATATTTTTAACCTATTCTGATCTTTTGGCTAAAACCCGGGCCCGAAAGGGCCCACTTTTCTTTCAAGGATAAAAATAAAAAGCACTAAAACTTTGAAAGTGCCCAGATACTTAAAAAACGGCCCAAAAGTAAAGTGGCTTTAAATTTTTCGTTTTTTAAAACGCTTTTTATCCCCTTTGGGTTTTTATTGTTTAAAAACGCATGCTCCATACTTTAAAAAAGCATTAAAAAGGGCAGAAAAGTCATATGAAATTAAATTTTTTGAAAACAAACGGGTTTTTCAAATCATCAGAACCGAAGAAAAAATAAAACATTTCTGACATCGCTTAGGTTGGGCGTTGTTACAAACCCCAATTTTTGCAAGGGTATTTGGGAACAATATCGTCAAAATTACAATTTTTACGAAAGAAATTGGGGTTCATCAACCAATCCCAAAAAAACAGGGCAGACACTATATGGAATTTTGTTTTTGGGGCCGCAGCAAATCCCTTTTAAAGGTTTTTTATTCTGTGTAAAATTAAGAACCATTCAAAAGAGGAAATGAAAAATTTTTTAAATCAAAAATAAAGAAAATACAATGTCATTTAGGGCATCCTAACCAAAATCATGCTACGGGGTTTAAAAACCCTTTTCCCCATTTTTACGAAATAAGAAAAAAGTTTGGGGTGGGGGGTGTAAAAACCCCAAAATTGACCTTGGTCTAAAGATCTACACCTTCACAGGTAAGACTTGATGATTATTTAACAACAAATACGGTTTTTTGGGTTGACCTAAAGGGCCCCCCGGGGATTTAAACAAATTACATGGGAAACGGGAAACGTGAAGACTAATAAAAATTCAAATTGATAAAGAAAAGAAGCCGATAAACCGCTTAATGTACATTTGGTTTTTTAAAATATATGGGGGCACTGAATATTGAAAAAAACAGATTTAAAAAATATTTCAATTTTCCCAAATTATTTTTTTTTTATAAAAGCATGGCTTTAACTTATCCCAAAAGTGCCCCACCCGCGCCCCCAAAAAAGAGATAGAAAAACCCCTAACAAAAAAAACCTTCAGATTAACCCCAAAATTACACAAAACAGCAATAATGGAGCAAGACCTTTTAAAAAACAGCAAAACCCAAAAGAAGGGATTCGGCGCCTTTAATGCTGTTTTCAATGTTAATACTGGAGCCAAAAAAACTATAATGTCTACAGCAGGGGAAAGAGTGTTGGGGCTTTTTAGCAACGGGGATAGGGCACCCCGCTTTTAAACCCCTTAAGGGTTTTTTTTTAAACTCCCCCTTTGGGGCTTAGCTGAAAAGTGCGGCCGGCAAAAAATTTTAAAAATAAATCCAAAAGCACACAGCATTTCAACAAAAACGGCAAACTTAGTTCTTTTAAAACGACAATAAAAAAAGGTTTTGTTACTAAAAATCGCGGATAAAAATTTAAACGTTTACGGGGCCGATTTTGATGACTACAAAAACAAAAGTTGATCTTCAAAAAAAGGCAGGGCAAGTTTTTCTCAAAGCCGACCCCCAAACAGAAAAAAAGGGGGGAATTTAAAAAATAAACGAAACATTAAACCTGTTTAAACGCTCACATTAACAACCCCCAAGGGGTTTATACTTTGTTTATGGCCCAAGCGCAAAAAGACCGTTGATATTATCTGATTAAAAATTTTTTTTAATTTAAAAAAAAATTGTTGCTTAGAAAAAAAAGCAGCATGTTAAGATATATGAAGGAAAAGCGAATTTTTTAAAGGAATGCTTGAGAGAGAGCTTTTTCAAGAGCACTGAATGTATTGTTTAGAAGTCTTGACCAACAAACACAGGCAAGCGTTGTAAAGCAAAATTTCTCAAATTCAGGCAAATAACAATAGACCCCCTTTTAATAAGTTATGTTTAATCACTATGTAACAATAAAGAAAAAAATCAGAATCGGGGCTGACTAAAAACCCGACTTTTTTTTCATAATGACTTTAAAACCGGGGTTGGGGGACGAAAGGGTTACACAGTTTGACGTGCCGCTGAAGAAGCTAAAATAGGCTCGGGTTGGTCAGAGGGCGAAGTTTAAGTTAATTAAAACAGGCTAAGTAGCACGATTGTAGGCAGGCTTCTTCCCCCCCTCGGGGTTTTTAAAAAACGTTTTAAAAAATTTAAAAAATTTGACAACAAAAATTTCATTGGGGCGTTCTTGCAAGGCTGCTAGTCCGAACAGCAGAGGAGTGACTAATATCGGGAATACCCAAAAAATCTTAACTTCAATGGGAAAACCTTTCCTTTATGTAACCCAAAAATTTATCTTTGAAAACAAAAAACCAATAAACGTCTTTTTAAAAATGGGGTAGGAAACAAATTTGGGGCCCCTTTAAGTTCCCAAAAACATCCAACAATAGGGAACCAGACAAAAAATCAGTTGCTTCTACTAATGTTTTCACCAGCGGGGGTCCCCCTTTAAAATTGATAGCCGAGTAGATTATTGAGTTAACTCAAACAAACATAGCAAAAAAGAATTCTGCAAAAATGTTAAAAAAGAAAACCTTTTGTGCAAAACTGCGAGGAACTATAAACATTTAAAATTCTGTAACTAATACAGAATAATTTTCCCCCCACCCGGTTTAATTTGTTTTAAAACTGGATCAAACTGCAAATTCTCCATATGTTGTTTACGCAGACTTTGAATCACTCATTGTTCCTTATGAAGGGCCAGGCGCCACAAAAATGCGCAAAAACGTCTTATAGAGTAATCATCAGATTTGTTCATTTTTGCTTTCATCGTTGTCAGTCGGATGGAGTTTATTCAGAACAGAATTATATAGGGACCAGCTGCTGCAGAAACCCATTCTTAAAACGCAATAGCAGCAAGTGCGTTAACGCCTGTTCTAATAATCTACTTATCTTGAATTTCGAATGGCGCCTGAAGACCAACAAACGTATGAATCAGCACGCATTGTTGATTTGCGGTTTAGAGCTACGCCCCATGAGTGTAAACCCCACGTAAGAGAACATGATCACATTAGTGGGAAGTTTAGAGGTGCAGGCGCTAACAAAATGGCTATCTTCAACTAAGTTTGAACCAAAGACATGGAAGCGGCTGTATTCTTTCACAACTTGCGGGTTATGACTCTAACCTTATAATGCAAGCAGTAACCACGCCTGCAGGGTGTAGATGCATTGCACTGTATCAGAAATAGTACATGTGCTTTAATCTAATATTGTCTGTCTACGACTCTATGCAACACAGGATGGGCTATTAGAGGCACTGGCTCTGTCTTAAGTCCTGCCCCATATAACGGAAATATATTTTGACCCGGACTCTCGTTAGATAAGGGCGTTTATCCTTATGAGTACATGATCAGTTGGGACTAGGTTTGACGAAAGAGACGCTTCTCTCTAAAGGCGCCGTTTCGTTCTTTTCTAGTTTAGAGGATAGGAACATCATCGACTCGTTTACCAGCATTGCTCAAGTGCTTGGCTAAAAGTTAGATTGTAAAACGATGGGAGACTATCATGACTCCTATTTTATGGCAGTATGTATGTTTTGTTGGCTGATATTTTGAATTATTATCGTAAGGACCTGCATGTAAAACATTATAGCTTGGATCCCGCGCATTACATTTCTGCGCCCGGGATGAGTTGGGGTGCTTTCTTAAAGTTTACTGGAGTACAGATTGATTTATTGTCTGATTTACTAATGATTCAGATGATTGAAAACGGATTGCGCGGAGGAATTAGTATGGCGTCGCACCATTACTGTAAAGCAAACAACAAATACTTGGATCATTATGATCCGAGTAAAAGGTCTAACTATCTCATGTATTTAGATGCAAACAATCTGTATGGTTGGGCTATGGCACAATCACTTCCATTAGTAACTTTAAAATGTACACAGGCGGCGATCCGAATAATATTCAAAAGGCATTAAAGTGGTTGAACAGTTTAACGCCTGATCAGCAGCGTGGTTTTATTCTAGAAGTTGACTTAGAATATCCTCAGGAACTCCATGACCTGCATAATGGACTACCCATTAGCAGCAGAAAGTCTAAAGATGGATCCAAGAGAGCGCCTAACTTGTGCCCAATCTTCGAGGCAAAAAAAATTATGTCTGTCATTACAGACTTCTACAATTTTATTTAAGACATGGTTTGAAGTTGGCAGCAGTTCATCGCATAATTGCTTTTGATCAAGAACAGTTCATGAAACCATACATCATGAAGAACACTGACCTCAGAACTAAATCCACAGATGCTCAGAAAAGACTTTTCAAGCTGATGAACAACAGTGTTTTGGAAAGACTTGGAGAATCCGCACAAGCGCAAAGACGTCAGATTGGTCACAGAGAGAACGAAGCAATTAAGCTAACTTCAAAACTAATTATCAGGACTTTAGAAGATTTCATGATCAGCTTTTTGGCATAATGATGAAAAAAAAGAAAGTCAAATTAGACAAACTGTATTTATTGGGTTTACTGTTTTAGAATTATCAAAGCTTTTGATGTTAGAGTTTCTTTATGACTACTTTAAGCCTCGTATCTGAGTCCAGAGTACTTTACACAGATACAGACAGTTTTGTTATAGATATTCCTACTGAAGACATCTATAAAGACATGGAAATGGAAGTAGCTAAAGGACATGCGGGATGGTATGATACATCTGATTACCTAAAGATTCGCCTTTGCATTCAATTACTAACAAGAAGGTTTTAGGAAAGATGAAGGATGAATTATTGAAAGGTGATCAAGGAGTTTGTTGGTTTAAGGTCAAAATGTACAGTATTTCGAGCCAGGAGAAAATCATTAAGAAAGCAAAGGGAATATCTCGCAGCGTTGTGCAGTCAAAACATATCACTGACAACTACAAAGAAGCATTGTTTGGCAATAAGACTTTTCATCATGACAACGTAAAACTGCGATCTAATCTACATGAGATCAACACAACAGTTGTAACAAAGAAGCTATTTGATAGAACAACACAAACGGGTGTTTGTTAATCGGAGTTTTCATATTGCAATCGGGCACTGGAGGACGCATAAACAGGGGGTTTTATATTTTTCATCAACTTTTATTATAAGATCAATCATAGCTTCATCCAATTCATTTAATCTTTTCTCATGTTTGCTTGACGAGTTCGAATTTTTTTTATTATTTCAAGATATTCTTTTTCCAATTTGGGGGTTGAGTTGTAGGTGATCTGGATGATTTAGCATGCATTGATTAATCCTCGAAAATGTTTCCTTATATAGCATTACACGCCTGAAATGATTCCCGTATCATTTTCAAGGTCTCTTCCTTTACCATTCTTGTTTCGTTCTGCGCTTCCTTCTGGCCTTCCATTTTAAACCAAAATATGTTTACGTAATATTAATTAAAGCGGAACTGTGTCTGGCGGAATTATCTGCAGTTCTTCTTTCACAAAAGATCTTTGAGGAGCTGGTTGTTTTGTTGTGTCAGTTTCTCGTAAATAATACACGGGCGGATTCATCTTTACAATTCTTTTTATTTCATATGGGTCAACACTCCAAACTGGATCGGTTGCCCTGATGCGAGTGTCCCCTTTGCTTCTCCCGGTAAATAAAGGTACCTTACTTTCAAACCAAACGGTAATAGTTTGCTGGGTGTACTGGAGTCTTCAGCAACATTTATTGTTTTTCTTTTGATTGCTTGTACTGGTTTGCCCTTTAAATTCTCATTATTCATTGCGCGCAAAACTGAGGGCAGTCTTCTAACCCATTCTGTGTTGCGAGAGTTGTCAATCAGCTCTCTGTGATATGGTAGGAGAAAAGTCTTTCGGCTAACTGTTTGTTAAAGTTTTCAACTAAAGCCTGTGATCTGTGAACTCCCGGAATGCCTCTTCTAATAGTAACTCTGTGTTTTAACAATATTGATTCACTTGGCCTTTAAATTCTTTTCCATCATCAACTTGAATCATGCGAGGGTAAGTTAAGGGGCCTCGTTGGTATACAGTTGTATAGCGACAGCAACAGCAGAAGCACTCTTTTGTGTTAATGGTTCCGCATCTTTGTATCTTGAAGCTATGTCAATGACTGTGAGTGCGTACTTAAATCTTTTTCGTCTAATCCTATCAGAGGGTAAATATAGAAGATCCATTTGATGGGTGTCGTTTGGAGTTGTATTGACAAAGTGCGGTCTCTGTATTCGTCTAGGCGCAGGTAAATAAATTTGCCAAATCGCTTGTTTAGATAACCATTCTTTTGCTGTTTGTTCACTGACTCCAGCTGCTTGGCTTAGCTTTTTAATTGCTGTGATGCCCTTCCAATATCCTTTGGGCGAATAATAAATTTTGTTCATTTTTTATTCAGCCAATATTATGCGCAACAAAATAGACAACAGTCATACCAACGACAATAAACGCGATTTCTTGCATCTTTTGTTTTTCTGATGGTTGATAAAAGTCACTGAATTTTGGTGGGGGCAATGTCTCGATTGGTTTGCCTGTTACAAGATAATATTGTTTTATTGCTTGATCAACATTTTTAAATGTGTAAGCTGCATGCCCCTGTTTTTTCAGTGTGTCATTAATAAAATCTAACTGCTCAAGTCTCTGCTTTTCATAGGCGTCTTGTGCAGCTGCTAGTTCCTCCATAGCTTTGTTATGTCTTTTTTCTCTCGCCGTCATCCCGCAGTTTTTACTAAACGCGAAATTACTTCCGCTAAAAGCAAGCGCATTCACCACAGCGCCGCCTATCATTATTGCGAGTGAAGCCATTTTTTATAAATGTATTTTTTTTCTTACATATTTATATTGTCTGGAATTATTCTTTGCTTGACTAGAAAATCTTTCGTGGCAACCGATAGCTGCAATGATAGCAATTAGCTTTGCTGAATCCTCAAAGTCTAGTTTGCCAAGATCTGCTGGTTTAATTCTTAACAAGCTTTACCAAGCATTGAGTATCCTACACTTAGACCTCCAATAACAGCAGAATGGTATACAAGGTTAGCAACAGTTTTTTCGGTGCTCATTTTTAGAAAATAAAATAATTATAATTATTAAAAAACATGAACAGTGATGATCTCCTACAGCTACAAGGCGGCCTAAACCTTCCCGAACTTATGAATGACCAAGTTGATGGCCAAGCTGTTATGCCCAAAAGGAGAGGCTGTATTCTTTAGCAGCGTGTGGAAAAACAAAACAGTTCCTCGGAACTGAATTCAGCATTGAACAAATTCAACAAATGTCGCCGCAAGACATTTTAAAGTATCATAACAGGTATGAAGTGCAGCTGGGGTCTAGAATGGTGAAAAGTGTGGGGCAAACGGTTCTTAGTTTGTACACTAAACTAGTCAGTAGATTTGCTCCCATTGATTCTGAACAAGACTTTATGTATGATTTAACGCAAGATCCAGTTTTAACAAAGTCATTAGAGTCTCTAGGCTGTGATCTATATTACAGATTTGGAACATTGTTATCGCCATTAATCATGGGATTAATAACTTTTAATCATATAGATTTTGTTTCCCTTCAAAATGAGCGAGCTGGAAAATCATCAGAACCAGAAAACACTGAATCAGGTGGAGAAAGTAACCAAGCCAGAAAATCAGCAGAAAACGCTGAATCAGGTGGAGACCATTAAAAATCCTGGGCGTGTTGAAGCAGGAAAAAAATTAGCAGAGTGGAACAGACAAAAAAAATTAATGTTACAGAATATGACCCATCATGAAAACATAACACCGCCAACGCCAGAACAAGTTGATTCAATGCCAGCTATAAAAACTCCATGTGATACAAGGGCCCCAAAGTCTTCATGGAATATTGAACTTAAAACTGTTGCCATTTTTGGCGCCATTGCTGCTGTTGGGGGCAGTTATTACGGCTATAAAATATATACACAATGGCAACAGAAACAAAGCAACCAAAAAAATCTGAACCACTAAATGCAGAAAAAGACACCAGCACGCCAAAACCGCCAATAACAAAGCATCATTTTGATCCATTTATAATGGAATAATATTTTAAGAACTTAATTTTAAATTTTTTTATAAAAATAGATCATGGCGTATTATAAAATGATGGTGTCAATAAATAAAGACATGGAGTCTATAAAAGACATTTCCATAGACCAGAATTGTAATCAATGCGGTTGCTTCGGATGTAAGACCTTCCTTAAGATCTATGCAGAGAACGCTGAGCAAGACATCCTCAACGATGACGCGTTTTTTGAGGCGTGTGTGTACTATATTAGGCATCTGCTATTTAAGATAAAAACATAGATTGTATTTTTTTGATAATTATAAGATAACTTGAATACGAACTTGGTTGTACTTAAAGGATGACTTAATCAAGAACTTATTAAGAACTTGATCAGAACTTAATTAAAAACTTAATCAAGAACTTATTAAGAACTTGAAGTAACTTAATTAAAAACTTAATTAAGAACCTGGGGTGACTTAATTAAAAACTTAATTAAGGACTTGGGGTGACTTGGGGGTGGGAGTGTGTGTGGTGTACACAGAGCTTTATTATTTGTCATGTGTAACACACTTAGTGCAAGACAGTGCTTGCGTTTTTGCGATGCATTGGCTCTTTTGTTGCAAGTTCAAAGCAGCCGCCAAGTGCATTTAACAAAAGCCTGATTAAATAAAACAAGACAATTGTATAAAGTACACCCGCCTAAAAAGGCAGCCTAAGCAAGTAGGCCACCGTTCACGCGCGTGAACGGCGAAGCATGACGTCAAAGCAGGTGAGGTAAGAACTATTTTTAGAAAACTGTCCAGGGCTTTGTGGGGCAGAAGTCCAGCAAGTAGGCCACCGTTCACGCGCGTGAACGGCGAAGCATGACGTCAAAGCAGGTGAGGTAAGAACTATTTTTAGAAACCTGCCCGGGCTTTGTGGGGCAGGAGTCCAGCAAGTAGGCCACCGTTCACGCGCGTGAACGGCGAAGCATGCCGTCCAACCACATATGATCACTTAGCCTAGTTTGCTGTGCTCCTCTTTTCTCAACCAGGCTTGAAAATTGGCAGAGTTACAGCAATTACTGCTGTAGCCAAGCTTTTATGGCGGCTCTAATCGCCAGTAGTAGTACATCCAGCATTGTATATTTGGAGCATTTATATGAAGATAGTGCCGGCCACACACTACTCCTCTCCATACTGGTAGATGTACTAAGGTCTGCCTAACCCTATCTAGTTTGTTTGCCAGAACATTCGAAAATCGCCATTCAGTTGCATAAGGGCACACTTGAAGGCAGATGAACTGGTTAGAATTAAAAAAAGTAGAAAAGTATACACATCTTAATACACAGATCAGCTTGCCACATGAACACTGAATCTGTAGTTAACAATCAATCAAGTCTAATACAAACTGAGAACATTTTTACTTGGGAGGAACAGCAAAAATGTTTCAAATATAAGTTTTTTAGCATACGAATCAGCCGTGTTTACCTCCGCCTTAAGAAATGAACGCCATGTTTTTTAAACATGGCTTTAGCTGTCTCAAGCCAGCTCCCAACAATCAACGCGTGATGGTTTGTTTTGCTTCGGCCGACTTTCGAACAATCTCATCGATAGCCAAACACGTATTAAAACTAGCTGTATCTTTGTCAACAATATTGTCTTCAACAAGCCAACAAACCTTTAAGATACACAATTCTGTTTTCAGTAAACCGGTTATTAAAATAACACACCACCGCACAGGTAAACCGTCCTGCTCGTCCGACTGTCAGCGAAAGAATGTGTGGGTTACCTAGTCATGTGAGCGCCCTCTGATTGGCCAGGCTGTGACAGCGACGCCACGCGGGCAGTGTTGGCTGATGTCATATGGTGCGATCGAGCAAGCTGGGCAGGAAGGAGTGGGGGTAGGGAGGGAGTGCAGCAGTATTGATTTTTGGCCAGAGACACACCTGCAATGTAAAACAGGGAGCACGCCACTGTAGGCGGGGGGTATGCTACTGTAAACCGGGGGCACATTTTTTTAAATAGTGCGTGTGTGTGTGGGTGTGTGTGTGTGTGTGAGTGTGTTTGTGTGCGTGAGTGAGTGAGCGTGTGTGTGTGTGCGCGCGTGCGTTCATGCGTTTGCACGTGTGTGTGTGTGTGTGTGTGTGTGTGCGACGTATTTTGTGAAACGCAGAACACGTATGTCTATGGCTCCGTGTCTAAATGAAAATATCACAAAGAATCCTTCGCCACACGGTCAGGTTACGCCAGCCCTACCTTATGGCGCCATAATTACAGGTCATAGGATCCGTCCAGGGTACTGCCTGCCACAAACCCCAAGCCCTCTAATTAGGGGTGTTCGCACAGTGTCTCAGCTAAGTTTTAGTTTGGTGACTGTCTCTGCAAAAATGATAGTATTGAAAATGACTGTCTGCGCGAAAATGATGTTATTGATAATGATCAGAAAAACGCGGAAAACTGAAATCTGAAAAGTTTAGTAAATTAGTATTAAAAACGAATAACCCTGCACAGTATGTTTGTTTGTAGATAATCGTTATTTTTTAGTTATTGAAGTCTTACTTGTCAGAGAACAGGGAAAGGGGCATTCTGGGTTACTTTCGCCCGAAACTGGGTAAGGGCGGAAGTGGCCCAGAATGCCCCTTTCCCTGTTCTCTACACGTCTCTGTCTCTCAACGTCTAAATTATAAGAATGCAAACTGGGATCTATTTGCAGCCACTATTTCTAAGGAATTCCAGGACACTGATTTTTTTCAGAGTCCGGACCCAGCTGAATCACTGACTAACACTATGATCAAATGTGCTAAAGCCTGTATTCCAGTGTCTTCCGATAAACTTCAAATGCCAAAAAACACCCTGGTTCGATTCAGAATGCCAACAAATTTCCAAAGTTAGAAAACGGGCTCAGCATCGGGTATACCAACGACCTTCGGGTCCCAACGCTCGACCCCATCAAAAACTCCGTGCTAAATCAAGACACATTTTTTAAAATCAGTAAACGTCGGTCCTGGAGAAGCTTCTGCCCAGGCTGACATCAAAAACTTCAAGAAAAAAGTGTGGAACATCATTAAGAAAATCAAAGGGAAGAACACCTGCCCATGTGAACCATCTCAAGTTTTCGGATTCTTTAATAACAGAGAGGAAAGCAGTTGCAAATCTGCTTGCTTCAACCATTGAAAAGAATTCCCCTTTTCTAAGAAATCAGCCACTTTTGTCAAAAACAAAGCCCTAAAAGAAAATCACCCTGCAACTTTTCGTCAGACAACATGGAAGACTACAATCTTCCTTTCACGTTAAACGAGGGGAAAATCTGCCTTACTCTCTTGCAGCGTTCCTCTCCAGGTCAAGATGAAATCCTTATCAACTCTTGAAACATTTTCCCGCAAATAGGTCTGAACATCTGGCTACAGGTTACAACCATGTGTGGACTACTGGTTTCTTTCCACCTTCTTGGTGGAAAGCCCTCATTTTTCCAATTCCCAAACCTGGAAAAGATCTTTCTAACCCATCAAACTACGCCCATAGCTTTGACCAGCTGTGTTTGTAAATTGATGGAAAAAATGGTCAATGCTAGGCTCATGTGGAAACTGGAAACCGATGGCCTTTTGGCGAAAGAACAGTGTGGTTTCCGCAGACATCGGTTACAGTTGACCATTTGATTCGTCTGGAATCTACACTTCGGAACGCTTTTTTGAACAGACAGCATGCGTGACAATTTTCTTCGACTTGGAGAAGGCCTACGATACCACCTGGAGTCGGGGATACTTCATGATCTCCACGATCTGGGTTTTCGAGGTCATCTTCCGCTTTTTATTCAAAATTTTTTGGCAGAACGACAGTTTCAGGTCCGGGGTTGGGACCACTCTCTCTGATGTCCCCGAGCAGGAGTTTTGGGTGTTCCACAGGGGAGCATACTGTCTCCTGCCCTCTTTAGTATTAAAATCAAAACATAGTGAAATCAGTTCAGCAGGGTTCAGACTGTCATTGTTTGGATTGATTTTGCTGTCTACGCAACTGGGAAACCTGTACCCGAGTGTCCAGCGCAGGCTCCAGCTTTGCGTAGATAAAATCCATCGGTGGGCAGATGAAAACGGTTTCACCTTTTTTCCAACAAAGACCAGTGTATTCACTTCCATAATTTCCGTCAGTTTTTTCCAGATCTTAAACTTCAAGTAGGGAAATCTCCCATTCAGCTGTAAGAGGCAAATTTCTGGGAGTATTTTTACCAAAAACTAACTTTTCAGCCAAATTTAAAAACCTCAAAACTGCTTGCCAGAAAGCATGAATATTTGCGGGCTTTACGCACACCAACTGGGCCCCTGATAAGAAACTTTGTTGACCTCTTCAAGCCCGGCCCGTTCCAAACTGGACTACGGTTTGTGTGTGTACGCTCCGCCGTCTTCTACCTCAAACTCTTGACCTATCACCATCAGGGCTTGTCCCCTGTCTTGGCGTTCCGCACCACCCTGTCTACAGCTGTACGCAGAGGGGGAAACCTACTGTCCAACCGCAGGCTGAAAT
Source organism: Conus ventricosus (assembly GCA_018398815.1). NCBI lineage: Eukaryota > Metazoa > Mollusca > Gastropoda > Neogastropoda > Conidae > Conus > Conus ventricosus. Next base: position 6,750,331 of record CM031610.1, read on the forward strand.
GTCTTTGAATTATACATCAGACGGGTTCGGAACCGGGAAACCTCCCTATGACTGTGTCTTTGACCTCCGTTCCAAATAGTTTGAAAACAACCCTAAATGTATTCCCCGTTTGTCTTCGTATGCAGCCTCACGTGCGGAATGCAGGTCTAGACCTAGTGTAGTATCGATTTTTCCAAGTTCGATCAACCACCGTGGACCTTCTTCACACCAGAGATTCGTTTTGATCTTGCAGCTTTTCGCAAAGAGTTCCCAGCTCTCGGCGTACAAGGCATTGTATGCTGAGCTCTGTTCGAATTCCCATCCTGTCAAAAAGTTTTTACTGGGTTTCAAGTCTGAAGATGGAGTGGCCTGTGCACCTCTGCCCTGGGGCTCCTTCTCAGATACTGTTGGAACATATTCATTCCGATGCTTCTGTCTTTCTGCTGAACTTACCGTTTCTGGTTTTGGCTTTGAAGATAATCTCGCATTCTTCGAAGAGGGACTTTCGGTTCTGTCGGATTCGCTGTCAGCTTTGGAGGCCATAGCTGGCCGCAACCTTCAGCATCCAGAACTTTTACTTTTTTTTTAACTTTTAGCAAGTTGAAGGCGGACGGTTACAACATTACTCTTGTTTGGGGTTTCCCTGTCATGTTGGCATCGGCGGGAACGAAAGGGTTTTGATCGTTTAGCCAAGAAGCCACAAGAGAGAAACTGCCCCAACGTTTATATCCCCTGCTCAGATGTAAAACCCTAAAATTAACGATTATGTGAGAGACCCTGGCAGGGGATTGGAACACACAGACGACTAACAAACTCTTTCAGATCCGTCCAAACCTTAAGGACTTCCTCCCATCTACGTCGGGAAGTCGTAAAGAGGAAAGGGTTTCTGTGCCGGGTGCACACCGGGCCATTCGTATTAACCCATTCTTACCTTTTAAAGAGTGAAGAAGCTCCGTGGTGTATTCCCCTGTCATGCGCCACTCACAATGAAACATGTTCTTTTAGAGTGTTGGGACTTGCACGATGTGAGACAAACATTTTACAGCGGGAAACCATGAAGATCCTGTTCAGGGGTGTCCCACCTGATGTGATCCCTTTAGTTTTTGAGAGAGATTAACATTTTTTTATCTGTTTAAGATTTTACGGGAAAAAAGATTTTTAATGCAATTTTGGTGCGTTTCTAACGATGTCATTTAATGAGATGTGTGAAAGTTTTTTTTTTTTTTTTTTTTTTTTTTTTTTTTTTTTTTTTTTTTTAATGACTGGTGAGTTGATTTTCAGTTGGGTGACAGCCCTGATGTGGCCCTTTGCGGTCGGCTGGGCTATAAGCAAATTATCTATCTTATCTTATGTTGCCATCCACAGAGGGTCTGAAGGAGCTGAATGTCTTTGTGGACCTCGCCTTCATCTCAGCTGGAGAGGAGCCTATGTCCATTGCTCGTGTCAACTGTTTCCATGCAGCTGCCACAGGCTTTGCACCACTCATCTTCACGGAGATCCTGGGAGGCTGCGACCAGCTGCTGAAGCAGTGCAGAAAGGTGTTTGACAACATCGCCGCTGACCCCAAGTTACCGGAAAAACTGGTAAGTTCGATGGCGTCTCAGTTCCAGATTACTCTAAAAAGTGATGAACATTTTTTAAAACTATATCCCAGGTCACCTCAGCAACTTGGTGAAGACTGGTAATCTCTGTCCCAAACCACCCCTGAAATGGATGAAGAACCTGTAATCTGTATCCCTACATTCTGGTAGAAACTGGTGAAGAGATTGCTGTCTTCATTTTTAATTACCCCTGATGCTGGTGAATATCTCAATCTGTAACCCAGGTTACCCAAGTTACCGCAGAAACTGATTTAGATCTTGTAATCGGTATCCCGAGTCACTTCAGTCAGTGGTGCAAACCTCATAATTTGTATTCCAAGTTACCTCTTAAAGTGGTGCAACCCTCATATGTGCCCAAAACAGATGAAATTTTCATGATCTGTATCCCAAGTTACCTCAAAAACAGGTGAAACGCTTTGTGATCTGTTTTCAAAGTTACTTCGTGATCTGTATCCCACGTTATCCCAATGTGAAACCCAAAATTAACGATTATGTGAGAGACCTCTGGCAGGAGGATTGGAACACACAGACGACTAACAAACTCTTTCAGATCCGTCCAAACCTTAAGGACTTCCTCCCATCTACGTCGGGAGGTCGTAAAGAAGAAGCGGTTCTGTGCCGGCTGCACACCGGCCATTCGTATTTTACCCATTCTTACCTTTTAAAGAGTGAAGAAGCTCCGTGGTGTATTCCATGTCATGCGCCACTCACAATGAAACATGTTCTTTTAGAGTGTTGGACTTGCACGATGTGAGACACAAACATTTTACAGCGGAGTCCATGAAGATCCTGTTCAGGGATGTCCCACCTGATGTGATCCTTGAGTTTTTGAGAGAGATTAACATTTTTCATCTGATTTAAGATTTTACGGCAGAAAGATTTTTAACAAAGTTTCTAGTGCGTTTCTAGACGATGTCATTTAATGAGATGTGTGAAAGTTTTTTTTTTTTTTTTTTTTTAATGACTGGTGAGTTGATTTGAACGTGGTGACAGCCCTGATGTGGCCCTTTGCGGTCGGCTGGGCTATCAGCAACATTATTTTATCTTATCTTATCTTACGTTATCCCAAGCTGCCTCTGAAAATGGTGAAGTCCTGGTAATCTGTATCCCAAATTAACCTCAGAAACAGGTGAAGATTTTGCAATCTGTGTCCCAAATTAACCTAAGAAACAGGCGAAGATTTTGTAATCTGTATCCCAAATTAACCTTAGAAACAGGTGAAGATTTTGTAATCTGTATCCCAAATTAACCTCAGAAACAGGTGAAGATTTTGTAATCTGTATCCCAAATTAACCTCAGAAACAGGTGAAGACTTTGTAATCTGTATCCTAAGTTATCCCAAGCTGCCTTTGAAAACAGTGAAGACCTGGTAATCTGTATCCCAAATTAACCTCAGAAACAGGTGAAGATTTTGTAATCTGTATCCTAAGTTACCTCATAATCTGCATCCTTAGTTACCCCAAGTTACCCCAGAAACAGGTGAAGACTTTGTAATCTGTGTCCCTTAGTTACCCCAAGTTACCTCAGAAACAGGTGAAGCCCCAGTAATCTGTACCCACAGTTTCCCTGGAACTACCTGAAGACCATGTAATGTGTTTTATGGAAGAGGCTACCCAAAGCAATGGTGGAGGTAGTTTGTTTGTGTCACAGGTTAATGAATTAAGTCTATGCAGAGCCTTATGATTTGGCTTTACCTCAATTCAGAAAGTAAGACAGTCAAACCTCCCTTGCTTTTTTCCCCTTATTTTCACACACACACATACACACACACACACACACACACACGTATATATATATATATATTATATATATATTATATATATATATATATATATATATATATATATTATATATATATATAAAGGGAGTGAACTCAACATACTGTTGCATCAGCGGGGAAAAGGAAAAGAGGACCTGAGAGTGGAATATCTACTGGTCTCAGACAGATTGAAGGGAGAAGGTTTCCAGAAATTCAGTTAGTTTCCCTTTGCTTCCCCATTTGGAGATGTGGATTCCCTAACTCGCTTTCATCAGGGGACACGTGTTGTTGCCTCCTGTTCTGTACAGTGTGCAGCATGCAGGCTGGGCCGAGGTCGTCAGGTCATCGTTTCATCCAGATGACTGGTTGTCTCCGTGAAAGACCAGACCAGGGATCAGTGATCTTGCACTCTGGGGGTGTGCTTTGTTGCACTTTGCCGCCGCCCTCTTCACAGTTTAGGTCCCGTCCTTCTCAGCAGATACTTTTGGTTGTTAGAAACTGTAGATCTGTGAGCGGTTCTGGTGTTGCTTGACATAATGCTGACTAGTACGGTCATTGCTCTGGAATGGACGGGAGGACTTTTCTTTTCTTCGTTGCTGACAAAAGGCGCTGTTGGTTTGAAGGAAAAACATGGGAAATGATCTTGTGTGCTACAAACTGGCAAGCTGCACAAATGTTGTTTTGAGGGCGTAGGTATTTTTGTGCATATGCTGGAGCGTCTTTTGAGTGAGTGTAGATTTTTTTTGTTCACTTGTAACAACACAATCAGTATTTGATTGAGCTTAAATGTTTATATTTTATTTACAGCGTTCACCTTAAAAAACCAGTGTTTTCAGTAAACAAGTAGACGTTTAGTGATTAACAACATCATTACCAATATTTTGGTGGTGAACATACTTTATGGTGTTTACACACAATTAGACAACTAGTATTTTGGTTGAGTGTAGATGTTTGTGTCGATGTATAACAAACGCAGCCATATTTTGGATGAGCATTGATGTTGAATCATGTATGCTACAACACAAAACTACTTTTTATGAGTGTTGATGTTGATATTGGCACACAGGAAGACTACAGTTTATTTTGGGGTGACTGTAGATTTAGGTGTTCATATACAACAATACAACCAATATTTTTGATGGGCATACATGCTAGTGTTGATTGGTAATGACACGACCATCAATTTTGCAGGCTGACACAGTACACTGGCTGGACTGGTTCAAAGACGTGCAGAAATCGCACGGCTCTGTGGAGAAAACCTCTCTTTCCCAGGTGGCCAACATCAACGCCCGCGGAGTGTTTCATCTGGGACAACAAGACCATGAAGGACTGGTGAGTTGATCCTTCACCTCTCTGTCACAGACGATGAAGGACTGGTGAGTTGATCCTTCACCTCTCTGTCACAGATGGTGAAGGGGTGAGTTGATCCTTCACCTCTCTGTCACAGATGGTGAAGGACTGGTGAGTTGATCCTTCACCTCTCTGTCACAGACGGTGAAGGACTGGTGAGTTGATCCTTCACCTCTCTGTCACAGACGATGAAGGACTGGTGGTTGATCCTTCACCTCTCTGTCACAGACGATGAAGGACTGGTGAGTTGATCCTTCACCTCTCTGTCACAGACGATGAAGGACTGGTGAGTTGATCCTTCACCTCTCTGTCACAGATGGTGAAGGGGTGAGTTGATCCTTCACCTCTCTGTCACAGATGGTGAAGGACTGGTGAGTTGATCCTTCACCTCTCTGTCACAGACGGTGAAGGACTGGTGAGTTGATCCTTCACCTCTCTGTCACAGACGGTGAAGGACTGGTGAGTTGATCCTTCACCTCTCTGTCACAGACGGTGAAGGACTGGTGAGTTGATCCTTCACCTCTCTGTCACAGACGGTGAAGGACTGGTGAGTTGATCCTTCACTTCTCTGTCACAGACGGTGAAGGACTGGTGAGTTGATCCTTCACCTCTCTGTCACAGACGATGAAGGACTGGTGAGTTGATCCTTCACCTCTCTGTCACAGACGATGAAGGACTGGTGAGTTGATCCTTCACCTCTCTGTCACAGACGATGAAGGACTGGTGAGTTGATCCTTCACCTCTCTGTCAAAATGCACTTGAGGGATCATGACTGATGGTCCCACACCTCTCTGTCGAAATGCACTGGAGGGATCATGACTGATGGTCACACACCTCTGTTGAAATGCACTGGAGGGATCATGACTGATGGTCCCACACCTCTGTTGAAATGCACTGGAGGGATCATGACTGATGGTCCCACACCTCTCTGTTGAAATGCACTGGAGGGATCATGACTGATGGTCACACACCTCTCTGTTGAAATGCACTGGAGGGATCATGACTGATGGTCCCACACCTCTCTGTCTGAATGCTGAGGGATCATGACTGATGGTCCCACACCTCTCTGTCTGAATGCTGAGGGATCATGACTGATGGTCCCACACCTCTCTGTCTGAATGCTGAGGGATCACGACTGATGGTCCCACACCTCTCTGTCTGAATGCTGAGGGATCACAACTGATGGTCCCACACCTCTCTGTCTGAATGCTGAGGGATCACAACTGATGGTCCCACACCTCTCTGTCTGAATGCTGAGGGATCACGACTGATGGTCCCACACCTCTCTGTCTGAATGCTGAGGGATCATGACTGATGGTCCCACACCTCTCTGTCTGAATGCTGAGGGATCACAACTGATGGTCCCACACCTCTCTGTCTGAATGCTGAGGGATCACAACTGATGGTCCCACACCTCTCTGTCTGAATGCTGAGGGATCACAACTGATGGTCCCACACCTCTCTGTCTGAATGCTGAGGGATCACAACTGATGGTCCCACACCTCTCTGTCTGAATGCTGAGGGATCATGACTGATGGTCCCACACCTCTCTGTCTGAATGCTGAGGGATCACAGACCTGCCTACCCTTCCGTAATCGTCCGTAATCTTACGGAAATTAACCCCCCATTACGGAGGTACGATTTTCCGTGCGAAATTACGGAAAAGAAAATTGAAAAACTACGCAAATTCCAGACTCGAAAAATTGTCGACTGCTAGACCTTTCCGAGACCACAGAGTAACTTCCCTTGACTCAAGCCGAAACCACAGATGGTTCGGAACTTGCGATTGGTCAATGTGGTGCTGTGGGCCAACACGACGCGCCATCACATCTGTGCGCGCCATTCGAAGCCTTTTGTTCAGCCATTGTAAGACAAAGTTTCAACCGATTTTTTGCCGGCGATTGTGAAAATGGCGGAGAAATCTTCTAAACGTTTGCATGAAACCGACGACGAGGGTTCGAAAACCACTGTGCCACAACGGAAGAAGGCGAAGAAGCAAGTGTTCCGAAGTAAATACACGCGGACTTGGCCTTGTCTTTTGCAATCCAAAAAACATGGACCTGGATTTGTATACTGCTCGGTGTGCAATTCAGACTTCTCCATCGGACATGGGGGAGCAAATGACTGCAAGCGCCATATCTCGGGGAAAATGCACAAAGAGACAGCTGCCAGTGCCTCCAGTCAGAAGATCACATCGTTGTTTACGAAATCCAGCGAGAGCAGCCGTCAGACCCACACACGGAAGATCACCAACGCAGAAAGACTGTTGTGTGAGCTGATCTGCGGAAACAACTTGTCCCTGAGCTGTGCTGACAAGATAGTGGCGAAAATGAAAAGGATGTTTCCAGACTCAGCAATCTCTCAGGCACAATACAAGGCTTAGTGCAAACACACACACACACACACACACACACACACACACACACACACACACACACACACACACACACACACACACATTTTTGTAGTTTTTTTTTTTTGGGGGGGAGGGGGGTTGTACATTAGGTTCTTCATCAGTGGTGTCATCTGTGGTGACTGCTGTGTAAGTTACAAACTGTCAAGTATATCACCTTTGAATTGACCTGAAACTCCTGTCCTGAGTCTGTCATCAGCCATCATCCCAAGGTATTTTAATTCTGCTTTGTTGTTTTTGTTCCTTTTTTACTGTTTATATTTTTTGTTAAAATGTTAAAAATGTAGTTGGAGTTTTGTACACATTATTTGTTCAAAAACGCCGTGTATTACGCGTCCGTGGAATTACTGAAGGAAAATGCAAAATTACTGAAAATCTCTGTGGTTATTACTGATGAGCATAACATGAGGTAGGCAGGTCTGGGATCATGACTGATGGTCCCACACCTCTCTGTCTGAATGCTGAGGGACCACAACTGATGGTCCCACACCTCTCTGTCTGAATGTTGAGGGATCATGACTGATGGTCCCACACCTCTGTCTGAATGCTGAGGGATCACAACTGATGGTCCCACGCCTCTCTGTCTGAATGCTGAGGGATCATGACTGATGGTCCCACACCTCTGTCTGAATGCTGAGGGATCACAACTGATGATCCCACACCTCTCTGTCTGAATGCTGAGGGAACACAACTGATGGTCCCACACCTCTCTGTCTGAATGCTGAGGGATCATGACTGATGGTCCCACACCTCTCTGTCTGAATGCTGAGGGATCACAACTGATGGTCCCACACCTCTCTGTCTGAATGCTGAGGGATCATGACTGATGGTCCCACACCTCTGTCTGAATGCTGAGGGATCATGACCGATGGTCCCACACCTCTCTGTCTGAATGCTGAGGGATCATGACTGATGGTCCCACACCTCTCTGTCTGAATGCTGAGGGATCATGACTGATGGTCCCACACCTCTCTGTCTGAATGCTGAGGGATCATGACTGATGGTCCCACACCTCTCTGTCTGAATGCTGAGGGATCATGACTGATGGTCCCACACCTCTCTGTCTGAATGCTGAGGGATCATGACTGATGGTCCCACACCTCTCTGTCTGAATGCTGAGGGATCATGACTGATGGTCCCACACCTCTCTGTCTGAATGCTGAGGGATCATGACTGATGGTCCCACACCTCTGTCTGAATGCTGAGGGATCACAACTGATGGTCCCACACCTCTCTGTCTGAATGCTGAGGGAACACAACTGATGGTCCCACACCTCTCTGTCTGAATGCTGAGGGATCACGACTGATGGTCCCACACCTCTGTCTGAATGCTGAGGGATCATGACTGATGGTCCCACACCTCTGTCTGAATGCTGAGGGAACACAACTGATGGTCCCACACCTCTCTGTCTGAATGCTGAGGGAACACAACTGATGGTCCCACACCTCTCTGTCTGAATGCTGAGGGATCATGACTGATGGTCCCACACCTCTGTCTGAATGCTGAGGGATCATGACTGATGGTCCCACACCTCTCTGTCTGAATGCTGAGGGATCATGACTGATGGTCCCACACCTCTGTCTGAATGCTGAGGGATCATGACTGATGGTCCCACACCTCTCTGTCTGAATGCTGAGGGATCATGACTGATGGTCCCACACCTCTCTGTCTGAATGCTGAGGGATCATGACTGATGGTCCCACACCTCTCTGTCTGAATGCTGAGGGATCATGACTGATGGTCCCACACCTCTCTGTCTGAATGCTGAGGGATCATGACTGATGGTCCCACACCTCTCTGTCTGAATGCTGAGGGATCATGACTGATGGTCCCACACCTCTCTGTCTGAATGCTGAGGGATCATGACTGATGGTCCCACAGCTCTCTGTCTGAATGCTGAGGGATCATGACTGATGGTCCCACACCTCTCTGTCTGAATGCTGAGGGATCATGACTGATGGTCCCACACCTCTCTGTCTGAATGCTGAGGGATCATGACTGATGGTCCCACACCTCTCTGTCTGAATGCTGAGGGATCATGACTGATGGTCCCACACCTCTCTGTCTGAATGCTGAGGGATCATGACTGATGGTCCCACACCTCTCTGTCTGAATGCTGAGGGATCATGACTGATGGTCCCACACCTCTCTGTCTGAATGCTGAGGATCACAACTGATGGTCCCACACCTCTCTGTCTGAATGCTGAGGGATCACAACTGATGGTCCCACACCTCTCTGTCTGAATGCTGAGGGACCACAACTGAACACATATTGTGTAGCCTATGGTCTAGTCTGCACTTAATGATGCCTCCTTGGTAACATTAGATTAATTGTAAGGTGCAGCATGGTTTGGGGTCTTCTCTGACCACGTTGTGAGGTCCATGAGCATAGACTTTAGCCTAGGCTTTAGACTGGAAGGTTATTGCACTTTTAGTTTGGAGCCAGGGTTTCTGTTGTGCATTAACCTTTTCACGACGCGCCGTGCGATAGTGACGGCAACTCTGTCGACCCATTCATGACGAGCCGTGCCCTGGTGACGGCAGCACTGCTGTACTGCTCGGACGTGTCGTGCCTCCGTGACGGCACAACTATGAAAAATTCCCATGTTCTCTCGGCTACCATCTCGGGGATGCAGCTGCCATAAATATTTAGAACAGGGTCCTAGCCACTGGAAGGCTAAGTTTACATGCACTAGTGATGACCTTTGAGACCCCAGAGTAGTCCGAACAAAGAGACCCGTCTGGCACTGGAAGGCACGTGTGGAATTTCCTGCTTCACCAGTATATCAGGCGAAGGAGAATGACACGTGGTTTTAGAACTAGTTCAGCAAAGTAGTTCAGAAAATGAGGGGGGTAAAGGTGTACAAGTTTATCGAAAAGAATCTGAGCTCGATTTTTATTTGCTCTGTGTATTTAGTAGTTTTATAAGTCTTATCATCTGAAGCCAAAACAGTGAAAAGTGTGTACGTGTGCAATGATTTAATTGCCTTTAAAAAAAAATATTCACTTGGATTACACATATTGAATACCTCAGGCTTTCTCTGCATCTGTTCAAAGTAAGAGCGAAGTTTTATGCCCCTTTTCTTCCTCATTTGCTGTTGTCATACTAACAAACGAACATAAACAAGATTGTGTTCTCCTACATTTTACTTATGTTGTTTCTGTAACAGTAGCGTTGCTATTTTACCCAAAATATATTTTAATTCTGTGCTCATTACAAAGTTTGCGCTTTACCCTTTCCGTTGATATACAACAATTGCTTGTTAGGTTTATATTAGGAGACGTAAAATAAAATAAGAAAGTGCGAAAATCGCTGTCTGCAATGGTTGTAAGCACGTACGGTGCACGCGCATGCAGGGAAGTGACGTTGCTCTGCGGTGCTCGCCTGGAAAGTATTAAGGCCTCTGATATTACTTACACACAACTGCCATTTGTAGGCATCATATATCTGATCAGATTTTTCCAAGCGTTTGTATTTAACAAGCTTCCCACAAACAGGAGGTGATGAAATCTTGGGTAGAAGTGTTAGAAATGGCTTGATGAAGGGAGGGGAAGCAGGAATAGTGGATGGGTGGATACATGATCTCCTTGTTGACTGCAGAAAGATAAAAAAAAATGCTAAGGTACATTCAAAGATGAGGTTTACCAGAAAGGACCAGACCTTGTATTGTGCATTCAATGAAAATACAAGCTGTAATATGTCTTGGACAAGATTACATATCTGGTAGGAATAGTGCAGATGTTGCCTTTTCCTGAGAGTACTATGGAAAGACTGAGTAGGAATAGTGCAGATGTTGCCTTTTCCAGAGAGTACTGTGGAAAGACTGAGTAGGAATAGTGCAGATGTTGCCTTTTCCTGAGAGTACTATGGAAAGACTGAGTAGGTATAGTGCAGATGTTGCCTTTTCCAGAGAGTACTGTGGAAAGACTGAGTAGGAATAGTGCAGATGTTGCCATTTCCAGAGAGTACTATGGAAAGACTGAGTAGGAATAGTGCAGATGTTGCCTTTTCCAGAGAGTACTGTGGAAAGACTGAGTAGGAATAGTGCAGATGTTGCCTTTTCCAGAGAGTACTATGGAAAGACTGAGTAGGAATAGTGCAGATGTTGCCTTTTCCTGAGAGTACTGTGGAAAGACTGAGTAGGAATAGTGCAGATGTTGCCTTTTCCTTAGAGTACTGTGGAAAGACTGAGTAGGAATAGTGCAGATGTTGCCTTTTCCAGAGAGTACTGTGGAAAGACTGAGTAGGAATAGTGCAGATGTTGCCTTTTCCTGAGAGTACTATGGAAAGACTGAGTAGGAATAGTGCAGATGTTGCCTTTTCCTTAGAGTACTGTGGAAAGACTGAGTAGGAATAGTGCAGATGTTGCCTTTTCCTTAGAGTACTGTGGAAAGACTGAGTAGGAATAGTGCAGATGTTGCCTTTTCCAGAGAGTACTATGGGAAGACTGAGTAGGAATAGTGCAGATGTTGCCTTTTCCAGAGAGTACTGTGGAAAGACTGAGTAGGAATAGTGCAGATGTTGCCTTTTCCAGAGAGTACTGTGGAAAGACTGAGTAGGAATAGTGCAGATGTTGCCTTTTCCAGAGAGTACTATGGAAAGACTGAGTAGGAATAGTGCAGATGTTGCCTTTTCCAGAGAGTACTGTGGAAAGACTGAGTAGGAATAGTGCAGATGTTGCCTTTTCCAGAGAGTACTATGGAAAGACTGAGTAGGAATAGTGCAGATGTTGCCTTTTCCTGAGAGTACTATGGAAAGACCGAGCTCAGTTATAGAAATGAATACAGCAAGAGAAGTTGAATGATGGCTGTTGACTTCTCACAAGACTTTGACCCAGAAAAAAGACCCAACTTGAAATCATACAGTTTGGGAACAAGACATGCTGTACTTTAAATGTTCAGAACAAAACCAAATACTTGAAAAACAAAATATTTCTCAAGTGTGTAAGCAGTAACTGTGGGTCAGATACTTTTTTCTTTTACAGTATGTGTCACAGAATGTCCACGTTTCACAGCAGAACCTGAAAACTTGTCCATCTGGGTTGTGAGTGCTGATCAGAGTCCACCTCTGACATTTCTTGTTGCACCATAAACAACACTGCAGGCGCAGGTCAAGCAGTTGATGTACAGCACTGTCATATCGAAATGAAAAGATCTGTCCTGTAATGAGAGAAATCATGGAAGTGTTGTTAAAAAACACTGTCATATCGAAAAATAATGGAAGTGTTATTAGAAAGAAACTACCAGTCCGACAGAAATGGCTGCAGGGCTATTTAAAATGGCAATTGGACAGTGTGAGTTTAGATGCTGGAGTTTACGCGGAGGGCTATTTGAAATGGCATTTGTACATTGTGAGTTTAGATGCTGGAGTTTACGCGGAGGGCTGTTTGAAATGGCATTTGTACATTGTGAGTGTAGATGGTGGAGTTTACATGGAGGGCTGTTTGAAATGGCATTTGTACATTGTGAGTGTAGATGGTGGAGTTTACATGGAGGGCTGTTTGAAATGGCATTTGTACATTGTGAGTGTAGATGGTGGAGTTTACATGGAGGGCTGTTTGAAATGGCATTTGTACATTGAGAGTGTAGATGGTGGAGTTTACATGGAGGGCTGTTTGAAAGGGCATTTGTACATTGTGAGTGTAGATGGTGGAGTTTACATGGAGGGCTATTTGAAATGGCATTTGTACATTGTGAGTTTGGATGTTGGAGTTTACGCGGCGGGCTATTTGAAATGGCATTTGTACATTGTGAGTTTGGATGTTGGAGTTTACCCGATGCCTGCTGTCTAATCTGTCACATGGGTTTCAGCATTGCTCATGCTAGCATGTTAACATATAGAACAGGCATGGGAATTGTCAGCGAAAACGCTGATTTCCGCGGCAGTAAAATTTGCTTTCCGCGAAAATGAAATTGCGTCCGCGAAAAAAAAAATCTGGGGTACAAAAAATATAAAGCACCGGTTTTAGCTGTTGCTGAACTGGTCTCGGCTGGCCTAGACCAAGTTATACTAACGCGAGCGTTATCTCGTTCTCTGTTCTCGTTCTCGCGGAAGTTTGGGTATGGACGATCGAGACTATTGCGGAACGCGAGCGTACTGTGTTTGCGTGCTGCGAACGCCTGCCTCAGTTACCCGAATCGCCAGCAACAGCAGCTATTAACTCTCGCGGGCAGCCCAAATTTGTGAATGTCGTGACTTTCTGCGCATGCGCAAACTTTGAACAGGCGAGTTTTCAACATGGCGTGCCTTGGTCATGTGGTAAACTTCGGCGATCCGTTCGAAGACAAGTGCCCAAATAAATGGAAATGGGAGCGGATATTTGTAGTTGTGGAGGTGGAAATCGGAGATGTAGTAAAGAAGGAGCGCCTTGGGACGCGCTTTCGCAAGATAAATATCAGTGGAGCTGCACGGTGTATTGTCTGCAACAAAGACGTATCTTACGCCAGTCGTGGTGTTTCAACACTGACTGACCATCTCCGCTCAAAGAAGCATCTGGATAAGTGTGCGTCTCTGGAAAGTAATCAACGTTTGCCAGGTAAGATTCTTCTCAGTGACAGCAGTAAACAAGGGAGCTGCTTGTGTGACATTCTTCTCAGTGACAGCAGTAAACAAGCTCAGTGACAGCAGTAAACAAGGGAGCTGCTTGTATGACATTCTTCTCAGTGACAGCAGTAAACAAGCTCAGTGACAGCAGTAAACAAGGGAGCTGCTTGTATGACATTCTTCTCAGTGACAGCAGTAAACAGGGGAGCTGCTTGTATGACATTCTTCTCAGTGACAGCAGTAAACAGGGGGGCTGCTTGTGTGACATTCTTCTCAGTGACAGCAGTAAACAGGGGAGCTGCTTGTATGACATTCTTCTCAGTGACAGCAGTAAACAGGGGAGCTGCTTGTGTGACATTCTTCTCAGTGACAGCAGTAAACAGGGGAGCTGCTTGTGTGACAGTCTTCTCAGTGACAGCAGTAAACAGGGGAGCTGCTTGTGTGACAGTCTTCTCAGCAGTAAACTTCAAATACCTTCCTGTTTTCTCTTCAGAGATACTTGCCTCAGCTCTAGAGGTAATGCCTGGTGCCAGTGTCTGTAACCAGTTTCAAGTGAATGTGTGCAGGCTTAACTTTTCTTTTGTGTGTGTGGGGGTGTTTCTTGTTTGGTTGGTTGACCAGTTGGTTGGTTGGTTGATTGGTGATTGTTTGGATTGGTTGGGTTGGTTGATTGTTTTGTTTTTGTTGTTTGTTTTGTTTGTTTTTTGAGCCTGTGTGATCTTTGTAGTCAGCTGGAGATAAACTCATAGAACTGAATAAAAACATTTTGTGTGAAAATTGTTTTTGTTTGTTGTTTTAATGCTAATTTACTTCATTTTTTTTTACGTTCATAAATCCATAAAAATGAAGTCAGGATAGCCCAGATTACACAGATTTTGATCTTGAAAAAAAAATTTTCCGGGGGGGCATGCCCCCGGACCCCCCTAGATTTCAGAGTTTTCCCTTTCAGTCAATTCCCATGCCTGATAGAAACAACTGAAAAGGAGATGACACAGGACTGCCAGCAAGACACCAAATATTTCCAGGTTGCTAGAGATGCAGTCAACTGATTTGAGAATAATCAAGGCAGAAACTTTGTGCACAAACTTTATTGTGGAAAAGAATATTTTGCTGGCTGCTGCTAAACACACTGATCAACTAAACAGGATGTTCCATGGAACAGTATTGCTTAAGAACACTTGTGTTGCAAGTGAAAACTCCTGCAATCATCAAGCGACCTGCACAAGAACTTGTGAAAAGTGCAGCCTTGAAAATGATAGAAGCCTTTTTGTTGTGGGACGATGGAAGCCGATTTTCTAAATTACTTTCTAAGAAATTGAAAAGAGTGCTACTGCTGCTGATATCTTTCTTCGAAACAAATCTTGGAAACAAATGTAAATGCACAACTCTACAACTTTCACTCTTAATTCAAGGTTTCATTATATTTTTTTATTTTTTTCATTACAGTTTTAGATTAAGAGTTTTTGTATGATTACTCCAAAACATCTCAGAATACTCTGAAAATTGAAAAAATATTACTACTGCCATAGGACTAGGGTTGGCAAATGCGGTAGTTCATGTCTTCAAGATAAACCGGATGATGATTTTTTTGTTGTAGAAAATTTAAAATTGGTATGATATTGAACAATGAATGTGACATGGTCCTGTTCATTATATGACACACTTCTTTGTTTATTTTTCATTTCTTAATTTGTGAATAAATGTAGCATTTTTTTTCACTTGTAATTTCACAGTACTGTAAAAACAAAAAAATATACATGTACATATGAGCTTCTCACATCTTTTCTGTTGCCCACTTGGGGCCAGGCTCTGGACAGTGTGATTCAGCTGAGGGTCTCAGAGGATGAGGCAGGGACATCTCAAGCACGTGCCTACACCTACAAAGAGTTGCTGGACTTGCAGAGCCGACTGATGTTGGTGGCTGGGCAGGCGGAGAAAGGCAAAGAAAATGTGGACCGTTTTATCATAGTATGTATCATGCTGCGTTCAGTGTTGAGAATATTGTGACCTGGAGTGTATGTACATGTATATGTGCACATGCATGTGCCTGTGTTTGAGTGTCTGTGATGCAGTAGCGTGTGTGTTCATTCATGCGTGGGTGCGTGCATGCGCGCACGTGTGTGTGAGTGTGTACATGCGTGTGTGTGTGTGTGTGTGTTTAATTTCTTTTCACTAGCTGTAACTAAGAGTGAACATCGTAATGAAAATCATTGTGATATCTTTCTATTATCCACAGTTTTGTCAACTTTTGTGTCAAATGGCAGTTTGTCTGTTAAAAGGGCTATTAAAAGGAATTTCCCAGCATAAATTACGATACATTTATGGTTTTGTAGCATGTAATTTACAATTTAAGTTTTCAGTGTGTAGACATCATCAATTTGAAATACTCAATAGCTTTGTAGATATTTCATAGTGGTATAAAGATTTTTTTTTTAAATAGAAGACCGTGAAACAGAACTTAAATAAATGTTAGCGAACTGCTTAGAGAAACATGGACAAACGAGTCACAAGACTAAACACGATGCGTTTAGACCTCTTAGGTCTTCCTCAGGCAAGGCACAAACAAATAGGACAATGAAAGTGAATGGATTTGTCACTTAGCTAACATGTGTTGTTGCAACTTTGTTATCAGTTCAATCAGTCTGAATGATTCAGTTTCATGATGAAAGCTGAGGATGCATTGGGGACTAATTCACGTTTCCCTTACTTATTTTTCGTGTTTCCAGGAATTCAAAAATTTACTATACTCAACGAAAAAAGTAACTGACCACTTTGATTCTGCCTTGTAAATAAATTAAAAAGCGAGAAATTGAATGGAATAAAATGTATTGGAATACTGCCAGATAAACAATTCGCGGTGAACTGTTGAATGCCCGTGAATAGCGTGCACACGGCTGCGCTGGCGAAAATGACAAAAGCAGCTGTGGTGCATCCCCCTTCACGCTTTTCACATGCACACAGTAAAAAAGCCTGAACTGTATTCGTTGTCTCACTCGGCAACTTTATCCATACTGTACCACTGATTAACACCGCACAGAAAGATGCCACGCTGATCCGAGAGTGAACGATGTCGTCTTGTTGGCATGCTGCAAGGCGGAGCATCGGTTGCTGCGACCGCAAGGCACTTTGGAGTAACAAGAATGACTGTTCGGCATTGGAATCAACGCTATGGGGCAACAGGCACAGTCGCTGACCTTCAAAGAAGTGGTCGCCCAAGAGTGACAACTGCACGACGGGATCGGTTCATCGTCATAACACATCTGCGGAACCGCTTCCAGCCCAGCACAGTGACTGCCCGCACTATCCCTGGGCTCAGGCCGATCACCTCCAACACTGTGCGCAATCGCCTGCGTGACAGAGGACTTCGCGCAAGGCGTCCTGCTAGGCGACTAACTCTACTGCAGCATCACCGTAACGCTCGTATAACATGGGCCAGAAGATACCAGCGAGCCACAAATGCTGAGCTGAACAGCATTCTGTGGACTGACGAAGTGAGGTTCACCTTATCCAGACCAGATGGCCGGCGAAGAGTCTACCGATTTGCTGGTGAACGCTTTGCTGACGCTTGTGTTGAGGAGTACGAATCCCACGGTGGAGGGGGGGTCATGGCATGGGGTGGGTTCACAGGTACTCATCGAAACCAGCTGATCATCCTGAATGGTGCCATCACTGGACTTCGATACAGGGACGAGGTTGTTAGACCTCACATCGTGCCTTTCCTTCAACAACACGGCCCTGGCCTGACCCTGCAGCAGGATAATGCCAGACCCCATGTGGCTAGAGTTGTTCAAGATGACCTCCATGCACGGCACATCCCCACTATGCTTTGGCCAGCTCGTTCCCCAGATTTATCACCCATTGAACACGTATGGGATGAAATCAAGCGTCGTGTGTATCGTCGACCTCACCTCCACAGACACTTCAACAACTCCGCCAAGCAGTCATTGAAGAATGGCAGAACATCCCTCAGGCCTTCATCCAGAGACTGGTGACATCTGTGCGACAGCGCTGTGCAGCAGTGTTGGCCAACCATGGTGGTTACACACGGTATTGAGACTGATCAGTCTTATGGAGCAACTGCCTTTTGTTTCTGTGACATTTGTTAACACACTTTCCCCGAATGAATTGTTGGAACTGGGTCTCGTGATTTCCAAGATGAATTTCTTTTTGTTTATTTTGTGCCCCGATTGTGGCAGATTCTGTTGATCGGTTATACATATCATTCGGTTTGTTGAAATAACAATTAAAAGGACAAATACTGCCTGGTCAGTTACTTTTTTCGTTGAGTATATAAAACATCCTGAATAGTTTGTATATGTGGAAAAATTGAAGACATATATCAGGGGTGGGATTTTTCCGCGGATCCGCGGATTTCCGCGGTAGATCCTTGTTCGTTCCGCGTAACAGCATGTCAGTTCCGCGGGAGTGATCTGTGTTTGGCGTCATATACTTTACCATGTCAGACCATAGCATTCCATGGCAGTTAATCAGCTCTGCCAGGCCGAGATTTTTTTGTGGCTAATGCAGTAATAAGACCATCATGTGACGTCCACACTACTTCCGCCTGGGAAGAAGCCGGTGTAAACATCCTGTTCCTCATTCACCCTCGGCCTCCTGCCTAACAAGGGGACAGCATGGTCAGGATGGGCTTGCTCCATACAACGGCGGGGCATGTCTTTCTGGACATGCTCCTGCAGCGGATGGCAGAGCTCTGGCCGGAGGAGGAGGGCAGCACCCCGGTGTCTCCTGCCGGGTAGCCAGAATGGGCATCTTTCACACCACTGCTGGGCATGCCTTTCTAGGCATGCTCCTGCAGCGGGCGGGGGTACCCTGGCTGGAGGAGGACGGCGCCGTCCCAGTGTCATCGGACTCAGGCTCCAAGACACACCAGGAGATGGACTCTCGCTTGTTCAGCGACCCATTTATACGACACCTGGGCAACAGGATCTCGCATCACCTTTCAGCTGCGGTGGACAGCGCAGCCAGGAGCCACTTTAACTGCCTGTTGGTAGCTAGAGTTGCCGTGCTGGCACGGTCGTCCCTCTCCCCAGCGCTTAAGGCAGCCTTGCGGTGCATCCCGGGCCAGGATCAGTCGCTCTTCGGCAACTATTCGACTGCTGTCATATCGCAATCAGCCGAGGAACGCAAGCAGGCAGCATCCTTGCGGCCAGGCCACCGCCACGCCCTGCTAGGCCCATTGCATTCCTCCCCTGCCTTCTCCAGTCCCATACCCTATCCCAGGCAGTCACCTTCCCACACCGCATGGCCCGCCAAGCGCCCTAATATCCCCAGCAGACACGGTCCCGGAGGTGACTGGGGGAGTCGCCCATGGGAAACTCCATCCTTATACTCCCATCTCGCTACCTACGTCTCGTCTGGCAAGATTGGGGTTCCAGAAAATCTGGGAAGCAGTCTTACTTACACTGAATTATGCTCGTAATGGGTTCCGACAAATGGCCCTAGCCTAGCGGATGACGCTCGCCTTGAAGTATTGATTTTTCTCAAGGTCTCGTCCTAGTTTTGTATAGTCTCGTTTCGCGTGAAGACGCGATACTTACATCCGCCATTTTCCCGTCGGTGCTCAAGGCAATCGACATGTCAGGAAAGTGTCCATTTTAGGATCTTGGGGTCAAGGTAAGCAGTACTGGTTGCTAGGATCCCCAAAACATTATTTCTATGTTCTATGTGCGAAAGATCGCCTCATTAGGCATCTATGGGCTCACAAACCACACACTCATGCTGACTATGGCCACAAAAGCACATGGCTCAGTATCTTAAATACACGCACATTCGTGTTCCTGTCTTTTCAAGCGGACGGGTAGGGAGAGTGGCACTAGTTCAACCTCTACTACCCCTCGCAACTCGGGCTGTCCCCTTTTGAGAACCCTCATACCTCGGGAGTGTGGGACGCTCAGTCAGCCCATCTCCACATCAACGTCCTGGAAATGGAAGCGGGCCGGCTTGCCGTCCCCGCTTCCAACCCCGACCCTCAGCCTCTCCCTCCATTCCCCCGCTTCCAACCCCAGGTCTTGCACCGACTTGTTCTCCTGCCCATGGACAACACTTCGGTGCCTTGTTGTGTCAAAAAAAAAAAAAAAAAAGGGGGGTAGGGGAAGGGGGCTCACTCCCTCAGCCTCCCCCCTCACCACCACCCACCCGAATAGAGGGCCCCCCACCCCCCTCCACTGTTGCCGTGCGGGGATTCACCCTCTGCGCGACACGCATAACGGGCCCCTCCTCCTCACTGAAGGGACCCACAGCAGGCTAACCCTCAGCCCAGTGGGGAACGGTGTTCAGGCCCAGGGTCGCTCACCCTCCCTGGTCTGGCCTCATTACATACACCTTCCCTCCTTTCCCAGTCCCCCACAAGGTGAGCCATTTTCCAAGGGGAGAGATGGCCGCCTGGGCTCATCTCTGTTCCTCCATCTGGCCTTCCAATTTTAGATAGGTAGTTCCTATCTCTCCTATCTTCTTCATTAGGCTCTCGGCTGGCTCCATTCGGGGCTACTGGGAATCCCGCACCCCAGGTGCTCCTCCCAGTCCTCTCTAGATGCTTCCAAGATGGGCAGATCGGCCTACGCCCAGGCGTATAAGGACCTCCCCGTCTTATCTCCCCGGGCCCATGAGGGCAGGGCGCTGGCCACTTCCACAGCGATCCAGCGCTCTGTCCTCTCACACCACATCCTGGAGGCAGCCTACTGGCAACCGGAAAATCCCTTCATAAGCCTTTTTTTAGGGATGTCTGCATGACCAGGGCTGATGGTTCTTGGGACTTCTTTTGCGGCTAATGCAGCCATATCTATTCTTCTGCTAACCCCAAGAACCCATTAGGGCACTAAGCCCTCCTCTGATTCCTTTGAATTCTGCTATGGTCTGACATGGTAAAGTATATGACGCCAAAATGGGGAGTTTGTATTATACTCCCTGTTTGGCTAGTATACTTACCATGTCAGACTCTAATGCCCACCCTACCTTCCCCGCTTGCGCTATGGTGCTCGGGGTTACCTTGGGCATAGGCCTCGTTGAATGAGGAACAGGAAGTTTACACCGGCTTCTTCCCTGGCGGAAGTAGTGTGGGCGTCACGTGATGTCTTATTACTGCATTAACCACAAAAAATCTTGGCCTGGCAGAGATGATTAACTGCCGTGGAATGCTATGGTCTGACATGGTAAGTATACTAGCCAAACAGGGAGAATAATACAAACTCCCCATATTCATGTCTTCAAAAACATCGGGTGTCATTTATCCACAAACTGTTTGAAATTCTTAAACGGCTTGGATTCGCAGTTAACTTGGTAACTTTCTCCTTCCGGTTTTGCGATCTTCAAAATGGCGACATGTCAAAGAGACGTCGTTTCACGCGGAGAAAATGTTTCCTGCAACAGTTCTTTGAAGAACAAGTGGAAGTGGGACTGGTTGGAGAGTAAGGTGGATGATGATGAAGTGATAGGCCAGTTCATAGCCAAATTTAATGCCTGTGGCCTTGCTTACTGCAATCTTTGCCGAGTGCAAATAAATTACAGTTCACGCGGAAAAGTTGCTTTGGTGGATCACATTAAAAGCAACAAGCAGAAGACAGCTCAGGATCAGCGGACAAAATTAATGCAAGATTTCCAGCTCCACACTTGGGAGCAGGACATCTTGCATTAATTTTGTGTGCCATTAGGTTGAAAAGGAACTCCTCTCATCTACACTTGGTCCAAGTTGTGAAACATAGTAAGTATTAGTATGGTTGATTTTTATAGCTTTTTGTGTAAAAAAAAAAAAAAAAAAAAAAACAATATTGGCTTTTTCCTTTAAAATTTGTTAATTTCAGTCTCAAAAGGCACCAGATTGTACAGAATTGAATGTAGCAACCCAAAATTTTCCGGGGGGGCATGCCGCTGGAACACCCCTGGAACACCCTAGACTGTTTCCTCTTTTTTCCTTTATGGAGAGTCCCACCCCCACATATATATATATATGTATGTTGTTTAATAAAAGGGACTAATACTCTTGTGTGTTGCTTGGCAGATCATGGAGAGTCTGATTCGCCTGGGAAAGACGTTTGTTCAGCTGTGCAGCGATGGATGTGTGCTGTTCCTGGACTGGAGCGTGGAGTTCCTGTGTGACAAGGAGCGACCCGTCTGCTGTGTGTCTGAGTTTGCCCAGGAGGGGAAACTCAAAGGACATCGCCGCTCGCAGCATGATGCATCTGCTCACAAGGGAGAGGATGTGGAGGTGTGCACAGTCATTCATTACTTGGTCTTAGTGTTTTCAAGTACTTGTATTTAACCAGCTGGGAAGAACCAAGGTAAAAAGAACCCCCAAAACTGTTCGAAAACTTGGGGGCTTTTCAGACAGTGGGTTTCCTTCATCGATGAAATGGGACAACATTTTAGGAAGTAATTGATGAAGAAGAGGCAGTTACAAACTTGGGAACTTTACAAAATATTGACATGTTTTGGTGTGTTTTTTCTGCTAATCTACCAGTAATACGACTATTGCATTGGGTGAATGAAAAAATTTTCTGAAAAAAAATTATTGGGATTTTTAAAAAAAATTTAAAGCAGTTGCCAAGATGAAGATGTTGGAATTTAGTGCTGATTTTCTGGTTTTTGATCAGCGTTGATCCTTTATGTTTTTTGTCATCCAGCTCAAAGTTGACACTACTTGAGAGACAGGCTGACTTTGGAGTGTCTGGAATCTAGTAAACAGTTAAAATCTGTTATGTCTTCATGGTGGACCTTCGTTTTCTTATCACAGTTGTGGAATTGTGGTGTTGCCTTGGTGTGCCAGTTTGGATTCCTTGATCAGAGAGCAATAACTCTTGTGTGCGAAACAACTTCTTGGCTGTGACTGTTTCATTTACAGCATGCCAGTATGTAGGTATAACAGCATTGGCTAGAGGCCTTAGCACACTGGATGGACATGGTGGCACCCTTCAGAGGGGGAACACTTACGCTGGTTCCACAACCGAGCAGTTACTGTTGTCTGTTGGGGTCTTGGCATGTGGTTTGACCGTAACTGATGCCACTGACGTAACTTGGGAACAGTGCAGGGTCTCATCTAGGGGGGTGACCATGACTTTGTCCCATGTGGACTGCTGGCACTGGGCTGCAATGGTGTAGATCTTGTTACAGTTGTGTACAGCGGAGCTGAAATGAGTAGCATCTGGATGATGAAACAGCCAAAAAGGAAGAAAGGAAAGAAAAGAATTATGAAAGTAACAGAACTAATTGTAGTTGTGCATCAGTGATAGTAACAGGACTTATTATAGTAGTGCATCATTGATAGCGACAGCACGAATTGTAGTCGTGCATCAGTGATAGTAACAGGACTAATTATATCTGTGCATCATTGATAGTTACAGTATAAATTGTAGTTATGCATCAATGATAGTTACAGCACTTATTATAGCTGTGCATCATTGATGGTTACAGTAAGAATTATAGCTGTTTATCAATGATAGTAACAGCACTAATTATAGCTGTGCATCAATGATAGTAACAGCACTAATTATAACTGTGCATCATTGATAGTTACAGCACTAATTATAGCTGTGCATCAATGATAGTTACAGCACTAATTATAGCTGTGCATCAATGATAGTAACAGCACTAATTATAGCTGTGCATCATTGATAGTAACAGCACTAATTATAGTTTCTGTATCAATGATAGTTACAGCACTAATTATAGCTATGCATCAATGATAGGTACAGCACTAATTATAGCTGTACATCAATGATAGTTACAGCACTAATTATATCTGTGCATCATTGATAGTTACAGTACAAATTGTAGCTGTGCATCAATGATAGTTACAGCACTAATTATAGCTGTGCATCAATGATAGTTACAGCACTAATTATAGCTGTGCATCAATGATAGTAACAGCACCAATTATAGCTGTGCATCAATGATAGTAACAGCACTAATTGTAGCTGTGCATCAATGATAGTAACAGCACTAATTATAGCTGTGCATCAGTGATAGTAACAGCGCTAATTATAGCTGTGCATCAGTGATAGTAACAGCGCTAATTATAGCTGTGCATCAGTGATAGTAACAGCGCTAATTATAGCTGTGCATCAGTGATAGTAACAGCGCTAATTATAGCTGTGCATCAGTGATAGTAACAGCGCTAATTATAGCTGTGCATCAGTGTTAGTTACAGCACTAATTATAGCTGTGCATCAGCTGACGGGGCTGTGTGGTGTGCACAGGAGTTCATAGCGGGTGTGGCAGCCTTCCTGGAGGCGTGTCAGAGGCAGTGGATGGACTATGTGGACCGGAAGCGTCAGGAGTTCCCTGCCCTGAATGTGTACACTGTGGAACAGCTGGTCTTCCTGCAGAGGCAGCTGGTCCGAGTGGGCACAGCTCCACTGGATAAGTAAGTCCTCTTTGGAGGGTCGCTTTTGATGGGAGAGTAAAGGGTTTTGGTGTCTGTGTGTGTGTGTGTGTGTGTGCACATGTGTATGCGTGTGCATGTGTGTGTGTGTCTGTGTGCGTGTATGTGTGTGTGTGTGCCTGTGAGTGTGTGTGTGTTTGTGCACATGTGTGTGCATGTGCACAGGTGCATGCATGCATGCTTGCCTATGTGTGTGTGTGTGTTGTATATAGTTCAAAGTTTCTTATTGCATTCATGAGGCCTTGCACAGGTGTGTGAAACCAACAGGTGTGTCTTTGATCGCAGACAGGTGTACCCCATGTTGTCCCTGCTGAAGACGGACTGCAGCCCGCAGGATGTGGAACAGGCGCTGCACGACGCCATGGATCGGATGGACCCCTCCCGCCACAACGTCCACCACCCCATCCACCCCAACGTCAGCAGTCTCCAGTCCCGGAAGAAGAGGCAGCGGAAGATGGAGAGAAGGAGGCAGCCTTTGTGAGGGACATCATGGACAACGGCTTCTCCCAATCCGTGGCTCTGCAAGCCCTGAGAGAAGTTGGGCTGAACGTGGCAGAGGGTGAGCTTTTGACCTTCTGCACACTAAATTTCAAAAAGGCTGTGCCAAAAAACATATACAAACGAATCACAAGACAAAACACAATGCGTTTTGACCTCTCACAAGACGAAACGCCACGTGTTTTGACCTCTTAGGTCTTCTTCAGGCAAGATACACAACACCCTTGCGCTGAATTGGATGGAGATAAGTGATTCCTCGTTCATTTTCATTGCCCTGGGTGTTGTGTACCTTGCCTGAAGAAGATCTAAGAAGTCGGAACACATTGTGTTTTGTCTTGTGATACGTTTGTCTACGTTTTTCAGTGGAGCCTTATAAATACTTTTTATAATTTGTTAAAATTTCTGCCTGCAGTCACCTCACTTTGCAACTAGACCTAACTTCTGTACACTACTTCAGTCAACACAACACACTGAACATGGTTCTGCTGTAAACTTCTGTACACTACTTCAGGCAACACAACACACTGAACATGGTTCTGCTGTAAACTTCTGTACACTACTTCAGTCAACACAACACACTGAACATGGTTCTGCTGTAAACTTCTGTACACTACTTCAGTCAACACAACACACTGAACATGGTTCTGCTGTAAACTTCTGTACACTACTTCAGTCAACACAACACACTGAACATGGTTCTGCTGTAAACTTCTGTACACTACTTCAGTCAACACAACATACTGAACATGGTTCTGCTGTAAACTTCTGTACACTACTTCAGGCAACACAACACACTGAACATGGTTCTGCTGTAAACTTCTGTACACTACTTCAGTCAACACAACACACTGAACATGGTTCTGCTGTAAACTTCTGTACACTACTTCAGTCAACACAACATACTGAACATGGTTCTGCTGTAAACTTCTGTACACTACTTCAGGCAACACAACATACTGAACATGGTTCTGCTGTAAACTTCTGTACACTACTTCAGTCAACACAACACACTGAACATGGTTCTGCTGTAAACTTCTGTACACTACTTCAGGCAACACAACATATGAACATGGTTCTGCTGTAAACTTCTGTACACTACTTCAGTCAACACAACATACTGAACATGGTTCTGCTGTGTCTTCTGTGGGGAAGGAACAAATATTATCCTCTTTGATTTATTTGCCTGTTGTCTGTGGCATTATTTTCATACCGCTCTTCCTCGCTCCTCTGTATACTAACACAGCCATACCCAGCCAGTACTGTCACAGCAGCAGAAATTTATCTGGAGTTTTCAACTGCTAGTCGATGTGAGGCTGCTCTTTGTATAGACACACTGTTGACTGAATCATTGCAGGGGTAAGCAGTGCATGTTCTGTTTGAGTATACTGAACTAAACGTCCCTGCCAACAGAGGTACTGACCTGCAGGAGTCATTTTAGAACTGGCGATGCTGAAGACCACTGATGCCACTCAGTGGTAGTGCAGGGTCTTCTGTTGTTGGTGGGTTCATGGCTGCCTGTGTCCAATACCATCCCTGGGATGAATCTGCCTGTGTTGTCAGAGGGGTTTTTTGTTTGTTTTTTTGTTTTGCTTTGTTTTTTGTGTAGGAATCGGGATGAGAAAGTTGTCCTGCTGATAGAGCATGGAAAAGTGGACTGCA
Organism: Conus ventricosus; assembly: GCA_018398815.1. Taxonomy (NCBI): domain Eukaryota; kingdom Metazoa; phylum Mollusca; class Gastropoda; order Neogastropoda; family Conidae; genus Conus; species Conus ventricosus. The sequence continues at coordinate 6,776,528 of CM031610.1, forward strand.
AAAGAAGTGTGTGTGTGTGTGTGTGGGGGGGGGGGGGGGGGGGGGGAGGGGGTTGCTGTTTTTGATATGGGAATACTCTTTGTGCTTATGTACATATTGCAGTGCATATGCACTTCTGATAAGTCAGTTGTAATGTTGAATATTCTATCATGTCAGAACTTGCAAACCACGACCAGTTGGCTTGCTGTGCATTTGGCACATTTCTGAGGCAGGTACCTTGAAGCATTTCAGACCTAATGAAAGTTATACGTATTACGGGAATAAGAGTTCAAGATAAATGAAAAAAAAAGTTACCACACACATATATATACCCTCTAAACTGAACAGTGTGGCTGCTACACTGACATTCTTAACAGTAATCTGACATGGTATCAGTCTGTCTGGGATGTCATTTTCAACAGGATTTAAACTTTTGGAAGAGGAGAAGTTTCCATCATGTAATCATAGCTGCCAACTGCTACGAGATCGCCGTAGTTTGCTACGCCAAGAGAATGCTTGCTATGACGCTACTACGATCATTAAATTGCTACGGCGAAACAAAAAATTTCGAAGATACTTTCGTTTTGTTTGGACAGCGCAAAGTAACGTCTCTATCGGTCTGTCGGAACTGCATTTCCGCTTTCGGTTTTACTGTAGCACGTAGATTTTTTTTTACAATTTGCCCTCTTCCTCTGCTTCATCTCTGTATAATAACATTTATAGATATACTAAGAGTACTGTAGCTTTAATGTGGTCCGTAAAACTGGTTATAGGCCTGATTTCTTTTTAGAACGCGCGCAAAATTAAGTTGCTACTTGTCACGGACGAAAATACTTTTGGTTTAGAAGATGAATCATTTCTTCTCAAACCCAGTATAAAGTGGAGTGTTGCCAGTGACATCTTCACTACATTGGCGGGTGTTGACCCATGTGTTATTTGTGTCATCCCGGGTGCGCTACGTCCGTGCATTTTGCTCCCATCCTCCAATATTTCTCTTCATTTTTTTTCTTTAAAACCTTCTTTTTCTGTTCTTTTATCGTTTTCCACGTGATTCATCAGCTGTGTCAGGTGCCACAGGGGAGCTGTTTTGTTACCTGTTGCCATCTTTGTTAGGCTAGTGGTGTGGCACTCATTGACGGACCGTCGAGTCGGAGAGATCTCCATCTCTGCTAGCTGGGCCCCTTTTCTTCATCCACTTCGGTGTGGATTTTGTGTGGAAGAGTCTTTCACCCTTCATCGGGTAGGAAAGTATTCCACTGGACACCTCTGGGATCCCTATCCCTGCCAGCTAGAAGAACCACCTTGGGTCGTCCCTGACCTGGAGTCCCTTCAGTGAGGACCGGCACGGTTACGGCTGCCATCCTTCATTGGACTGGGGAGCGAACCGTTTCTCACCTCGCCCACCCGCCATTTTGCTGCAGCTCCGGTCTTTGGCTGCTGGAAGGCCAGCATCCACGGACCCTGCAATCAGCATCCTGCGTCCAGGCACCAGTCGCTTTCCAGCTTGCGGACTGGAGGTGAACCTCGTCTCCTTTGCTGAGACACCTGCTTCACCTCGGACTGGAAGACCAGCCCACTACGAGCGTCACCCCTCTACAGGATCCACCTCCTTATACGAACCTCCTCGGTTCATGGACTCGGAAAGTTGAGTTCCATTTGTGTGTGGTGTGGGTGTGGGTCTGGCGTGCGTGTGCGTGGGTTTAAAGCCAGTCACTGATTCGTGTTTTTTTTTTTATTATTGTTTCTGTTTTGTTTTGTTTAACTCTAGTTGATTAGGTCCCGTTGAATGTAGCATTGTTTCTAATACTGTCTTTCTTCTGTTATTTTGCTGAATGTTTTTGTAGTGGTTTAGTGGGTTAGGTTGGGACAGTAGCGGGATCCCGGGATATTGGAGGGGTTTTGTGGTCTATTCAATTTACTTTGTCCCCTAAGTCAGTCAGTTCTGAACAGTGCCTTTCTCTTCTATGCCCATTTTTTTTCCTTTCTTTTCCTCTCTCGGCTATCTTTTCTCTTCTTTGTTATGACCCATACCCGTCTGGAGTGCTAGTGTGAGTGAGTGATTGTAATGTGAGTAAAACTATTGTCAAAACTTCTTCCTCTTGTGGTCTGGTGGTGTGAGGGATTAGAGTGATCGCTCCGTTTCTGCCACTGCACATTTCCTGTATTAGAACCCCCCCTGTCAGGTGTACTCACACGTGACACTACTGTCAAATTGGAAATGCTACTGTGAAAATTGTGAAATGCTACTGTAAGCCGCATGAGCAGGTTGGCAGCTCTGTGTAATGGATGGAAATCCATAGATTTGGGAGCCAAAGAGGTGAATCTCGAGATTCACATAAATCTGTTAAGAAAATTTGAGGGTATAAATATATGTATGGTAGCTTTTTTTTTCCTTAATCTTGAACTCTTATTCCCAGTAATGCGTATAATTTTCATTAGGTCAGAAATGCTTCAAGGTAGCAGCTCAGGTCTAGTTGAAATTGCGTGTGCAGAGCTCAGCAGTTGGCTTACATCATTCAAGTGATGCATTGTCTAAGGCTCTGAGTGAGAAAAAGAAAGCCTTTGCACGCAAAAGGACAAAGACTGTGGAGTCAGAAATTGCTGGAATTGTGCATTGAAAATGACGTTCCAGTATTGTTGAAAGACCAATGGAAAAGAAAAAAGAAACGATGGTGGAAAAGATCAGAGAGATTCTATCATCAGAATCAGCAAGGCTGCCAAAGCTCAACTGTGCGGTGACATCATTGAGTTTGGCTTCAACAGCAGGACAAGCTCAAGCTAATCACTTAGAGGCCTGCCTACCCATGGGCTTTTGGGGTATTGTACACCATTTTACACAGAATTCTTCTGAAATAAAAAAATATGCCAAGAAAAAATTCTAGCGAAGCTTAACTTTGTACACAACATTAGACGTTGCTTGAATAGTGAATCTGTGGACTGTTATAACCGATTGTTGTTTGTAGGGACTGGGCATGCATCTCTGTTCTATTGTTTGTTCTTAGTGCCATTTTTAGTCAGCACAGCTCAACTGTATTAGTTTCTGAAAATGTGAAACGTGACTAAACTGATAAACTATTAGATTTTAGGATTTATTGAAACTGCTTCAAAACAAAAATTAAGTACACCTGTTTTTCCAACCTACTCAGCCCCCTACCAACAAAATAGTTACTTAACCACGGAGTCGGCTGAAGTGAGCTCTCCATGTCCGTCCAACAACAGCCCCATGGACTCGCTGATACTGATGACTCCAACAGAATCAAACCAAGGCCACAGACATGAAGAGGAAATCAAAACTGAGGTCACCATGAGAGCAGGGCATGAAGGGCCACATGCACAGAGTTTGAGACTTTTTTTTAAAGCTGATCGATGAGAATGAGAATGATAAAGGTGAAGCTGCAGATTGCCATTCTGGTCTGAGACTGCATGACAGGGCTGTACTCTATGCTTACTTTCATAATATATCCCAGCAACAACCAGGCCCAAGAGATCCAGACCCCTGCAGTGTTGGTGAGGAGATTTGAGCAACACTGTCGGAGACGCATCCATTAAGTGGATGAAACTCGACCATGTGGTCCCAGTCTTCCCAATTGAGCCCGAAACAAACTCAGCTCTGGGTAGGAGCTGGTCAGGGAAAAAAAATCCCACATGACGCTGTAGGGAATCGAACCCATGACCTCCCAGCCAGGAATCTGCTACACTAACCACTTTGCCATGGTGGCTGGTATGTGTTTCCTTTTTATCAAAATAACAAATTTGAATGGCACTGCATCAGGAGTAGCTGCATCTGTTTCAGGCATTGCTTGGTGCATGAAGCATGAAGAAGACATGGATGAACTGAATGAAGAAGCATTGGAGAGCCAGGAAGAGGAGGAGGAGGAGTTGTCTGTTGAGGAGCAAGGGGAGGAGGGAGGAAGGAAGGAGGTGGGTCAGCGACTGAAAGCGTGGATGACCCGACCTCTGACGGTCACGCAGAGCGCCATTGATTGGCTGAACAAGATGGAGTGCAGGTAACAGTTTTCAGGTCTTTCTACATCTCCTTTTCTTCATTGTCAGTCTGCCATCCATCGTCTGTCTGTCTGTCTCCTCTTGTGTGTGTACGAGCACTGGGTGCATAAGTGTGTGTGTTTGTGTGTGTGTGTGCTTTTGCATTTTGTTATTTTCTGATTAGTTTTGTTTCTTCTGTTATTGGTTTTTGTTTTCTTTTGTTTTGGTGTGTATTCGTCATGATTATATAGTGTTTGGCGTCATATACTATACCATGTCAGACCATAGCATTCTACGGCAGTTAGTCAGCTCTGCCAGGCCGAATTTTTTGTGGCTAATGCAGTAATAAGACAGTCACGTGACGCCCACCCTACTTCCGCTGTAGGAAGAAGCTGGTGTCCGCTTCCTGTTCCTCATTCATCTTCGGCCTGCAGCCCAAGCAGGATAAGTCTTGTGCTCTGTCTCGCCTTTGCTTTGCCGTGTGTGAAGAATTGCTTGTTGTTAGCTTCTTTACTTGTTCAGTTGTGGCTTGTGCTAAACCCGGGTCCCCTTGCCATGTGAGGCTTTCGGTTGGCGTGCTTTAATTCATTCCCACGCTCTTTACGTTAGCGTGTTTTGATATTCTCTCTCGTCGATTTTGCCCTCGCGACTTTGTTTTTCTTCCGTGCCATCCAAAACATTTTTGGCACTTCGTCGCCGGGATTCGGAACTCGTTCCTCCTTGGAACTCATTCCTTCTCATCCATCCTTTTATCAAATCCCCCTCGGCGCGCTTTGCCTTTCTCGCACTTGTCTCGGCAATTTATTTCGACGATCTTTCTCGCCGGTCGTTCGGGCCGCCATCTTGCCCCTTCGCCGGTCGTCTCCACCATCTTGCCTCACCCCTTCATGCCTGGTTTAGCGGTTCAGAGAGTTTCTCCTCACTGCCTTAGCACCTGCCCCCTACCATATTGTATTAGTACGATCGAGCTCTTCTCGATCTAACAGTACTCATTGGTACTGTTCCCATCACGGGGTGATCGAGCTTTCTTTCCGATTTCTCGATCCCGGGGTATTCGATTGTCACTTCTCTCGATCGATCATTTGCGGTGCTTAGTACCTGCGTTTATTACAGAGTCGATCGAGAATACAGTACTCATTGGTACTGTTCTCATCACGGGGTGATTGAGCTTTCTTTCCGATTTCTCGATCCCGGGGTATTCGATCGTCACCTCTCTCGATCAATCATTTGCGATGCTTAGTACAGAGTCAATCGAGAATTTTCTATCCCTCGATCCACCGACTGTCTCCTCTTTGCGATCGTGTGTTCCATGATTGTTCTCCACCATAGCCCAACATGGTAAAAGGCAACGACGGGTCGAGCCACTCCACTATTCGGAAGTCGCTCCCAGCCCCGGAGGACCCGCTTGTCAATTCCTCGGAATAATCTGTTCTTACTACTGAAGAACGTACGGCCGGTGTGGAGGGGGGTTCCACGCAGGGGACACGCGGCCATCACTCTGATTCCTCCTCTACCCGACCGGCGGACGCACGATCGCTGCGTCTGAAGGCTATCAGGCAAGCGGCCACTATTTCCAAATGTTATTCATTCAACCTTTCTAAAAAATCTAAGAGCAAGGCTCCCCTAAAAGGGCCAGCCCGTTTTAAAAATTTCAATAGAAATTCTTCTTCATCGGCCGGCTTGCCCTCTCGCCTTCAGACGCATGCTGAGACACCTCTCGATCATGCTGCGTCTCGCGACCCTCGGTCCCCAGGGAACTTTGCTAAGGCGCGGACCAGCACGGGTGACGGCTCATGGTCGGAATCATCGCCCGTCACTCGCCAACATGAGCCTCGTGTCGTTAGCCTTCCCCCACTAACGACACGCTGACTCAATACGCTCTCCCCAACCGTGCTCAAGTGCAGCCAACACTCAGGCACGAGGAGCGTCAGCACTCCGGTGGAGGACTTATGGCCAGTCTCTGGTGGGACCCCCTCCACTGACCATAACTCCGGTCTTGGCCACAGGCATAGACTCGGTCGGATCTGTGTCGCCCAGACCCCCAACAGTCGACCCACCCCGATCAACTGTCGTACTTTCCCCTAGGGGTACAGGACTTTGGGGAGCAGACTTTTTCCGCTCCCCACGTGGGCAACGTCTGCAGTCCCGTTCCTCGGGGGGGGGGGGGGGGGGATATCAATCAGCGGGACCATGGGTAACCTACCCGATCCGACCCCTGTTACACAGGGGGCCGGCACGGATCACACCAGGGAGGTGCAGGAGGCAGTGCACTCCCCGGGGTGGGCAAGAGAGACCATGCTCTCTCGCTACCCCCCCCCCCCCCACCCCCCAGTGTCTCGGGTTACCCTGGCCCCCGAGGAAACCCTGCCCCAGGGCCGCCAGAGCACGCCGTACTCCTCGGGGACCGGTGGCTCTGTGCCCCCGAGAGGGACCAGTGGCTCAGATGCGACACGCAAGATGACCAGCTCCACGGTCAGATGTGGCATCCAGCCTCTCAAGTTGGCTCGACCTTGGTCTCCCTCCCTCTTGGGCACTGTCCGATCGGCGTTCCCCCTCTAGTCTGCCGGCCGATCATGGGGCCACCAGGGACCCGCCCTCGCATTCCCCCACTACTCAGCTAGGGTGGGACCCCCACGCACCCCTGCCGTTGCCTCCTGGAGAAGGCTTAGCGCACCCTCTCCAGGACCCCTGTTCCCCACAGTCTGAGGATGGGGTAGAGGAGTCCCACCCCCCATCTGGCGACGTGTCCATCGTTGAACGGTGGCACCCAGAACTTGTCGTTAGGGAGCCCTCACCCTCTGACAAGGTTCTTTCTTTAGCCAGGTTCGCCAGGCCCCCCCCCCCCCCCCCCCCCCCCCCCCCTCCCCCAGCCCAGCGATCTCGGCCAAAGATCATCGCACCTCAGACCCTCAACACTCTGTGGGAGAGGTCGGCAACTTTTGCCAGGGGTGCCCAGGCTGTCCCTCCGCCAGGGATTGATTTCCTCTCTACCCCTAACGCGGTCCCGGTAGGATCCTTCCTCAGGGACCCGCGGCAAGGCCATCATGTCTTCTCGCTTTTCTCCTCCAACACAGTCACCAGGGAAATTACCATTTCCCCGGCTGACTGCCGGCTTACTCCCAACCTGGCCCCCCTACCTCCACTACCATTTCTATCAAAAACCTGGTGGAGTGGGATCGTATTGCCAGAACTGGGGTCCTTCACACCACTGCTGGACATGTCTTCCTCGACATGCTCTTGCAGTGAGCAGAGGAGCTCTGGTCAGAAGAGGACGGCACTGCCTCAGTGTCCTCAGATGCACTCGAGTCTGAGCAGATTCTCGCTTGTATAGCGACCCCCTGATGCGATTCCTCATTAATAAGATGGCGTATCACCGTTCAGCTGCGTCGGACAGCGCAGCTAGGAGCCACTATAACTGCCTACTGGCCGTTAGAGATGCTGTGCTGTCACAGTCCAATCTCTCCCCGGCGCTTAAGGCAGATTTGTGGTGCATCCCGGGTCAGGAGCAGTCGCTCTTTGGTGACTATTTGACTGCTGTCATCTCCCACTCAGTCGAAGAACAGGCGGCGTCATTTGCAGCCAGGCCCCCTCGCCAGCCTCGCCCTGCCAGACTCTCCTTTTGCTCCGCCACCCCCTTCTCCAGACCCCAGCCTTATCCCAAACAGGCACCATCTTGTACCGCACGGCCTGCCAAGCGCCCTAATACTGCCTCTAGGCCAAAGCCGAAACTCCCCCAACAGAATTTTCGGTTCGCCCCCCCTCATGCGTTCTCCACCCCCCTCCAGCGAACTCCCTCCTGCCCAGGCGGAGGCGCTTCGCCAGGAAGTCGAGGAACTCCTCCAAAAAGGGGCCATCTCGGAGATATCCCATCCCAACCCGGGGTTTTACTCTCACCTCTTTGTGGTCCCCAAACCCTCAGGAGGATGGAGGTCCATCCTCGACCTCTCCCCACTAAGCAAGTTCCTCAGACCCACCAAATTCAAGATGGAGACCCTGACTCAGATCAGAGACTCCATCCACCATCAGGATTGGGCCACCTCAATAGATCTGAAAGACGCTTACTTTCAGATCCCCGTACATCCTTCCCACAGACGATACCTTTGGTTCGTCTGGCAGGGTCAGGTGTTCCAGATCAAGGCACTCCCTTTCAGCCTCTCCCTGGCACCCTTCCTTTTCACGAAGGTTGTCAAGGAGATGGCCTCCCTGGCCAGGCAGGAGGACATTCGTCTCCTGGTGTACCTGGACGACTGGCTCGTCCTAGCCCCCTCCCGGGCCCAGTGCCAAGCCCACACTTCCCACCTCCTGCGCCTGTGCTCCTCACTACGGTTTGTCACCAACCCCAGCAAGTGCGAACTCATCCCCAGTCAGCAGTTCTGCTTTCTGGGCATGAGTTTCGACACGATCTCCATGCAGGTCTCCCCGACCCCAGAGAGGTCCACCCGTATTCTGGACCTCATCTCCCGCCTCCGCCTATCCTCCCACACCTCCGCAAGGTCCCTTGCCTCCCTCGTGGGGATGATGGAGTCCCTCTCGTCCCTCATTCCCCTAGGCTGGGTCCCCAAACGCCAACTCCAAAGGGAGATCTGTCATCGTTGGTCTCAGACCTCCGACCGCTGGGATCAGACCATTCCCCTTTGGCCTTGGTTCCTTTGGGCTACGGAGGAGTGGCTCAGCCCTCCATTCTGACCCCCGGGGTTCCCATCTCCCTCCCAACCCAGGCCCTGGAACTCTACACGGACGCCTCTAACTCGGGCTGGGGGGCCCACTTGGAGAACAGTCATGCCTCGGGAGTGTGGGACTCGCACACTGCCTGTCTCCACATCAACGTCCTGGAACTGGAGGCAGTCAGGCTTGCCCTCCTCCACTTCCAAAAGCAGGTCACGCACCAACTTGTTCTCCTACTCACGGACAACACCTCGGTGGCTTGCTATGTCAACAGGGGGAGGGGCACGCTCCATCAGCCTCTCCCTCCGGACAGAGGCTCTCCTCCGCTGGTGTCACGCGCATGGAATCACCCTCCGCGCGAGACACGTTGCGGGGACCCACAATGTCTTGGCAGACTCCCTCAGCTGCTCCAGGTCCGTCCTTCACATGGAATGGACCCTCAGCAGGCTAACCCTAAACGCGGTGTGGGAGCATTGGTTCAGGCCCATGGTCAACCTCTTTGCCACCCGATTCAACCACCGTCTGCCAGTGTATGTCTCTCCCGTTCCCGATCCCCAAGCGTATGCAGTCGATGCTCTCTCTCTTCCCAGGTTGGGCCTCATAGCATACGCCTTTCCTCCCTTCCCGATCCTCCACAAGGTGATCAGGAAGGCGAGACTGGAAAGACCCAGGCTCATTCTCATAACCCCAGGGTGGCCGACCCAGTCCTGGTTTCTGGGCCTCAGGTCACTCACCCATGCTCCACCCCTCCAGTTGTACACCCGGTGGGACATGCTCAGGCAACCCCGCTCGGGTCGCCCTCACTCCAACCCCCAGATGCTCCGTCTCCACGCCTGGCTTGTGTGCCAGCCCAACTGCGAGCACCTGCCCCTACCTCCCGGATGGACAGGTCCCAGTCCGTCCTGAACATACTCGCGGGGGCGGGGGCCTCGCAGGACCTATGGGACCTAGCGACGGCCTCTCGCAGGGCAAGCACGGAGTCTCTCTACGACTACCGATGGGAGCGATTGGTCTCCTGGTGCTCAGACAACTCTGTTCCCCATGATCACCCTTCCAATATCCAGATAGCCAATTTTCTATGTCACCTATTCTCCTCCCTTAAGCTCTTGGCCAGCTCCATACGAGGCTACAGGTCGGCCATCTGCACCACTATTCGCCAACTCGGCGGACCCTTCTTTGAGAATGACTTCCTTCTCAGAGAGATCTCTAGGGGAGTGGCTCTACGTGAGTCCCAATCCCCTAGGACGGCTCTGTCTCCCTTAAGTTCCTTCCTGAATTCTTAGCTAAGAATCAGGAGCCGGGCACTCCCTCTCCCTCCCTCCCTCCCTCGTCATCCGCTCTCTGGCAGATATCCTAGGAGGAGGGGAGAGCGGGGAAGACATGGACCTGGCACTATCTCTAGGTGGCTTTCCAAGACGGTGAGATCTGCCTACGCCCAGGCGTCCAAGGATCTCCCGTCATATCTCCTTGGGCCCATGAGGTCAGAGCCCTGGCCACTTCCGCAGCGTTCCAGCACTCTGTCCCCTTGCACCATCTTCTGGAGGCAGCCTACTGGCGTTCAGAAAATCCCTTTATAAGCTTTTATTTAAGGGATATCCGCATGACCAGGGCTGATAGTTCTAAAGAGATCTCCTTTGTGGCGGCTAATGCAGCCATATCGGTTAACCCCAAGAACCACTAGGGCACTCGACCCTCCTCTGATTCGTTTAAATTCTGCTATGGTCTGACATGGTATAGTATATGACGCCAAAATGGGGAGTTTTTATTATACTCCCTGTTTGGCTAGTATGCTTACCATGTCAGACTCTAATGCCCGCCCTACCTTCCCTTCTAGCGCCAAGGTTCTCTGGGTTACCTTGCGCGCAGGCCTCGCTGAATGAGGAACAGGAAGCGGACACCGGCTTCTTCCTACGGCGGAAGTAGGGTGGGTGTCACGTGACTGTCTTATTACTGCATTAGCCACAAAAATTCAGCCTGGCAGAGCTGACTAACTGCCGTAGAATGCTATGGTCTGACATGGTAAGTATACTAGCCAAACAGGGAGTATAATAAAAACTCCCCATTTTAGTTCATGCATAAAATTCACATTTCACCGACTGTATTCAATTAGTTTTTTTGTTGTTGTTTTTAAATATTGTGTAAACATGATATGTGTATTTTCTATTTCTTTGTGTCTTTTGTGTATGTTTTTAGTACAACTGATTGTACATATGTACATATATATTTATACATTCTCCAAACTGGATAATGCAGCCATCTTTTATACTATTCAGACCATCCTCATTGAAATCAGTTCAGAATGACCCCAAATACTCTCTTTTTCAATGCCAGAAAATATGATCATGTTGAATAACCACTCAGCCCTGATGTGGCCCTCTGCGGTCGGCTGGGCTATAAGCAACATTATCTTACCTAACCACTGGCTGGCTGTCTAAGCTTGAATTAATTCTTTTCTAAAATCTTTGTTGACCTCTTTGTCATTTAGCCCATCTGCTCAGTCACTGTGGTCCTTCAGAACAGTCCTGAATTCCTGATGATCATATATCTTCAGTTCTGTGAACATCAGCAGTATCCCGTGTAGATCTTGCTATGATTCAAGTTCATTACAGTTGATTTGTGAGGGAAACACTGATGAACTAGGGTGATATTCTCGCCATTCTGCTGTGAACAGCTAGAGATGGTTCAAATGGGTGACAGAGCCGTGTCATGACAAGAGATACTAGGCGTGAAATGCAGGGGCGATTTTGAAAAACAAGATTTTGACAAATATGTTAAACTGTATGTGAACAGTGTTTGAATCCCTAACCTTTTCTTGTTGATTGGACGCTTAGGCATGTGATTAGTGCAAGAAGCTCACTGTTGTAGGACGGTGCGTTCTCGATTTGTATGGCAGACCAGGAGTTGCCAGACAGGAGGATAGGGTGCCTGGCTTTGGCCAAGTTGGATGATAATTTTCAACCATGGGGGTTGCAAAAGTAAAACATAATTTTCCAAGAAGACCATCGAGTGGTTGATGTCGATGTAGCACAGACAGAAGTCAGTAGGGATTCTGTTTCCCACAATATTGATTCTCTGTGGAAACCTCAGCCTCCCCAGGGGAATGAACTTGCCTCCGGCAACTGAATCCTAACAAAGAAGTTTTATATTATCAAATTATGAAATACAAAAACAAAAAATTGAAGAAAGGGGTTGGAAACGTGTACAAAGTAGAGGGAAAAGTGATTGAAAATGTTTGCATAATAATTGAACATGAAAATTGGAGAGAAAAAAATGCTATTATGTGTGGTAAAGGGGCACAAAAAAGTGAATTCTTGTTCCGTCAGTCTCTCCTTTGAATGAATGGAGTAGATGTGTGTGTGTGGAGTAAACATGCAAATGCATTGTGTGACAAGCCGCGTGTCAGACCAGCACTTTCTCTGCATGTGACCCAGGGAGGAGGACACGGGTCTGGGCGTGCTGATTGGTGGCCTGCAGAGTGTGTGGGAACAGTTCCTGAACACTGTGTCCTCCAGCGGCTCAGACTTCCTCAGTCTGCAACATCTGGGCATCTTCCTCACCTGTCTGGCTGCTCAAGGTGTGTGGTTTGTGTTGTGTAGCAATGCTGTGTCATGGCTGATGTGTCGTTGGTGAATGCTACAAGACCTCTATGGTTTCTGCTTGTGTTTGTAATCCGCTGTACTCAGTTTTTAAATTGTTACATGTTCAAGCAAATGTCTTGGATTGCGCTTGGTTGTGAACATGCTCTTTGATGATCAGGACACCCAGACCACCAAAAATAAAAAAATAAAAATAAAAATAAAAAGAAGCGAAGGGAGATAAGGTATGTCCCTCCAAGCCTCTTCAGAATTTTCACAGCTTTTCGGGGTGATCTCCCTTGAAGACAATCCATTTCCTATTTGTGAATAAAACTAAAAGAAAAATTGCTATGCTGCCAAACAAAAGAAACAAAACAAATTACAAGACAAACACAACGTTTGTTCTTCAATTTCATTGACTTGAATGATGCTTGTTCTTGCCTGAAGAAGACCAAAGAGGTCAAAAAGCTTTGTGTCTGTCTTGTAGTTTGTTTCTTGGGTTCAGCGCCATGCTCATTTTCATCTTAAGTTGGTTTCAGTGTCCACCTTTAGTATTTTTTTTCTTTTTTTAAGATTAGTTTTTTCAGTGTACATGCAGCAGATGTGTGTGTGTGTGTGTGTGTATGGGCGGGTGTTGAGGGTAAAGATAGTTTGTTACA
>CM031610.1:6794389-6818689 GCA_018398815.1 Conus ventricosus
GTCGCTGTAGATTTCGTTTTTTCCACTTCTTCCTTGGTTCTTTTTATGCTTTCTTCAAGTTCCTTTGTAGTTTTACTTCTGGCCTTGGCATGGAGTTGTCTCAGCAGTTTCTTTTTCTTTTCCAATGGCTCTATGCTCTTTACATGCTGCTGAAACTGTACTGAGAAATACTCACAATTGTCAAGAGTGATGTCATCAAGTGAAGCATAATGTCTTGCCAGCCGTTCATCAAGAGCATGGCACTCATCTTCAAGCAGGTCATGGTGTTTTTTGACAACACCCAGCAAGATGTGAAGGTAGGGAGGTGTCACCTGCTTCAGTTCTATGTCTAAAACTGGTTTTCTGATGACATTGTTGAATAGTTTGGCTTTTGATTTCATTTTTCCTGCACGCTTATACTTCTGATAGTCCCTCTTGATCTGACTGACCCTTCTCTTGCTGATGTTTCCTTCATTGTTCTCCGGGGGCAGCTGCATCTGTGTCTTCGTTGTTGTGCAGTACAGACACGGGTGGATCCCCTGTGCACCTGACAGTCCATACATTTTAGTTAAAAAGTCATAGTCTCCAAAGAGAAAAAGGCGAGTTTGTTTGGGCCCCTCCATTCCATGCTTTCAAGGTCTTCAATTTGCTTTGTAAGGGTCCAACAGTCTTCTTAGGTTTTTTAGGGGTGTCCTTACATTCAGCAATGGTCATAATGCATGTGTTATGCTTTGAATTAGCGTTCACCAGGTTTGCTATTTGAAGCATCATTTTAAATGATCCGCCTCCATGGTCACCGCCAATCTTGATCCAGATTTCGTTCTCTGGAATACTCTCATCATGCCATGTTAATCGGCCTTGATTGTCATAAGCATCCAGCAGTTTGGTGACAAATGCTGGGACATCCTTAATGCCTGCAGAAGGTGTTGGAACCAGTTCCATAATCCCATCGGGTCTCATTCCAGACCTCCACACTTCTCATCTGACATTCTACTTCTGCACACTGTGCTTTGACTTGTTCTTTCCTTTTTTCTGTTCACTGGCAAACTGTACCCCGAGCCTCCTATAGAACTGTTTTTTGCAGTCTGTACTTTGTCAAACTGAGGCCAAGTGCCGCACGAAGGCAGGACCTTGTTTTGCAGTTACAGATACTTGACCACATTTCGCTTCATTAAGAACCAGCTGTTGCGTACTTTGCTTGCCGTCTTCAGTTCTGTGCCCCGCTGTTTGGCCGCATCTTGTTCAGTGTCTCCTGATACATTCAAACGAATTTTTGTTCATTTCTTTTGCTCGCTTCTTCCTGAGTGGTGTTCGAGTTTCACTTGATGCTTTCCGAGGTTTTGTAATTTTTTTCAGCACAATCGGCTGTCCACCAGTTTGGCATGTGACAGTCATTTTATCACTGGACTGTGAGAGCTTAATGCGGGCAAGTTTTGTGAAATAAGCTTCTTCTGTGTTTGTCAGTGGTGCCTTCAGCTGACTCAAAGGCCCGAGGATTCTTTTTCTGAATGGAGACAATGCTTTGTCAATGCCAGTTGGAACGGTCTGCACTGATGCGCCTCTTGAAACTTTGGGTGGAGTTGATGTGCATCAGATGTGACACAAAAGGAAACTTGTTTTTTGACTGGAGATAATGCTTCATTGATGCCAGCTGGGACAGTCTGCACTGATACAGTTCTAGGGACTTTTGCCGGGGTTGATGTGGCTTCAGATGAGACAGAAAATGAAATATCACTATCAAGATCAGAGTTTGATTGGCACTTTCGTTTTGCTGGTTGGGAATACTGTTTGAGAACGGCAGATTTCTTTATCTTTTTCTCTGGTCTCCCACCTTTACTCTGCTGTTGAAAGTGAGCGCATAGCGCACACTGACTGACAGATAAACTGGGGTCAAACAGGTGCCATAATTTTGAGGCTTTTTCAAATTCTGCCAATGCAGGCTCTTTGCTGTAGTTGAATTTTTGCGGTTTATCAGATTTTCAAAGTTCTTGCACAAAACACACAGACTATTTTTGAATGTACTTCCTCCCTATCTTCCAGAACATTCACATTGAAGATTACATTTATTTCAGAAGCAACACTCAAACATGTTACCACTGATTTGTTTTTATCTTTCTTTTAATCTCTTAGACCTTTTCCCACACAGTCTACACAAGACCTTTAAACGTTCTAAATGTACAGTGAGAGAATGACCGTTTTGTTCCATAATCCTTTCGGCCACCCCACCCTTCTCTCTCTCTCTCTCTCTCTCTCTCTCTCTCTCTCTCTCTCCCCTCTCTCTCTCTCTTCTCTCTCTCTCTCTCTCACACACACACACACACACACACACACACACACACCCAAAAATAAAAAACACCCTAATGGTACTACCAACAGCACATTTTAATTGAATTTGCCGATAGAAATAGTAGTAGTGATTGGAAATGAAGTATTATTATAATTATGATAATTGTTTACTTATTACTGTTACTGTTATCGTAGTGTTATTTTGCTTGTAGTAATTATGTTATCCTCTACGTTTCCCTTTAATTGGCCTACGTTGCTCTACATGCAACCATAGTACATATAAAATTGTAGCAACAATGTAGAAATATGTGTGGTATACAACGGTGTAAATTACGACCCCTTTACAAATGCCAACTTTTCGTTCACAAAGATGCTTGCCAATGTTTGACCTACTTCGGCTTAAAAGAACATCAGCCAACGACGCACGCACGCGCAGGCGGTCGCAAAGTTCTGTCAGAAAGTTTTAAAAACATGCTTAATTATGGTACTCACAGAGCTGGTCGAAATGCCAGTTTTTGTCACATTCTCAAGTACTCACTGAGCTATTGCTGACACACAGAAATTATAGTCTAAAAACAACTGCACAGTAAATATAACTTAATGATGTTGCACAGGTCTCGAAGCGCCACACTCACACACACAGCAGTACAGCGTCTTCGCTGAGCGCGTCTGGAAGTGGGTGGCTGACTGGTTACTGCCTAGCTGGGGTCAAAAGGCAAAGCGCTGAGCGAACTTAATGCAGTTGCTCTGAGTGTACTGCGGCGCCGTGGGGGGGGCACAGCTTTATTTTTCTGTCCCATTCGAGACACTTAGTTATAGGGCCAAACAAACAAGCCTTACACATTTCTGACCCAAAAATTTTTGTTGTTGTAGTCCAAGCAGAGGCATGTATCAAACTTGTGTACTAGTTAAACTAGGGAAAATTAAGTTCCCAGAAAGTGATGACGTCATTCTTTCACAATTGTGTGTTTGTGTTGTCATTGTTTGAATATCGCCTGACCTCTTGTGTACAAGCATTCATGCCGTATCTACATTATCTACAAGAAAATAAACCTAGTCGAGTTTGGTATTAAAAGAATTGTCGGGAATTCGCCTATTCAGTCATCTCAAGAGCACAGATATATTACATTTTTCATGACAACCACTGATTATCAAACTAAGAGCCCCATTTGTAATGTCCGCTCATCAATGCCGAACACATTGCTGCCAGACCGGCTGTACACAGATGACATTCAGTTGGTCGAGTACAGCACGGTTAGCTGGCTGGTGGGGAGCAGCCTGCAGAAAACACCCCTTTCCTTGACCTGCATTCACGGCTTGGCCTCTGCAGCTGTGGGAGAGCTGTAAACTCCCCTGCCTCTCAGAACTAAGTGGCTTGCTCTGAACAGCCGTGGGAGGGCAAGCATAGGGAGTGCATGAAGAAAGGGGATGGGGTTTAGTTGAGGGTGGAAGGACCCCTGGACCCCTCTAGGATTTCAGTTGTACATTAAGATTACAGTATGCAGGTATTATGTTGGTGGTGTACTTGTACATCAAGATTACAGTATGCAGGTATTATGTTGGTGGTGTACTTGTACATCAAGATTACAGTATGCAGGTATTATGTTGGTGGTGTACTTGTACATCAAGATTACAGTATGCAGGTATTATGTTGATGGTGTACATTTGTGAATGTGTTGTTTGTACCACAATTATAATCGAGTCTGTTTTCTTGCATATTTATTTTCTTTTCGTGTTGTAGAGCTTCTGAAGTGAAGTGAAGTTCAGTGGATCATTATGATTGTTTACTGTTTCATTTGGATTTTGTCATACTCTACATACGTTCTATAAGAGAGAGGATGAGAGAGGACATCCCGTAACATTTCTGTAATTTGCTTTAAGCATAAGCTGATCACATTTGTGACTCCTGTGGTCTTAAATATTGTGTCTGTGCTCAGTTTCCAAAAGAAGTCATGTGAACGAAGTGTGGGGTCACCATTTACGGGTGGAACAGAGCCAGTGGTAACTTACTGGTCATGGACTGATGGTTTTGGCTTGAACTGTCGCGAAAGTGGTGTCAGTATTTGTGCGAATCTTTAGAGCGAAGGAGTCTTTTTTGGGAGGTAAATCTGGAATTCAGGAAACTGAAAGAGAGTGTTCCAGCAAAACAGGTCGGTTAACTCACTCAGGACAGACAGTTTTTCCCCCTTTACTTTCCCAGGGAACTGCCCATTTGTAAGGGTTAGTAAAAAATAAAAATAAAAACCCACTGAAGAAAACCTTTTTGGAGTTAGGTCTTTAAACTTTCAGAACTGGTTTGAAACACATTTAGTTACTTGGGATGAAAATAGAAAATTTCTTACCTTCATCTTTCATCTTCTAGAGCCAGGTAAAATATGTCGTATTTTTCATCTGAATTGACACAGGCAGTTGTCGTGTATGTGTTTATACGTATGTATAACCGATCAGAGACCTTCGTCCAAAACGTGTGTGCGAGTTGGGTTCCCGATCAGGGCCGTTCCGTCCGAGATAGTTAAGAGAGTGAGTCTTCTGTTTGTAGTGCGAGATAGTTAAGAGAGTGAGTCTTCTGTTTGTAGTTTCTCTGTTGGGAGATTTCTTTTTATCATTTTCTTGCTTGTTGATTTGCGTGATTCTTTGGTATGTTCCGGACAGGTGGACATTTTCATGCGGCGGGCGTTCTTTGGCAATGTGAAGAAGGTGCACTGCCTGGCCTTTGCTGACAGTCTGGATTACGACGTAGGAGAAAAAGCAGAGAAGAAAATCAAGGAGTACGCCACCATGGCAGGTGTGATGTTGAAAAGTTCAGAGTTAAGGAAAGACCCAAAATGTTAGACATCATGTGTGACCAAACATTAAATAGTTGAAGATGTAGTAAGGGGAAACTGGCTTCAAATTCTGCTTGATACTCTCAGTGTTTGTTATATTTCAAAGTGAAACAGCTGTTTGTAAGAAAGAAATGATGGTTGGTTTCTCATCCTCTTCATTGTTTCTTTTTTCTCACCACTATTGTTTCTGAATACTACAGTAGTAGGTTAGCATTTATGTTGATAATGAAAAAATGTCTGATAGACCTGATGATCTCTTTTGTGAGTTTTTGAACATGATTTGTTAAGATTTACAGTAAACTCTCTGATTCTGTGTCCTGACAAGAAAGAAAACGAAATAAGAAAAAGAACAGAAGATGATCGTACTTTTGTGTGGAAACTGCGTTCTAAAACATGGTAGTGCGTTGATCACGAAATATCTGTCATCTTGATCCCGGTCCTGCCTGGGAGATGTGGTCTGGCCTGGACTTTTAAGTCCCAGTTTGCTGCCTGCTGTCCTGATCTTGTTGCAAACTACATGGTTGGCGTCATATACTTTACCATTTCAGACCATAACATTCCACGGCAGTTAGTCAGCTCTGCCAGGCCGAGTTTTTTGTGGCTAATGCAGTAATAAGACCATCACGTGACGCCCACACTACTTCCGCCAGGGAAGAAGCCGGTGTAAACTTCCTGTTCCTCATTCAACCTCGGCCTCCTGCCTAACAAGGACAGGTTTTTTTTGCTCTGTCTCGCCTATACTTCTGTTTTTGTAGAGATTGCTTGTGTGCTTGCCTTCTTTGCTTATTCTGTTGTGGCTTACATTAGACCATGGGTACCATTGCCGCGTGAGGCTTATGGATGGCGTTTTGTTTCATTTTATTCACCTCTACGGCGTGACGGCTCACGATTTCTCTTCACCCCATTGTTCTCCATTCGTCCCTTACTCGCCGGGTGTGGGAACACGTCACCCTTGTAGTAACGTGTCCCCCGCTCTCTCATTATTCTCTTCCCCTTTTCCTTCGGTTTTCATCAATCTCGGCGCTTTGTTTATCCTCGCTAGCCATCTCGGTAATTCACTTCGACGATCGATCTTCGTCGGTTGCTCGAGCCGCCATCTTTATTCTCGCCATTCCAGCCGACCCCGGCGTGGTCGTCCTCGTTCGTCGTCCCTGTTCACTGCTATGGAGGTTTTCCTCCTCTATTATAAGCGCCTTCTTTTCCCTCGCCGCCCATCACTCGCCTCCATGGGCTGTCAGATCCTAGTCTTCCCCCCACTAGGCTCTCACATGCTCAAGACGCTCTCCCCAACCGTTCCCCTGTGCAGCCACCACTTGCGCACGAGGAGCGTCCTTTCTCCGGCGGCGGAGTTGTGGACAGTCCCTGGGACACCCAAACTGTTCATAACTCCGGGTCTTGGCCGCAGGCACGGCCTCGCCCGGACCTGTGTCGCCCAGACCCATGACGGTCGACCACCCCCTATGGACCGCCGTACTCTCCCCTACGGGTACAGGACATTGGGGGGCAGACCTATTCCACCCCCCACGGTCCACGGTCCCGTTGCTCCGGGGGGGGGGGGGGGAGGGGGATCTACCCGCGGGACCATGGGTGTCCTGCGTGATCATTACCAGGGGGTGGCCACGGCACCGCAGCCACTCCAATCTGCGCGCAGGCGGGTAGGGGGCTCGGTATCCATGCCCTCCACTGCTCCCCCTGTCGAACAGGGGGACCCCATGGATCCCACCAGGGAAGTGTACGGGGCAGTGCACTCTCTGGAGGGGGGTGGGGGGGGGGTGTTTCGTCACGACACGCTCTCTCACTACCCCCCCCCTCAACCCCCCCCTGGGGGTTGCAGGATACCCCGGCTCCCGAGGAAATTCTGCCCCAGGGCCACCACAGCCCGCTTGCCGCCTCGGGGACCGGTGGCTCTATGCCCCCGAGAGGAATCAGTGGCTACGTTCTGATTTACACCAGGACCTACTTTGTGGTCGGCTGTGGTATCCAACCTCTAACAGCTAGCTCAACCTTGGTCCCCCATCCTCTCGGGCGCTGTCCGACCGGCAGGACGGTCCTCCCCCTCGCCTTCCCCTACTTCCCAGCCAGGGCGGGACCCTCACGCACCCCGGCTGTTGCCGCCTGCTGAAGGTTCCTCCGAACCTCGGCAGGAACACAACCACCCAGAGTCTGACGACGAGGAAGAAGTCCCGGTGTCCTCATTGGGGGACCTGGATGCCCTGGAACAGTGGCGCCCGGACCTTGTCGTGAGGGAGCCCCCCCCCCCCCCCCCTCTGGCAACGTCCTTTCACTTGCGAAATTCGCCGGGCCGCGCCCAGCCCAACGTTCACAACCCTGTCCCCTAATACGCGCCCCTCAGGCGATTTCCTCACTCTGGGAAGGTCCAGCAGCGCGTGCCAGGGGTGCACAAGCCGTCCGTCCACCTGGGAAGGAGGCCCTCACAGCCCCCAATGCGGCCCCGGTCAGCTCCTTCCTTAAGGACCCCCTTAAGCCTGCTATTGCCTCCCTGTTCTCGGACAACCCCACAACCAGGGAGATGGCCATCTCCCAGGAAGACCTCCGGCTGATCCCCAACCTCGCCCCTCCCCACTCCGCCACGATCTCCAAGAAGCACCTGGCGGAGTGGGACCGCATGGTTAGGATGGGCCTGCTCCACACCACGGCGGGACACGTCTTGTGGACATGCTTCTACAGCGGATGGCAGAACTCTGGCCGGAGGAGGATAGCGGCATCCCTGGGTCCCCGGGTGACTCAGAGACAGACCAGGAGACGGACCAGGAGACGCAACCTCACCCTTTCGGCGACCCAGGATAAGATAATGTTGCTTATAGCCCAGCCGACCGCAAAGGGCCACATCAGGGCTGGATTTCGGCGACCCATTGATGCGGATGTCCATGAAGGAGAGAACAGTCATGGCATGTAGTAGATGTCCATGAAGGAGAGAACAGTCATGGCATGTAGTAGATGTTCATGAAGGAGAGAACAGTCATCACATGCAGTAGATGTCCATGAAGGAGAGAACAGTCATGGCATGTAGCAGATGTCCATGAAGGAGAGAACAGTCATGGCATGTAGCAGATGTCCATGAAGGAGAGAACAGTCATCACATGCAGTAGATGTCCATGAAGGAGAGAACAGTCATGGCATGTAGTAGATGTTCATGAAGGAGAGAACAGTCATCACATGCAGTAGATGTCCATGAAGGAGAGAACAGTCATGGCATGCAGTAGATGTCCATGAAGGAGAGAACAGTCATGGCATGTAGCAGATGTCCATGAAGGAGAGAACAGTCATGGCATGCAGTAGATGTCCATGAAGGAGAGAACAGTCATGGCATGTAGCAGATGTTCATGAAGGAGAGAACAGTCATCACATGTAGTAGATGTTCATGAAGGAGAGAACAGTCATCACATGCAGTAGATGTCCATGAAGGAGAGAACAGTCATGGCATGCAGTAGATGTCCATGAAGGAGAGAACAGTCATGGCATGTAGCAGATGTTCATGAAGGAGAGAACAGTCATGGCATGTAGCAGATGTTCATGAAGGAGAGAACAGTCATGGCATGTAGCAGATGTCCATGAAGGAGAGAACAGTCATCACATGCAGTAGATGTCCATGAAGGAGAGAACAGTCATGGCATGTAGCAGATGTCCATGAAGGAGAGAACAGTCATGGCATGCAGCAGATGTCCATGAAGGAGAGAATGAAGGAGAGAACAGTCATGGCATGCAGTAGATGTTCATGAAGGAGAGAACAGTCATGGCATGTAGCAGATGTCCATGAAGGAGAGAACAGTCATGGCATGCAGTAGATGTCCATGAAGGAGAGAATGAAGGAGAGAACAGTCATGGCATGCAGTAGATGTTCATGAAGGAGAGAACAGTCATCACATGCAGCAGATGTCCATGAAGGAGAGAACAGTCATGGCATGCAGTAGATGTCCATGAAGGAGAGAACAGTCATGGCATGTAGCAGATGTCCATGAAGGAGAGAACAGTCATGGCATGCAGTAGATGTCCATGAAGGAGAGAACAGTCATGGCATGTAGCAGATGTCCATGAAGGAGAGAACAGTCATGGCATGCAGTAGATGTCCATGAAGGAGAGAACAGTCATGGCATGTAGCAGATGTCCATGAAGGAGAGAACAGTCATGGCATGCAGTAGATGTCCATGAAGGAGAGAATGAAGGAGAGAACAGTCATGGCATGCAGTAGATGTTCATGAAGGAGAGAACAGTCATTGTATGCAGCAGATGTTCCATCAAGACTTAAAAAAATGTTGTACCTCAGTACCAGGACTGTGAAGAAGCAAGTGATACGCTCTTTCAGGCCTACTACCTCATCTGGTACCAACAGAAGAGCCTGGAGAGAAACGGCAGCTGCCTCATCACGTCCCCCCCAACGACCCCAGCGGTCAGGGGAATAACTGACTGACTGACCTCTTCTGGACCTGCTTGATGCCTCACTGTGCCTCCTGAATGACTGTTTTATCGTTATTTCTGGGTTTAAACTTCTCAGTTTTCATGAACTTTAAAAGCTGCACACTCCATTTCAGCCTCACCATTCCTCAGTGTGATACCATGACACTGAAACTGCTATGGTTTGATGATTGGTGTGCGACCTCCAGACAGAAATTTTAAAAAAGTTTACCTGACTCTGTCTTACTAATTATTTTGATAATGTAGACCTGAGTGTTAATTATTAGCCACACTTGAAAAAGCTTGGAGCTTAAAGTCCAAACTGACCTGTGGTGAGAAAGAAAACTTGATTCCAGCCACCAGCATGCAGTAAGTATGAACGCCAGTGCAAGCAGTAAAAACCTGGGAGCTGGAGGGATGTTTCTGCACTTCCACAGTCTCATACACGTTGTGACACTACAAATAGAATAGTAACACCCAACCATCAATCATTTTCAGTCATTTTGTTTCTGATAATTTCTGTATTATTTTTGTTAGTTAGGAAAAAATATTTTACTTATTTTGAAAACAAAGAGGAAAAGTAATGGGGGAAAAAAAACGTTTGTTCTTGATCCATGTCTTTGAAACTGAATCCAGTGTTCTCTATTCCTGTACACTAAACTTTGGAGGGGTGCTTAGTGATCCTCTGGGCCATTATTTCAGGAAGGAGGCGCATGTCCTCATCTCTTCTCCCCTTTAAGATGAATGTTTTAGATTAGCACCTGTTATATGAAATGTTTAAAGTGTATCGCCAAGAATCTGAATTCTTTCAAGGAAGAATCCAGGGCTTTGAGAAAGTTATAGAAAAAGAAAAGAAGCAGCAGTCTTTTGTTTTTCTTGTAAGAAGGTTTTTCCATGTCTGTGTACATCCATGTCTGCATGTATTCTTTCACCAGGTAACCAAGCCTACCAGCTTGTAGTGGTGTGCACGACGGAGAACGAGTTCCGTGCCCGTATTGTGGCCTCACTGGAAAAGTTCCGTCGTCCCACCCCCTCTCCTTCTCTCCACACACCCAGCCAAGTGCATGCATACCTGCGATCTCGCTTTTCAGCCATCTCCAAGAAGGGAAATATCACGCCGGCCTCCATTCTGGATCCAGAAGGGTTGGTGGTTGATTTGGATGAAATTTTGATAATGGAGGTTGTGCATTACAGGCCAATTCTGTTTGCTTTACATTTGACTGCTATTTGCTGCATCTGGGGTTTTTTGTGTTTGTTTTGTTCTTTTTCTTTTTGTTTTAAATGAATATTCATTTATTTTCAAATGAAAAATAGAATCACAACACATCGGGATTTGAATGGCAACAAGTGTGTGCTTATGGTGTGTTTGAACAGATCTAAATTTCATATGCGGTAAAGGAGACAAGTTGCAAATATAGAATAAAACATAATGCAACTAAAATAAAGAAAGAGAAAGGTATCAGAAAATTTAAAGAAGGAGAAAGAGAGAACAAGAAGAGGAAGAAGAAGAAGACATAATAGTTTAGTGTATGCAAACATACTGCTCACAACATCAACCTTAATTTAGGCATTGAAAGAGAGAGGAAGAGAGATGTTGCTGTATCTGTTGATCTGCTACACAGCCAGCATGCAGGCTGCTCATACACACAGGTATGTAAATAAGGGGTGGGGGTTGGGGAGAATGTGTTCAAGATGGGGAGGCTTACAGAAATGTTTCAGCCTCACTTTTTTGGAAGGCCTGGGTTTCTGATTGTAAATCATCATTTATTTTGGCACTATCGCCATCATGTACATGTAAAAAAAAACCATTGATGTTAAGTCACACTGGATCAGAATAATGTGTACATTTAATAATAATGAATATGAAAGGAAGAAAGTACAATTATTATTTTTAAAATGAAGGGAATCTCGAACTGGTTAAACTCACACGCGCATGCACGCATGCCCTCACGCTTGTAGCAGACACATCTCAGACCTGCTTACCTTGGATTTTCAGTGCAGTAAATTACAGTTTGGTAGGCCTCCTTCCACCATGGTGACACTTCCTCACTCTACAGTCCACTTCACAGTTTGCCAGAACTAAGCTTTCCAAAGAACTGAAGAGCTGCTGTCATTGTCTCACTGAGCTAGTGAGAATGTGCTGGGTCTGTTCACTGTGATAAGTGCCCTCTACAGTTGTCTTGTTCACAGTAGTCCTGAGCTGCTGTATCTGTACTGGCCAGTTGTGTTTCTGAATGGCTCTGAGCAAAGGGGGATGACCAGAATCCATTGTTGATGGACTCACTATCGTTTCAGTGCAAGACTCTATGTGGAGGGAGGTCACGCAAGGAATCTGAATGTACTGGGTTGATGATGGATTCCCCTGTATTGCCCAACAGATGAGTAGGCAGGCAGGTTATCTGCTGATGTGGGTCCTCGTGTGGGAATGAAGACCAACTCCTGAGGCATAAAGTCGTCCACAGACACTGCCTAGAATGGAGTTTTTCAAAGATGGGTCCTGTTTTCTGGGATTCCTCTTTTCCTGGATGGCGGTTGCTCTGTTGCACTCGAATGTCTTTGCGCCCAGGGTACACAGTTGCTCTCACTGTGTTGTGTCAAGGGCGACATCATCCCAGGAAGCAGTGTTGATGTTGCAGCTGTTGAGGTTGGCCTTCAAGGTGCCTTTGTATCTCTTGAGAGGGCTTCTTTGGTCACGTTGTCCTTCCTTCAGTTGTCCATAGAGCAGCATCTTTGGAATTCTGCTGTCCTCCATATGAGCTGCTTTTGATGAGTACTGAGTTACTGAAAGTGTAAAAGGACTACAGACATTTTGCAATGTTTCCTCTGAGGTGGCACTTTTTTTTTTTTTTTTCTTTTTTTTTTTGCTGCCCCAATCTCTGCGCCACCTCAGAGGCAGTGCTTCCATGCCGCTCATTCCGACACTCCGTCTACAGCCCCAGCCTGGTCGGCCCTGCCGCAGCCCCAGCACCGGCAATCCACAGGGAGCAGTCAATGTCAAGTCATCAAGAGGCAATCCACCGGAGGAGACACTGCACTGCTGCGGAGTCACTTTGGTGGTGTTCAGTGGCGCCTGTTCTGATCTAACATACGCAGGACACCACCTACTAAGCCCCCTACTGACAACAATAATTGCTTAGTCGCGGAGCCGGCATGAGTGAGCTCTCCCTCCAGAGGGTGCAACCACATCCGTCCAACGGCAGCCCCCATGGATTCGCTGATACCGGTGACCCCGACGGAACCAAACCAAGGCCACAGACGTGGAGAGGACATCGAAATTGAGGTCACCATGAGAGCAGGGCATGAAGGGCCACAGAATTTGAGACTTTTTTTTTTTTTTGCTGATCGATGAGAATGAGGATGATTAAGATGATGCTATAGATTTCCATTTCGGACTGAGACTACATGACAGGGCTGTACTCTACGCTTATTTTCATAATATATCCCGGCGTCAACCAGGCCGAGAGAGATACAGGCACCTGCAGTGTTGGTCAGGAAATTTGAGCAACATTCTCAGAAACGCATCCATTAAGTGGATGAAACTTGACTGTGTGGTCCCAGTCTTCCCAACTGAGTCCACAGCGAACTCAACTCTGGGTAGGAGCCGGTCGGGCAGAAAAAACCCACATGACTCTGATGGGATTCGAACCCACGACCTCCCAGCCGGGAGTCCGCGACGCTAACCACTTCGCCATGGCGGCTGGTGAGGTGACACTTTTCAACCACCTGGTTACATTTGGTACTTGACGGTATGACACGTTTCTCTCTAAGGGTGAACAGGTCTGCCTCACTAAGTGCCAGAACAGTAGCAGTTGATTGCCACACACACAACTGGACACAAAGAAGAAAGTCATCTGGAAGCATGCTGAAGCATAAAAACTGTGCAGTGTAAAGGAAAATGGGACCACTAACCCGAAAGGTTCTTGAAGAATAAAAGTGCACTGAAAATCACAAGGAAAATTAAATTGTTTAGATTAAACATGGGGTGGTGGTTTCTCATTTCTGGTTGCTCTGCATCAGTCTGTCACGCTCTTAGGTATCGGTGTCATGCAAATGCTTTTGATTTGTGTTATAGCATTTAATATTATGATGGTAGCGTCATTAGTGAAAGAAACTTGCCTGAAACCATCAGCTCTGGTTTGGTGGAAGTCCCTGAAACATGATTTATGATGGATTTTATGAATGTCATTAGCTTTACCTGCATGACATGTTTTAATTTAGAGACACGGAGTGTTGGAATGTGTGTACACAAGGTAATCATTAAATTCTCATTTTCTTTCTTACTTACCTGTCCAAACATTTCTGTTTAACCTTCATTGTCCTGTATTTCGTATGACAGAAGTCACCTAGACTACTAAGTTTATATTGGAATTTGCTGCCCGAATTGGGGTACCAACTTTAAAAAATTGTAAAAAATAAACTAATGGATAAAAAGACTTCAAATTTTCAGCAAAAATCTATGGAAAGCTGAACTTTGGTTTGCACTGGTTATTTTAGGGGGATGTGAAAATATTTTTATGGCTCAACACTCACTCACCTGATTTTACCTGGAAAACACACCTACATCAGTGAAATAGATGATAGACAGGCAATACAACACCCATCAACTTTATAACACCTACCTTTTTGGTGGCAAATGGTCAGGTTCACCATCTGAAAAGAACTGATGGGTGTTGTGAGGTGTTAGTAGTTACACAGGTAGCTAGGAATATACGTGAAATTTTTGTGACGTTTTTAAGTCACATAGCAGTTACATAGCAGGAAAAAATAAAATAAAAAAGATAGCAGGTCAAAATCATACCATATTTACTGAAAGTGTATTGGAGTGCATGCTTTTTGATCTGCATGAGTTAGTTTGTGTTTGTGAGAAAAAGAATTCCTATGACTGATAATATTTCTAACTATATGCAGGTGTTAGTAGGAAGGAAGAAAGGCAGGCATCACAACACAAAACAACACTCAAATATTTTTGTTGTACTCACCATATGGTTCCAGATGTAATGAATTATATAATCCAAATATGATCACACACAAACAACACAGTCACTGGAAATATTTTTGCTTTTGATCACTTTTGTCACACACAGATCACTGACATGAAATTTTCTGGAAGACCAGCAGCCATGCGCGTTTGTCTTGCATACCGGTTGGTTTCCCTGACCATGAGATGGAATGCGTCCAAAGAAAAAACAAGTGAAAAATAATCAAAAGGTGTTCGAAGATTCACTTGTGGACGTGGGGGGCCCCTGTATGCATCAAACACACGAACTTCAGTCCGAAAGTCATTGTTTGACCACTGCGATGACTGTGCACATCCACCGACATCAGAAGCACCTGCGTCACCTGCGTCGCCTATGTCCGAGTCACTGTCACTACTCGCATTCACTCCTTCTGCAACTTCAAAGTCACTGTCGCTGTCGACAGAGTCAAGATCAATGTCTGATTGATTCCAGTCGTCATTTTCGGTCAGAAACACATTCATATTGAACATTTGGTCCACAGTCAAGCTCATGTCACTGTCACTGTCAGAGCGCGACATTTCAATCGTAGTCGGAAGTCGATGGGATGGCCAAAAAAATCGATTAAAAATAAAACGGGGTTCACAGCGTTTGGGAAAGTTTGGGAAGGTTTGGGGAAAAAGATGTTATTTTCCAGCCCTGGAAAGTCTTTGAAAAATAAGAAAACATGAATATGGTTTGTGAAAGTTTGTGAATTTGGATTTATGTCACCAATATAAGAAATCCACTTAGAAAACAAACGGGGACCATGAAATTTTAACATATAAGAGGAAATATCTATAAAATAAAAATAAATGCGATCGGATGAACCGCAGCGAATTGAGCAGAAACAAACTTTCGATTTCTAGCGTAACGCAAGTCACTTCCCTTGGAATATCCGGGTCTCTCCGAGAAATCAAAATGCCGGGCCAATGCGTTTTCAGCGAGCTTTGGCTAAAAAATCCGTGTTATAAACGATGGCTGCGGAAAAATGCTGGCAACAAGCGTCTGCATACTGTGCAGCATACAGAAAAAACATCGATATAGGATCGATGGGTGAAGGAGCCCTCATCAGCCATAATGGCGGTAAGTTAATACAAAGCTACTGGTCCTGATGGCATTCCTGCAAGCTCTTAGAATTATGTGCCAATGAATTGACTGGGGTATACCAACTACTTAACAAACTTCACTGGACCAGGGAGTGGCGAGATGCTAGCATTGTCCCTTTATTCAAAAAGGGTGACAAAACAAAAGCAGAGAACTATAGACCTATATCTCTTACATCCATATCAGCAAAATTACTTGAACACATAATATATAGTAGCATAATGGACCATCTTGACAAATATGACTTCTTAAATAACGCCCAGTATGGTTTTAGACAGCGAAGGAGTTGTGAGACTCAGCTTATAACAACTCTCAATGATTTTAATAACTGTCTTAACAACAGACAGCAAATAGATGCAATTTTATTCGACTTTTCTGAAGCCTTTGGTAAGGTTGACCATGAGGGCCTGCTGCTTAAATTAGAACACATCGGCATTGGCGGTTCTTTGCTAAAATGGGCTAGATCATTCCTCGTTGGGAGAACGCAGAAAGTTGTTGTGGAAGGGTCGTCATCCCATTGTAAACCAGTCTTGTCAGGTGTACCACAGGGAACTGTTCTGGGGCCCTTGTTTTTTTTTTAAATTTATATAAATGACATAAGTAGAAATCTCTCTCCTGGAACTACTATAAGGCTTTTTGCAGATGACAGCTTAGTATATAGAACAATCAGAAGCAAGAATGATACACGCATTCTACAAGAAGATCTAAACGCTTTACAAGAGTGGGAAAGAACTTGGAAAATGGAATTTCATCCCCAGAAGTGCCAAGTGTTGTGTATATGTAATAAACGCTCACCAACTAGATCAGAATATTCTATTCACAATACTATTCTTAAAGAAACCAATGCTGCAAAATATTTAGGCGTGATTATGGATAGTCATCTCAAATGGAAAAAAGAACATTACAATTTAGTATGTAAGAAAGCAAACAACATCTTAGCTTTCATATACAGGAATATCAACGACTGCCCCCAAAAGGTTAAGGACGACTGCTACAAAACACTGGATAGACCAGTACTGGAATATGGTTGCTCAGTCTGGGATCCTTACCATCTAAAGGACATTGACAACCTCGAAAAGATTCAGACGAGAGCAGCCGGGAACCATATCAGAGAGAAAGGGAATACTAGGAAGAACATGAGGAAATTAGAATGGAAACCCTTAGAAGAGAGAAGATAAGATAATGTTGCTTATAGCCCAGCCGACCGCAAAGGGCCACATCAGGGCTGTCACCACGTTAAAATCAACTCACAAGTCATATAAAAAAAATATTAAAAAAAAGAAAAACGAAAACACATACATCTCTTTAAATGACATCTTCTAGAAACGCACCAGAAACTTTGTTAAAAATCTTTCTTCCATAAAATCTTAAATCAGATGAAAAATGTTAATCTCTCTCAAAAACTAAAGGATCACGTCAGGCGGGACATCCCTGAACAGGATCTTCATGGATTCCGCTGTAAAATGTTTGTGTCTCACATCGTGCAAGTCCCAACACTCTAAAAGAACATGTTTCATTGTGAGTGGCACATGACATGGAATGCACCACGGAGCTTCTTCACTCTTTAAAAGGTAGGAATGGGTAAAATACGAATGGCCGGTGTGCAGCCGGCACAGAACCGTTTCCTCTTTACGACCACCAGACGTAGATGGGAGGAACTCCCAAGGTCTGGACGGATCTGAAAGAGTTTGTTATCCATCTGGGAATTCCAATCCTCCTGCCAGAGGACTCTGACATAATCGTTAATTTTGGGTTTCAGATCTGAGCAGGGGATATGTTGGACAATTTCTCTCTTGTGGCATTCTTGGCTAAACGATCAACCGTTTCGTTCCCTCCGATGCCAACATGACCAGGAACCTAAGCAAGAATAATGTTGTAACCATCTGCTTTCAACTTGCTAAAAAATTCAGAGAAGAGAGAAGAGCTTTTATCAAACTTAATACCTTCTTCAAAGGCAGAGCTAAACTAATTGATATCCCAATGGAACAACTAGTACTGAATAAAAGTAGCACCAGGAGTGGCAGTCAATGTTATACCATACCTGCAAATACCTGCAAATATTGACAGCCATTTACATTCATTTTATCCTAGTTCTGTACGGCTGTGGAACTCGCTGCCGGGTGGCATCAAGATTGCCACAAATGCATTCTCATTTAAAAATCAAATTGATAACGACAGTCGAGATCTGCATATTGACTGATTTTTCTATTTTAAGTTCCCCAGATGTTTTATGGTTACCTGGGCCTGA
Organism: Conus ventricosus; assembly: GCA_018398815.1. Taxonomy (NCBI): domain Eukaryota; kingdom Metazoa; phylum Mollusca; class Gastropoda; order Neogastropoda; family Conidae; genus Conus; species Conus ventricosus. The sequence continues at coordinate 6,812,242 of CM031610.1, forward strand.
ATCTGGCCATTGCTTTTAACTTTTTGAATATCGTGTGTGACCCCTTGTTGCCAAATTTTGCTCTAGGGTCCAATAGGCTGAGTCGCACTTTACTCTTTTTTTTTTTTTTAGTGAACCAGTCTTTCAGGAAGATTAGAAGAAGAGGAGAAGAAGTGTTCCATCACGCAGGATCACAGGTCACATTCTCTTGGCCACAGGAAGAAAAATGAGACGAAGTCGGAATATGATTTTTGGTGAACCTTTTGTTTCAGTAGTTAGCCAAGCTGTCCAAACGCTCTCCCACCAGCCGTACCTCAACCTTCTTGTTTTTTTACGTTGTTCAGGTTGACGTTTTTGCCCATTAAAAAAAGAAAGGAAAAATGTGTGGCTGTGAATGAGTTAGACAAGGTCATTGCTGAAAAAACTGGAGGAAAGTAGAGCCAGAAATTCTGCTGCCCATGTTTGAAATATGTGTGTCAGTTCTTCTGCATTTATTTTTAAATGAACTTGTGGTCAACTACAACACATTGACTGCCTTTGGAATTGACAGTTGTAATTTTTATGACATGTAGGACAGAATCCAATGATTCATTTTTCAAACAACGGCAGTGCACTGTGGCCGGAAAAAAAGGAATATAATAGTCTACATTTTCTTTGGGTCATTGTGAACAGACAGTGATAAGGCCAGAAGATTGTGTGTGATAACGAGAAACTGTTCAATTAAAAGGTAATCTGTCTGTTGTGTTTGTGCTTATTTACTTGTCCCTTTTATCCACTTAATTTCAGTTTTAGGGCCGCTTAAAGGTCTTTGAAAAATCCAGAAAGTGGTTTGGAAAGTTTGGGAAAAGTTTGGGAATTTTGGGATGCTCTTAGGCTATGAACCCTGTAAAAATAAGCCACAAACCGCTTTTGCATATGGCGCTGAGAAAGGTAGGAAAGACCCGGATAACGACCGGTTTGTCTTATTACTGTGGTCAACCCAAATAAGGGAGGCACACCGAGACAATCAGCCAACTGAGGAACGGGCGGTACAGGGCGGATCAGGAGCCTGACGGGTCGGGCGGAAAAGGGCGGAACGGGGACAGAAAGGTTAAAATTGTTAGAAAATGAAGATGGCTTCTTAGTGGCTAACAATAGTCAGGTGGTCACCTATTGGTCATTTGAAAAATCAAGAGATCAGTGGCTCACTGAAATTGTAGAACTGCCCTTTGACCAGTTTCTTGGCATTCAATTACCAAAATAGCATTTCTGAACATTGTTCACATCATTGCAAGGGTGCGTTGACATTCTTACCTGCAACAAGAAGGAACTAGAGATCAGACTGATGAAGTCTGGGACCTGTCCTTGAATATGATTGGATGGCGACACAGTCACCATGACTTTGATTTACCATGCTTCTTATCTTTTCTTTTCTGACCCAGGTCATCTCTAAGATTTGTGACAGCGAAGTCATTTAAGTGGTACTCGCTAGATATACGAATTCCATACATGACTGTGATTTGTGTAATTGGTACTCGCTAGATATACGAATTCCATACATGACTGTGATTTGTGTAATTTTCTATGTTTATGTTTTGTCAAAAAAGATTTCATGTGGTCTGCTCCCATTAATTCTTTCTTGCCAGCACTGGTTGAAAATATGTTCAGTGTTGGCTATTTGTGTTGATGGAATTTTGGCACTGTATATACACAAAGATTTATAGGGCTATAAACATTACAGTTATTCATTTATTTCCATTTTGGACACACACACACACACACACACACACACACAGAGAGAGAAAAGAAGTAACATCCCCCAGTCATACATTTTAGTACATTTTATACCCAATTTTCAGTTGAGCTGGCCTTCTTTCCATTCTTTCTTTTCTTTTTTTTCCCAAAGAAAATATTGTACAATAATGGCATGTTTTTCATGCAGGTTGTGTGTGCGAGTGGTCAAGTCCACGCGGTCGGGCGTGGGGAAGACGCTGTACAAACGCCGACTGGAGAGCCGACTGAGCAGCTGTCTGCCTGGAGGGAAGGGGGGAGCCTCCATCACCATCCCCCTCCACGGCCGCGTGGTGCACACCTCCCAGGTGGCGCAGTGTCTGCTGAAACACACCCTGAGCCCTGGCACCGCTCTGCCACGCATTCTGCACCTGGACGTTTCTTATCAGGTGTGTGGCCTTCATGTGGGAAGCAGAGAGACGAGACGGGCGGGGGTGAGGGGCAGGAAGGGGAACAAGAGAGAAAGGGAAAGTTAGGATGGCAACTATGCGTACGTTTAGAAGATTTCTATTTCTTTTCACCTTGTGGAATTAAGGCTGAAAAAAAACTCTCTGCATTTTAACTCTGCCTCCCTTTAGGAGAAAAATGCAGCTTCATTGACACTTGTTACAGCAGTGTTAAGCTGATACCTCTGTTATACTTCAAGTATTCTGTCGCCATGTGGTGTCCCACCGCTGACAGTGTTCCTGGATCAGTCCAGTTGCAGGGATTCACGTCACTGAATGGGAAAGATTTTTTTTAAATCCCCAACTGATGCTTTGGCAGGGGGTGAGGGGGTGGTGATGATGCGGAGGGGGATGTCATACCATTAACAGAAAAATTCTGGGGGGTTTCACAAGAAAGCAAATTGCAAGCACCAAGGTCCAATCCGCAGTCCGCTTCCAGCAGACTAGGTGTAAGGCCATTGCTGACTGGCTGAATGAAGATGTGTAAAGGGAGAGCACTCTTCACAGAATCCTGTGAGTTTTAATGGACAGTATCGACCTTTTTACTTCTGTGACTGAAATCAACAAATGTTACAAGAACCTTTTTGTAAGAAAAAAAGAACCCAGTAAGTCTTCATACCCTTTGATTAAGATGTGCTTTTTTAAACATTTTTTTCTCAGTGCGATATTTTTCATACATGACAATAAATTTCCAAGTTGTATGCTCTACAGCTGTGATACATCATACCCTTGCAGATGTGAGAGGTGGACTGGTATTATTACCTCATAGCGAAGCGTTCTCTCTCAGGCTGTTTTTGCTTCTCTCCCGTTTTTCACAAGCAACTCCCAAACCCATCCCTAATGCTTGACCTTTCTCAGTGCTGATCATAATACTTTGAGATAGCAGGAAAATACAGTGGTAATGTTTCAACCTTTTGTTTTGGTTGAGTTCAGGTTTTACTTTCTGCCTCTCCCCACCCATTGTGCTGAACACCCATCTCTGGTCAGTCACTTGCTTGTCTCTGGAGTGTGTGTGCATGTCCATGTTTGTGCATGTGTCCACCACCCTCAGTACACTTGGGTCCATATGTGGATCCTCTCAAGGTGATCAGTGCTCCCCTCCTCTCCCCCCCTCCCCCCCCCCCCCCCCCCCTCTTTCTTGCCATGTCACCTGTCACATTTAAAGTGTAACTAGAGTCAAATAATGGGTATATTCATCTTAAGCCTAGCGTGAGGTTGGCAGGTCTGTGTGAAAGTGTGTTTGTGCAGAGGTCAGACTTGCCTATCCATACACTTTTGGCATATTTTGTACGCCGTTTTACACAGAACACGACGATACCTCTCGCAAATGAAAAATGCGCCAAGCAAAAATTCTACCAAAAGTTTTATTTTGTACGCTACATCAGACATGGCTTGATAATGATATGACAAGTAACCATAACATTACCAAATGTGACTAAACTGATGAAATATTTGATTTTTTTTTCAATGCATTTTCTTTACATTTAGCAATTGTATTTTTTCTGCCTTTGTAAAGCGCCTTGTGCCGTGGAAGGCGCTATATAAATCCCCATTATTATTATTATTTGAGTATTTATTGAAACCGCTTCAAGACAAAAATGAAATGCATCTGGGTTGTTTTTTTTGTTGTTGTTGTTGTTTTTTCCAAAAGGCACCTGTTTATGTGCAGAAGTATTATGTGCAAAAGTACGCCTCAGACAATTATGGGGGTAGGCAGGTCTGAGAGGTTATCTGACGACTGTGTGTGTTCGCATATGTTACAGGTGCTGGAAGGAGTGGATCACTTGCTGTACAACTTACTGGTGCTGGGCTGTGTGACCGACCCCCATGGACAGGTGTGGCTGCGCTCACCTGCCGACCTCTACCTGGTGGAGGCCATGCCGCTGCTGGACCAAAAGGAGGCGCAGGTAAACACAGGTGGTGAGGTGGAGAGACCTGCTGGAGAGTGACAGTGTAGGACAGGATTGGATGGACAAAAAGTGGTTATTTCTGTGACCAGATTGGGTACTTAGTGAGTAAACCTTCTTAGTGTTGGATTGACTTTTGGACAAGAGTAGGTAACCTTCTTAGTGTTGGATGGACTCTTGTACCGGAGTGGTTATCTGTCTTAGAGTGTTGGATGGACTTTTGGACCAGAATGGGTTAACTGTCTTGGAGTGTTGGATGGGCTTTTGGACCAGAGTGGGTTAACTGTCAGTGTGTTTTGACTTTTGGACCCGAGTGGGTTAACTGTCTTGGTGTGTTTGATGGACTTTTGGACCAGAGTGGGTTAACTGTCTTAGAGTGTTTGATGTACTTTATGGGACTGGATAGGGTTGAGTACTGTCTGAGACTGGATGGGATGATGTTGGATGTGCTAGTTTCTAGGCTTGGATTGAGTGGAGTGCAGTGAGTGACCTTTTGTGCTGGACTGGGTGGACAATAGTGGGTTACTTTTTGAGACTGAAATGAGCGCATCACAGCAGCAGTTCCTGCAGCTGGTTGGAATAGAGTAGAAGAGAATGCAGAAGATTAATTTTTGATGCACGTGGCTGGGTTATAGAGAATGGAATGTGCTTTTTTCCTTTGAGTACAAGGGTTGGATAAAATGGGGATGATTTCAGTGAATAAGAAGGCAGATACTGGGTCAAAGAAACTGTAGAGCCCCTGGTTTTTAGTTTAGTCATTACTCAGATGGAAAGGTCATTTGTTGGAAAACTGTATACATAAGAGAAATTTCACTAAGAAGTCACATGAATTGCCTTCCTGCCCAAGATATATAACACAGATAATTAATAAACTTAGCTTAAACACATGGAACACAAAATTCTCTTTTGATGTTAGCTGTAAATGTGAAGTGAAAATTTCTGTCGATCATGTACTACAAGACCGTCCAATTTTAACAGGGCCATACAAATTAAAAGGTGTAAATAGAGCATATTTTATAAGCATCAACCATATTTTATATGACACATGTATTAGGGACATTGCACAGGTTATTGTCCATTCAGAGTTGGGCAGACTGTTGTGATTTTTAAAAAATGTATTTTCAGAAGTATTCTTCATGGAGTGTCTAAATTCGAACATGTGAAGGAGAGAGTTGAGAGAACATGACCACAGACAGCAAGTCTGACATTCTCAGTGATCTCCATTGTCTGATGTCATCGATGATGAACAGATGTTAAAATAATCACTGAACAGATGTTAAAATAATCACTGAACTGAACTGATCCTTTGGAATGTGGAGGACAAATGAATACTGGAGGAGGATGTACAACTACAAGTTGTACCTTGGGTTCTTTGCTTTCTTGAACAACAACACTCCTGATTCTTTTGTGAAGACACATGGCATCTGGTGTAGTAAGGGAAAGTCGCTGATGAATTGGAGACGAATGCAAAGAGAGGGAGAGAGAACGTACAGATGGCATGTATGGTGGGTGTTGCAGAAGGGCCAAGTGCTGGTCCACCAGATTTTCAGTGTCCTGCCCAGCCTGAGCTGCTGGTCCCCTGTGGACAGCTTACGCATCATGAAAGGTGCCCACAGTGTGACAGGTAGGCCAGCCCAGGGGGGTGGTGAAGGGCAGGTGTGTGTGTTGAGCAGATCTGTTTACCCATGTGATTTTGCTGTATTCAGTACTCATCTTGGGTGAAAATGCTATGACTGTAACAAACTGGAAAGAAAAAAAATCATCAAAAATGAAATCTGGAGATGACCTTCAGTGGTAATTGCGCTTGTGGTTTGTAAGCATTGTGGTAGTGTGCCGTGACCAAAGATGGACAGCTCTCACTAACTCTTGCATGCAAAATTGCATCTGGTTACATCTGCATCTTTGACAACATGCCGATATATTTGAACAAGAAGAGGGACAACAGGCTCTGAAAGAAAGAAAAAATAACAAACAGAAAAAGAAAAACCTGATAAGAGAACTTGAATTTATGCCAAAGTTTGCAGTTGAATCGGGTTTGAAAGTAATTGGTAGTGGAAGAAAGTATTTTTACGTTAGGTACTGGAAGATCAGGCCTCCCTCTGCTGTGTGATGAGGTTGAAAATGGATAGCCCCCACTCTCACCCCCACCCCCCATCCCTTTCACAAGTTTTAAACATCCTACTACCCCCCCCCCACCCCTCCCACGTTCCCTGCTTTTTACAAACATTTGGAACATGTGTATACATGCTTTGCAGAAAATCTGCTTGTTTTAGTTTAAATGTACATTAAAAGCAGTTTTAGGGTGAAGAGGTCTGGTAGTGAGATGTAGGGCTGAGGAGAAATAGA
>CM031610.1:6819282-6852060 GCA_018398815.1 Conus ventricosus
ATCTTGCGCTAAAGTGAATGAAGATAAGTGACTGTTTTTCGTTGTCCAGTGCTTTCATCTGCCTGAAGAAGACTAGAGTTTAAAACAGCGTGTGTTGTCTTGTGATTGTTTGTCTGCATTTCTTGGCGATTCGCTATCAATTACATTTGAAATTTGTTTAGATTTCCGCCTGCAGTTGCCTCACTTTGCAACTAGATCCAATTTAAGTAGTTATTTTTAATCTTTAGGAGCTAATATTCCAACATTAGCATTAAAAGATATAATGTAAATGAACATGGTTTTTTGGGTGCTAACCATCACTTGAAGATTAACACCTGCAGACCCCTTCCCTCTGTCCTCCCAACACCTCTTCACTGACCCACAGCTGACCATCACCACTTACTTTGCCTTGTCCAGCTCTGCATTGTCACGCTCCGCCTCATTGTAGCCTCTCCCTCCGATCCGCGAGCCACAGGTGTTACAGCGTGCATTGCCTGGGACAGTCGGCCACACTGAAATGTTGGGAAAATGAAAAGTTCATTCGATCATAGACAGCGGGTGACACTCCTCTACCATTCATTTCATCTTTCTGTTGGACTCAACCATAGCAATGGCAGAGGGCATGGGCTACTACTGAAAGGTAAGACCGAGTCAAGAAAATGGTTTTCACACTCCACACAAGACTTCTTCCCAAGGGAAGACTGGTTGAAATTTTTTTCTTATACTTGTTGAAACAAATACCTGTATCCCTTTCTTCATGTACTTATTTGTCCAAACGAATGGCCTCATCCTATCTGGTGTGGACCTCACCCTCTTTCTTGTTATACTTATTTGTCCAAACAAATGGCCTCATCCTATCTGGTGTGGACCTCACCCTCTTTCTTGTACTTACTTACTTGTCCAAACGAATGGCCTCATCCTATCGGTTGTGGACCTCACCCTCTCTAATCAGGTACCCACAATCTTTTTTGGGGAGAAAGAGGAAGTAATCTAAGCCTCTAAGCACACACATTCCAGAGTAATCTCCCTTGCAAAGTTGAACTCTTCTGGTCATGAACAGTTCACTTCAATTTTTCTTTTTTCCTGGCGAATGACGTGCTCTACCTTTTGACTCTCCATTTTTCAGCTGTGCTACAAATTCCCACAACTGACCCAAAAAGCAAGACTTTTGTTTCTGACCCTCAGTCCGTCTCACTGCACTGTCAGGGAAGTGTTTCCGACAGAAACATTTAGAAACCACCTGCACTGGTGACATCTGCCACAAATCCACTTGCTGCCTATGTCTTCACTCTTTCGTTCTCAGATAGGTGGTGTCTTATCTCCTTGACCACCTTCGTGAATAGGAAGGGTGCCGGGGAGAGTCGGAAGGGCCGAAGGGGAGCGGCCTGAACTGGAACCCTGATCTTGGCAGACAAACCGTAGGTATCGTCTGTGGGATGGGAGTATGAGGTTGGAGTAGAACCACGGTTGGGATGGGGATCTTTGTGATGGCCCCCTTTTGGAGGAGTTCTGAGACTTCTTGGCGAAGAGCCTTCACCTGGTCCAGGGAGGGGTCGCTGGGAGGGGGGGGGGGGTGGGGGGGGGGGGGGGGGGTGAAGAACTATCATAGGAGGGTGTTTGTGGGCCTAAGGCAAACGGAGCCCCTCCTGTAGGACCGCTACCATCGATGGGCTGAGGCCCATATGTCTCACTGGTGGGCATGCCGGGATAAGCTGCCCGCCAGAGGGGCCGAGGTGGAGGGGAGGAGAGTGGGAGTAAAGAGGGTAGCGGTCTGAGTTCTCCCTAATCCAGCTCCCCAGTAGGCGAGTCCTCCAGTCACCTCCGGGGCCGTCCCTGCTGGCCAAAACGAACATTCTGCTGGGGAAGTTTCGTCTTGGTCGCAAGGGGTTTTTAGAGTGCTTGGCAGGCTGAGCGGTGCGGGATGGGGCCTGCTTGGGATAGGGTTGGGGTCCGGTAGGGGAGTGGAGGAGCGAAGGAAGGTCTGGGAGGGCAAGGCTGCCAAGGGGGGGCCTGGCTGCATATGAGGGCCCCCTGCTTACGCTCTTCATCTGAATGGGCGATGAAGGCAGCCGAATAGTCGCCGAAGAGCGACTGCTCCTGACCCGGAAATGCAAGGCCGTCTTAAGTGTCGGGGCGAGATAGCCCATGACAGCAGGCCTCAAGCAATTGTAGTGGCTCCTGGCTGAGCTGTCCGCCACAGCCGAAAGGTGCTGCGAGATCCTGTTGACTAGGAGTCGCATCAAGGGGTCACTGAACAAGCAAGATACGGTCTCAGGGCATGTCTCAGAATACTGAACGTCTGAGGACACAGAGACTGAGTCGTCCTCCTCCGGCCAGATCTCCTCCACCCGCTGTAGAGTATGTCGAAAGGACATGTTCAGCAGTGTTATGGTGGATCCCCGATATGGATCTGCGGTCCCACTCCACCAGGTTCTTGGTAGAGATTGTGGCGGAAGTAGGAGGCCAGGTGGGGGATGAACCGGCAGCCGGCCGGGGGAAATGGAAATTTCCCTGGTCACCGGAGTGTCCTAGGAGAAACAGGGAGGAGATGTGGGAGATATTGGCCTTCCGGGAGTCCCTGAGGAACGTGCCTACAGGGGCCGCATCCAGGGCCAAGAGAGATTTATTCCCTGGAGAAGGGATGACTAGTGCACCCCTGGCTAAGGTTGCCGGACACTCCCAAATGGACGTAAGAGTCTGAGGGGCAACAAGTCTGGGCGAGCCTGCTTGGAAGGAGAACCAAGGCGTATTTGAGCACTGAAGGAACTTGTCCGGGGTTGGGGTCTCCCTCCTGACAAGGTCCGGGCACCAGTGCTCAATAGTGGACAAGTCGCGTGATGAGGAGTCCTCCTCTACCTCATCCTCAGAGTCGGGAGCGTCGGGTTCCTGAAGAGGCTGCGATGAACCTTCTCGAGGAGGCAACGGCAGAAGTGCGTGAGGGTCCTGCCCTAGCTTGGTAGTGGGAGGACGCAAGGGCGGGGTCCCTGGTGGGTCCATGATTGGCAGCCGGACTATGGGAGGGAGTCTGTCCTGCTGATCGGACAGCACCTGAGAGGGAGGGAGACCGAGGTCAAACTAGCGCGAGGCTGGGTGCCACATGCGACCATGGAGCTGGTATTGTTGGTCTGTTGTAAGACACTGGTCCCTCTGAGGGGCATAGAGCCACAGGTCCTCAAGGAGGAAAATGGGCTGTGGCGGCCCTGGGGCAGAATCTCCGTGGGGGGCAGGGGTACCTGAGACACTATGGGGGGGGGGGGGGGGGGGGGTGCAAGGTGAGGCGTGGCCTGTTGTACCCCCCCCCCCCCCCCGGAGAGTGCCACTGCCTCATACACCTCCTTGGTGGGATCCATGGAGGCCGGTAACGAGCCCCCTATCCGCAGTGCGCGGATTTGAGTGGCTGCGGTGACGTGGTAAACCACCTGGGTGGGATCGTGCAGGTTACCTGTGGTCCCACTGGTCGATCCTCCCCCGGGAGGAACGGGGACTGCGGACGTTCCCCGAGTGGGAAGGCGGGATAAGTCCACTCCCCAACGTCCTGTACCCTAGGGGAAAGTGCGACAGTCGATCGGGGTGGGTCGACCGCCGGGGTCTGAGCGACACAGGTCCCGGGGGCAGCGGTGCCTGCGGCTGAGACCCGGAGTTATGGCCAGTTTGGGGGTCCCAGGACTGGGCATAAGTCCACCACCGGAGTAAGGACGCTCCTCGTGCACCAGTGGTGGCTGCACTTGTGCACAGTGGGGAGAGCGTCATGAGCCTGCGTGCTAATTAGTGGGGAATGAGCTAATGGCACCAGTCTCATAAAGGCGAGTGACGGGTGCTGATTCCGTAGACATCCCGTCACCCCTGCTGGTCTGCGCCTTGGCAAAATTCCCTGGGGGCGAGGTCGCGTGACGCAACATGATGAGAGTTGTGTGTCTCACCGTGCGTTGGAAGGGAAGAAGGCAAGCCAGCCGGTAAGGTGGGAAATCCCGCTCACCCTGACGGGGGAAGGTGGGAAACGCTGTCCCCCCGACGGGGAAGGTGGGAAATCCTGCTCTCCCCGACGGGGAAGGTAGGGAAATGCTGCTCCCCCGACGGGGAAGGTGGGAAATCCTGCTCTCCCTGACGGGTATGGTGGGTAATCCTGCTCTCCCCGACGGGTAAGGTGGGAAATCCTGCTCTCCCTGACGGGGAAGGTGGGGTATTCCTGCTCATCGCCCAAGGGAAGGTGGGAAATCCTGCTCTCCCCGACGGGTATGGTGGGAAATCCTGCTCCCCGACGAGGAAGGTGGGAAATCTCGCTCGACAGGTGGGAAACTACCCACTATACCATCGAGGACCCTGGGGAAGAAGGTGAATTCGGGTACGAATTCTAAAGCGGGCTTTCCCTTTTTTGGGGGGGTGGGGGGGTAGCCTGCACTGGACTGCGGGGAAGTAGAAGTAAATTTAGAAATGGTGGCAGCTTGCCTTTCGCCCTTCGGATGCAGTGATCGTGTGTCCACTGGGCGGCTAGAGGAGGTATCAAATTGATGGTCGGGCGTTCCCTCCGCGGAGCCCCCCTCTACACTGGCCGTTACGTTCTTCCGTAGCAAGACGGATTGCTCCAAGGAATCGGCACGCATGTCCCCTGGGGCAAGGAGCGACTTCTGAACGGTGAAGTGGCTCGACCCGTCGGTGCCCTTCACCATGTTGGGCTATGGTGGCAGAGCAAACACGGAACACGCGACCACAAAGTGGAGACAAGTCGGTAGATCGAGAGATCGTAAAGAAACTTGATCAACCTTGTAATAATGATAAATAAGGTACTAAGAAGTGTGCACAAGTTGGTAGATCAAGAGATTGTAAAGACACCAGATCTACCTTGTAATAATGATAAATAAGGTACTAATAAATGTGCCTGGGGAAACCTCAGTACCGCCAAACAGGTGCAAACCAGGTGTGACTGAAGGTGGACACCGTGCGGTGAGGCAATATGGCGGAAACGCCGACCGATGTGGAACAGTCAAAGATGGCGGATTGATTGCCCGGTGAGGGTTCGATCTCCGAAAGTGACAAGAAATGGAGCGCGAGAGTAAAATAAACTAACGCGCAGCAAATATACGAGAAGCGAGGCCGAAAGGCGACGACGTAGAGGAGAATTTAGGATAAGGAAGCTTATTTCTTCTCTTTAATAGGGGATCGAGAGATTGTAAGGCAAACTCGATCGACCTGTACTAGAAATTCTCTTTAATAAGGGATCGAGAGATCATAAGGCAAACTTGATCGACCTGTACTAGAAATAATGATAATAAGGTAGTAAAAGATCGAGAGATCGTAAATAACTCGATCAACCAGTACTAGTACAATGAAATTAAGGGGCTAATAAAAGTGGAGGGGAACCTCCATACCACTAAACCAGGTACGACGAATGTGGACGACCACACGATAAAGATGGTGGCTCGATTTGCCCGGCGAGAGTTCGATCGCCGAAGTGAATTTACAGAAATGGAGGGGCAAGAGTGAAGGCAAACGGGTGGAAGAGAATAAAGGATGAGGAGGGACGCATTCCTACACCGGCGAGTTAAGGGCCGAATGGAGAACAAATGGCACTGAAAAGTAAGTCGCGAGCCGTCATGCCGCAGAGCGTGAATAAAATTAATAAAAGCCAACCGAAAGCCTCACGCGGCAATAGTACCAATGGTTTAGCGTAAGCCACAACACAACCAGTAAAGAAGGCAAGCACACAAGCAATTCTTTACAAAAACAGAAGTATAGGCGAGACAGAGCAATAAAACCTGTCCTTGTTAGGCAGGAGGGCCCAGGTAGAATGAGGAACAGGAAGTTGACACTGACTTCTTCCCTGGCGGAAGTAGGGTGGGCGTCACGTGATGGTCTTATTACTGCATTAGCCACAAAAAATTCGGCCTTTCAGAGCTAACTAACTGCTGTTGAATGCTATGGTATGACATGGTAAAGTATATGACGCCAAATGGTCAGCTGCTACATGCTCCTGCTGATTACCATGGACTCTCTTCATTTTGGGCAATATGATCGATCATCCAGCATCATCATTTCCAACCTTTTGTGTAGTTTGTACATTTTCAATGTCACCTTTTTCTTTATAATATGTTTGAGGGGCATGTTCAAACCCACTCACCCTGATACATCTTGGAAGAGGGTCTTCTAATTTTCTTGCCCACAAGTCATTTCTTTCTCTTTTTAGTCTACTTTCTAACACAGGCATTCTCACTGCTTGTCACCTTGTGCCAGTCTCCTAGGAAGAGAGGGGACTATCCATTCACCTCCAGACGTAACATGGGGATGTGTAACCTAAGGTCCTTCGCATGGGTACTGTGCAGTGTCACAGTGTCATTCTCATGTAAATGGGCATGTACTGTGCAGTGTCGTCTCATGTCAATAGGCATGCTTTACACAGTCATTTTCCTTAATCTGGCCTTTGCACAAGCAAGCGTATGCAATAAAGGAATTTTACTTTAACAGTAATTTTACAATACACTTACCTGTCCAACTCAGCTCCCCGCTTTTGGCAAGAATAGGTGTGAAAACTAAATATGTTTGGGTATGAGTCATGATGTGGGCTCGCTAAGGGTGATAGAACTCTGTCAGCTGAACTGGTCATGGAGGCTTGGTTCACCCCTGCTTTCCCAGTTTTGCTCTTTCTTTGTTCCCCTGCTTTCACAGTTTTGCTCTTTCTTTGTTCTCTTCTTTGTTTTCTTTCATCCTGACAATGTGCTGATATTCCATGCCATATAGAACAAGACATTTGCTTGAACTGGTAAAAATATTGCAAACTTCTTTTATTAGTAACATTTCTTTCTTTTTTTTTACCCTAGGAGAGATACCTCACACAGCAGCTGAAGTGAAATCAACCAATCTTTACTCTGGAAATTGTCATTAACTCCCCCCTGAGCAATTTTCAGATTTTCCATATTGCTAGTAACATTCAAATTTACATGGAAGACACTGGCTTCAATGAAGACGCATAAAATAAGAAACAATTTGGCTCAATAAATGATGCAAATTTGAATTCAAGCAAAGAACATCTTTATGGCACTGGGCTATGCAGCTGTTAGGGAACAAGGAAAACAAGGGGGATGGGGTCTGGGAGCCACTGACAAAAAACACCACTAACGCAGCATTATCTCACCAGGATGTGAGAAGAAAGTTTCATATAGTGCACCACACGTTTCAAATTGCTTTACAGAGCAGTGCCTTTCAGACCCCAACCCGCCAAGCGCTCTAAAATTCCCCTTGCGACCGAAGACGAAACTTCCCCAGCAGAATTTTCGTTTCGGCCAGCAGGGACGGCCCCGGAGGTGACTGGAGGACTCACCTACAGGGGGAGCTGGAGTAGGGAGAACTCCGACCGCTACCCCTCTATCCTCCCACCCCTCCTCCCAGCCCCCGGCCCCTCTGGCGGGCACCTTATCCGGCATGCCCACCGGTGAAACGTATGGGCCTCAGCCCATGGATAGTAGCAGTCCTACAGGAGGGGCTCCTTTGGCCTTGGCCCACGAACGCCCTCCTCTGATACTTCTTCCCCGCCCTTCCCAGTGAACCCCCCAGGCCGGGAGTAGGTTCCTCGGCTGGAAGTCTCTGAAAGGTCCTGTTCCAACCAGTGTTGTAACCAACCCAACAAGTGTGAACTCACCCAGATAGAGAGAGGTCCACCCGCAGTGGGGACCTGTTCTCCCGCCCAGAACCCTTGCCTCCCTCCTGGGGATGATGAGTTCCTCTCCCACCTGGTCCCCCGGGTCCCATTTCCCTCCCTACCCAACCCCTGAACCTGCACACAGACACTTCCAACTCGGGCTGGTCGCCCACTTGGAGAACCCTCATACCTTGGGAGTGTGAGATGCCCAGTGGGGAGGCTCACTCCTCCCGTCTCCACATCTACGTCCGGGAACTGGAAGCGGTCAGGCTTGCCCCCACCTACTTCCAACCCCTGGTCTCGCACCTACTTGTTCTCCTGGCCACGGACAACACTTGGGTGCCTTGATATTCATTGAAAGGGGGGGGGGGGGGGGGGGGAGGAAAAAGGGGCTTGCTCCGTCAGCCTCTCTCTCCGTAATGAGGCCTCCTCCGTTTGGTCCACATGCGGGGAATCATCCTCTGCGTAAGACACATAGCGGGGACCCTCCTCCACCCGGAAGGGACCCTCAGCAGGCTAACCCACAGCTCGGCGGGGAACAGTGCTCAGGCCCAGGGTAGGCATACCTGCTGGGGCTGTGGCCTCGCTCGATCTTCGGATTAGCGACTTGGCACAGAGCCAGCACTGAGCCTTGTCCAAGGGGAGATGGCCTCCTGGTGCTCAACTCTGTTCTCCCATCTGGCCTTCCAACTTCCAGATAGGCACTTTTTATCTCCTATCTCCTTCATTTAGGCCTTTGACTGGCTCCATTCTGGACTACTGGGAACCCTCGCGCCCCAGGCGCTCCTCCCACCTATCTCTAGATGCTTCCTAGACGGTCAGATCGGCCTACGCCCAGGCGTATAAGGATCTCCCGTCTTATCTCCCTGGGCCCTTGAGGGCAGGGCACTGGCCACTTACACAGCAATCCAGCGCTCTGTCCTCTTGCGCCACCTCCTGGAGGCAGCCTACTGGCATCCGGAAAATCCCTTCATAAAGGTTTATTTGAGGGAGGTCCGTATGCCCAGGGCTGATGGTCCTACAGACTTCTTTTGCGGCCAATGCAGCCATATCTATTCCTCTGCTAACCCCAAAAACCATTAGGGCACTCAACCCTCCTCCAATTCCTTTGAATTCTGCTATGGTCTGACATGGTAAAGTATATGACACCAAATGGGGAGTTTTTACTATATTCCCTGTTTGGCTAGTATACTTACCATGTCAGACCATAGCATTCTAGGGCAGTTAGTCAGCTCTGCCAGGCCGAAATTTTTTTATGGCTAATGCGGCAATAAGATAGTCACGTGACGTCCACCCTACTTCCACCGAGGAAGAGGCCGGTGTCCGCTTCTGTACCGCATTCCTCTTCGGCCTGCCGTCCAAGCAAGCTAGATAAGTCTTGTGCTCTGTCTCGCCTTTACTTTGCCGTTGTGTAAAGATTGCCTTGTGTTTGCTCCTTTACTTGTTTTGTTGTGGCTTGCGCGCTGAACCTTATAACCTTGCCCTGTGAGGCTTCGGTTCGGCGGCTTTTATTTAATTAATCTTTCTCATCGCGTTAGCTTGTTTATTTATTACTTGCTCTCGCGTCTTTGTTTCCCTTCTCTCGCAAGTTCAGAAACTCTCGCGTCTTTGTTTCCCTTCTCTCGCAAGTTCAGAAACTCTCGCGTCTTTGTTTCCCTTCTCTCGCAAGTTCAGAAACTCTCGCGTCTTTGTTTCCCTTCTCTCGCAAGTTCAGAAACTCTCGCGTCTTTGTTTCCCTTTCTCTCGCAAGTTCAGAAACTCTCGCGTCTTTGTTTCCCTTCTCTCGCAAGTTCAGAAACTCTCGCGTCTTTGTTTCCCTTCTCTCGCAAGTTCAGAAACTCTCGCGTCTTTGTTTCCCTTCTCTCGCAAGTTCAGAAACTCTCGCGTCTTTGTTTCCCTTCTCTCGCAAGTTCAGAAACTCTCGCTAGTTCGGACATTCGCCGCCGGTCTCCCATTGTTTTCATGGGAACTCCCCTCATTCATCCTTTCGGATTCATTTCCCTACTCGCCTTGAATCGACGATCTTTCTTGTCGTTCACTCGGCCTTTTCTCCTTGCTGGTCGTCGTCCGCCATTTTGGTTCGACCGGCCATTACCGGCGTGCCTTACGATCGAGTTCCATCGATCCAACAGTTCTTTTAGTACTGTTCCCTGAATAAGTCGAGCACCTTTTCACTCGATCTCATTGTTAATTACTAGGTTGATCGAGCACTTTACTATCCCTCGATGCACCTCTTTGTCTCATCTTTGCGATTGTTGTGCTCCGTGATTGTCCCGCCACCAGTGCCCAACATGGTGAAGGACACTAACGGGTCGAGCCGCTCCTCTGTTTTTGAGTCGCTCACTGCCCCGGAGGACCCTAGCGCTATGGTTCTCGGGGCTACCTTGCGCATATGCCTCGTTGAATGAGGAACAGGAAGTTTTACACCGGCTTCCTCCCTGCCGGAAGTAGGGTGGGCGTCACGTGATGATCTAATTACTGCATTAGCCACAAAAAAAAAATCGGCCTGGCGGAGCTGACTAACTGCCGTTGAATGCTATGGTCTGACATGGTAAGTATACTAGCCAAACAGGGAGTATAATACAAACTCCCCCTGTTGCAGCTTTGCATTCAAATTTGATGCTCAGTGGACTGAGCTAACTTGTGTATGAATGTGTATGTGTTTTGTGTGTGCATACATTAGGTATGACCTTTCACCCACTGATTTACACATCAGTGATTATAGACTTTTGTCCTGACCAGGTGAGTGAAAAGTCTGATGCACAAATCATTGTTGGGGCCCAGCTGATGACACAGGACCATAGTAGGGCTCCCATCATTCACAACGCTGTAGTGTGTTGCCAATTTCTGTGAGCCAATTGGCTCTATAAGCCATGACACTGAGATTTCTCTTGTGAGCAAAAATACTGACTGGTGTGAAAAACTGCATGAAGAAAAACAAAGAACACTCACATCTCCAACCACATATCTGTGACCATTGGACAACCTGCACACATATAAAAATGGTTCTTAATGATCACATCCCAGAAACACAAATAAGCAAACTGATTTTACATGCCTCTCTTTACACACACGCACACCAAATAAACAACAATAAGTCATCACACTGATCTAAGAAAAAGGAGGTGTAAACATATGACACAAACACCATATTTACAGTAACAGAGACTGAACAAAACTTCCTACATCTTTGAGATTTACACCATTGTGAAAGATCTACCAGATATTTCCTGGTCCTTTCGTGCCAAGCCCTGAAACAATCCCACTCATGTCCAGAGGTTTCAATATACTTTGTCCTCCTCCTATCTCCGCCCTATGCATGGGTGCCAGTGATTAAGGGCATGTAAATCTGAAACTTAATCTGAAGCAAAAGTCAAATCTGAAACTTTAAACGTCTGGGGATTCTAAATTTTTAAAAAATAAAAAAGGGCAATTTGTATCCTTTTATCAGTCATTGCTACATATATATATATACAGTTATCAGCGACAATTCTAACATCCAGTTTATGTGTACATGTACCAGAACATGTATGTGCATGCTTGTTAAGTATACATGTGCTTGTGTATGTGTGTGGAGGGTAGGGGGAGGTGCTTACTATGAGCTGGGCATTATAGAAATGTATACAGGCTGCGTGCATAGCGTCCAGTTTATAGCAGGTATACAATGCATGTGGAACAGAGAGAAAGAATAAATTAAACACTTACTATTCCCTCAATTTCAATGTCATGTTTTTTACTGGCACCTGGTGTTCAATACAGCGTCATTCTTTCTCCTGGCAGCTGGGACAAGTTCACTCATTACAGGTGTTTCTCCAGATAACAGTTTTTCTGCCATAGTCTGTTTCTGCTGAGAATTATCAGCAACACCAGGCAGGCAAGAGGGCAGTATCAGCAACACCAGGCAGGCAAGAGGGCAGTATCAGCAACACCAGGCAGGCAGCAACACCAATGAGAGCACTCAGCAGCAATAATTTAGAGTCATGAATGTAAGTGAAAAATAATACAGCCCTTCAAAATGTTAAGCACTGAATTAAAACTTTGCTGTCTTTGCAAAAAAACTCCGGATATCTTGTGCAGGTTTCCGCTTTAATGATGTGGTGCATTTATCTCCTGGCAAACACACTACAAAATGGTTTGGGCGCCATTCTGCTTCAGGCAAGTCCTTGCCAAGCAAGCGAGACCACATGATGCTTGGGACAGAGTTGCTTGTGACACTTGAAGTTGAAGGCATACGAGGGAAAATCTTCCTGTGGAGATGATCTCTGACAGTATGACCGCCATACTGGGGGTAAACTGACTGGATAGGGGTACACAAAATGCTACAAACTGCATGTAATGGCCACATTCCCATGTATGTCCCAGGCACAACTGCTTCCAAAACTTCTTTAAGATAACGCTGACAGAGCAACCTTGTCAGCAGAAAGTCGCTTGGACAAATCAACCAGGGCCTGCCTCAACGAAAGTGGTAAACAATGTTCAGCTAAAAAACAACACAGCACAGACTTCAGTTCAGCCGTCCCCTCGCTTACACTCGATTGGTGGAGGTTGTTTTTGTTGCAACCTCGAGGGTACACGTTTGTCTGACTGATTTCAAGTTTGCTGCATGCTGTGAATCGTCAGCATGGAAGAAAGTGCCTTCTTTCCTCGGTTGGAATAAAGAACGTTTTACCACACGGGACACAGAAACACGTGCCCGCGACTGGCACTTTTTGACACCATTCTCCGAATTTCACACCACTGTCATTTTTTTTCCTCTAGCCAGGCCCATCTCCACTTATTTTTCACATCCTTTTCAAGTTCACTCACATCACAACCCCTTTCGATAAACTTCATATTTCCGCGATCTTGACAAACTTATACCAGTTTTTATTCAGCTTTCTCAGACCATGCCGCTGCATTCCGTGATCCACAAGACTGGCGTCTTTCTATCCGCATACTGATAAAGTCGATGACATCATTTCCGCTAAGAACGGTTTTCGCTGACTATTTCCGTTTTCGCTTCACTTGCAGTAAAGAGACAATGTAAGGGAGAACACTCTATCCATCCTCGTCGGGATTCCGACCCGATTTACTCGTCGGAGACATTCGCTTCGGACGGTTTTCTTTCCGATCGGAATGAGATCGGAACGCTACGCGATTTTTGCTTAAATCGGAAAGCAACATTTCAAAAATTCGCAAATCGGATTTCCGATCTGAATCGGAGATCTGGCACCCCTGCCTATGTCTATGATGACACCACTGAAGACAAGTTCACTAGGTCCCTCCTGTTCAGCTGGCTGTGTGCCATGAATTGGGTATCAAAAGTTACTTTTCATCAAGTCTAAATCAGCAAGGATACAGATTTCTGGTGTAGCCAGTTTTTGTCTCACGTTTATATGGACATTTCTTTTTAACCATATGTTCAACTCACGCCACAGAGTTCTCTGGACATTTCTTTTTAACCATATGTTCAACTCACGCCACAGAGTTGGAGCCCCATAGCTGCTGGGTTCAATGCCTTGCAGGATTTCCTCCAGGTTGTCCTGAGGCATTGTGGGTAAATAAGCATTCTGGAAGAAAATACAAAAGAAATTGTGCACACAAATCTTCAAAATAAACTTGAAAGTTTAATCAAGACTGTGATCTAAAGAAATACCTACTAAAATCTGTAAAGAAAATTTTTTTCTAGTTTAAATTGTCTTAGCTATTTAGAGAAATTCCAAGTATGGAAGGGTAGATGAGTGAAGAGATACACATGGCAAAGGATAATGTGAACAATTATAACATGAGGATGAGTGAACACAGTGCACTTGTATGCCTGTCTGAATGAGCAAACATTTGTGTTCCAAACTTGGCTGCCTCACTGTTCCGATGAGAAGTGAAAAACAGATGAAACATTAATCAAATGAACACACGTGAAGTGAAAAACAGATAAACTTTAATCACACAAATCCATGTCAAGTAAAAAAAAAGAGAAAAAAAAAAAACCATAATCAAACAAACTCATGTGAAGTGAAAAAATGATAAAACATTAATCAAATAAACCCATGTCAAGTGAAAAAAAAAGATAAACAATCAAATAAAACCCATGAGAAGTGAAAAAAAGACAAAACATTAAATCAAATTAACCCATATGAAGTGAAAACAAAATTAAATGAAACCATGTGAAGTGAAATAAAAAAACAACATTAATTAAATGAACCCATGTGAAGTGAAATAAAAAACAACATCAATTATTAAATGAACCCATGTGAAGTGAAAAAAACAAACAATCAAATGAACCCATGTGAAGTGAAAAAAAAATGAACCCATGTGAAGTGAAATAAAAAACAACATTAATCAAATGATCCCATGTGAACTGAAATAAAAAAAAAAACATTAATCAAATGAACCCATGTGAAGTGGAAAAAAACAACAATCAAATGAACCCATGTGAAGTGGAAAAAAAATTAATCAAATGAACCCATGTGAAGTCAAAAAAAACATTTATCACATAAACCCATGTGATGTGAAAATGAAAGATAAAACATTTATCAAATGAACCCATGTGAAGTGAAAATAAAAGATAAAATTTATCACATGAACCCATGTATAGTGAAAAATAAATATGGGGAGTTTGTATTATAACTCCCTGTTTGGCTAGTATACTTACCATGTCAGACCATAGCATTCCACGGCAGTTAGTCAGCTCTGCCAGGCCGAATTTTTGTGGCTAATGCAGTAATAAGACCATCACGTGACGCCCACCCTACTTATGACAGGAAAGAAGCTGGGTGTAAACTTCTGTTCCTCATTCAACGAGGCCAATGCGCAAGGTAACCCGAGAACCACAGAGCTAGTGGGAAGGTAGGGTGGGCATTAGAGTCTGACACGGTAAGTTTACTAGCCAAACAGGGAGTATAATACAAACTCCCCATTTTGGCGTCACACACTTTACCATGTCAGACCAAAGCAGAATTCAAAGGAATTGGAGGAGGGCTTAGTGCCCTAATGGTTCTTGGGGTTAGCAGAGGAATAGATATGGATGTGTTAGCCGCAAAAGAAGTTCCTAGAACCATCAGCCCTGGGCATGCGGACCTCCCTTAAATAAACATTTATGAAGGGATCTTCCGGATGCCAGGAGGTGGCGCAAGAGGACAGAGCGCTGGATTGCTGCGGAAGTGGCCAGTGCCCTGCCCCCATGGGCCTGGGGAGATAAGACGGGGAGATCCTTATTACGCCTGGGCGTAGGCCGATCCGACCATCTAGGAGGCATACAGAGATAGGGCTGGGAGGAGCGCCAGGGGCGCGAGGGTTCCAGTTGCTCCGAATGGAGCCAGCCGAGAGCCTAAAAGAAGAAGATAGGTGAGATAGAAAGTGCCTATCTGGAAACTGGAAGGCCAGATGGGGAACAGAGTTGAGCACCAGGAGGCCATCTCTCCCCTTGGACAAGGCTCAGTGCTGGCTCTGTGCCAAGTCGCTAATCCGAAGATCGAGTGAGGCCCCCGCCCCAGCGGGTATGTCTAGGACGGACTGAGACTGTCTGTCTGAGACGGAGGGCAGCTGCTCGCAATTAGGCTGGTATAGCGGCATGAGGGCTGGTGGAGCACAGAGCATGTCCCCACAAGTGCTCACCGGGGGGGGGGGGGGGGGGGGGGGGGGGAAAAAGGGGGGGGGAATGGAGGGGGGGCTAGAAAACCGGAACGGGTTTCCAGCCACCAGGGGGGGGGGGGTGATGGGCTAAAACCCTTTGGGCCCTCCCATCTCCCCTTCCCCTGCTCACCCTTTTAGGATTGTGAAGGGGAAAAGGCCCGTATGTCAGGGGGCAACCGGGGAAGGGGAGCGCCCCCGGGGCCCTGAGCACTGTTCCCCGCTGAGCTGAATTTCTTTGCAGGGGGTGTTTCCCCCCGTCAATGGCCCCGCGGAGGGGGCCCTTTAAGGGAGAAGAGGGCTTACTGGGGGGGGCCCCCCCCTTTGCACCCCCCCCCCCCCCCCCCCCCGATGAATATAAAAGGAAAACCCAAAGGTTACCCAAATTCCCAAAGGGGAACAAGTAGGGCGAGACCGGGTGTTAAAAGCAGGGGGGGCAAGCCTCCCCCGCTTCCATTTCCCCGGACGCGGGGGGGGGGAACGGGGGGGAGTGAGCACCCCCACTGGCGTCTCACACCCCCCCTTGTTTTGGGGGTTCTCCAAGGGGCGACCAGCCCGATTGGGGGGGGCCCCTGCTGGGGGCCCAGGTTTTTGGATAGGGGGGGAAAAAGGGCCCCCGGGGGGGGAAACCAAATTTGGGGGGTCGAGCCCCCTTTTTTTCCCGTGGCCCGGGGGAACCAAGGACCCAAGGATGGACTGAGGCCAGTGGTTGGAGGTCAGAGACCGCGACGACGGAACTCCCTTGAGTTGGCGCAAAAGGGCCGGGGGCCAAAGGATATGAGGGACAAAGGGGAACTAAATAAACCCCAGAAGGGGGGAAAGGGGGCCCCTATTGGGAGATAAAGGTCCCCACTGCGGGTGGACCCTCTTTGGGCCCGGGGGGCCATAGGGTATTGTGTAGAAAGTGATCCCCAAAACGGGGACCGCAGACGGGGCCCTGGTTAAACATTTGGGGGGGTTTTGGTGAAAACCCCTTTTTGGTTTGGTTTGGTGGGGGACTGAAAACCCAACCCCGGGGGGGAAACCCCGGGGACAAGCCGGTCCCCCCGGGTACACCAGGGGGTAAAAGTCCCCCGTCGGCAGAGAGGTAAATCCCCGGGACACCACGTGAATGGGAAGGGTCCCAGGGAGACCCCTTGGGGCCAAAGGGGGAGCACCCAAAATTTTAAAAACCCCCCCGCCCTTGCGAGACGCCCGCGGGAAACGTCGGAGATGGGAGTAAAAGGGTTTTGGAGTAAAGCCGGGTTTTGGAGGGGGGATCCTTTTTTCCGGCCCCTTTTTTTGGAAAGTTCTAAAGTTTTTTTTCGAGATTTCCCCCGGTGGGAGCCTATCCCCCGGCCCCCCCGGAAGGGGGGGGGGGGGTGGGGGTTTTGTGTTTGCGGGAAGATTCGGGGGGGAAAATCACGGGGAGGGCTTTTCGTGGGCCCAAGCCAAAGGACCCCCTCCTTTGGGACTGCTACTACCCTGGCAAAGGCCCATACGTTTAAACCCGGGGGGCTTTCCCGGGATAAGCTCCCCCAAAGGGGGGCCCGGGGGGCCGGGGGAGGAGGGGGGGAGGTTTAGGGGGGAACGGTCGGATTTTCCCCCTAATCCACCACCCCCCCGAATTGATCCTCCATTTTCACCTCCGGGCCGCCCTGCGTCCGAAATGAAAATTCTGCGGGGGAATTTTCCCGTCTTCGGTCGCGGGGGGTTTTAAAAGAGCGCTTGGGGGGTTTGGGGCCCGAAAGGAAACCGCAAGGCCCCCTTTAAAAAGGAAAGGGGTAACAAGGCCCGTTTTTTGAAAAAATCGTTCAAAAATGTTCTTTGGGTTTATTTCCCCAAAAAGCAATTTTGAAAAAAAAATTTGGGAAAACCTTCCTTGGTTTTTGTGCTAGCAGTAAAAAAAAAACCCAAATTTACATCGGGGCCCATATTTTTAATCTTACAAAAGGGGTTTTAAAAGGGGAGGGGGTTAACGACACAAAATAAAATCAGGCTTTTGGGGTTGTCACTCTCACACAAAACACAAAAAAATTTGGGAGTTTTCAAATTTTTGCAGGGTTTAAAAAAATTTGTTTATCTAAAAAATGACCTAAATTAAAGTCCAAATGAAAATTTTAAATGTAAGGAGTGATGTTTCAAGAACAACTAAAAGTGAACATTTTGAAAACTTTACTGCCCTGCCCCCAGACCTTGATTTTAGGTCTTTTCAAAGAAAAACAGCATAAAGGGATAAATTTTCCAAACAAAATTTCAAGTTTTTTGGGGAAAAAAAATTAAATAAATAGATGACATTAGCCCACGAGAAACGTGAAAACCCCGTTTTGAGAAAATCGGTTTTTGAAATTTTGGTACACATGAAAAAATATTTTTGGCAACTTTCTCTTGAAAACCCCTGCGTTTTTTTTTTCCCCTCCTCCTTTTTCTGAAATAAATAAAATAACACTGACCGAACTATTAAAGGGGGCACCCCGGTAAAACCCTTTTGGGCCCTTCAAAAACCCTTTGGGGGGGGCCGCTACCCTTCGGGCTCGACAAACTGCGGGTTGAAGTCTTGCCCCCCCCAGCCGCCTTGTTTCCTCCCCCCATCCGCTAAAGGAAACACTTGGTGGAAAGGTTTCCCCTTTTTGGCACCCCCAAATTTGGTAAAAATGCCGGGGGGGGCCCATCTCTCCATTATTGTATGCAATTGTTCCCTCAGCCCACCCAATTTGGAACAGGCGACCCCAAAACCATTTCCCGGCACGTTCCAATCAATTGTGGAAGCTTTCTTTAATTTTTTGGGGGTCCCCCCCCATGAGCACATTTTGAAAGCAGTTTTTCCCAGAGGACAGTGTCTAAAAAATTTGGTCCTGATGGTTTGGGCAAAACATAGGGGGGGCATGCATTTTTTTTGGGGATCGAGGGGGATTTTTTTTCGACGGACACCACACACCACAGTAAGAAAGGACTTTATTCCTGTGCCCCCCTATTGCCCCAGATTTCCCTTTTCATGGCCCTCACATCCCCTACATTTTTCCTATTGCAGCCCCAAAGTCCCCTTTGAATTTCAAAATCATCTTTTTTGTCATTTCCCCCCTTCCCACCAATCCCATTTCAAATTTTTTTTTCCCATATTTGGTATTTCTCTTTCTTCAGGCTGAAACCCTTTGTTGGTCAACTGCCCCCCATTCTTTTTTGGAAAAGGCCCAGCACTCAACCCTTTTCAAAGTCAACACCCCCATAAATGGGGGGGTTTTCCAGTTTTACCACAGACAAAAGACTTGCTGTCCCCATCACCCAAAAAAGAAACATTTTTTCATTCATGAAGACCTCCCCTTCTTCTGAACCCCCGGTCAAAGCTCCTGCGGGCTCCATGCTGCCTGCTGACCCTTCATAAATTTTTGTCGGCAGTTAGGGCGTGTGTCTTTTTCCACTCAGTGAAGTCCTCTTCTGGGTTCCGTTTTCTTTTTTTTTTTTCCCCGCATGCTTTGCAGTAGTTTTGGGCATGACAACAGTGTCAAGACTTTTTAATTTTGTTTTCCCCCACTTTAAACCCGAAACCAAAACCCCCCTTTTTTTACTGGGAAACCCCCTCCTCCCCGCCAGGTTCCTTTGCAGGAAAAAGCGACCCCCTCCCTTTTATGCCTTTTTTCTCAGCTGAAAAAAAAGAGAGAATCACAGTCAAGCCAAAAACAATGGAAAATTTCAACTATTTAAAGGCAGTAAAAAGTCGCAGAAAAAAAACTTTTGCCGTGAAACCAAAATAAACACACATACAAATTCAAAAAGAAATACACACAACACCACAAACCCCTAATGACTATGACATTCCTATAAAACACACATCAAGACACACCCCCACTCTTACAAAAACCAAGCTGCAAAAATTCATGCCCCACACGCAACAACAAAAAAACCACAACACACACACACACACAACACACCCACACCACACACATTCACACCACCCACACATGTTTGCACACAAAACACACACACAACACACACAAAACCCCCACACACACACCCAAAGTGAAAAACTCTTGCCCAAAAGGGAAATACTGTCGCAGAAAATTCCAAGCGGAAAAAAAAACACAACTTACACAATTTAACATAAAACCCCACAAGCACACACAAACACCTATAAAAATTTTATACAAACCCCACATCATGAAAACACCCACACTCTTACAAAAAACCCGTGAAAAGGCGAAACACACAAAGCATACATCTATAAAAACACACCCACACAAAACCCCAAAACAACAAAAACAACACAAAAATTTACACACCCACACCCACACCACACCACCCACACCACACACAAAAACACAAAACCCATTCACACAAACCCCCAAAAAGTTTGCACCCCACCCCACAAAACAAAAAACAAAGATCAACATTGTTTTTCCTGCAGCTTTTTGTGTGCTTTCAACAGCAGTTCTCTTTGGGACAAAAAAAATATGGGCCCTTTTTGTGAAACCCCAGCTGGTCTTGTACATGGAAGTTTGGGATGTTTAATTCCCCCCGGAAAACGGGTTTTCCCTTTGGGGAAAAAAATTTTTTCCAAAGGCAAACAATTTTTAAAGGGGGGAAACGCATTTTACTTTAAAATGTTCGCCACACTTTTAAAGATGTCCACAAAGAAAGCTTTTGTTGACAAATGGGCCCAAATAAAAGTCAGTTTTTTATCCACGAACTCCTTTTCTTCAACACAGACGACTGCCGTTTGTTTTCACCCAGAGGGCGCCTAAAAAATTCAGGGCACAGAAGGTTTAATAAAAGTCTGTTTTAATATTTTCCCCATCGATGAAGCGAAATCCTGTCAGTTCTTGCTCCCTCAAACAACTCAACATCGATTTTAAACTTTTGGGGGGGCTTCGATACGACGAGGTTTTAAAGGGTGGGGCGAGTGGTTTTTTGCATTTCTTTGCCGACGCCCTTTCCCCGCTTGGGGCTACCTTTTTGTTTAACGGTTCCCAGTAAATTACCTTTTTTTGGCCCCCAGCCCTCGTGGTTTTTTCTTTTCCCCTAATCAAAAAAGATGTTTGGGGCACTTCAAAAAAAGAAATTTTAAACTCAGGTGTTTTAAAATTTTCAAGAAAGATCGTGTCATCGTGAACGAGCAAAACGACCGGGTACAGGCAGCAAAAGGAAAAAAAGCCCCAAGCCGAGAAAAAGGACGCGCTTAATTTGGGCGAAGAAGCGAAAATTTTTTCTCTTTGTGTCGTTGCTACTAAATCAGCCAGCCAATGAAAATTTCGGTTTCAAAATTGTTTCTCGCTTTTAGACCTTTTCTTCCTGCTCGCTGCTCTTTGAATTTTTTTTTATTCCGATTTTTAAAGTGGAGAAAAAAGTTTTCCCAAAATGGAGTAGAATTTCTCAAAAATTGGGCCGAATTTTTCTTACTAAATTAGTTAGAAAATTTTTAAAACACACACCACCAAAAAAAAATCGAAATAAACAAAAAAAGAGTTTTTTTTGCCAAAAAAGGGTTGCCCAGATGTGTTCATAGATATGAAAGAAGGAAAAGGGGGAAAAAAACCCAAATAACATTTTTTTTAAAAGATTTGTCAAAAAAATTTAAAAATTTTTACCTTGCCTTAAGCGCCAGGGCGAGGGTAGCCGTGACAGGGATGGGGCCCAAAGCAATTGTAGTGGGCCCCCGGCGTTTGAAACCCCCACAGCCGAAAGGTTTGCCAAAAATCCTTTACTAAGAGTCGCATCCATAGGGGCTAAACCGCGAGAAATGGTCTCCGGGGGGCCAAAAACTTAAAACCCCGAGGGCACAGAGACCGAGTCGCCTTCTCCGGGGCCCCAAACCCTCCAAGCGCTGTAGAGCATGGCGAAGGACCCGTCCATCAGTGTTAAGTGGGGCCCCAACTGGGAAAAGGGGGTCCCCCAAACCACCAGGTTAAATTTGGAGAGAGGGCGGGAGGGGGGAGGCCAGAAGGGGGAAACCGGCAAGGGCCGGGCCCCGGGGAAAAAGGGAAAATTTTTTTTGGCCCCGGAGGGGTCCCCCAAAAACTTTTACGTCCTTTTCAACTTTTAAAAAAACGGTAACTGTGAAAGTTTTAAAAAAAATTTGGAAAATTTTTTTTAATCACACTGGGGGTTGGGGTTGGGAGTTTTAAAGCAAAAATTTTTTTTTTTTTTTTAAAGAAAAATTTTGGGTTTAAAAAACCCCTTTTAGGGAAGGTTTTTCTCACTAAGGGCCCTTTTCCAAAAATTGGGAAACCCGGGGTTGTTGTTCCTTGCTTCCCTTTTAAAGGGAAATTTGAAAGGGATAAAATCTAATTTTCAGAATATAGGAAATTTAAACATTTTTTTCATTTGAATTGATACTCCCATGAGTCCTAACACAAAATATACCCCAAAAAATCAACCCAATTTTTTTACCGTTGCCAAGGCAAAACCCAAAATAAACAACCCTCCTAAATTGGGGTTTTTTAAAAAAAATGATTTTTTTCTCAGGTATTTTTCCCTCACAGATCCCTGAAATTTTGGCACCCATTTTCCCCTATGAGTATCCCTTTCATTCTAATAGAGAGATAAATTTTTTAAATTTTGGCCCAAAAAAATTTTTAAAAAAAAAATTTCCCGAAAAAAATTTCCTCAAAAAAATTTGGTAACATGCAAAACCCACATCAAAAAAAATAAAAAATAAAACAGATTTTTAAAAAAACATTCAAAAAAATTCAAAAAGAAAAACAATTACAAATGGCCAAATTTTTTTTAGTTTTGAAAGACAAACTGAAAATTTTTTAAAACTTTTTTTCACAAGCGGACAAAAACAAAAAGAAAAACGCAGACAAAAAGGGGCACAAACACATGGAAAACCCCTACCCGGTTTTCTTTTCAGACCTGGTTTAAAAATTTTAGAACCCCCAGCCCCCCCCACAGCCAAAAACCACACAGCAGAACGCCCTGCACATTTGGCAGGGCCCCCCCCCACTCATCAGCTCCTCCTGTCTCTTCAGTCGGGGACTCGAACTGTGTCCCGCCGCTTGTTTTCCCTTTCCACCCGAAATTTTAAAGCTGTTCCCCCTCCCTCTTCTGCGCCGCTTGCCCCTAGCCTCTTCATGGGTTCCTCTTTGAAAACCAAAGAACTGGCAGTGCCTGACACACAGGCCAAATTTAACTCACATATGGTGTGTAACTTTCAAACTTTACCCCCCGGCGTGGGGCAAACTTGTCCTTTTTACAGCGGGACCAATCAGGCTGTGCAACCCCCATTGGGGTTTTGGTGTTTTGCCAGCCCAAAACACCTTCTTAGAAGCTGATTTTCTGTCAAACCTTTCATAATGGGTTCCGGGGCTGGTGCAAATTTAAATGTAATTGGAGGGGTGGGATAACTTTCATGGTGACCGGGAATCCTGACGTTGACCCAAACCGCCTTTTATTGAACACCAGGAAAACAACACCCACAGGGGACAGGTTTTATGCTTGGGGGTTGCTTTCAGTAAAAAATAAAATTTTTGAAAGAAGCCTTGATGGCCTTTTTCATTTCTTCAGCACTGCTACTCTTGCGGATGGCACGGTTTGTAGTAGATGGTCAGCTTCCGTATGGCATTCTGTTAGATTACCACGGCCACGACCTCCAAGGGTGATACCTTTCTTGCGACAATCCGCCACTAGATTTCGCAAAGCTGAACCAACCCGCTTGTGACATGATTGATGCATTCTTCCTTCTCAATCTCCACCTCATCACCGTAAGGCTTGATGGCTGTCAGCTCATTGTAGGTCTTGGCATCCCCATCTGACAGCAGGACAGTGTATCGCAGTTTGTAGCGTTCCACTGAGCGCCGCCAGATCACACGAGCTGCCTCCACCTCCATCATGCCAGAGGATCCTGTACACATAAAGTTTGATACAATGTTACTGGACTGATATGCCTGTTATCATGTGTGTGTGTGTGTGTGAGTGAATGCATTTTTATACATAAATGTACAACTTTGCTTTCATGATTTACAACACACACACACACACACACACACACACACACACACACACACACACATCACACACAGTCACACACATAACTTGACATCAAAACCAAATAAAACAAAAATAAATCTGGAAGACTTTCTTTGATTCTGTGTGTGTGCGTGTGCGTGTGTGTGTGTGTTGTGTGAGTGTCAAGTAGTTCACACTGCTTTTCAGTTTTCTGTTTGATTTTGTGTTCATAATTTTTTTCAAGCATACTGTCAATACAAAACTGAGACACTTGAAATAATGCAAAAAAGGACAAAAAATATAGCTCACCTGTAAAATTCTTGTCACATGTTTCAAGATGTTGAACCACCCATGCAGGATACTCCATAGGGTTCTCTGCATACAGTTTCTTCCCATGGATTCACACACTGACAGTAGGTGCACATGACATGACCATGAAGACACAACCCTGTCAGAAGATCCACCACACAACCTACTCCAATATGAGAACTGTGTCCTTGGTTAGCCAAGTGCCATCAAAACTAACACTGATGTCAAGCACATCATCAGGGCCAAGGGGGGTGCCGGTATGTTGTGCATGGACTTGCCTCACATACTCTGCTGTGAGTGCAAAGTATCTTTCAAAGTCTTCTAATTTATTGTATAGTTTGCCTGCTTTCTTGTGAAAAGTTTTGTGGTGCAGTCCTTGGAGATCCAAGCTTTCACAAAATTTGTTGAAAGTTGTTGCTCCCAAACCACACACTAATGCAGAATACACAGCTTGCCTGTTGACAGTGTAATCTTTCATCTCTCCACCACCTCTCTCCGCTAAAAAATCTTCTGTGCCCTCTACAGCTTGTTCACAGCTATAACAGACACATATCCGTGCACAGCTAACCCACATGGTTTCTTCCTATCAGTTCTGAAACACCAACGTTTCATTTTTGCACTGGGAGAAACTTAGTTTTTTCACAAATCTGTCAACACAGCTGAAGTCGACAATCCCTCGCTTCGACGATGTGCTCTCCTCGACACAGTCACCAAAGGCTGATGTAGAGGCACTCTCCAGATTTCTGACAGCTTCATATGACTGGTGTTTGAACTGTGTGCGGGTTTTATCACCTAACACAGGAATCCTGAACACGTGTTGATGTTGATGGCACTGACGAACACGAAGCAGTGCTTGTTGAAGGCACTGACGCCGGGTCATGCTCAGGGCCGATTCTCGTCGATCTTCCCCTTTCCTTGCGAAGCTTTGCACTGCCTTGCATAAGCGAGGTGGTTTTTTCGCTTCGACTTGCTTTTCTTAGCGACTGAATAGTAAACTTTTTTACACGAGCCATTTTTTAAAAATCTGGTCTTCGATCGAACATGATGTAAACAACCGCCATTTGCAATCTCGAGGGTGTCACGTGACCCGAATCAACGAATCAGGCGGCTCGTTTCCGCGTCATTCTCCATATAAGGAGAATGTGGTCATATGCTAATGATCTAAAACGACTTCCAGTCGGAACTGAGTGAATTTGGTGGAAAATGCTCTGCTGTATGGTTTTGGGGGGGGAACAATTAATTTTCCCTATGTGTGGGGCATGATGAGGTTTCGGGAAGAAGAAATCCCGGGTCACTGGGGTTGGGAAAAAATCACCCTTTTTTTGACAAATTTTATCAAAAACGAACGCAAAACGAAGGGGTTTAAAGGGTTTTAAAAGCTTTTTTTAAATTTCAAAATCTTTTTCATTTCAGTTCATTCAAGTAGGGAAATATAAATTTTTAGAACTTTGTGTTAGTAAAAATGGGGAAAATCAAAAAAATACCCAAAATACCAATTTTGACATATTTCATTGCCGCACTTTGCCTTTAAAATTGAAATTTGGTGCGACCCCCTTTTTGCCAAATTTGCCCCCGGGGCCCAACGGGACGGGAGTCGCACTTTTTTTTATTTTATTTTATTTTTTAAAAAAGCGCGCGGGGGAAACCTACTCGTTTTTGATTGAACCAGTATTTTAGGAAAGGAAAAAAAAACGGAGATGGGGGAGTTTGGGGCCTTTCCCGGGGGGTTCCCTGAGGGAAGTGCCTACAGGGGCCGCCCCAGGGCCGAGAGGGATTTTTCCCCCAGGAAAGGGGGAAAAACTCGCGCCCCCCTGGCTAGGGTTTCCCAGACACTCCCTAAATGGGAGAAAGAGTCTGAGGGGGGGACAAGTTTGGGCGAGCCCGCTTAAAGGGAAAACCCAAGGTAAAAATTGGGCCCCAAAGGAAATTTTTTGCCCGGGGGGTTGGGGGTTCCCCCCGAAAAGGGGCCCAGGCCCCCAGTGCTCCTTAGTGGCCAAAGGTCGTGGATGAGGGGAGGAGCCCTCACCTCACCCCCCAGGGGTCGGGAGCGTCGGGTTTCCTGAAGAGGTTGCGCAAAAACCTTCTTAGAGGGGCAACCAGGGTGCGGGGGGCCCCGCCCTAGTTTGGGTTTGTGGGGGGGACGCAAAGGAGGGGGGGGGTTCCCTGGTGGCCCCATAAACGGCGGTGGGGGAACAAAGGGGAGGGGAGTCGCCCGGCCAATCGGACGCGCCTGAGAGGGAAGGAGCCCGAGGTAAAAACCCAGCGCAAGCGGGGTGCCCCCATGTGACCCTGGTTCTGGTATAGTTGGTCTGCTGTAAGCCCCTGGTCCCTCAAAAGGGCTTTAGAGCCAAAAGGCCCCCAACGGGAGAAAATGGCTGTGGCGGCCCGGGGATAAAAATTTTCCGTGGGGGCCAGGGTAACCGGAGGCAACGGGGGGGGGGGGGGGGGGTTTTTTGCGGGGGGGCATGGGCTGTTTGAAACCCCCCCCCCCCCCCCCCCCCCCCCCCCCCCCCCCCCCCCCCCCCCCCACCCCCCCCCCCCCCCCCCCCCCCCCCCCCCCCCCCCCCCCCCCCCGGGAGAGTGCACTGCCAACACCTCCCGGGGTGCGATCTATGGAGGTCCCTTGGGAAATTTGGGGGTGGTGGAGGAAAACGGAAACCCACCCCCTACCCCCCTGTGCAGGGAAATTGGAAGGCTGGGGTTGCGGTGGCCCCCCCCTGGTAGGGTTTCGGGGCAGGTTACCCGTTTTTCCCGCAGGAAGATCCCCCCCTTCGGGGAAGGGGGGGAACCGCGGCGTTGCCCAAGTGGGGAGCGGAATAGGTCCGTCCCCCCCAAAAACCTGTACCCCCAGGGGAGAGTACGACTGGCGATCAGGGTTGGTCGAACCCCCGGGGGTCCCGAGCGGGCCCCAGGTCCGCGTTAGCGGTGCCTGCGGCCGAGCCCCGGGGTTAGAAAAAGCTTGTGGGTCCCAGGAATGACCACAACCCACCCCCCGGAGTATGGACGCTCCTCGTGGGGGATAAATGGTGGCTGCCCCTTGTGCAGGCTGGGAAGAAATCCCTGAGCCTGCGTGATACAGTGGGGGAAGAAATAGTGGGGACAAGGCTCGTATAGGGGAGGACGGGGGGTGATTCTGAACGCATTCCCCTTCCCCCTGCTTGGGGCGCGCCCCCACAAAGGGTTCCCCCCGGGGGGGGAGGGGCACATGACCAGCATGTTTGTGAGGAGGGGGTCACAGTGCGCAGGGGAAAAGGCAAGCTGTCAGGGAAAAAGGGGGAGGGGGGGGGGGGTGGGGGGGGAAATTAGAATATAATTCCTACCACAGCCCTGCCCTTTTAGGGGAGCCTTGCCTTTCGATTTTCTGGGAATTTTGAACGAAAGGCATTTAGCAATGGTGGCAGCTTGCCTTGTTGCCTTCGGAAAGGGCAGTGATCGTGCCTCCGCCGGTCGGGTAGAGGAGGTAAGGTCGTACTTCCCCACCGCGGAACTCCCCTCTACACCGGCCGTACGTTCTTTCCGCAGCAAGAACGGATTCTCCAAGGAATCGACAAGTGGTCCTCCGAGGCAATGAGCGACTTCTGAAAGGTGATGGGGCTCGACTCGCCCTTGTCCTTCACCATTTGGCTAAAATGGCAGAGCAAACACAGAGCACACGACCACAAAGTGGAGACAAGTTGATAGATCGGAGATCGTAAAGACACTCGATCTACCAGTAAAAATGATAAATGGGGTACTAATAAATGTGCACAAGTTGGTAGATCAAGAGATCGTAAAAACACTCAATCTACCTGTAACAATGATAAATAAGGTAGAGAAAAATGTGCCCCGGGAAGCCCGTACTGCCAAACAAGGCGGTGAGGCAATATGGCGGAAACGCCAACGGGTGTGGCCAATCCAAGATGGTGGATCGATTGACGGGAAGGGATCGATCGCCAAGAGTGACGTGCAATGGAGCGCGAGAGTAAAATACCCCTGGTGTACCTTGTAATAATGCTAAGGAAGGTACTAATCAATGTGCACCAGTTGAAGATCAAGAGATCGTAAAGACCCTCGTTTCTACCTGTCATAAATTAGGTACTAATAAATGTGCACCAGCAGGTAGATCAAGAGATCATACAGACACCTCGATCTACCTGTAGAAAATGATACATAGGGTGCCACATAGGGTACAAATAAATGTGGCTGGGGAAAACCCTGTACTGGCCAGCATGTGCGACCGAAAGTGGGCACCATGCGGTGAGGCAATATGGCGAAACGCCGCCCAGCGGGAACATCCAAGATGGCGGATCGTTTTGACCGTTGAGGTTCGACTCCCGAAAGAGAAGCAATGGGCGCAAGAGAAAAAGACAAACGCGCTGTAGATATCGAGGAGGCCGAAAGGCAATAGTAGAGGGGAATTTAAAGAAAACAAATGCTTTTTTCTCTTTAACGAGTGACGGCAGATCGTAAGGCGAACTCTTTTCTTTTTCCTCTTTCTTTAAACATGGCCCATCATCTTTTTTGAGGGTTCTGTTTGAGTGTACAAACTTAAACGACCTGTACTAGACGAGCGATCGTAAGGAACACAATCAATCAGTACTAATACAAATGAAATAAGGCACTAATAATAGAGGAGGAAAAACCTCCGTAGCACTGAACAGGTACGACGAACGAGGACGACCACCCAGGGGTCGGCCAGAATGACGAGAATAAAGATGGTGGTTGAGCGACCGGCGAAGATCGATCGTCGAAGGGGAATTTACCGAAATGGAGAGTGTGGATAAACCCAAAGCCCCGAGATCGATGAAATGAAGGAAAGGGGAAGAGAATAAAGGGAGGGGGGGGGGGGGACGCGTTCTACAAGAGTGGACGCGTTCCCACACCGGTGAGTAAGGGCTGAAGGAGAAACAATGGGGTGAAGAGAAGTCGCGAGCCGTCACCCCGGGTAGAGCGTGAATAAAATGTAATAAAACACCAACCATAGCCCCCACGCAGCAATGGTACCCATGGTCTTACGTAAGCCACAACAGAACCAGTAAAGAAGGCAAGCACACAAGCAATCTTTACAAAAACAGAAGTACAGGCGAGACAGAGCAAAAAAACCTGTCCTTGTTAGGCAGGAGGCCGAGTAGAATGAGGAACAGGAAGTTTACACCGGCTTCTTCCGGGCGGAAGTAGGGTGGGCATCACGTGATGGTCTTTTTACTGCATTAGCCAAAAAAAATTCCGCCTGGCAGAGCTGACTAACTGCTGTGGAATGCATGGTCTGACATGGTAAAGTATATGCCGCCAAAAAAAACATTATCACATGAACCCATGTGATGTGAAAAAAAGATAAACGTTGGTCAAATGATCCAAGAGACCGTACCACCATACTGTCCGGCAGGAAGACCAGAGCTTGGAGCGGGGAGAGCAGCGGAGAGGCATGCTGGGAGTTGGAGCGCAGCACCACCCTCAGGTGAGTGAGGATGCACCTACGCTCTGCTCCTCCAGCCCCATTTGGCCTGCACGTGCAGCACGCACCCCTCCTGGCCCAGTCTGTTCTCACCCCGCTGGGGCCAGCTCCGGGTGACATGAAACATACAAATATCAAACATATATACAAATAGAGACACACAAGAAGGGCATTGATGGAGACAAAAAACTCAATGCTGGAGACACAAGAATTCAATGATGGACTAAAAAAAGTATTCAGTGATGGGCAGACAACGATGTACACTGCAAAACTCTGCCCTCACACTGCATATTTCAAGGGCTGCGTTACGCTTGAGAAAACCAACTGAGGAGCTGTTGGGGTAAACCCGTTGTTGCTTGTGAGATACAAAGCATGTCTTTGACTTGGAGACACAGGAAAGAGTTTATGCTTCTATATAAGCTGGAAGTTGTGCAACCAACAGCAAAAAAACCCCCCACAAACGCATGATCAGACAACATGCATGTTCCCTAACCCAGACCCCACACAAACACATGATCTGACAACATGCATGTCCCCTATACCCCAACTGATATGAACTGTCCACAGAATAAACCCAACAATACAGCAATATAAACTGCAAACTAAACTGAATATATTAACAAAACAGGATCATAAACTGCAAACTAAACTGAATAAAAAAAACAATACAGCAATATAAACTACAAACAAAACTGAATAAAACAATGACACAGCATCATAAACTGCAAAGAAAACTGAATAAAATAACAATACGCATTATAAACTGCAAACAAAACTGAAAAAATAACAACACAGCAGTATAAACTGCAAACAAAACTGAATAAAACAACGATACAGCATCTAAACTGCAAACAAAACTGAATAAATAACAACAATACAGCAGTATTGCCAGCAAAACTGAACACAAAAAAGACCATAAAGACCAAAGGTTAGAAAGGATGCAGACGAAAATTAATCCACAAATCAGCTACCTTGTCCTGAATTGAAGTCACAGTCCTGAACGAAGGCTGTTGCTGCTTCCACCTGTAAAACACACACATTGAACCTGGGGCACACTCCTGGAAAACACATAGACATTGAACACTGGGTCACACACCTGTAAAACACAGAGAGAGAAAACGCGGGGCCCCACTCCTGGAAAACACCCCAGAGAGAGAACGCTGGGTCACACACCTGTAAAACACACCAGAGGGGAACGCTGGGTCACACACCTGTAAAACACACAGGAGAGAACGCTGGGTCACACTACTGGGAAAAAACACAGAGAGAGAACGCTGGGTCACACCCCTGGAAAACACAGAGAGAGAACGCTGGATCACCCTACTGGAAAACCCCAGAGAGAGAGAACGCTGGGTCACACACCTGGAAAACACCAGAGAGAGAGAACGCTGGGTCACACACCTGTAAACCACACGAGAGAGAACGCTGGGTCACACACCCGTAAAACACACACAGAGAGAACGCTGGGTCACACTCCTGGAAAACACACAGACATTGAACACTGGGTCACGCACCTGTAAAACACACAGACATAGACACTGGGTCACACACCGGAAAACACACAGACATTGAACACTGGGTCACACATTGGAAAACACAGCAGACATTGAACACTGGGGCACACACCTGGAAAACACAACACACATTGAACACGTGTCACACACCTGGAAAACACACAGACAATGAACATGGGTCACACACCTGGAAAACACAACAGACATTGAACACTGGGTTACACACCTGGAAAACACAACAGACATTGAACACTGGGTCCCACACTGGAAAACCCCAACAGACATTTTAACACTGGGTCCACACACCTGGGAAAACCCCAACAAGACATGAACACGGGTCACACACCTGGAAAACAGAAGACACTGAACAAATGGGTCACATCCTGGAAACATGAAGACATTGAACACTGGGTCCACACCTGGAAAACACACGACATTGAACACTGGTCACACACCCGGAACCACAGACATTGAACACTGGTTTACACACCTGGAAAACACAAGACATTGAACACTGGGTCACACACCTGGAAACCCAAGACATTGAACCCTGGGTCACACATCTGGAAAACACAGACATTAACCTGGTCACACCCTGAAAACACGCCACATTGAACACTGGTCCACACACCGAAAACACAAAGACCTTGAACACTGGTCCCACACCTGGAAAACACAGACATGAACACGGTCACACACCCTGGAAAACACCAAGACTTGAACACTGGGTCACAAAAGACAGGGGGAGAACAAATCAAAAGAAGGTCAACTTCTGTGTCTCAATTACACACAAATAATCTACCCACAGCTTAACACGCAAATACCCCAAATAGCCATATGATATTTCCACTTTCCCTCCTCTCACAGACCCCCCCCCCCAAAAAGAACGATAATAAGTCTGTGCAAGCCCCCAATGTCTGACAAGACAAAAAACATAAAGGACAGTCCCAAATCAGTAATACCCCAAACCCCAAAAAACACAAACAAACAACATACAACACATGAAATACTTGCTGTCTTACACGCAAACACCCGAAAATAAAAACAAAACTGCATTCAACACAAACACTTCAGTTGGTCACATCTACAACGACAAAAATGAATTGTGTCAAATCATGCCCTGTATATGCACACAAGGAACATTAAAAGACATACCAAATCTCATGCCCCGTGACCCCCAAACACAGGGACGATGAACAACACATGTACCCAAATGCGATTGAGGGACACCCCAAAACATGTATAAAAATTAAAAACCAGAGAACAAACTACAACCATGCATACACCAGTATTCCTGGATTGGCAATAATTCACAGATAAAACTTTAACTAATGTGCAAACAAAAAACACACACAAACAATCTAAACTGTACATGCAAACAGAATTATTAGAGTTAAACTACACAACACCCACACACAACACAGAGAAAGAACACATTATGTGTACATACAATGCACCCTAGTTACACACAACACAAACACCAGGACACAACCCCTGGGGCACAAACAGAAAAACAGATAAAATAGAACAGACTAATGGACAGTAAAACAACCAAGCGAAAACCAAAAAGTCACCTGGTGCCACACACTCAGTGAACACAAAACAAAGCATTAAACTCCAACCTTCAATTTGGCGTCATATACTGTACCAAGTCGACAATAGCATTCACGCATTAGTCTGCTCTGCCAGGCCCGAAGTTTTTGTGTGGCTAATGCAGGATGACAGTCACTGGTCCAACCCACTTCCGCCGTAGGAGAAAAGCCAGTGTAAGTCTCCCATACGTCATTCTCTCTCGGCCTGCCGCCAAGCAGAAAGTCTTGTGCTCTGTCTCGCCTTCTCTTTGCCGTTTGTTTAGAAAGCCTTGTGTTTGCTTCTTTGGGTTATTGTTTGCTTGGCGCTTCACCCTTCATTCTGAAACCGGGGGGCTTTTGGTTGGTGGCTTATTCATTTGTTTTAACACACGCCACCCTCGCCTGTGCCTTTGTTTGGCACTTGCGACTTTTCATCGGCGCTTTCGATCTTCGAAAGTCGAATAACCCATCGCCGGTTTTGCCCTTTCCCCCCAGTTTGGCTTTAAAAGGCCCCCTTGTTAACGAATCCCCGGTCCCTTCCCTTCCATTGGACTCCCATTCGCCTAACTTTCACGTAGTCCACTCGGATTCCATTTTCTTCGCACGTTCTTCCGCCCTTTTGTTCGACCGGCCAAAAACGCGTCACTTACGTCGACCTGCCCCGACTCTCACTGACCTCGTTGCATTTATTTTCAAGTTCAGTGTCTCTCACGACGTTGGTTGAGCCCTTTCTATCCCTCATCCACCTCTTTGTTCCTTTTGCATCGTGCGTTCCGTTTTTTTCCCCCCACCAGTGCCATCAGGGGCCCCCTC
>CM031610.1:6853060-6872398 GCA_018398815.1 Conus ventricosus
CGGCCCCTTAAACTATCAATTCAAAATAGATATTACATCGGCAGATCCTAATGCTACTGTTTTTTGCTAATTTGGGTAGGGCTATCGTTAATCATATAGAAATAACTGGAAGCAGAGAGGTCTTTGTACTAGGCGAGGCAGACATTTTACCCCTATTCTGATCTATGGCTGCCTAAAAAGAAAGGAAAGAGAAATTTTATCAGGGAATACAAGACTCAAACGGTCTAAAGGGCACAGGCTTAAAGCGGGTGATGCAAAGAATGATGTTAAAGATGAGGCAGTTGCAGAAGCATTTGGTAACAGATTCTGCATCCCTCTAGATTTTGAACTTTTAAAAAGACGCATATGCCATTTTCCCAAGGCGCACTAAAAGAAAATTTAAACTTATGGACTGACATTTAATCCTGCAGTTCTGTCGTTCTGTCTGAAGCCCCTGAAGCTAAATACACAGTTAGTGACATTTCTCTTGAGTTTGATGTTGGGTTTACTAACCCTGGACTGGCAAGACAATCTTAACCATTTAAAAAAGTAAACGGTTTTTTATTATGAAAACGTTATAACCCATTACAAAAAATAGAAACAAGCGAGACACTCTCTGGAACATACATCTAAATCAGGCTTTTAAGTCTTTAAAAGGAATTTTGTTCTTGTTTACGAAGGAACAACTCCTTTTCAGAGAGAATCAGAAGTTTTTTATAATCCAAAAATTGAGAAGGTTGATGTGAAATTTAAATGGTAAGTTTTGATCAGTTGTATGGGTCGCGGCCTTTTACTTCACCAACACTTTGATGAAATAAGAAAGTTGTTTGCTGGAGGTAGGCAAAGAGACCCTGCATTTGATCGTGTATGTAAAAAACTTCGCCTTATGATGTAAGACTCGAAGACTACTTAATAAGTAAATACGGGCTGTGGCTGGATTTTAGATCTACATTTGACAACAGATTTTTTGGGAAAAGTGGAGAAAGGATAGGGCCCAAGAGGGTTTATACACTTTAAATATTCACAAGAAAGCAGACGGGAAAAGGCCCAATAAAAATGCATGTTTTTTTGGTTTGTGATTTCACAGTTAAACATGAAGAAAACAGGCTAAAAGACAAGGCCTTTTAAAATGCGAAGAAATATTCTAATAAAAACAGATGGATAGCTTTTAAAATTTCTTCCTAAAGATCCGCACTGCTCACTTATCTGCGGGATACTGGGTGTGGGAAAACTGTCTTCGTACTTGATTTGTTACAAACAATATACCCGGGTTTCATTACGAGCACATTGTTTTTATTCTGCACAACCATTAAGACAACAAGTCTTACAAAGAAAGGAAGTTTATTTGGACAGACGATAATATATTTTAGTCGACCCTTTGCGACAAACTGAGCGACTGTTTAGAACATTACTATAAACTATTTGAGGGAACTGAAACGCTGTTTATTATTGATGACTGTTCGGCTGAACGAGACATTGTTAAAAAAAAGAAAAGCTCTCTCAAAGCTAGCCTTTAGTGGCCGTCACGCCTTAGTTTCTGTGTGG
Source organism: Conus ventricosus (assembly GCA_018398815.1). Taxonomy (NCBI): domain Eukaryota; kingdom Metazoa; phylum Mollusca; class Gastropoda; order Neogastropoda; family Conidae; genus Conus; species Conus ventricosus. The sequence goes on from CM031610.1 coordinate 6,854,585, forward strand.
CTCTTAACTCAAAAATATAATGCTGTCTTAAAAGACTTTCGATCGCAGTTAAAATCAGTTGTATTATTTTACACTAAGGACAAAGATAGTTGTGAAGAATGTTTAAGTGAAAATTATATAATAAGAGACAAGATGAGCTAAAAAAAATAAATGCGCAGTTAGAAACATCTTAACACGCTAAGTTGCTTAGGGACTGACCCCCAGTTCAATAGGTTTGTTTATTATAGATTGGTAATATTGGATTGTTTATATACAATTTGTTTATATAATTTAATATTATAAAAAGATGTCTCGAGGGGCAGATCAAAAGTGGCGCTAGCTCCTAATGACTGCACAGTCGAGCTAAAAAGACTAGGAGACACACTGAGTTTGATCTAATAGGGTGCCAGGAATGTTTATGGATTTGAATATACAGATGACGGGGTTTACAAACGACAGAAAGTGAAGACAAAAAAACGGCAGCAATATCCACCTAGAACAGATAAGAAATTTAAGTGTCAAACGATTTTGGCAGAACAAAACATGAATAACAAAATTCATAAAAGAGAGATTGTTTGGGCGTTGCTTCTGAAATTGATGGAATTTAAAGTTTGAACTTACGGGTGCCCAAGTATACTACGATAAGAAAAACAATTTTAGAAAGGTTGTGAATGCAGGGACTCAGTCTTGTTTGATTGTTCCAGGAACACAACAGAAAAAACAGATTGAAGTAGCTTGGCAGGGTACTTGAATATTTGATACAGAGAAAAGAAAGTCTTAGCTGAAGTGGGGGGTGACACTGTGGCTTAGAAGTTACCCCAGCGTACAGGCACTACCTAGGCAAATGACGATGTTTTTTCGTTATTTATTACTCCGAGAGAGGGGGATACTAGTTTGCCAGAACATGCGCTAATTAGAGGTGTTACAAATAAAGGCTGAAAACTTGGATGCCCCTCTTTAAGTTTGCTATTGCAATTACTAAAAACGGAGCTGAAATAAAACCCATGTATCATCTGACAAAGTTACTGTGATGGTTGACAAGGTTCTGACTAACTGTATCGACTTTATTTTCATTAGTATGTTGATTTTATTGCGTTTTTACTCTATTGAGTGAAGTGCTAGTCTGAAGGATTAATATAAAAGATATGTATAAGATTAAGTAATAAAATAATCTTAATTAATAAATGGACGGTTCAACAGTTTAGGTTAGTGCAAATAACTGAACTTCAAAGGAAATGTAAGTGACTTGGTTTAGTATAGAGTTACTAGAAAGAAAGATGCTAAAGCTTTAAAACTCTTTTCTTATGTAATTACTGGTCATCAGCTTGTAGCTAGGTTAAGTGTGGGTCTTGTTGTGCTGTTTTAGATACTGGGGTTGGAGCGCAGTCTCTTTAGATTCGGGGCCTTGGGTTTAGGTTTAGGCGCTGTGTCTTATGGTTTGTAAGCGCTGTTTTAAAAAAATAACTCCTAAATTACAAAAGCACACTGCCATGGTTGCTCTAGCATCAGCAAACTTTGTCATTAAGATTAAAATAAGCAAATTATTTACAGCCCTATCCTCATTACGGAAACGAAGAATTTCAGAAGTGATGGCTGATGGTGTGTTTATAGACGACAGAAAACATTGACTTTCAAAAGGGAGTGGAGAAAGACGTTTACTTCACGACAGGTAGACACTGATGCAAATTAAACAAAACATTGAAAAAACAAACACCATGATCGGTTTAAACCAAAATAAGGCCAAAAAAAATTAAGTTTAACAAATAAATAACATAGTTAACAAATACTTTTTTTTTTTTGTTAACTCCACTGTGTTTGGCGGACAACTTGCAGCTATTCACGAACAAACGATCTGTTTTAGGGGCGGGCCTTTTAGACGTAGGTAGCGCCGCTAGAGAGAGTGCTTCTTAATAATATACGGGGGGGTCTGTTTTCATAATTCGTTCAATTCAGTATACATTCTACGATCCATATAGGGTCTGTGGCTCTAATTCAAACATCACTTCTGCCTCTCCAGGGAGCATACAGATCTTACTTTTAGTTCCAAACGGCAAGAGTTTTTGAGTCCCTGCTTATCTTCAGTAATGCTAATTTTTTTTAATTTGATTGCGTTTCACTGGTTTAAGGCCTCTGTTGCTTAAAATTCTTCATTGTTCTGTCGCAGTAAGGACTGCGGCATCTCCCAAACCCATTCTGTGTTGCGTTTCTGTACTTCGTAGTGTACTTGTAGTGTCCATAATTTCTCTGTGATATTGATAAGTAAACAGGCGTTACAGGCTTGTTCTTATTAAAGTTTTCTAATAGGGCTTGTGATCGATGTTGCCTTGGATCCCTCTCTTAACTGTAACATGATGTTTAAAAAACTGTGGTTTTAAAGACTTTAAATCTTTTTCATCATCAACCTGGATTAGCCTTGGATACTTTAATGGGCCTCGATGGATTTTTGTTGTAATATAGCCACAGCCACAGAGTTGAGCTTTGATACGTTAAAGGTTCAGGTCTTTGTATCTTGAAGCAGGTCAAAACATCAGAGCATACGTAAAACTTTTTTCTTCTAATTTGTCATGTGGAAGATACAAACACGTCCATATGGTGGGTGTTCATAGGAAACTGAATTAAACAAATCTAGGTCTTATTACTCTTTAGGGGGCATGGCTGATATATTTGCCAAATTGCTTGTTTTGAATGCCAGTCTTTCGCATCTGATTCAGGACACTCTAGCAGCTTTATCAGTTTTTCAATAGCGTCTCTTCCTTTCCCCAATAACTTTAGGTGATAATATATGTTTGGACTTCGTTATTGGCCATAAGAGGACTGTTTGGTAATAGGATTTTAAATTGTTTGTGCAAGAATATAGATTGCACCACCATAGAACCACATAAACAATTTCTGCTTTTTGTTCTTCTGGATGGTTCTTAAATGTCAGATTGTGCGGGCAGGTGGCGATGTTAGAAACGTCTTTCCTGTCACTAAGTAATACTCATTTCATTGCCTCATGTCAAATTCTGGTAACTGTGTGCTCATGCATGGCCTGTTCCCTTAACTTTTTATTTAATTAAAGTCTAAGTGAGCAATTCGCCTTTTCTCAGAAGCTCTTGGCCTTAGCTAATCTTCTATTGCCTTGTTTTGAGTTCTCTTATCTTCATTGGACGCAATTTATAAACATATTAATTGCTTCCAGAAAAGGCTCAAGGGCGTTAACTATAGCTCCTCCTACCATTTAACTACTCCCGCCATCTTTTGTTATAAATCAATATTTTTCTAAATTTATCTTTCTATGAACTTATATTTTCTGGGATAATCCTGTGCAACAAGAAAATAGTGTTTGAGGCAATTCCTGCAGTGATTACATTATACCTTAACAATCGTCCTCAAATGTCTAACCTTCCTTGATCCGCGGCTTCATTCTTACATGTTTTTTGCTAACACACGATAGCTATACTAAGACCGCTAATTCCACAGCAGATGATAAATCGTATTGATAATCTTTTTTTCACTTATCTTTTTATTAACTTAAAAAAATAATTCATATAAGATAATACGAATAGGCAGGTCTATGTGCTTTTTTACTTCAAATAATCTTTTGTTGTTTATAAGCTAAAAATATGGTTGCAATAGTTTTGGTGAATCTTCTATCTTCCCCATGTTGGGCGGTTTTATTCCTAACAAACATTTTGCAAGAGTTGAATAAACTATAACACCAACGATAGGCACTGCATAATTAACCAGCGTTAAACTCATGGTTTTAAAAGTATTATATTATTTTTTATTGCTTTTTAAAAATGGATTGTGACGAACTATTAAAGTGTGAGGAGCAAGCAGACTACTCCGTAGACAACTGTCATAAAGAAAGATTATACTCTCTGGCTGCTTGTGGAAAAACTAAACAGTATTTAGGCACTGAACTAAGTATTGAACAAATCCAGCAACTGTCTACTTCAGACGTTGAAAAGTACTACGCTAGGTACGAAGCACAGCTAGGGTCAAAAATGGTTAGATCAGTGGGCCAGACAATGATTAGTCTATATGCTAAGTTAGTAAGTAAGATGGCGCCGGTTGATTTAGAAGAAGATTTAAAATATGACTTATCGCAAGATCCGGTTTTAAACAAGTCCCTAGAAACTCTTGCATGTGACATGTACTACAGATTTGGGACTATGTTATGTCCATTCATCATGGGATTAATTACTTTTAATCATATTAATTTTGATCAAATTAAATTTAATCACAATAAAAAAAAAATGAGCGAGAAGACGCGCAGGACAATCCGCAGGACCAGAATGTGCCACAAGTGAATGCACCACAGGTGAATGTACCGCAAGTGAGTAGTGTTACTAAGTCTAAAAATCCTGGACGTGTTGAGGCTGGCGTAAACTAGCTGAATGGAACAGACTGCAAAAAGCAAACCAATCAGCAAAACAAAAATTATTAGATAGTAATACAACATCGCCACCAACAACAACACCCCAATTAACAATAACACAATCACAAACAAACGATAAGATGTATTATTATGTATTGGCTGCTGTTGTTGTTGGTGGGGGAGTTTTAGCATACAAATGTCTAACGCCATACTTAGCAGCAAAGTCACAAACCCCCACAAAGCCAGTAAAAGAAGAAGAACCCCCTTCTGCAAAAAAAGTGCAACCTCCTGCTGTAGATCCATTTTCTATGGAATAGTTTTTAAGAACTAGATAAAGTACAAGTTAAGAACTAGATAAGTACAAGTTAAGTTAGTTATATAAAGTACTTTTTAAGTTAAGCGAAAGTAAATTACAAGTAAAGTGTAAGTAAATTATAAGTTCTTGTTAAGTACTAGTTAGGCTCTTGTTATGTTCTTAAGTAAGTACTAGTTAGGTTCTTAAGTTAAGTACAAGCTAAGTCAGTCAGAGCATACTGTAAACCATATAACATTTTTAGTTCATTTTATGTGTCTGGGAGAGAAGGCAAATATCTTTGTTCACGATCACCAAATCTTATCTAGCACGTAAGCCCCCCGTTTCAATTTGCTAATTTCGTCGATTTTTGGCGGTTTTGGCATAGTAATTTTGTTTAAAAAAAGGTGTTAATTTTGGTCAAAACTGATATGTGATGGACGTGATTTGTATGTGAAATGGGGGGTTTTCGTGCAAAATAAGATGGGTGAGCTTGAACGAAGATATTTGCCTTCTCTGCTGGTAATTACATTTGAAAATTACTTAAATTAGATATAAAAAAAGGTAGAGAAAACACTTGAACCCACTTGGGAGGAGAAAAGTTGAGTACTTCGGTTTGTAGAACCTTCAAAGCAACTGAAGAGAGCGGGTGCAGCTTCTGTGGTTGTTGAATTGTGTTCACTCACTGATTTCTTTAAACACAAATCACTGTCACTGCAGAAAAAAAGGGTGGTGGTGGTAGTTGGAAAAAGAGGTGAGAAAGAATATCGATAGTGAGGGGAAGGGGGGTTGGAGAAGATGAGGGGAGAGGGGGGGGGGGGGGGGCAAATAGGAAAAATTGGGGGGGGGGGGGGGGGGGGGGGGGGGTTAGGGATAACTGTGATTTGATCTAGTCTTTAATGTTGAGGCCATCTGGCGCTGTGGTACCCAGATGGTGGATGATCTTTTTCTCCATGTTTTTTCTCTTCAAGAAGTCTCCCATGGTGTTGCGCCAAACCACTGCAATCCCTGTACTTAAATTGGAATTAATGAAAACAAGTGCATTACTAGAGGTATTGGAATTAATGAAATCAAGTGCATTACTAGAGGCAGCAGTGGCCATATTGGATCTAAACACATTATTTTCTGTGAGCTCTTACATATCATACAGTGCTGCAATTGCAATCAAATTAAGTATGTGTATTCCCATGGTACTGGTTTACAACATCACAAATGGATTTTACAATATTTTGATTGGAACAGATTTTATAATTATTCAAAAAAGTAATAAGCAATATTGAAGAGAAAAAATGAGTATGTACTTTCATGAGTGATATTCTCACTTCACAGTAAGGACACCTAAGATCCCTTCAGTCATTCTGCTGGTATGATATAAATGAATGTGCATGCCAAGTTTTATATATTTCATTTTTTAAATGGCAAAAACTCAGGAACACAAAATCATAGAAAAATCATGATTTTGGGGTGTCACACATCTCTGTAACATTTTGCCAGGGAACTGGCTAATAATGGAAGGCAGGTGGATAATTTCCAGGTAGCAAACCTGCTTCCATGAGGCTACAGTTCCCCATGGATATACATGCCACATTCCTCCAGTCTGTGAATGAAATCTTCCATTTTGCTCATGTACAGTCTAAAGGAAACAACTACATCAAGTTTACTTTGTACTTTGTTCTTGCTAATAGTTGTTACAGCGATGACTTTTTCAACCCAAATGGTCTGAAAATAAAGATAACTCTTGTATGCAGCTGGGAATTCCCAAATGAGACATGTCTGGAATTTCCCTGCTTGGCAAGATGTCAGACAGGTGAAGGCGCTGTGTGAATAACAGAATTTCACTTGGACTGCATACTCTGCACCGTCCACATCTTTTCACAGTATTTATTTTGGTTGTTTTCATACTAACCAGACAAACATGAACAAGAAAGCCTTAATTTTGGTCATGGTTGTTCCATCACAGTAGCATTGTGATACACTGAAAGGTATCAAAAAGTAAACTGAGACCAGCCGCTGTGGCAAAGTGGTTAGCATCGCAAACTCCCAGCGTGATGGTCGGTTCAATTCCAGTTAGAGCCATGTAGAATTTTTCTGCCTGGACCGGCTCCTACCTCTAGTTGAGTTTGCTTCGAGTTCAGTTGAGAAGACTGGAACCACACAATTGCGTTTCATCCACTTAATAATGCGTCTCAGAGTGTGTTGCTCAAACTTCCTGACCAACACTGCAGTTGTCTGGATCTCTTGGGCCTGGTTGACATAGGGATGTATTATGAAAGTAAGTATAGAGTACAGCATGATATGTGCTAACTGGGAATTCATGATGTGATATGTGGTAACCGGGGATTCATGATGTGATATGTGGTAGCTGGGAATTCATGATGTGATATGTGGTAACTGGGGAATTCATGATGTGATATGTGGTAATGGAGGGAATTGATTGTGTGGTCTGTGGTAACTAGGAATTCATGATGTGATCTGTGGAAATGGGGAATTCAGGATGTGGTAATAGGGGAATTCAGGATGTGATATGATGGAATGGCCTGTTGTAGTGCCGATCAGACCAGGACAGGGCACATTCTGGGCACGGCAGCCCAGAGGGGGCTGGAGTTGGTGCCGGAGAGACTTCTGGCCCCTGCAGAATCAGCCATTCTACGATTTCTGACCCACGCTGCCCTGTACCTGGCTGCCACCAGCCCAACACAGGTGAATCACTGACATTGTGTGTTAAGGTGTGACTGACTGCTTCCCACCCAACACAGGTGAATCACTGACATTGTGTGTTAAAGTGTGACTGACTGCTTCCCATCCAACACTGGTGAATCACTGACATTGTGTGTTAAAGTGTGACTGACTGCTTCCCATCCAACACAGGTGAATCACTGACATTGTGTGTTAAAGTGTGACTGACTGCTTCCCATCCAACACAGGTGAATCACTGACATTGTGTGTTAAAGTGTGACTGACTGCTTCCCATCCAACACAGGTGAATCACTGACATTGTGTGTTAAAGTATGACTGACTGCTTCCCATCCAACACAGGTGAATCACTGACATTGTGTGTTAAGGTGTGACTGACTGCTTCCCACCCAACACAGGTGAATCACTGACATTGTGTGTTAAGGTGTGACTGACTGCTTCCCATCCAACACGGGTGAATCAATGACATTGTGTGTTAAGGTGTGACTGACTGCTTTCCATCCAACACAGGTGAATCACTGACATTGTGTGTTAAGGTGTGACTGACTGCTTCCCATCCAACACAGGTGAATCACTGACATGGTGTGTTAAGGTGTGACTGACTGCTTCCGATTCAATCATCAGTTGCCTTGCCATCTGATTTCCAGGCGGTTTGCAAATAATCAGTGTGTCTCACTTTCAGGACTATTAAACTTTTCTTCCCATAAAGAGAAATCGGCTTTGGATGTGCTTGTTTCTTTGTATAGAAGCCATCTTGAGTTTGAACACATACCATTCAAACGGAGCATGAAGATCTGCATTGCAATGAACGATGTCCTGCCAGTCATGTTTGGTCCAGTATAACTGTGAAATATTGATGTATGTCATTTGTATGTTATTTGCTAAAGAAACTAGGACTAGGAATATAATCCATGGATTATGTGTATTGGAAGATTGATACTGTGTGTTGTGCTACTTAGGATTGAATTTCATAAATTCTGTGTGTAAGTAGACCAGTAAATTTCATACTCATAGCTATGTATATACATTTAAGATTTATAAGACAATCTGGTTATATTTTGAGGGGGAAAAAGGTACTGCCTTATTGTTAGGAAAATATTATAATCTTTTACAATGAAGACAGATTTGAATGGCAGGGAAAGAGAGTACTGCCTTATTGTTTAAGAAAATATGATACCCTTTGTGATGAAGACACGTGTGAATGGTGGGAAAAGAAGATGCTGCCTTATTGTTGAAAAAAAAAATGTATGATGATCTTTTGTGATGAAGACACATTTGAATGGCAGGGAAAGAAAATACTGCTTTATTGTTAAAAAAAATTATGATAATCATTTGTGATGAAGACACATTTGAATGACAGAAGAAGAAGGTACTGCATTATTGTCCTAAAAATTATGATCATCTGTGTGAAGAGGACACATTTGAATGTCAGGGAAAGAACATACTGGCTTAACCCCTTGACTGCCCTGGCATGAACGGCGTTCGAGATGGTTTCGGGAAAGCTGTGTGCCCTTGCACGAACGGCGTTCGAGATAATTTCATCATCAAAATTCGGCGATTTAATGAAGGGAGGCAAGGAGAAAAAAATGGTTTAAATGGTTGCAGGGACCCTAAAGGACGGTTTCTTCCCTTTCGCGGGTCAGCTGACTGACCAGCTCGCGTCCATTCGGTCAATAACTTCGGCAAAGTTTGGAGAGTTATTCTCGTTTGAAGATGGCGAGTCGAGCGGGCAGTTCAATCAGGCGCGTGCCGTTTTCAAACAATCTAATGCTCTTGAAGTGCTTCAAGAAGTTATCTGAGACCGTGAAAGCGATGACAAAGACTTCAAAGAATGGAATGAAGCGATTCGGAGGAGGAATAAAGTGATCACAATCAACACCACCCTTTGCTATCGGGGGTTGGTGTTGATGACGAAGCTGATCCCCGACTTCAAACTGAGCGATACCGGCGCAAGTCGGGCCGAATCGGAGAGTGCCCGAGCCGATTCCGTGTATGTCGAGTGCCCCCTCCCTCCTTTCGTGAGGGGTCGGGAGGAGAGTCGAGGAACAGGAGGGGTTTTGGACAGCGGTGAGGGTCCAGTGTGAGGGGCGTGGCAGAGGAAGAGGGCGAGGCACTCGTCAGTCGGAACTTATTTCAGAATGACAGAGGCCATGCTGATTGCCCAAATCTCGACCTTTTTTTCACGGGTACCCAGGTATCAAGGTAAACATTGGCAAGTTCAAGCCCATGGATTTCGTGGAGTTGTTTTGTTGTGTGTGTGTGTGTGTGGTGTGTGTGTGTGTTGTGTGGTGTGTGTGCTTGTGAGTGTGTGTGTGTGGTGTGGTGTGTGTGTGTGTGGTGTTTGTGCAGGCTGTGTGTGTGTGAGGGAGAGAGAGAGAGCAGTGCTTGTGCATGGTGTGGTATACATTGTGTGTTGTGGTGTTTGTGTAGTGTTTGTGCATGGTGTGTGTGTGTGGTGCTTTTGCATGTGGTGCTCTGTGGTGTGTGTGTGTGGTGTTGGTGTGTTGTGTGTGTGTACATGCATGTGTTGTGTGTGTTTTGTTGTTGCTTTGAATGTCACTGTGGTGCTTGTGCACTGTGTGTGTGTGGGGTGTGTGTGTGTGTGTGTGTGTACCCAAATGTGTGTCGGTCAACTATAACTTGCATTTACTGGCAGTAGTGTGGGATCCTGATCCTTCTGTCCATAGGTTCTGTGGTGTGGTGTATTCTCTGCGACACCAGGTATTTTTCAGTTGTTAGTGTGCTTTTCGTCATCTGTGGTGTGGCCTTTTGGAGCTCAGTCCTATCTTTAGCAGTCTCTGTTTTCTTGGGGGGTGGTTGGTTTTGCAATGTTTTATTTATTACCTTCTGTGGTAATGGCTTTTTATCAATCGCACTTAGTTCATGAGTGAACCAAACCACATGTGTGAAAGAAAACTGACAGAATAATTGGAAGTTACACTTAGTGTTGTTATTGTCAGTTCATCTCTGCTAAACAAGACCAATTCCCAAGAGGCTTGCAAGATGTGCAGACTGATGCTGTGGATAATGTTCAATTCCCTTCTTCTTTCCCACATTACCTGGGCTGGATTGCCTCCTATAATATGGGTTGCTAAACATTTTATGCATTGTCAAGCTTTATTGTGAATACAGATGTTTGTCCTGAAGTTCAAAGGATACTAACACCAGTTTTTGTGGTATGTGGTATTTCATTGTGATTTTAGTGCTATGGTTTTGTTTATGTTCTGAAAGTGTCTGTTTTTCAAACAAAACATTCATCATTATATACTGAGAGGCAATGAAAACGCAATCCCCATTTCGTCCCCGAAAAATGTCACCTCAGCCAAAATAATGTGAATTATGCACGAGGCATGCAACCTAGCACGCGTATGTTGTATTGCGACGATCTGTATTGACAGGCACAGTTGGGTTCATGACGTCATGAGTAAACCACTCCAACACATCTTTTACTGATAACTGCAAAACACGTGCAACACAGGCATACTGTGATTGCATGCAAACAGCCCATGACTGTCCCCTATAAAAACACACATTGGCGTTTTACTGACACTCGTTCGCACCATGCCGCGGTTAACTACAGACCAGAGAAATCAAGCCATTGGCATGCTGAGGGCAGGCACTGCTCACATCAGGGCCGCACAACATTTCAATGTACACCCATCAACCATAACCCGTCTTGCGACTTGGCACCAAAACACTGGAAGTGTAAACGACCGTCCACGCCCAGGCGTCCAACGTGTGACGACGGCACGACAGGACCGCTACATTGTCACGCAGCACCTCCGGAATCGTTTCCAGCCAGCTGCACAAACAGCCCGCAACACTATTGGGACTAGAGAAAGACCAATCAGCAGCCGTACCGTGCGTCGGCGTCTGGCAGCAGCAGGGCTACGGGCACGTCGACCATACCAAGGTCAGATCTTAACCCATCGCCATCGACTAGCACGCCAGCGATGGGCTGCCGCAGGTGGCTTTCTGGGGAACAGGGTTTGGGGGAATGTTTGTTTTTTCGGATGAATCCCGGTTCAATGTCTCTTTCCCGGATGGCCGTGATCGTGTGTATCGACGTCAGGGTGAACGTTTTGCGCAACCCTGTGTCATTGAGCGAGATCGTTATGGGGGTGGAGGGGTAATGGTCTGGGGTGCCATAAATGCTCAATTTCGATCGGAGCTTGTGTTTGTGCCAGGCAACTTGACGGCAAGGCGTTATATTGACACTGTTCTTGAGCCAGTTCTTCTTCCTCTCTGGAGACAGCATGGTGGCAACAGACTAGTGTTTCAGCAGGACAGTGCTCGACCCCACACAGCCGTTCTCACACGAAATTTCCTTCGGGACAGCAATGTGGATGTCATGCAGTGGCCCTCCGTGTCCCCAGACATGAATCCCATTGAACATTTGTGGGACGAACTTGGACAACGTGTGCAAGGTCAGCAGAATCCCCCAACTACCGTTGCTGAGCTCACCCAAGCATTGCAGCATCACTGGAACGTGATACCGATCCGTATCATCCGTCGTTTGTGCGCTTCAATGCCCCGACGTTTGCAAGCTTGTGTTCGTGCTCAAGGGGGACACACCAGATATTGACAGTGTATTCCTTCTGTCACGCCTAAATGGGCTTCACTTCAGGCGAATGTGTACCTGTTATAGGCAAACTAATGTACAGTGGTCGCACTTTTGTCACACGTATTTGCTTTGATGTGTGTTTGTTTCATTTCAATAAAATTGTCAGTTGACAATGGAATTGCGTTTTCTTTGCCTCTCAGTATATATATTTTTGGTCTACTCATTACAAACAAAAAAACTATTGTGATATCTGGTTGTAGCCAAGGATATAACAAGAAAATTTCCCAAGTATCTAAGATATATGTCAAGAATTGAAAGAGCACTGGGCATATCAGTGAACCTACCTAAGAAAACAAAATTGTGTCCCTTGATACCTGGATTGTACTGTACCCCAGAAATGCATAAATTTATCACATAAAACAATTGTGGGTTGTAAATTCACTACCAAATATTTACACAGGTGTTCAGTAAACACTAAAACCACTTTTGGCTGGGTTTATATGTTTTTTGTTTTGCTGCTGTTGGTTTTTGTATGCTTGCAAAATATAATTTTAAAAAAAAGTTGAATTATAAGATTATTTATTATACTCAGAATGAACAAAATCAAATATTATTTGCAGGTATTATAGCCCTGGGTATGAGAAGAAAACATGCCAAAAATCTAAGAGATATCTCCACAAATAAATGAGCACTGATCAAATTAGTGAACATACTGCAAAAAGTCAAATTTTGCTCCGGCACACAGAAGTGCAAAACTGATACAAAATAGCGGCTGTCAAGGGGTTAATGTTTAAGAAAATGGTAACCTTGTGTGAGGAAGGCCCATGTGAATGGCATGCTGGTTGGTTGTTCTCTACAGCGAGGTGTGGTGGCTGGCTTGGTGCATCCCACTATCCAGGAGGATGAGTTGTGTGAGTTCTTCTGGAACCACCTGCTCCATGACCTGAGGGTGCTGGGCAGAGGTATGGGCCGCAGCACTGACGACGTTTACCTGATGCTGCATCACATCTGTCACCTGCTGGCCACCGTGCAGTCAGGTGGGTGTGATTGTAGAGCAAGGTCTCGGTCATCTTGGTGAGGGGATATACTGTTCCTGTACAACATAGGATTGATGGAGATGTTAAGAAGAGTCTGAAAGAGCTGAAGTGTTGATCTCAATGGGTATTGCTTTGACTTGTCACACTCTCTCTTTTGGTCGGTCTGTCTCTCTCTCTCTCTCTCTCTCTCTCTCTCTCTCTCTCTCTCTCTCTCTCTCTCTCTCTTCTCTCTCTCCTCTCTCTTTCTCTCTCTCTCTCTCTCGTCTCTCCCTGGCGGTCCTCTCTACAGCTCTTTTCATCTTACCTTGTATATCATGCTTTATCCACTCTGACTGTCAGATGTAGAAACGTTTGTATGAGCCCATGCACAGGCATGCACACACACACACACACACACACACACACACACACCACACACACACACACACACACACATATACATATACACAAACACACACACAACATACACACTCCACACACACACACTCACTGTCGCCCACAACTCACTCTTCTCCCCCCCCCCCCCCCTCCCCCCACAAGCTGACATACAGAGCATGCGCTTGCGCACAGATTCACACATGTAAACAAAGTGAAATACTCGTCCACAGTCACTCCTTTCACAGACACACTGACTTCACGGAAAAAGTGGCATAAAAGTGTTAATAAGTAAAGAAATAAATTGATTTCAGTGTGCATGTGTTTGTATTTATGTTTTAGTATGTGTGTGTGTGTGTGTGTATTCAGGTGGCAGAGAGACCTTGCTCACCTCCAAACAGCAAAGATCAGCCTGGGAGAGAGAGTTTACCACCCTGTACATCTCCCCTGCCATTCAGGTCACCTCTTGTGTTTGTTTTTCTGTGTACTGCACTATGTTGGACTTTTTAAAAAAAACAAGCAAACAAAAAACAAGAAAAAAAAGTTAAACAAGCTACGAGGTCACTAAAAAGAAACGCCAAAATGTAATAAATGCATGAGAGCATGATACACAGGGGGCAGTGCCTGTAAAATTTCAGTCTTTTAAAATCATTATTCAGCCATTTTTAAGAATGTTTCAATGAAACTGATTGGGGAGGGGGGGGGGGGGGGGGTTGTGCATGGTGAATTGTTACAGGACATTGATAGAGTGGTGCATGGTGAATTGTTACAGGACATTGATAGAGTGGTGCATGGTGAATTGTTACAGGACATTGATAGAGCAGTGAATTGTTACAGGACATTGAGTGGTGCATGGTGAATTGTTACAGGACATTGATAGAGTGGTGCATGGTGAACTGTTACAGGACATTGATAGAGTGGTGCATGATGAATTGTTACAGGACATTGGTAGAGCGGTGAATTGTTACAGGACATTGAGTGGTGCATGGTGAATTGTTACAGGACATTGATAGAGTGGTGCATGGTGAATTGTTACAGGACATTGATAGAGTGGTGCATGATGAATTGTTACAGGACATTGATAGAATGGTGAATTGTTGCAGGACATTGAGCGGTGCATGGTGAATTGTTATAGGACATTGATAGAGTGGTGCATGATATTTGTTACAGGACATTGATAGAGCAGTGAATTGTTACAGGACATTCAGTGGTGCATGGTGAATTGTTACAGGACATTGATAGAGTGGTGCATAGTGAATTGTTACAGGACATTGATAGAGTGGTGAATTGTTACAGGACATTGATAGAGTGGTGCATGGTGAATTGTTACAGGACATTGATAGAATGGTGAATTATTACAGGACATTGAGTGGTGCATGGTGAATTGTTACAGGAATTGATAGAGTGGTACATGATGAATTGTTACAGGACATTGATAAAGTGGTGCATGGTGAATTGTTACAGGACATTGATAGAGTGGTGAATTGTTACAGGACATTGAGTGGTGCATGGTGAATTGTTATAGGGCATTGATAGAGTGGTGCATGATAATTGTTACAGGACATTGATAGAGCAGTGAATTGTTACAGGAGATTGAGTGGTGCTTGGTGAAATGTTACAGGACATTGATAGAGTGGTGCATGGTGAATTGTTACAGGACATTGATAGAGTGGTGCATGGTGAATTGTTACAGGACATTGATAGAGTGGTGCATGGTGAATTGTTACAGGACATTGATAGAGTGGTGCATGGTGAATTGTTACAGGACATTGATAGAGTGGTGCATGGTGAATTGTTACAGGACATTGATAGAGTGGTGCATGGTGAATTGTTACAGGACATTGATAGAGTGATGAATTGTTACAGGACATTGATAGAGTGGTGCATGGTGAATTGTTACAGGACGTTGATAGAGTGGTGAAATGTTAAAGGACATTGATAGAATGGTGAATTGTTGCAGGACATTGAGCGGTGCATGGTGAATTGTTATAGGACATTGATAGAGTGGTGCATGATATTTGTTACAGGACATTGATAGAGCAGTGAATTGTTACAGGACATTCAGTGGTGCATGGTGAATTGTTACAGGACATTGATAGAGTGGTGCATGGTGAATTGTTACAGGACATTGATAGAGTGGTGAATTATTACAGGACATTGAGTGGTGCATGGTGAATTGTTACAGGAATTGATAGAGTGGTGCATGATGAATTGTTACAGGACATTGATAAAGTGGTGCATGGTGAATTGTTACAGGACATTGATAGAGTGGTGAATTGTTACAGGACATTGAGTGGTGCATGGTGAATTGTTATAGGGCATTGATAGAGTGGTGCATGGTGAATTGTTACAGGACATTGATAGAGCAGTGAATTGTTACAGGAGATTGAGTGGTGCTTGGTGAATTGTTACAGGACATTGATAGAGTGGTGCATGATGAATTGTTACAGGACATTGATAGAGTGGTGCATGGTGAATTGTTACAGGACATTGATAGAGTGGTGCATGGTGAATTGTTACAGGACATTGATAGAGTGGTGAATTGTTACAGGACATTGATAGAGTGGTGCATGGTGAATTGTTACAGGACGTTGATAGAGTGGTGAATTGTTACAGGACATTGATAGAGTGGTGCATGGTGAATTGTTACAGGACATTGATAGAGTAGTGCATGGTGAATTGTTACAGGACGTTGATAGAGTGGTGAAATGTTACAGGACATTGATCGAGTAGTGCATGGTGAATTGTTACAGGACATTGATAGAGCAGTGAATTGTTACAGGACATTCAGTGGTGCATGGTGAATTGTTACAGGACATTGATAGAGTGGTGCATAGTGAATTGTTACAGGACATTGATAGAGTGGTGAATTGTTACAGGACATTGATAGAGTGGTGCATGGTGAATTGTTACAGGACATTGATAGAATGGTGAATTATTACAGGACATTGAGTGGTGCATGGTGAATTGTTACAGGAATTGATAGAGTGGTGCATGATGAATTGTTACAGGACATTGATAAAGTGGTGCATGGTGAATTGTTACAGGACATTGATAGAGTGGTGAATTGTTACAGGACATTGAGTGGTGCATGGTGAATTGTTATAGGGCATTGATAGAGTGGTGCATGATAATTGTTACAGGACATTGATAGAGCAGTGAATTGTTACAGGAGATTGAGTGGTGCTTGGTGAAATGTTACAGGACATTGATAGAGTGGTGCATGGTGAATTGTTACAGGACATTGATAGAGTGGTGCATGGTGAATTGTTACAGGACATTGATAGAGTGGTGCATGGTGAATTGTTACAGGACATTGATAGAGTGGTGCATGGTGAATTGTTACAGGACATTGATAGAGTGGTGCATGGTGAATTGTTACAGGACATTGATAGAGTGGTGCATGGTGAATTGTTACAGGACATTGATAGAGTGATGAATTGTTACAGGACATTGATAGAGTGGTGCATGGTGAATTGTTACAGGACGTTGATAGAGTGGTGAAATGTTAAAGGACATTGATAGAATGGTGAATTGTTGCAGGACATTGAGCGGTGCATGGTGAATTGTTATAGGACATTGATAGAGTGGTGCATGATATTTGTTACAGGACATTGATAGAGCAGTGAATTGTTACAGGACATTCAGTGGTGCATGGTGAATTGTTACAGGACATTGATAGAGTGGTGCATGGTGAATTGTTACAGGACATTGATAGAGTGGTGAATTATTACAGGACATTGAGTGGTGCATGGTGAATTGTTACAGGAATTGATAGAGTGGTGTATGATGAATTGTTACAGGACATTGATAAAGTGGTGCATGGTGAATTGTTACAGGACATTGATAGAGTGGTGAATTGTTACAGGACATTGAGTGGTGCATGGTGAATTGTTATAGGGCATTGATAGAGTGGTGCATGGTGAATTGTTACAGGACATTGATAGAGCAGTGAATTGTTACAGGAGATTGAGTGGTGCTTGGTGAATTGTTACAGGACATTGATAGAGTGGTGCATGATGAATTGTTACAGGACATTGATAGAGTGGTGCATGGTGAATTGTTACAGGACATTGATAGAGTGGTGCATGGTGAATTGTTACAGGACATTGATAGAGTGGTGAATTGTTACAGGACATTGATAGAGTGGTGCATGGTGAATTGTTACAGGACGTGATAGAGTGGTGAATTGTTACAGGACATTGATAGAGTGGTGCATGGTGAATTGTTACAGGACATTGATAGAGTAGTGCATGGTGAATTGTTACAGGACGTTGATAGAGTGGTGAAATGTTACAGGACATTGATAGAGTAGTGCATGGTGAATTGTTACAGGACATTGATAGAGTGGTGCATGGTGAATTGTTACAGGACATTGATAAGTGGTGCATGGTGAATTGTTACAGGACATTGATAGAGTGGTGCATGGTGAATTGTTACAGGACATTGATAGAGTGGTGCATGGTGAATTGTTTCAGGACATTGATAGAGTGGTGCATGGTGAATTGTT
>CM031610.1:6872498-7048038 GCA_018398815.1 Conus ventricosus
AGTGATGTAAATCAGGCTTCCAGTGAAAGATAGGTTAACGTCTGTGTCTGTATTGTTTCTGCATTTTCTTGCGATTCGCTATCATTACATTTGAAATTGTTTAGATTTCCGCCTGCAGTTGCCTCACTTTGCAACTAGATCCAATTAAGTAGTTATTTTTTAATCTTTAGGAGCTAAATATTCCAACATTAGCATTAAAAGATATAATGTAAATGAACATGGTTTTTTGGGTGCTAACCATCACTTGAAGATTAACACCTGCAGACCCCTTCCCTCTGTCCTCCCAACACCTCTTCACTGACCCACAGCTGACCATCACCACTTACTTTGCCTTGTCCAGCTCTGCATTGTCACGCTCCGCCTCATTGTAGCCTCTCCCTCCGATCCGCGAGCCACAGGTGTTACAGCGTGCATTGCCTGGGACAGGTCGGCCACACTGAAATGTTGGGAAAATGAAAAGTTCATTCGATCATAGACAGCGGGTGACACTCCTCTACCATTCATTTCATCTTTCTGTTGGACTCAACCATAGCAATGGCAGAGGGCATGGGCTACTACTGAAAGGTAAGACCGAGTCAAGAAAATGGTTTTCACACTCCACACAAGACTTCTTCCCAAGGGAAGACTGGTTGAAATTTTTTCTTATACTTGTTGAAACAAATACCTGTATCCCTTTCTTCATGTACTTATTTGTCCAAACGAATGGCCTCATCCTATCTGGTGTGGACCTCACCCTCTTTCTTGTTATACTTATTTGTCCAAACAAATGGCCTCATCCTATCTGGTGTGGACCTCACCCTCTTTCTTGTACTTACTTACTTGTCCAAACGAATGGCCTCATCCTATCGGTGTGGACCTCACCCTCTCTAATCAGGTACCCACAATCTTTTTTGGGGGAGAAAGAGGAAGTAATCTAAGCCTCTAAGCACACACATTCCAGAGTAATCTCCCTTGCAAAGTTGAACTCTTCTGGTCATGAACAGTTCACTTCAATTTTTCTTTTTTCCTGGCGAATGACGTGCTCTACCTTTTGACTCTCCATTTTTCAGCTGTGCTACAAATTCCCACAACTGACCCAAAAAGCAAGACTTTTGTTTCTGACCCTCAGTCCGTCTCACTGCACTGTCAGGGAAGTGTTTCCGACAGAAACATTTAGAAACCACCTGCACTGGTGACATCTGCCACAAATCCACTTGCTGCCTATGTCTTCACTCTTTCGTTCTCAGATAGGTGGTGTCTTATCTCCTTGACCACCTTCGTGAATAGGAAGGGTGCCGGGGAGAGTCGGAAGGGCCGAAGGGGAGCGGCCTGAACTGGAACCCCTGATCTTGGCAGACAAACCGTAGGTATCGTCTGTGGGATGGGAGTATGAGGTTGGAGTAGAACCACGGTTGGGATGGGGGATCTTTGTGATGGCCCCCTTTTGGAGGAGTTCTGAGACTTCTTGGCGAAGAGCCTTCACCTGGTCCAGGGAGGGGTCGCTGGGAGGGGGGGGGGGGGGGGGGGGGGGGGGGGGGTGAAGAACTATCATAGGAGGGTGTTTGTGGGCCTAAGGCAAACGGAGCCCCTCCTGTAGGACCGCTACCATCGATGGGCTGAGGCCCATATGTCTCACTGGTGGCATGCCGGGATAAGCTGCCCGCCAGAGGGGCCGAGGTGGAGGGGAGGAGAGTGGGAGTAAAGAGGGGTAGCGGTCTGAGTTCTCCCTAATCCAGCTCCCCCAGTAGGCGAGTCCTCCAGTCACCTCCGGGGCCGTCCTGCTGGCCAAAACGAACATTCTGCTGGGGAAGTTTCGTCTTGGTCGCAAGGGGGTTTTAGAGTGCTTGGCAGGCTGAGCGGTGCGGATGGGGCCTGCTTGGGATAGGGTTGGGGTCCGGTAGGGGAGTGGAGGAGCGAAGGAAGGTCTGGGAGGGCAAGGCTGCCAAGGGGGGGCCTGGCTGCATATGAGGCCGCCTGCTTACGCTCTTCATCTGAATGGGCGATGAAGGCAGCCGAATAGTCGCCGAAGAGCGACTGCTCCTGACCCGGAATGCAAGGCCGTCTTAAGTGTCGGGGCGAGATAGCCCATGACAGCATGGCCTCAAGCAATTGTAGTGGCTCCTGGCTGAGCTGTCCGCCACAGCCGAAAGGTGCTGCGAGATCCTGTTGACTAGGAGTCGCATCAAGGGGTCACTGAACAAGCAAGATACGGTCTCAGGGCATGTCTCAGAATACTGAACGTCTGAGGACACAGAGACTGAGTCGTCCTCCTCCGGCCAGATCTCCTCCACCCGCTGTAGAGTATGTCGAAAGGACATGTTCAGCAGTGTTATGGTGGATCCCCGATATGGATCTGCGGTCCCACTCCACCAGGTTCTTGGTAGAGATTGTGGCGGAAGTAGGAGGCCAGGTGGGGGATGAACCGGCAGCCGGCCGGGGAAATGGAAATTTCCCTGGTCACCGGAGTGTCCTAGGAGAAACAGGGAGGAGATGTGGGAGATATTGGCCTTCCGGGAGTCCCTGAGGAACGTGCCTACAGGGGCCGCATCCAGGGCCAAGAGAGATTTATTCCCTGGAGAAGGGATGACTAGTGCACCCCTGGCTAAGGTTGCCGGACACTCCCAAATGGACGTAAGAGTCTGAGGGGCAACAAGTCTGGGCGAGCCTGCTTGGAAGGAGAACCAAGGCGTATTTGAGCACTGAAGGAACTTGTCCGGGGTTGGGGTCTCCCTCCTGACAAGGTCCGGGCACCAGTGCTCAATAGTGGACAAGTCGCGTGATGAGGAGTCCTCCTCTACCTCATCCTCAGAGTCGGGAGCGTCGGGTTCCTGAAGAGGCTGCGATGAACCTTCTCGAGGAGGCAACGGCAGAAGTGCGTGAGGGTCCTGCCCTAGCTTGGTAGTGGGAGGACGCAAGGGCGGGGTCCCTGGTGGGTCCATGATTGGCAGCCGGACTATGGGAGGGAGTCTGTCCTGCTGATCGGACAGCACCTGAGAGGGAGGGAGACCGAGGTCAAACTAGCGCGAGGCTGGGTGCCACATGCGACCATGGAGCTGGTATTGTTGGTCTGTTGTAAGACACTGGTCCCTCTGAGGGGCATAGAGCCACAGGTCCTCAAGGAGGAAAATGGGCTGTGGCGGCCCTGGGGCAGAATCTCCGTGGGGCCAGGGTAACCTGAGACACTATGGGGGGGGGGGGGGGGGGGGGTGCAAGAGAGCGTGGCCTGTTGTACCCCCCCCCCCACCCCCGGAGAGTGCACTGCCTCATACACCTCCTTGGTGGGATCCATGGAGGCCCGGTAACTGAGCCCCCTATCCGCAGTGCGCGGATTTGAGTGGCTGCGGTGACGTGGTCACCACCTGGGTGGGATCGTGCAGGTTACCTGTGGTCCCACTGGTCGATCCTCCCCCAGGAGGAACGGGACTGCGGACGTTGCCCGAGTGGGAAGCGGGATAAGTCCACTCCCCAACGTCCTGTACCCCTAGGGGAAAGTGCGACAGTCGATCGGGGTGGGTCGACCGCCGGGGTCTGAGCGACACAGGTCCGGGCGCAGCGGTGCCTGCGGCTGAGACCCGGAGTTATGGCCAGTTTGGGGGTCCCAGGGACTGGGCATAAGTCCACCACCGGAGTAAGGACGCTCCTCGTGCACCAGTGGTGGCTGCACTTGTGCACAGTGGGGAGAGCGTCATGAGCCTGCGTGCTATTAGTGGGGGAATGAGCTAATGGCACCAGTCTCATAAAGGCGAGTGACGGGTGCTGATTCCGTAGACATCCCGTCACCCATGCTGGTCTGCGCCTTGGCAAAATTCCCTGGGGGCCGAAGGTCGCGTGACGCAACATGATGAGAGTTGTGTGTCTCACCGTGCGTTGGAAGGGAAGAAGGCAAGCCAGCCGGTAAGGTGGGAAATCCCGCTCACCCTGACGGGGAAGGTGGGAAACGCTGCTCCCCCCGACGGGGAAGGTGGGAAATCCTGCTCTCCCCGACGGGGAAGGTGGGAAATGCTGCTCCCCCCCGACGGGGAAGGTGGGAAATCCTGCTCTCCCTGACGGGTATGGTGGGTAATCCTGCTCTCCCCGACGGTAAGGTGGGAAATCCTGCTCTCCCTGACGGGGAAGGTGGGATATTCCTGCTCTCCGCGAAGGGGAAAGGGTGGGAAATCCTGCTCTCCCCGACGGGTATGGTGGGAAATCCTGCTCCCCGACGAGGAAGGTGGGAAATCTCGCTCGACAGGTGGGAAACTACCCACTATACCATCGAGGACCCTGGGGAAGAAGGTGAATTCGGGTACGAATTCTAAAGCGGGCTTTCCCTTTTTTTGGGGGGGTGGGGTAGCCTGCACTGGACTGCGGGGAAGTAGAAGTAAATTTAGAAATGGTGGCAGCTTGCCTTTCGCCCTTCGGATGCAGTGATCGTGTGTCCACTGGGCGGCTAGAGGAGGTATCAAATTGATGGTCGGGCGTTCCCTCCGCGGAGCCCCCCTCTACACTGGCCGTACGTTCTTCCGTAGCAAGAACGGATTGCTCCAAGGAATCGCACGCATGTCCTCTGGGCAAGGAGCGACTTCTGAACGGTGAAGTGGCTCGACCCGTCGGTGCCCTTCACCATGTTGGGCTATGGTGGCAGAGCAAACACGGAACACGCGACCACAAAGTGGAGACAAGTCGGTAGATCGAGAGATCGTAAAGAAACTTGATCAACCTTGTAATAATGATAAATAAGGTACTAAGAAGTGTGCACAAGTTGGTAGATCAAGAGATTGTAAAGACACCAGATCTACCTTGTAATAATGATAAATAAGGTACTAATAAATGTGCCTGGGGAAACCTCAGTACCGCCAAACCAGGTGCAAACCAGGTGTGACTGAAGGTGGACACCCTGCGGTGAGGCAATATGGCGGAAACGCCGACCGATGTGGAACAGTCAAAGATGGCGGATTGATTGACCGGTGAGGGTTCGATCTCCGAAAGTGACAAGCAATGGAGCGCGAGAGTAAAATAAACTAACGCGCAGCAAATATACGAGAAGCGAGGCCGAAAGGCGACGACGTAGAGGAGAATTTAGGATAAGGAAGCTTATTTCTTCTCTTTAATAGGGGATCGAGAGATTGTAAGGCAAACTCGATCGACCTGTACTAGAAATTCTCTTTAATAAGGGATCGAGAGATCATAAGGCAAACTTGATCGACCTGTACTAGAAATAATGATAATAAGGTAGTAAAAGATCGAGAGATCGTAAATAACTCGATCAACCAGTACTAGTACCAATGAAATTAAGGGGCTAATAAAGTGGAGGGGAACCTCCATACCACTAAACCAGGTACGACGAATGTGGACGACCACACGATAAAGATGGTGGCTCGAGTGACCGGCGAGAGTTCGATCGCCGAAGTGAATTTACAGAAATGGAGGGCAAGAGTGAAGGCAAACAGGTGGAAGAGAATAAAGGATGAGGAGGGACGCATTCCTACACCGGCGAGTAAGGGCCGAATGGAGAACAAATGGCACTGAAAAGTGAAGTCGCGAGCCGTCATGCCGCAGAGCGTGAATAAAAATTAATAAAAAGCCAACCGAAAGCCTCACGCGGCAATAGTACCAATGGTTTAGCGTAAGCCACAACACAACCAGTAAAGAAGGCAAGCACACAAGCAATCTTTACAAAAACAGAAGTATAGGCGAGACAGAGCAATAAAACCTGTCCTTGTTAGGCAGGAGGCCGAGGTAGAATGAGGAACAGGAAGTTGACACTGACTTCTTCCCTGGCGGAAGTAGGGTGGGCGTCACGTGATGGTCTTATTACTGCATTAGCCACAAAAAATTCGGCCTTTCAGAGCTAACTAACTGCTGTTGAATGCTATGGTATGACATGGTAAAGTATATGACGCCAAATGGTCAGCTGCTACATGCTCCTGCTGATTACCCATGGACTCTCTTCATTTTGGGCAATATGATCGATCATCCAGCATCATCATTTCCAACCTTTTGTGTAGTTTGTACATTTTCAATGTCACCTTTTCTTTATAATATGTTTGAGGGGCACTGTTCAAACCCACTCACCCTGATACATCTTGGAAGAGGGTCTTCTAATTTTCTTGCCCACAAGTCATTTCTTTCTCTTTTTAGTCTACTTTCTAACACAGGCATTCTCACTGCTTGTCACCTTGTGCCAGTCTCCTAGGAAGAGAGGGGACTATCCATTCACCTCCAGACGTAACATGGGGATGTGTAACCTAAGGTCCTTCGCATGGGTACTGTGCAGTGTCACAGTGTCATTCTCATGTAAATGGGCATGTACTGTGCAGTGTCCGTCTCATGTCAATAGGCATGCTTTACACAGTCATTTTCCTTAATCTGGCCTTTGCACAAGCAAGCGTATGCAATAAAGGAATTTTACTTTAACAGTAATTTTACAATACACTTACCTGTCCAACTCAGCTCCCCGCTTTGGCAAGAATAGGTGTGAAAACTAAATATGTTTGGGTATGAGTCATGATGTGGGCTCGCTAAGGGTGATAGAACTCTGTCAGCTGAACTGGTCATGGAGGCTTGGTTCACCCCCTGCTTTCCCAGTTTTGCTCTTTCTTTGTTCCCCTGCTTTCACAGTTTTGCTCTTTCTTTGTTCTCTTCTTTGTTTTCTTTCATCCTGACAATGTGCTGATATTCCATGCCATATAAGAACAAGACATTTGCTTGAACTGGTAAATATATTGCAAAACTTCTTTTATTAGTAACATTTCTTTCTTTTTTTTTACCCTAGGAGAGATACCTCACACAGCAGCTGAAGTGAAATCAACCAATCTTTACTCTGGAAATTGTCATTAACTCCCCCCTGAGCAATTTTCAGATTTTCCATATTGCTAGTAACATTCAAATTTTACATGGAAGACACTGGCTTCAATGAAGACGCATAAAATAAGAAACAATTTGGCTCAATAAATGATGCAAATTTGAATTCAAGCAAAGAACATCTTTATGGCACCTGGGCTATGCAGCTGTTAGGGAACAAGGAAAACAAGGGGATGGGGTCTGGGAAGCCACTGACAAAAAACACCACTAACGCAGCATTATCTCACCAGGATGTGAGAAGAAAGTTTCATATAGTGCACCACCGTTTCAAATTGCTTTACAGAGCAGTGCCTTTCAGACCCCAACCCGCCAAGCGCTCTAAAATTCCCCTTGCGACCGAAGACGAAACTTCCCCAGCAGAATTTTCGTTTCGGCCAGCAGGGACGGCCCCGGAGGTGACTGGAGGACTCACCTACAGGGGGAGCTGGAGTAGGGAGAACTCCGACCGCTACCCCTCTATCCTCCCACCCTCCTCCCCAGCCCCCGGCCCCTCTGGCGGGCACCTTATCCCGGCATGCCCACCGGTGAAACGTATGGGCCTCAGCCCATGGATAGTAGCAGTCCTACAGGAGGGGCTCCTTTGGCCTTGGCCCACGAACGCCCTCCTCTGATACTTCTTCCCCGCCCTCTCCCAGTGAACCCCCCAGGCCGGGAGTAGGTTCCTCGGCTGGAAGTCTCTGAAAGGTCCTGTTCCAACCAGTGTTGTAACCAACCCCAACAAGTGTGAACTCACCCGTAGAGAGAGGTCCACCCGCAGTGGGGACCTGTTCTCCCGCCCAGAACCCTTGCCTCCCTCCTGGGGATGATGAGTTCCTCTCCCACCTGGTCCCCCGGGTCCCATTTCCCTCCTACCCAACCCCTGAACCTGCACACAGACACTTCCAACTCGGGCTGGTCGCCCACTTGGAGAACCCTCATACCTTGGGAGTGTGAGATGCCCAGTGGGGAGGCTCACTCCTCCCGTCTCCACATCTACGTCCGGGAACTGGAAGCGGTCAGGCTTGCCCCCACCTACTTCCAACCCCTGGTCTCGCACCTACTTGTTCTCCTGGCCACGGACAACACTTGGGTGCCTTGATATTCATTGAAAGGGGGGGGGGGGGGGGGGGGGGAGAGAAAAAGGGGCTTGCTCCGTCAGCCTCTCTCTCCGTAATGAGGCCTCCTCCGTTGGTCCACATGCGGGGAATCATCCTCTGCGTAAGACACATAGCGGGGACCCTCCTCCACCCGGAAGGGACCCTCAGCAGGCTAACCCACAGCTCGGCGGGGAACAGTGCTCAGGCCCAGGGTAGGCATACCTGCTGGGGCTGTGGCCTCGCTCGATCTTCGGATTAGCGACTTGGCACAGAGCCAGCACTGAGCCTTGTCCAAGGGGGAGATGGCCTCCTGGTGCTCAACTCTGTTCTCCCATCTGGCCTTCCAACTTCCAGATAGGCACTTTTTATCTCCTATCTCCTTCATTTAGGCCTTTGACTGGCTCCATTCTGGACTACTGGGAACCCTCGCGCCCAGGCGCTCCTCCCAGCCCTATCTCTAGATGCTTCCTAGACGGTCAGATCGGCCTACGCCCAGGCGTATAAGGATCTCCCCGTCTTATCTCCCTGGGCCCTTGAGGGCAGGGCACTGGCCACTTACACAGCAATCCAGCGCTCTGTCCTCTTGCGCCACCTCCTGGAGGCAGCCTACTGGCATCCGGAAAATCCCTTCATAAAGGTTTATTTGAGGGAGGTCCGTATGCCCAGGGCTGATGGTCCTACAGACTTCTTTTGCGGCCAATGCAGCCATATCTATTCCTCTGCTAACCCCAAAAACCATTAGGGCACTCAACCCTCCTCCAATTCCTTTGAATTCTGCTATGGTCTGACATGGTAAAGTATATGACACCAAAATGGGGAGTTTTTACTATATTCCCTGTTTGGCTAGTATACTTACCATGTCAGACCATAGCATTCTAGGGCAGTTAGTCAGCTCTGCCAGGCCGAAATTTTTTTATGGCTAATGCGGCAATAAGATAGTCACGTGACGTCCACCCTACTTCCACCGAGGAAGAGGCCGGTGTCCGCTTCCTGTACCGCATTCCTCTTCGGCCTGCCGTCCAAGCAAGCTAGATAAGTCTTGTGCTCTGTCTCGCCTTTACTTTGCCGTTGTGTAAGAGATTGCCTTGTGTTTGCTCCTTTACTTGTTTTGTTGTGGCTTGCGCGCTGAACCTTATAACCTTGCCCTGTGAGGCTTCGGTTCGGCGGCTTTTATTTAATTAATCTTTCTCATCGCGTTAGCTTGTTTATTTATATACTTGCTCTCGCGTCTTTGTTTCCCTTCTCTCGCAAGTTCAGAAACTCTCGCGTCTTTGTTTCCCTTCTCTCGCAAGTTCAGAAACTCTCGCGTCTTTGTTTCCCTTCTCTCGCAAGTTCAGAAACTCTCGCGTCTTTGTTTCCCTTCTCTCGCAAGTTCAGAAACTCTCGCGTCTTTGTTTCCCTTCTCTCGCAAGTTCAGAAACTCTCGCGTCTTTGTTTCCCTTCTCTCGCAAGTTCAGAAACTCTCGCGTCTTTGTTTCCCTTCTCTCGCAAGTTCAGAAACTCTCGCGTCTTTGTTTCCCTTCTCTCGCAAGTTCAGAAACTCTCGCGTCTTTGTTTCCCTTCTCTCGCAAGTTCAGAAACTCTCGCTAGTTCGGACATTCGCCGCCGGTCTCCCATTGTTTTCATGGGAACTCCCCTCATTCATCCTTTCGGATTCATTTCCCTACTCGCCTTGAATCGACGATCTTTCTTGTCGTTCACTCGGCCTTTTCTCCTTGCTGGTCGTCGTCCGCCATTTTGGTTCGACCGGCCATTACCGGCGTGCCTTACGATCGAGTTCCATCGATCCAACAGTTCTTTTAGTACTGTTCCCTGAATAAGTCGAGCACCTTTTCACTCGATCTCATTGTTAATTACTAGGTTGATCGAGCACTTTACTATCCCTCGATGCACCTCTTTGTCTCATCTTTGCGATTGTTGTGCTCCGTGATTGTCCCGCCACCAGTGCCCAACATGGTGAAGGACACTAACGGGTCGAGCCGCTCCTCTGTTTTTGAGTCGCTCACTGCCCCGGAGGACCCTAGCGCTATGGTTCTCGGGGCTACCTTGCGCATATGCCTCGTTGAATGAGGAACAGGAAGTTTACACCGGCTTCCTCCCTGCCGGAAGTAGGGTGGGCGTCACGTGATGATCTAATTACTGCATTAGCCACAAAAAAAAAATCGGCCTGGCGGAGCTGACTAACTGCCGTTGAATGCTATGGTCTGACATGGTAAGTATACTAGCCAAACAGGGAGTATAATACAAACTCCCCATGTTGCAGCTTTGCATTCAAATTTGATGCTCAGTGGACTGAGCTAACTTGTGTATGAATGTGTATGTGTTTTGTGTGTGCATACATTAGGTATGACCTTTCACCCACTGATTTACACATCAGTGATTATAGACTTTTGTCCTGACCAGGTGAGTGAAAAGTCTGATGCACAAATCATTGTTGGGGCCCAGCTGATGACACAGGACCATAGTAGGGCTCCCATCATTCACAACGCTGTAGTGTGTTGCCAATTTCTGTGAGCCAATTTGGCTCTATAAGCCATGACACTGAGATTTCTCTTGTGAGCAAAAATACTGACTGGTGTGAAAAACTGCATGAAGAAAAACAAAGAACACTCACATCTCCAACCACATATCTGTGACCATTGGGACAACCTGCACACATATAAAAATGGTTCTTAATGATCACATCCCAGAAACACAAATAAGCAAACTGATTTTACATGCCTCTCTTTACACACACGCACACCAAATAAACAACAATAAGTCATCACACTGATCTAAGAAAAAGGAGGTGTAAACATATGACACAAACACCATATTTACAGTAACAGAGACTGAACAAAACTTCCTACATCTTTGAGATTTACACCATTGTGAAAGATCTACCAGATATTTCCTGGTCCTTTCGTGCCAAGCCCTGAAACAATCCCACTCATGTCCAGAGGTTTCAATATACTTTGTCCTCCTCCTATCTCCGCCCTATGCATGGGTGCCAGTGATTAAGGGCATGTAAATCTGAAACTTAATCTGAAGCAAAAGTCAAATCTGAAACTTTAAACGTCTGGGGATTCTAATTTTTAAAAATAAAAAAGGGCAATTTGTATCCTTTGATCAGTCATTGCTACATATATATATATACAGTTATCAGCGACAATTCTAACATCCAGTTTATGTGTACATGTACCAGAACATGTATGTGCATGCTTGTTAAGTATACATGTGCTTGTGTATGTGTGTGGAGGGTAGGGGAGGTGCTTACTATGAGCTGGGCATTATAGAAATGTATACAGGCTGCGTGCATAGCGTCCAGTTTATAGCAGGTATACAATGCATGTGGAACAGAGAGAAAGAATAAATTAAACACTTACTATTCCCTCAATTTCAATGTCATGTTTTTTACTGGCACCTGGTGTTCAATACAGCGTCATTCTTTCTCCTGGCAGCTGGGACAAGTTCACTCATTACAGGTGTTTCTCCAGATAACAGTTTTTCTGCCATAGTCTGTTTCTGCTGAGAATTATCAGCAACACCAGGCAGGCAAGAGGGCAGTATCAGCAACACCAGGCAGGCAAGAGGGCAGTATCAGCAACACCAGGCAGGCAGCAACACCAATGAGAGCACTCAGCAGCAATAATTTAGAGTCATGAATGTAAGTGAAAAATAATACAGCCCTTCAAAATGTTAAGCACTGAATTAAAACTTTGCTGTCTTTGCAAAAAAACTCCGGATATCTTGTGCAGGTTTCCGCTTTAATGATGTGGTGCATTTATCTCCTGGCAAACACACTACAAAATGGTTTGGGCGCCATTCTGCTTCAGGCAAGTCCTTGCCAAGCAAGCGAGACCACATGATGCTTGGGACAGAGTTGCTTGTGACACTTGAAGTTGAAGGCATACGAGGGAAAATCTTCCTGTGGAGATGATCTCTGACAGTATGACCGCCATACTGGGGTAAACTGACTGGATGGGGGTACACAAAATGCTACAAACTGCATGTAATGGCCACATTCCCATGTATGTCCCAGGCACAACTGCTTCCAAAACTTCTTTAAGATAACGCTGACAGAGCAACCTTGTCAGCAGAAAGTCGCTTGGACAAATCAACCAGGGCCTGCCTCAACGAAAGTGGTAAACAATGTTCAGCTAAAAAACAACACAGCACAGACTTCAGTTCAGCCGTCCCCTCGCTTACACTCGATTTGGTGGAGGTTGTTTTTGTTGCAACCGTCGAGGGTACACGTTTGTCTGACTGATTTCAAGTTTGCTGCATGCTGTGAATCGTCAGCATGGAAGAAAGTGCCTTCTTTCCTCGGTTGGAATAAAGGAACGTTTTACCACACGGGACACAGAAACACGTGCCCGCGACTGGCACTTTTTGACACCATTCTCCGAATTTCACACCACTGTCATTTTTTTCCTCTAGCCAGGCCCATCTCCACTTATTTTTCACATCCTTTTCAAGTTCACTCACATCACAACCCCTTTCGATAAACTTCATATTTCCGCGATCTTGACAAACTTATACCAGTTTTTATTCAGCTTTCTCAGACCATGCCGCTGCATTCCGTGATCCACAAGACTGGCGTCTTTCTACCGCATACTGATAAAGTCGATGACATCATTTCCGCTAAGAACGTGTTTTCGCTGACTATTTCCGTTTTCGCTTCACTTGCAGTAAAGAGACAATGTAAGGGAGAACACTCTATCCATCCTCGTCGGGATTCCGACCCGATTTACTCGTCGGAGACATTCGCTTCGGACGGTTTTCTTTCCGATCGGAATGAGATCGGAACGCTACGCGATTTTTGCTTAAAATCGGAAAGCAACATTTTCAAAAATTCGCAAATCGGATTTCCGATCTGAATCGGAGATCTGGCACCCCTGCCTATGTCTATGATGACACCACTGAAGACAAGTTCACTAGGTCCCTCCTGTTCAGCTGGCTGTGTGCCATGAATTGGGTATCAAAAGTTACTTTTCATCAAGTCTAAATCAGCAAGGATACAGATTTCTGGTGTAGCCAGTTTTTGTCTCACGTTTATATGGACATTTCTTTTTAACCATATGTTCAACTCACGCCACAGAGTTCTCTGGACATTTCTTTTTAACCATATGTTCAACTCACGCCACAGAGTTGGAGCCCCATAGCTGCTGGGTTCAATGCCTTGCAGGATTTCCTCCAGGTTGTCCTGAGGCATTGTGGGTAAATAAGCATTCTGGAAGAAAATACAAAAGAAATTGTGCACACAAATCTTCAAAATAAACTTGAAAGTTTAATCAAGACTGTGATCTAAAGAAATACCTACTAAACTTGTAAAGAAAATTTTTTTCTAGTTTAAATTGTCTTTAGCTATTTAGAGAAAATTCCAAGTATGGAAGGGTAGATGAGTGAAGAGATACACATGGCAAAGGATAATGTGAACAATTATAACATGAGGATGAGTGAACACAGTGCACTTGTATGCCTGTCTGAATGAGCAAACATTTGTGTTCCAAACTTGGCTGCCTCACTGTTCCGATGAGAAGTGAAAAACAGATGAAACATTAATCAAATGAACACACGTGAAGTGAAAAACAGATAAAACTTTAATCACACAAATCCATGTCAAGTAAAAAAAAAGAGAAAAAAAAAAACCATAATCAAACAAACTCATGTGAAGTGAAAAAATGATAAAACATTAATCAAATAAACCCATGTCAAGTGAAAAAAAAAGATAAACAATCAAATAAACCCATGAGAAGTGAAAAAAAGACAAAACATTAATCAAATTAACCCATATGAAGTGAAAACAAAATTAAATGAACCCATGTGAAGTGAAATAAAAAAACAACATTAATTAAAGAACCCATGTGAAGTGAAATAAAAAACAACATCAATTATTAAATGAACCCATGTGAAGTGAAAAAAACAAACAATCAAATGAACCCATGTGAAGTGAAAAAAAAAATGAACCCATGTGAAGTGAAATAAAAAACAACATTAATCAAATGATCCCATGTGAACTGAAATAAAAAAAAAAAACATTAATCAAAATGAACCCATGTGAAGTGGAAAAAAACAACAATCAAATGAACCCATGTGAAGTGGAAAAAAACATTAATCAAATGAACCCATGTGAAGTCAAAAAAAACATTTATCACATAAACCCATGTGATGTGAAAATGAAAGATAAAACATTTATCAAATGAACCCATGTGAAGTGAAAATAAAAGATAAAATTTATCACATGAACCCATGTATAGTGAAAAATAAATATGGGAGTTTGTATTATAACTCCCTGTTTGGCTAGTATACTTACCATGTCAGACCATAGCATTCCACGGCAGTTAGTCAGCTCTGCCAGGCCGAATTTTTGTGGCTAATGCAGTAATAAGACCATCACGTGACGCCCACCCTACTTATGACAGGAAAGAAGCTGGTGTAAACTTCCTGTTCCTCATTCAACGAGGCCAATGCGCAAGGTAACCCCGAGAACCACAGAGCTAGTGGGAAGGTAGGGTGGGCATTAGAGTCTGACACGGTAAGTTTACTACCAAACAGGGAGTATAATACAAACTCCCCATTTTGGCGTCACAACACTTTACCATGTCAGACCAAAGCAGAATTCAAAGGAATTGGAGGAGGGCTTAGTGCCCTAATGGTTCTTGGGTTAGCGAGGAATAGATATGGATGTGTTAGCCGCAAAAGAAGTTCCTAGAACCATCAGCCCTGGGCATGCGGACCTCCCTTAAATAAACATTTATGAAGGGATCTTCCGGATGCCAGAGGTGGCGCAAGAGGACAGAGCGCTGGATTGCTGCGGAAGTGGCCAGTGCCCTGCCCCCATGGGCCTGGGGAGATAAGACGGGGAGATCCTTATACGCCTGGGCGTAGGCCGATCCGACCATCTAGGAGGCATACAGAGATAGGCTGGGAGGAGCGCCAGGGCGCGAGGGTTCCCAGTTGCTCCGAATGGAGCCAGCCGAGAGCCTAAAAGAAGAAGATAGGTGAGATAGAAAGTGCCTATCTGGAAACTGGAAGGCCAGATGGGGAACAGAGTTAGCACCAGAGCCATCTCTCCCCTTGGACAAGGCTCAGTGCTGGCTCTGTGCCAAGTCGCTAATCCGAAGATCGATGAGGCCCCCGCCCCAGCGGGTATGTCTAGGACGGACTGAGACTGTCTGTCTGAGACGAGGGCAGCTGCTCGCAATTAGGCTGGTATAGCGGCCATGAGGGCTGGTGGAGCACAGAGCATGTCCCCACAAGTGCTCACCGGAGGGGGGGGGGGGGGGGGGGGGGGGGGAAGGGGGGAATGGAGGAGGGACTAGAGAACCAGGACTGGTTCAGCCACCACGGGTGATGTGCTGAGCCTGGGTCCTCCCAGTCTCGCCTTCCTGCTCACCCTGTGGAGGATTGGGAAGGGAGGAAGGCGTATGTCATGGGGTCAGACCAGGGAAGGGGAGCGACCCTGGGCCTGAGCACTGTTCCCCGCTGAGCTGAAGTTCGTGCAGAGGGTGATTCCCCGTGCATGGACCAGCGGAGGAGGCCTCATTACGGAGAGAGAGGCTTACTGAGCGAGCCCCCCTTTTGCTCCCCCCCCCCCCTCCCCCCTCGATGAATATCAAGGCACCCAAGTGTTGTCCATGGCCAGGAGAACAAGTAGGTGCGAGACCAGGTGTTGGAAGCAGTGGGGGCAAGCCTGACCGCTTCCAGTTCCCGACGTCGTGTGGAGACGGGAGGAGTGAGCGTCCCCACGGGCGTCTCACACTCCCGAGGTATAGAGGTTCTCCAAGTGGGCGACCAGCCCGAGTTGGAGGGTCTGCGTGGAGTCCAGGGTTGGATAGGGAGGGAAATGGACCCCGGGGGACCAGGTGGCGGGTCGAGCCACTCTTCCGTGGCCCGTGGGAACCAAGGACCCAGAGGATGGACTGAGGCCAGTGGTTGGAGGTCAGAGACCGTCGACGACGAACTCCCTTGGAGTTGGCGCTTAGGGACCGCCTAGGAGATGAGGGACGAGAGGAACTCATCATCCCCAGAAGGGAGGTAAGGGTTCTAGTGGGAGATGAGGTCCCCACTGCGGGTGGACCTCTCTTGGGTCGGGAGGCCATATGGGAGTGTGTAGAAAGTGATGCCCAGAAACGAGGACCGCAGACTGCGGCTGAGTTCACACTTGTTGGGGTTGGTGACAACCCTAGTTGGATGGTTGGTGTGGGACTGACACCAAGCCCGGGAGGGACCCAGGACGAGCCGGTCGTCCAGGTACACCAGGGGGTGAAAGTCCTCCTGTCTGGTCAGAGAGGTCATCTCCTTGAGCACCATCGTGAATGGGAAGGGTGCCAGGAGAGGCCTTAGGGCGAAGGGGAGCGACCCGAACTGGAACCCCCGATCTTGCGAGACGCACCGCGGGTATCGTCTGTGAGATGGGAGTATAAGGTTGGAGTAGAAGCCTGGTTGGGATGGGGGATCCTTGTGCCGGCCCTCTTTTGGAGAAGTTCTGAGACTTTTCTGAGACTTCCCGGTGAGGAGCCTATGCCCGGCCCGGAAGGGGGGGGGGGTGGGGGTGTGTGTGTTGCTGGAAGAGTGCGGGGGAGAACTATCACAGGAGGGCATTCGTGGGCCCAAGGCCAAAGGAGCCCCTCCTGTAGGACTGCTACTATCCATGGGCTAAGGCCCATACGTTTCACCGGGGGGCATGCCGGGATAAGCTGCCTGCCAGAGGGGCCGGGGGCCGGGGAGGAGGGTGGGAGGATAGAGGGGTAGCGGTCGGAGTTCTCCCTAATCCAGCACCCCCCCGTAGGAGAGTCCTCCAGTCACCTCCAGGGCCGTCCCTGCTGCCGAAATGAAAATTCTGCTGGGAAGTTTCGTCTCGGTCGCAAGGGGTTTTAGAGCGCTTGGCGGTTGGGCCCGAAAGGCACCGCAAGGCCGCCTTAAGCGCCAGGGCGAGATAGCCTGTGACAGTATGGCCTAAAGCAATTGTAGTGGCTCCTGGCTGTTGTGTCCGCCACAGCCGAAAGGTGGTGCAAGATCCTGTTGACTAGGAGTCGCATCCAGAGGTTGCTAAACAAGCGAGATATGGTCTCAGGGTGTGTCTCAGAATACTGAGCATCTGAGGACACAGAGACCGAGTCGTCCTTCTCCGGCCCAATCTCCTCCACGCGCTGTAGAGCATGTCGAAGGACATGTCCAGCAGTGTTATGTTGGGTCCCCGAACTGGAACTGCGGTCCCATTCCACCAGGTTATTGGTAGAGAGTGGCGGCAGAGGAGGCCAGATGGGGGAGAACCGGCAGCCGGCCCGGAAATGGAAATTTCTTCGGTCCCCGGAGTGTCCTACATCTTTTACGTCTTTACATCTTTTATTCATACGAGTAACTGTGAATGTTAATAATATGTGAATTTTAATAATCAGCACTGTTGGCTGTTGGCAGTTTAATGCTAAATTTTTTTTTTTTTTTTTAACGAAATTGTGTTTAAACCCTTTCAGGTAAGGTGTGTCTCACTAGGCTTTTCAAGATGGCTACCGGCGTGTTGTTCCTTGGCTTCGTTAAGGCAATGTGAGGCAGTAAAATCTAATTTTCAGAATATAGGAAATAAGACATTTTTTGTCATTTGAATTGATACTACTATGAGTCCTAACACAAAATATACCAACAAATCAACCTTATTTTTTACCGTTGCCATGGCAACCAAGATAAACATCCGCCATATTGGATTTTTAAGAAATGATTTTACTCAGGTATTATCCATCACAGATCCATGATTTTTGGCACACATGTACACTATGAGTATCTTTACATTCTAATAGAGAGATATTTTTGATTTTGTGCAAAATTAATTTTTAATGATTTTTCAGAAAATATTGCCTCAAATTATCAGCGGTATCATGCAATCGACATCATGAAAATAAAAAATAAAACAGATTTTTAAAAAATCATTCTATAAAAATGTCAATAAGACAACAATGTACAAATGTGCCAAATTTCATTAGATTTGAATAGACAGTTTCTGAGAAATTTTAATACTTGTACAGCATGCGGAGCAAAAACAAAATGAGAAAACGCAGACAAAAGGAGCACAAACACAGTGACACATACATGGTTTACTTACAGACCTGGTTAAAAGTTTCAGATCCCCCAGCCAGCCCCACAGCACAACACCACACAGTCAGAACTGCCCTGCAGCATAGGCAGGGCCCCCTTCCAGCATCATCAGCTCCTCCTGTCTCTTCAGTCGGGCAGCTCGAACTGTGTCCCGCCGCTTGTTGGCCTTGTCTCTCTGGAACTTGACGCTGTTCCTCTCCCTCTTCTGCTGCCTGCTTGCCCCTAGCCTCTTCATGTGAGTTCCTCTTTGAAAACCAAAGAAGCTGGCAGTGTCCTGAGCAGCACTAGGGCCAAAGTTGAACTCACTGATGGCTGTGTAGACTGCAAACATCACCCGCCGGCGTGGGGCAAACTTGTCCTTGGTACAGCGGGACCAGATCAGGCTGTGCAAGCACTCATTGGAGTTTTGTGTTTTGCCAGCAACACACCTGCTTAGAAGCTGAGTGTCTGTCAGCCTTTCATAGATGGGTTCCAGGTGCTGGTGCAGTTTACTGTAATTGAGAGGGGTGTGGATAAGCTTGTCATGGTGACCGGGAACCTGACGTTGAGCCAGAGCAGCCTGATAGAAGCACCAGGATCAACACCCACAGGGCACAGTTCATGCTGGGGCTTGCTTTCAGTAGAATAACAGTGTTGAAGAGAAGCCTTGATGGCCTTTTTCATTTCTTCAGCACTGCTACTCTTGCGGATGGCACGGTTGTAGTAGATGGTCAGCTTCCGTATGGCATTCTGTGTTAGATTACCACGGCCACGACCTCCAAGGGTGATACCTTTCTTGCGACAATCCGCCACTAGATTTCGCAAAGCTGAACCAAGCCGCTTGCTGACATGATTGATGCATTCTTCCTTCTCAATCTCCACCTCATCACCGTAAGGCTTGATGGCTGTCAGCTCATTGTAGGTCTTGGCATCCCCATCTGACAGCAGGACAGTGTATCGCAGTTTGTAGCGTTCCACTGAGCGCCGCCAGATCACACGAGCTGCCTCCACCTCCATCATGCCAGAGGATCCTGTACACATAAAGTTTGATACAATGTTACTGGACTGATATGCCTGTTATCATGTGTGTGTGTGTGTGTGAGTGAATGCATTTTTATACATAAATGTACAACTTTGCTTTCATGATTTACAACACACACACACACACACACACACACACACACACACACACACACTCACACACACAGTCACACAAAATAACTTGACATCAAAACCAAATAAAACAAAAATAAATCTGGAAGACTTTCTTTGATTCTGTGTGTGTGCGTGTGCGTGTGTGTGTGTGTGTGTGAGTGTTCAAGTAGTTCACACTGCTTTTCAGTTTTCTGTTTGATTTTGGTGTTCATAATTTTTTTCAAGCATACTGTCAATACAAAACTGAGACACTTGAAATAATGCAAAAAAAGGACAAAAAATATAGCTCACCTGTAAAATTCTTGTCACATGTTTCAAGATGTTGAACCACCCATGCAGGATACTCCATAGGGTTCTCTGCATACAGTTTCTTCCCATGGATTCACACACTTGACAGTAGGTGCACATGACATGACCATGAAGACACAACCCTGTCAGAAGATCCACCACACAACCTACTCCAATATGAGAACTGTGTCCTCTGGTTAGCCAAGTGCCATCAAAACTAACACTGATGTCAAGCACATCATCAGGGCCAAGGGGGGTGCCGGTATGTTGTGCATGGACTTGCCTCACATACTCTGCTGTGAGTGCAAAGTATCTTTCAAAGTCTTCTAATTTATTGTATAGTTTGCCTGCTTTCTTGTGAAAAGTTTTGTGGTGGCAGTCCTTGGAGATCCAAGCTTTCACAAAATTTGTTGAAAGTTGTTGCTCCCAAACCACACACTAATGCAGAATACACAGCTTGCCTGTTGACAGTGTAATCTTTCATCTCTCCACCACCTCTCTCTGCTAAAAAATCTTCTGTGCCCTCTACAGCTTGTTCACAGCTATAACAGTACACATATCCGTGCACAGCTAACCCACATGGTTTCTTCCTATCAGTTCTGAAACACAACGTTTCATTTTTGCACTGGGAGCAACTTAGTTTTTCACAAATCTGTCAACACAGCTGAAGTCGACAATCCCTCGCTTCGACGATGTGCTCTCCTCGACACAGTCACCAAAGGCTGATGTAGAGGCACTCTCCAGATTTCTGACAGCTTCATATGACTGGTGTTTGAACTGTGTGCGGGTTTTATCACCTAACACAGAATCCTGAACACGTGTTGATGTTGATGGCACTGACGAACACGAAGCAGTGCTTGTTGAAGGCACTGACGCCGGGTCATGCTCAGGGCCGATTCTCGTCGATCTTCCCCTTTCTTGCGAAGCTTTGCACTGCCTTGCATACGCGAGGTGGTTTTTTCGCTTCGACTTGCTTTCTTAGCCGACTGAATAGTAACTTTTTTACACGAGCCATTTTTTAAACTCTGGTCTTCGATCGAACATGATGTAAACAACCGCCATTTGCAATCTCGAGGGTGTCACGTGACCCGAATCAACGAATCAGGCGGCTCGTTTCCGCGTCATTCTCCATATAAGGAGAATGTGGTCATATGCTAATGATCTAAAACGACTTCCAGTCGGAACTGAGTGGAATTTGGTGGAAAATGCTCTGCTGTATGGTGTAGGGGAGACAATCTAGTTTCCTATGATGTGCGGCATGATGAGGTTCGGGAAGAAGAAATGCCTGTCACTAGGGTTGGAAAATCATCATTTTGACAAATTTTATGACACAAACGAACGCAAACACGAATGGGTTAGGGTTTTAAAAGCATTTTTATTTCAAAATCACATCATTTCAGTGCAATTCAAGTATGGAATATGAAAATAGACACGTTGTAGTTAGTAAAAATGTGAAAATCTAAAAATAGCCAAAATGACTCAATTTTGACATATTTCATTGCCGCACATTGCCTTTAAAATTGAATATCGTGTGCGACCCCTTGTTGCCAAATTTGCTCCAGGGGCCAACAGACTGAGTCGCACTTTATTTTATTTTATTTTACTTTTTAACATGCGCGCTGGTGACCTACTCGTTTTTGAGTGAACCAGTATTTTAGGAAGAAGAAAACGGAGATGTGGGAGATATGGGCCTTCCGGGGGTCCCTGAGGGAAGTGCCTACAGGGGCCGCATCCAGGGCCGAGAGGGATTATTCCCAGGAGAAGGGACAACTCGCGCACCCCTGGCTATGGTTGCCAGACACTCCTCAATGGGAGTAAGAGTCTGAGGGGCGACAAGTCTGGGCGAGCCCGCTTGGAAGGAGAACCAAGGTGAAATTGGGCACCGAAGGAATTTGTCCGGGGGTGGGGGTTCCCTCCCGACAAGGTCCAGGCGCCAGTGCTCCATAGTGGACAAGTCGTGTGATGAGGAGGAGGAGTCCTCTACCTCATCCTCAGAGTCGGGAGCGTCGGGCTCCTGAAGAGGTTGCGACGAACCTTCTTGAGAGGGCAACGGCAGGGATGCGTGAGGGTCCCGCCCTAGCTTGGTAGTGGGAGGACGCAAGGGCGGGTCCCTGGTGGCTCCATGAACGGCGGTCGGACTATGGGAGGGGAGTCTGTCCTGCCAATCGGACAGCGCCTGAGAGGGAAGGAGACCGAGGTCAAACCAGCGCAAGCTGGGTGCCACATGTGAGCCTGGATCTGGTATAGTTGGTCTGCTGTAAGCCACTGGTCCCTCTGAAGGGCATAGAGCCACAGGTCCCCACAGAGAAAATGGGCTGTGGCGGCCCTGGGATAGAATTTCCGTGGGGGCCAGGGTAACCTGAGGCACCGGGGGGGTGGGGGGGGTGTTGCGGAGGGAGCATCGGCTGTTGTACCCCCCCCCCCCCCCCCCCCCCCCCCCCCCGGAGAGTGCACTGCCATACACCTCCCTGGTGCGATCTATGGAGGTCCCTTGTGTAATAGGGTGAGTGGTGGAGGACACGGCACCGGGCCCCCTACCCGCCTGTGCACGGAATGGAATGGCTGCGGTGCGGTGGCCACCCCCTGGTAGGGATCGTGCAGGTTACCCGTGGTCCCGCAGGAAGATCCTCCCCTTCGAGGAACGGGACCGCGGACGTTGCCCAAGTGGGGAGCGGAATAGGTCCGTCCCCCAACGTCCTGTACCCCTAGGGGAGAGTACGACTGTCGATCAGGGTTGGTCGACCGCCGGGGGTCTGAGCGACACAGGTCCGCGTGTAGCGGTGCCTGCGGCCGAGACCCGGAGTTATGAACAGCTTGTGGGTCCCAGGAACTGACCACAACTCCACCGCCGGAGTATGGACGCTCCTCGTGCGATAGTGGTGGCTGCACTTGTGCACGGCTGGGAAGAACGTCATGAGCCTGCGTGATACTAGTGGGGGAAGACTAGTGGCACACGGCTCGTATAGGCGAGTGACGGGTGGTGATTCTGAACGCATCCCGTCACCCGTGCTGGTGCGCGCCTCGACAAAGGTCCCCCGGGGCGGGAGGTCACATGACACAGCATGATAGTGAGGAGTGTCACAGTGCGTCAGAAGGGAAGAAGGCAAGCTGTCAGAAGAAGGGGGAGGGGGGGGGGGTGGGAGGGAGAATTAGAATATGAATTCCTACCACAGCCCTGCCCTTTTAGGGGAGCCTTGCCTTTCGATTTTCTGGGAATATTGAACGAAAGGCATTTAGCAATGGTGGCAGCTTGCCTTGTTGCCTTCGGATGCAGTGATCGTGCCTCCGCCGGTCGGGTAGAGGAGGTAAGGTCGTACGTCCCCACCGCGGAACTCCCCTCTACACCGGCCGTACGTTCTTCCGCAGCAAGAACGGATTGCTCCAAGGAATCGACAAGCTGGTCCTCCGAGGCAATGAGCGACTTCTGAAAGGTGATGTGGCTCGACTCGTCATTGTCCTTCACCATTTTGGGCTATAGTGGCAGAGCAAACACAGAGCACACGACCACAAAGTGGAGACAAGTTGATAGATCGAGAGATCGTAAAGACACTCGATCTACCATGTAATAATGATAAATGGGGTACTAATAAATGTGCACAAGTTGGTAGATCAAGAGATCGTAAGACACTCAATCTACCTGTAACAATGATAAATAAGGTAGAGAAAAATGTGCCCCGGGAAGCCCCGTACTGCCAAACAAGGTGCGGTGAGGCAATATGGCGGAAACGCCAACTGGTGTGGCACAATCCAAGATGGTGGATCGATTGACCGGGAAGGGATCGATCGCCAAGAGTGACGTGCAATGGAGCGCGAGAGTAAAATACCCCTGGTGTACCTTGTAATAATGCTAAGGAAGGTACTAATCAATGTGCACCAGTTGGTAGATCAAGAGATCGTAAAGACCCTCGATCTACCTGTCATAAATTAGGTACTAATAAATGTGCACCAGCAGGTAGATCAAGAGATCATACAGACACTCGATCTACCTGTAGTAATGATACATAGGTGCCACATAGGGTACAAATAAATGTGGCTGGGGAAAACCCTGTACTGGCCAGCATGTGCGACCGAAAGTGGGCACCATGCGGTGAGGCAATATGGCGGAAACGCCGACCAGCGTGGAACATCCAAGATGGCGGATCGATTGACCGTTGAGGGTTCGACTACCGAAAGAGAAGCAATGGGCGCAAGAGAAAATAGACAAACGCGCTGTAGATATACGAGGAGGCCGAAAGGCAACTAGTAGAGGGGAATTTAAGATAACAAATGCTTGTTTCTTCTCTTTAACGAGTGACGGCAGATCGTAAGGCGAACTCTTCTTCTTTTTCCTCTTTCTTAAACATCGGCCATCATCATTTTGATGGTTCTGATGAGTGTACAAACTTGATCGACCTGTACTAGACGAGCGATCGTAAGGAACACAATCAATCAGTACTAATACAAATGAAAATAAGGCACTAATAATAGAGGAGGAAAAACCTCCGTAGCACTGAACAGGTACGACGAACGAGGACGACCACCCAGGGGTCGGCCAGAATGACGAGAATAAAGATGGTGGTTGAGCGACCGGCGAAGATCGATCGTCGAAGTGAATTTACCGAAATGGAGAGTGTGGATAAACAAAGCGCCGAGATCGATAGAAATCGAAGGCAAGGGGAAGAGAATAAAGGGAGGGGGGTGGGGGGGACGCGTTACTACAAGAGTGGACGCGTTCCCACACCGGTGAGTAAGGGCTGAAGGAGAACAATGGGGTGAAGAGAAGTCGCGAGCCGTCACGCCGTAGAGCGTGAATAAAATGTAATAAAACACCAACCATAAGCCTCACGCAGCAATGGTACCCATGGTCTTACGTAAGCCACAACAGAACCAGTAAAGAAGGCAAGCACACAAGCAATCTTTACAAAAACAGAAGTACAGGCGAGACAGAGCAATAAAACCTGTCCTTGTTAGGCAGGAGGCCGAGGTAGAATGAGGAACAGGAAGTTTACACCGGCTTCTTCCCTGGCGGAAGTAGGGTGGGCATCACGTGATGGTCTTATTACTGCATTAGCCACAAAAATTCAGCCTGGCAGAGCTGACTAACTGCTGTGGAATGCTATGGTCTGACATGGTAAAGTATATGACGCCAAAAAAACATTTATCACATGAACCCATGTGATGTGAAAAAAAGATAAAACGTTGGTCAAATGATCCAAGAGACACGTACCACCATACTGTCCGGCAGGAAGACCAGAGCTTGGAGCGGGGAGAGCAGCGGAGAGGCATGCTGGGAGTTGGAGCGCAGCACCACCCTCAGGTGAGTGAGGATGCACCCTACGCTCTGCTCCTCCAGCCCCATGTTGGCCTGCACGTGCAGCACGCACCCCTCCTGGCCCAGTCTGTTCTCACACAGCTGGAGGGCCAGCTCCTGGTGACATGAAACATACAAATATACAAACATATATACAAATAGAGACACACAAGAATGCATTGATGGAGACACAAGAACTCAATGCTGGAGACACAAGAATTCAATGATGGACTATAAAAAGTATTCAGTGATGGGCAGACAACGATGTACACTGCAAAACTCTGACTCACACTGCATATTTCAAGGGCTGCGTTACGCTTGAGAAAACCAGACTGAGGAGCTGTTGGGTAAACCCGTTGTTGCTTGTGAGATACAAAGACATGTCTTTGACTTGGAGACACAGGAAAGAGTTTTATGCTTCTATATAAGCTGGAAGTTGTGCAACCAACAGCAAAGAAACCCCACACAAACGCATGATCAGACAACATGCATGTTCCCTATACCCAGACCCCACACAAACACATGATCTGACAACATGCATGTCCCCTATACCCCAACTGATATGAACTGTCCACAGAATAAAACAACAATACAGCAATATAAACTGCAAACTAAACTGAATATATTAACAATACAGGATCATAAACTGCAAACTAAACTGAATAAAATAACAATACAGCAATATAAACTACAAACAAAACTGAATAAAACAATGACACAGCATCATAAACTGCAAAGAAAACTGAATAAAATAACAATACAGCATTATAAACTGCAAACAAAACTGAATAAAATAACAACACAGCAGTATAAACTGCAAACAAAACTGAATAAAACAACGATACAGCATCATAAACTGCAAACAAAACTGAATAAAATAACAACAATACAGCAGTATTGCCAGCAAAACTGAACACAAAAAAAAGACCATAAAGACCAAAGGTTAGAAAGGATGCAGACGAAAATTAATCCCACAAATCAGCTTACCTTGTCCTGAATGAAGTCACAGTCCTGAACGAAGGCTGTTGCTGCTTCCACCTGTAAAACACACACATTGAACCTGGGTCCACATCCTGGAAAACACATAGACATTGAACACTGGGTCACACACCTGTAAAACACAGAGAGAGAAAACGCTGGGTCACACTCCTGGAAAACACACAGAGAGAGAACGCTGGGTCACACACCTGTAAAACACACACAGAGAGAACGCTGGGTCACACACCTGTAAAACACACAGAGAGAGAACGCTGGGTCACACTACTGGAAAACACACAGAGAGAGAACGCTGGGTCACACACCTGGAAAACACAGAGAGAGAACGCTGGATCACACTACTGGAAAACACAGAGAGAGAGAACGCTGGGTCACACACCTGGAAAACACAGAGAGAGAGAA
Source organism: Conus ventricosus (assembly GCA_018398815.1). NCBI lineage: Eukaryota > Metazoa > Mollusca > Gastropoda > Neogastropoda > Conidae > Conus > Conus ventricosus. Next base: position 6,898,581 of record CM031610.1, read on the forward strand.
CGCTGGGTCCACACACTGTAAAACACACAGAGAGAGAACGCTGGGTCACACACCTGTAAAACACACACAGAGAGAACGCTGGGTCACACTCCTGGAAAACACACAGACATTGAACACTGGGTCACGCACCTGTAAAACACACAGACATAGAACACTGGGTCACACACCTGGAAAACACACAGACATTGAACACTGGGTCACACATCTGGAAAACACAGCAGACATTGAACACTGGGTCACACACCTGGAAAACACAACACACATTGAACACTGTGTCACACACCTGGAAAACACACAGACAATGAACACTGGGTCACACACCTGGAAAACACAACAGACATTGAACACTGGGTTACACACCTGGAAAACACAACAGACATTGAACACTGGGTCACACACCTGGAAAACACAACAGACATTGAACACTGGGTCACACACCTGGAAAACACAACAGACATTGAACACTGGGTCACACACCTGGAAAACATGAAGACACTGAACACTGGGTCACACTCCTGAAACATGAAGACATTGAACACTGGGTCACACACCTGGAAAACACACAGACATTGAACACTGGGTCACACACCCGGAAAACACAGACATTGAACACTGGGTCACACACCTGGAAAACACAAAGACATTGAACACTGGGTCACACACCTGGAAAACACAAAGACATTGAACACTGGGTCACACATCTGGAAAACACAGACATTGAACACTGGGTCACACACCTGGAAAACACGCCAGACATTGAACACTGGGTCACACACCTGGAAAACACAAAGACATTGAACACTGGGTCACACACCTGGAAAACACAGACATTGAACACTGGGTCACACACCTGGAAAACACAAAGACATTGAACACTGGTCACAAAAAGGACAGGGAGGAGAACAAAATACAAAAGAAGGTCAACTTCTGTGTCTTCAATTACACACAAATAAATCTACAACACACAGTTAACACAGGCAAATACAACTTATGCGCATATGAATAGTTACACACTTACCCTCTCTCTCACAGACCCCCCCCCCCAAAAAAAGAACTGATAGATAAGTCATGTGCAAGCACCAATGTCTGACAAGACAAAAAGAACATATAAGGACAGTCTAAATCAGGTAGATAACCAACACCAATAAACACAAACAAACAAACATACAACACATGTAATATACTTTGCTGTCTTTACACGCAAACACAGAAAACTAAAAACAAAACTGCAGTTCATACACAAACACTTCAGTTGGATCAACATACATACAACGACAAAAATGATATTGTGTCAAATCAATGCCCTGTTATATGCACACAAAGAACATTAAAAGACATACCAAATCTCATGCCACAGTGACACAAACACAGGAGACGATGAACAACACATGTACCCAAATGCTGATGGAGTGACACAAATACATGTATAAAAGTTAAAAACACAGAGAGACAAACTACAACTCATGCATACAACCAGTATTCCTGGATTTGGCAATATATTCACAGATAAACTTCAACTAATGTGCAACAAATAACACACACAGAGACAATCTAAAACTTGTACATGCAAACAGAATTATTAGAGTTACACCTACACACACACACACACACACACACACAGAGAAAGAACACATTATGTGTACATACAATGCACCCTAGTTACACACAGACACAAACACCAGTACACACCTCTGGGGGCACAAACAGAAAAACAGATAAAATAGAGACAGACTAATGAGACAGTAAAACAAACCAAGCAGCAAACAAAAAAGTCACCTGGTGTGCACACTCACTCAGGTGAACACAAAACATAAGCATTAAAACTCCAACTCTTCAATATTTCTGACAATCAAGTTTACCATCTGTGAATGAGCTTCTTCAGGAACTCGCCGCAAGGCAGACATGGTGACCTCCCGATGCAAGGCAAGCAGCAGCAGGGTTTCTTTCTCCTCAGCAGGAGCAGGTAAATCCTGTCATGTAGAAAGTGACCTCCCTTAAAAATGAGCACTTTACGCTGACCATACTCATACATCTAGACACAAAGCAGTCTGAGGTGAAAAGGCAGCAGAGAGAGGCATAAAGCTTGATGGTAGAATCAGCATCAGACTTTCTCTCTGCTCAGTGTGCCAGGGACTATCACTCCAGCACTGGCCTGACCAGATGTACCCCATGCTGCACCAGAACCCCCTCCTCCCAGTGCCCTATCACTCCAGCACTGGCCTGACCACTGGTACCCCATGCTGCACCAGTACCCCCCTCCTCCCAGTGCCCTATCACTCCAGCACTGGCCTGACCAGAATACCCCATGCTGCACCAGAACCTCCCTCCTCCCAGTGCCCTATCACTCCAGCACTGGCCTGACCACTGGTACCCCATGCTGCACCAGAACCTCCCTCCTCCCAGTGCCCTATCACTCCAGCACTGGCCTGACCACTGGTACCCCATGCTGCACCAGAACCCCCCTCCTCCCAGTGGCCTATCACTCCAGCACTGGCCTGACCACTGGTACCCCATGCTGCACCAGAACCCCCCTCCTCCCAGTGCCCTATCACTCCAGCACTGGCCTGACCACTGGTACCCCATGCTGCACCAGAACCCCCCTCCTCCCAGTGCCCTATCACTCCAGCACTGGCCTGACCAATGGTACCCCATGCTGCACCAGAACCCCCCTCCTCCCAGTGCCCTATCACTCCAGCACTGGCCTGACCACTGGTACCCCATGCTGCACCAGAACCTCCCTCCTCCCAGTGCCCTATCACTCCAGCACTGGCCTGACCAGAATACCCCATGCTGCACCAGAACCCCCCTCCTCCCAGTGCCCTATCACTCCAGCACTGGCCTGACCACGGGTACCCCATGCTGCACCAGAACTCTCCTCCTCCCAGTGCCCAACTCTACTGTCCGTTGCTTACTGCTCATCACAAAACCAAATTCAGTTGCTTGCAAAGTGAGGTGACTGCAGGTGGATATTCAAACAAATCTTAAAGGTACTTGAGCTACCTCCGCCAGGTAACATGGACAAACAAATTACAAGACAAAATAAGATGCGTTTTGACCTCTGTGGTCTTTTCAGGCAAGTAGATAAACAACACTCAGGACAATGAAAATGAAGAACGTGCAATCACTCATCTGGTCAATCACTCATCTGGTCAATCACTCATCTGGTCAATCACTCATCTGGTCAATCACTCATCTGGTCAATTACTCATCTGGTCAATCACTCATCTGGTCAATCACTCATCTGGTCAAATTTGGTGCGAAATGGGCACTGAATGACAAAAAACAAATGCATAGAATTCTTTTTCAAACAATTCAAGTTGCTTACACATCACAAGAAATCTGATCAATACAGTCAGACTAAATCTTACAGGTGTACATACCAACTCAAATAACTAAGAAAGATGTCATTGAAGATTTTAATTAGATGAAGAAACACAAGCCAACATAGTGACAAACTCAATGGTCTGAGGTACTGATTTGTGTGTATGTATGTGTTACCTGGAAAATATTATTCCTAATAGTACATTAAAACAGCAGTTTACACCAGTCCATAATACAGTTATTATAGATATAGACGTGGCCATATTGAACGTGTCTGACTGCGTTTCATTCATGAACACATAATATGAAAAAATAGAAATCACACATGTCAGCACTACAAAAACTACATCAAAAGGCCCTAATACCCAGTAACACTGCACAACGGTAACTTGGAGACTATTCCCAAGTCTCAAACTCAGCTCCTAGTCATACTATTACAGCACAATATACGGAATGTAGAAATTGTCACATGAGAGACAACAAAATGAATATGTTCTGGAACTACAAATGAATGAGCAGAAAACTAGCAGACCAAAGAAAATTGAAAAGTGACATCAAAGAGAGTGAGAGAAAAGGGAAATTTCTCACAGAGAATTAGAGCATGAAAATACAATCTATTATGAAAAGCACTGGCATCCACATTGGATGAAGAAAACAAAAAAGAAGGCACATCATACTGAGCATACCTGACTAATCTGCTGCATCTCCTGGCATCACGGGAAAGTTTGAGTCGAGCCAGTGCATCTCTCAGGACTTTGTAGTGTGGGGAGCACAAAAGGTACCTGTCAGCTACCTCCTGTACCTGGACAAAGCGATGAGCGGTATCACATGCCCTTTAATGACCTTTCAACTCCCACCTCTGGTTCTTTTGCTGTCCCCTACTGTGTGTACTATCAGACACAAAACTCATGCCTACATATGTTTGAACCACCCACCCCCGCCCCTCCCCCATCCCCATAGAGCTGTTTTAAGGGAACTAAGCAGGTTTGGTTAGTAGCCTGTTCAACGTGAGTTGCTACCCTTGAGCCAGATAGCTGACTTCAATTCACCTATCCTTGTTTTAAAATGCAAGTTTGAAAGGTACATCACACGCTCCCCACTCACCCGTCCAACGCAACATCAAGACGTTGATAACAGCCCCACCCTGGATCGACCTTCTGCAGCCTAAGCACCTGATGTTAACAAGATCTATCGATGTCAAGCTGCCGTAAGGACACCCACTAAAGGAGACCAAGCAATTCAGCAGTACCTGCTATGATTTTTAAGATAAATGGCAAACTGTCTGTTGTGGACCATTACTGATGACAATATATTTTGCTGCCATTCATCATGGACACTTTTGATATTTCATATTTTCACATTTCAAGATTCTTTTTTCACTCTGTATATTTCCTCTCTTGTCTTTCCATCCATTGCAAATTGGTTTCAACCTTGCCTGCTCCACAACCACACAACGTTTTACTTCTTCCCTGGTCAAGTGCTACAACAAGCTGGTGCAGTAAAACACGGTACCTGACACTACAATACTTCTATCTTACTCATTTTTCACACACTTTCCTGTCCAAACAATTGCCTTATCCACACTTTGCCTGGAACATCACCATAATTATCATCAAGGCTTGAAAAAAAAAAAACAAGATGCGAAGCATATAAACATACTCCCAGTTTTCCAAACCGCTTATAAATCAGCCAAGTGCTTTGTGAGATAAGAAATAAAGGCAAAATAACGGTTTTAACAGTTATTTAACCGATGTACACTTTTGAAACTGGTATTTTAGTCCTCACTGGGCTAAAGCCTGTGTACATACCAAATTTCATCCAAATCGGACAATATGTCAAGAATAACAGTTTTTAACGGTCAGATTTTGAAACACTGCATGGAAGTGCCATTTGTGTGTGATGACCTTTCTATATACAAAATTACGAGTAACAAACTCTTTCAGATCCGTCCAAACCTTAAGGACTTCCTCCCATCCACGTCGGGAGGTCGTAAAGAGGAAACGGTTCTGTGCCGGCTGCACACCGGCCATTCGTATTTTACCCATGCTTACCTTTTAAAGAGTGAAGAAGCTCCGTGGTGCATTCCATGTCATGCGCCACTCACAATGAAACATGTTCTTTTAGAGTGTTGGGACTTGCACGATGTGAGACACAAACATTTTACAGCGGAGTCCATGAAGATCCTGTTCAGGGATGTCCCGCCTGATGTGATCCTTGGGTTTTTGAGAGAGATTAACATTTTTCATCTGATTTAAGATTTTACGGAAGAAAGATTTTTAACAAAGTTTCTGGTGCGTTTCTGGATGATGTCATTTAACGAGATGTATGAAAGTTTTTTTATTTTTTTTTTTATTTTTATTTTTTTATATGACTGGTGAGTTGATTTTAACGTGGTGACAGCCCTGATATGGCCCTTTGCGGTCGGCTGGGCTATAAGCAACATTATCTTATCTCTTACATACAAAATTGCATTAAAATCCACCAATATATAAAAAAAAATAACGGCAAAGTAACGGTTTATCGGTTATATAACCGATATACACTTTTGAAACCGGTATTTTAGTCCTCACTGGGTTAAAGCCTGTGTACATACCAAATTTCATCCAAATCGGACAATATGTCAAGAATAATGGTTTTTAACGGTCAGATTTTGAAACACTGCATGGAAGTGCCATTTGTGTGTGATAACCTTTCTATATACAAAATTTCATTAAAACCCACCAATATATAAAAAATAATGGCAAAATAACGGTTTAACGGTTATATAACCAATATGCACTTTTGAAACCGGTATTTTAGTCCTCACTGGGCTAAAGCCTGTGTACATATCAAATTTCATCCAAATTGGACAATATGTCAAGAATAACGGTTTTTAACGGTCAGATTTTGGAACACTATATAGAAGTGCCATTCGTGTGTAATAACCTTTCTATATACCAAATTTCATTAAAATCCACCTATATATAAGAAATAACGGCAGAATAACGGTTTTTAACGGTTGTTTAATCCATTTTCAGCATTACATCACTTACATATGGACAGAGGATCCAATTTGTCACAAGATCATCCAAACCGCTTATAAATTGGCCAAGTACTTTCTGAGATATTCCATAAAGAAGAAAAAACCGTTACAGGCCATTACAGCCGTTAGTAACAGTTATAACGGTAAACTAAAACATCGGGCATTATTCGTGACCCATAATGAACATACCTACAAATTTTCAGAAAGATCGGCCAAGTACTTTCTGAGATATTCCATAAAGAAGAAAAAGCGTTACAGGCCGTTACAGCCGTTAGTAACGGCAAACTAAAACGTCGGGCATCATCCTTGACCCATAATGAACATACCTAAAAATGTTCAGAAAGATCGACCCAGTAGTTTTGTCTGGAGCAAGTGGAACACATTTTGACCACGGACACACACACAGACAGACAGCATTTCTTCGTTCCCATTCTAAAGTACTCCCTGTTCTTTAAGAACTGGGTACAAAAAGTGGGAGAGCAGGGAGATAACGACTACATTCAATATAAGAGTAATTGCCCTTAGTGAATTAATTTCACTAAACAATATCTGAACTAGCTAAATTTTATCCTTTTCCTTGATGGAGGAACATACCTCTCTCTTCTCCGACTTTCGGCTTTGTTTTTGGGGGTGCAAAGATTCTGACAAATGCCAGGTTGCCTTTGCTTTGGAAGGAGAAGCAATCTTTTCTTCTGCTTCTTGAAGGTAAATTTTGGCTGATAATTTTTTTTAAAAGCATGTTCAGTTCATTTCACTTCAACAGTCAGTGCTACTGTCAATTACCTTGGCATACTCCCAGTCAACGTTAAAACCTGCTACTTCAATGTCTTATCATTGGGTGTAATGCCACCGAGGCGACACAAAAAATGGCAGCAAAAAAAAAAAAAAAAAATTAGGGAATCAAAGTTGTCTTAGATCAAGTATGGATTTCTGACTGAAGGCAAGTCCACAATGGCCAATAACAAACAACACACAGATAAATGCAAATTGAAACCATTACTAGATTTTTATCCTATATATGATGCGATTGCTGTCTAAGCTTTTCCTTTATACAGATAAATAAAACAGTACTGTTTCCTAAGTCTGTCTAACTCTGTATTGAAGGTTAATGTGGAAAGTTCATAAATTTTTGTTGAAAAGACACAACAGTAAAAAGATGACAGGAACGACCTTACCTTGTCGTCTGATTCTTCCAAGACCATCCAGGCCATGAGCGGGTGGTCCCTGGCCAGTCTAGTGACGGCCATGTAGGCCTGCAGGCCATACTCTCTGCACAGCTGTTTGATGACAAACTTCCTGCAACATACCAACACAAGGCACAGTGCAATCGGCCTGTCTGTCATCACACTGTGGAGGAAGGAAGGGGACGGGGAAGGAGGGAGAGAGAGAGAGAGTAGAGAGAGAAAGAGAGAGAGAAAAGAGAGAGAGAGAGAGAGAGAGAGAGAGAGAGAGAGAGAAACAGAGACAGAGATTGAGAGAGAGAGAGAGAGAGAGAGAGAGAGAGAGAAAGAGAGAGAGAGAGAGAGAGAGAGAGAGAGAGAAAGTGAGTGAGAGAGAGACAGAGAGAAACAGAGACAGAGATTGAGATTGAGAGAGAGAGAGAGAGAGAGAGAGAGAGAGAGAAAGAGAGGTGGGGATGGCGAGGGGGAGAGAACACCAAACAATACAAAATGAGAGACAGAAAGAGAGACACAGACAGAGAGAGAAGTGGGGATGGGGGAAAGAGACAGCAAATAACACAAAATGAGAGAGAGAGAGAGAGAGAGAGAGAGAGAGAGAGAGAGAGAGGCAGGCAGCCAGACAGACAGCAAACAATACAAAATGAGACAGACAGACAGGTAGGCAAACAGACAGCCAACATTACAAAACACTCCATGTTTGTGAATGAAATCATACTGATTTACATTCCTTGGGAAGTCAAAGACCTGGCGCCAAAGGTCTCAAGTGAACAGAATGATGATGGTATCTGATCACGTCAAAAGTTGAACATTAATAACACGAGCTGAAGAAGCAAACTAGAGTAGTAGGAGCAAACAAAAAAAAGTAATCTGAGCTTGGAGAAGTACAGGATGACATTAAGCAGAACACTGTAGAAAATGACAACAAAGAATGGACAATCATGTCAACTGACCCAGAATTCATCTTTGAAACAAGTGTAAAATTCGACCGATAGCCAGGGAGATGATGGAAAATTGATTCAGTCAGAGAACTGACCCAGAACGTACCTCTGACACATCAAGAGTGGAACTGAACCAAAGACTCAGGAGAACACAGGAGGCATGATCTGTCAGTCATCTGGCCTATAACTCATCTTAAGATGTGAGAGAGGGATTGATCTTTAGGCTGGAGAGACAGCATGGACTAGGATCAATCAGCCATTTAGCCCATAACGTTCCTTGAAAAAGTCTAATAGGAGTTGAACAGAAAGCTGGGAAGAAGATTCGAGGTTGAATACAGACTATTACCAGACCTACAAGTCATCAGTGTAAAGTGTTAGTACGGAATTAAACAGAAAACTGGACAGAAGACATGACACAGTCATCACCTGGGCCACTGGCTGTCACTGTCCACACACACAGCCTGCAACTCCCTCAAGACATCTTCCAGGTCCTCGCCCACCACCGGCGACCCCTGGACTGCCACAAAGCTGGTGTGCAGGATGTGGGCACAGACGCTGAGGGCGTAGCGCAGACAGCCCAGAGAGTAACAGGGCAGACAGGGTGTGATGCTGGTCTTCAGCTCGGTGTCGCAGCTCCTGAAGGTGGACCGCCAGGGACTGTAACTCTTCCTCGCTGCAGGCATTATGGCCGCTCAGGGCAGCCTGCTCATACAGCAAGTCCTGTTGGGTCATATAAAACAGGTGTGTTAGCCGAGTGTTTTCTTCATTTCACACAAAATAGATAAGGTTCAAACACAAATTCCTTTCACACTGATAAAAAACAACAAAAAAACTCAGAAACAAACAGAAGGTGCAAATATTTCATTTAACAGCTGTGCACAATCTACCACTGCTAGGACATCCATACAACAAAAATGAAAGCATACTGTGACTGAGAGAGAGGAGAGAGAGAGAGAGAGAGCGAGAGAGAGAGAGAGAGAGAGAGAGAGAGAGAGAGAGGGAAGACCACAGATTTTCCAAACATTCAATGACGCTGCTCAATTCTCACACTTGCCTTCACGTCACAGCACACTGTGCTGCATGAAGTCCAGACTCTGATGAAGAAAAAAACCTTCTCCTATGAAAACTCACCAGTAGTGTTCACACATTAAAGGATGAGTGATGCCTTTTCAAGCATGTCATAAGAATGAACTTCATCAGTTCGATACATCTGTACATTCTTTAATGAAACTTCATGCTCCTGTGGTTAACATGCGATAAACTGCACGTACATACATTCACTGAACTTTTGTACAGTCTTCGCTACTACAATACTTACAGTTTTGCTTCAAGTCCTCTATCATATCGCTTCAAACTGTCAGAAGCATACAGCTCTTGCACTGTCTATTAATTTTTTTGTAACGGGCATGGTAGCGCAACTTCACTTTCCTGACACTGTGTGCTTCGTACATGCTTATAACTGCTGCAGATGTGCGATTTTCGCACTTTTTGATTGTAGTTCACAGTCCCCTAATATAAACGCAACAACCTATTGTTATAATCAACGGAATGGGTGAAACACAAACTTTGCAATGACCAAACACTTAGATATATTTTAGGTAAAATAGAAATGCTAGTTACAGAAACAACATAAGTAAAATGTAGGAGAACACAATCTTGTTTACGTTTGTTTGGTTAGCATGACAACAGTAAATGAGGAAGAAAAGGGACATAAAATTTCACTCTTACTTTGAACAGATGCAGAGAAAGCCGGATAAATACTTAGGCCAGCTGCATCCCTTAGACTGTAGATGAGAGAACAGAGAATTTTTTTCAATAGTTGTGACAGAACAGTGCGGCTTGTCCAGGGTGTATGGCAGCATTGCCCCAATCACGGAACAGGTCGTCGTGGACAATTCAACCAAGTTACCGTAACTATCGCATGGTGCATCATAAAAAAAGTTCACAGGCACACAAAGAGACATCCGACATGAAAGGAGTCCACAGAGTGCTCTGACCTCTCTGCAGTGAAGGACCAGCAGGCAGAACTCCAGCAGCGTGGGGGCAGAGGCAGACAGTTGGCCCTGGTCAGCCACCTGCGTCTCCTGCTGCACCAGTTGCCGGTAGTTGCTGAGGAACTCGTCCAGGTACTCCTGCACCTCCGCCTCGCTGAAACCAGTCTGCCACTCATCGTATCCTGCCCTGCCAGTCACTCCACACATTCTCTCCCAACCAGTCACTCGTTTCACTCTCCCAAACCTATGGCTCACCGTACTCCCCAACCCATTCTCCGAAGCCAGTGACATCAAAGCCCCCCAAACCAGCCACTCATCATCCGAACTTGTTACTCATCATATTCTCCTATCCCGGTCAGTCGTCAATCTCCCAAACCATTAATTCATCACATTTCCCCCAACAGTCACTCATCACACTCTCCCCAAACTTGTCACTCATCACACTCCCCCCAACCAGTCACTCATCACACTCTCCTCAAACCTGTCACTCATCACACTCTCCTCAAACCAGTCATTCATCACACTCTCCCCAACCAGTCACTCATCACACTCTCCCCAAACTTGTCACTCATCACACTCTCCCCAAACCTGTCACTCATCACACTCTCCCCAAACCTGTCACTCATAAACACTCTCCCCAACCAGTCACTCATTACACTCTCCCCAAACCTGTCACTCATCACTCTCCCCAACCAGTCACTCATCACTCTCCCCAAAGGTCACTCATCACACTCTCCCCAAACCAGTCACTCATCACACTCTCCCCAAACCAGTCACTCATCACACTCTCCCAAACCAGTCACTCATCACACTCTCCCCAAACCTGTCACTCATCACACTCTCCCCAAACCTGTCACTCATCACACTCTCCCCAAACCTGTCACTTATCGCACTCTCCCCAAACGGTCACTCATCACACTCTCCCCAACCAGTCATTCATCACATTCTCCCCAACCAGTCATTCATCATCTCCCCAACGAGTCACTCATCACACTCCCCCCAACCTGTCACTCATCACACTCTCCCCAAACCTGTCACTCATCACACTCTCCCCAAACCTGTCACTCATCGCACTCTCCCCAACCAGTCACTCATCACACTCTCCCAAACCTGTCACTCATCACGCTCTCCACAAGCCCGTCACTCATCACACTCTCCCCAAACCTGTCATTCATCACACTCTCCCCAAGCCTGTCACTCATCACACTCTCCCCAAACCAGTCATTCACTGCACTCTCCCCAAACCAGTCATTCACTGCACTCTCCCCAAACCAGTCATTCACTGCACTCTCCCCAAACCTGTCATTCATCGCACTCTCCCCAATCCAGTCACTCATCACACTCTCCCAAACCTGTCACTCATCACACTTTCCCCAATCCAGTCACTCATCACACTCTCCCCAAACCAGTCATTCATCACACTCTCCCCAAACCTGTCATTCATCACACTCTCCCCAAACCAGTCACTCATCACACTCTCCCCAAACCAGTCATTCATCACACTCTCCCCAAACCAGTCATTCATCACACTCTCCCCAAACCAGTCATTCATCACACTCTCCCCAAACCAGTCATTCATCACACTCTCCCCAAGCCTGCCACTCATCACACTCTCCCCAAACCAGTCATTCATCACACTCTCCCCAAGCCTGTCACTTATCACACTTTCCCCAAACCAGTCACTCATCACACTCTCCCCAACCAGTCATTCATCACACTCTCACCAAACCTGTCACTTATCGCACTCTCCCCAAACCAGTCACCTATAACTCTCCCCCCAACCAGTCACCTATAACACTCTCCCCAAACCAGTCACCTATAACTCTCTCTCCAAACCAGTCACCTACAACACTCTCCCCAACCAGTCACCTATAACACTCTCCCCAACCAGCCACCTGTAACACTCTCCCCAACCAGCCACCTATAACACTATCCCCAACCAGTCACCTATAACACTCTCACCAACCAGTCACATATAACACTCTCCCCAAACCAGTCACCTATAACACTCTCCCCAACCAGTCACCTATAACACTCTCCCCAAAACAATCACCTATAACAGTCTCCCCAAACCAATCACCTATAACAGTCTCCCCAATCACTCAGTATTCTACAGTCCATGAAGAGGCAGGCCAAGTTGAGGATGTGAGGATGAGGGTCAGAGGTGCTAAGCTTTGGCAGGGGAGAGATTCAATCCAAACAGTAAGCGCAGAGTGACTGGGTTCAGGAACAGACTGCAATATTTGAGGTATCAACCAGCGCAGTGTTTTTTTTTTTTTTAATTTTACAACCTGTGATAGAACTGACAAACAACACTCAAGAGGTCTTTCTGAAAGACTGATCTGATAAATGACTCTTCCGAGATCCTATAAGGAGAAAGCTGACCTTCAAGTGTCATGTGTTTTGGCTGTTGTTCATTATTTGTCCCGCTCTTTTTGGCTGCAGAGGGTTAACAATTACTTTAAAAATAACTAGCACATTAGGTATTGAAATAAAACATGAATAACCACTTTCTTCTGAAAGGAAAATGGACAGTTACTGCTTACTGGGATACTGAATTTTAAAAAGATTAAAATAGGGGAAATCACCAATGATACTGACATACTCATATGTTCATGACAAGTACTGAAGAATTTTAGTGAACATAACTGCAGAAAAGGTTCATCAACACACGTAAGATCTTGGGGACTGGCCAGATGACCTTGGGGACTGGCCAGATGACTACCATTTATTACAAATCTGAGGGAAAGACCGATGTATTGATTTGAACAACTTTTCGGAACCAGTGAATGCATTCACTGAAAAATCGACCTTCTTTCATACCGTATTATTAAAAAACACTGGAAAGTATAACAGACCATCATGTTTTGTGAAAACAAAGATCTTGACAGAATCACATGAAAGAATGCAACACTCAGCACTGTGTTTTTATCAATTTGGACTTATCGACACTTGATACACCAGCAACACTTTCACATACCAGTTTACCTCCGCTTACAAACACATGGCTTTTAAACAGTTCTATGTCACTGAGAGGCAGACAATATGATTAACATGCATTTCATGGCACGTGACACTTGATGAACTTACCTGTGTTTGAGGAGAAGTCTGAGAAGAAAAGATCGCAGTACAGGTGTCGGATCAATGAGATCATCATGGACTGTCATATGCTTCGTCTGCAGCAGTGTCTTACCTTTGGACCTGTACACAGACAGTACAAAACAGCTTGGGACATTAATCTACAAATCTTTTAAAGAATGTCATAGGAAGAAAGCCGGTATCCGCTTCCTGTTCCTCATTCAGCGAGGCCTGTGCGCAAGGTAACCCCGAGAACCATAGCGCTAGAGGGGAAGGTAGGGAGGGCATTAGAGTTTGACATAGTAAGTCTACTACCAAACAGGAGCATAATACAAACTCCCCGTTTTGGCGTCATATACTATACCATGTCAGACCATAGCAGAATTTAAAGGAACTGGAGGAGGGCCGAATGCCCTTATGGTTCTTGGGGTTAGAGGGCGGAACAGCTGCATTAGCCGCCACAAAAGAAATCCTTTTAGACCCATCAGCCCTGCTGGGGAAGTTTCGTCTTCGGCCGAGAGGGGTTTTTAGAGCGCTTGGCGGGCCGTGCGGTGCGGGATGGGGCCTGCTTGGGATAGGGTTGGGGTCTGATGCGGGGAATGGAGGAACGAAAGGAGGGTCTGGGAGGGCAAGGCTGGTGAGGTGGGGTGGGGGTGGGGGTGGGGGTGGGGGGTGGGGGCTGGCCGCATATGAGGCTGCCTGCTTACGCTCTTAAACTGAGTGGGCGATGAAGGCAGCCGAATAGTCGCCGAACAGCCACTGCTGACCTGGAATGCACTGCAAGGCCGCCTTAAGCGCCGGGGTGAGATTAGCCTGTGACAGTATGGCATCTCTGCAGACCAGTAAGCAATTGTCGTGGCTCCTGGCTGCACTGTCCGCCGCAGCTGAAAGGTGATGTGAGATCCTGTTGACTAGGAGTCGCATCAAGGGGTCGCTGAACAAGCGAGATTCAGTCTCAGGGTGTGTCTCGGAAACCTGAATGTCTGAGGGCACGGAGACGGAGTCGTCCTCCTCCGGCCAGATCTCCTCCACCCGCTGCAAGAGCATGTCGAAAGACGTGTCCAGCAGTGGTGTGTTGGATCCCCGATCTGGCTATGCAGTCCCACTCCACCAGGTTCTTGACAGAGATCGTGGTGGAACTTGGAGGGGCCAGATGGGGGATCAACCGGCAGTCGGCCGGGGAATTGGCAATTTCCCTGGTGACCGGATGACCTTGGAGAACAGGGAGGAGATGTGGGCCTACCGGGTGTCCCTGAGGAACGTGCCTACAGGGGCCGCATCCGGGCTGAGAGGGATTCATTCCCTGGAGGAGGGACAACCTGCGCACCCCTGGATAGGATTGCCAGACACTCCCAAATGGACATAAGAGTCTGAGGGGCGACAAGTCTGGGGCGAGCCCGCTTGGCTGGTGTGACCGCAGCGTATTTGGACACCGAAGGAACTTGTCCGAGGGTAGGGCCTCCCTCACGACAAGATCCGGGTGCCACTGCTCAATGGTGGACAAGTCGCATGATGAGGAGAAGGAGTCCTCTACCTCATCCTCAGAATTGGGAGCATCGGGTTCCTGAAGAGGTTGCGATGAACCTTCTCGAGGAGGCAACGGCAGGGGTGCGTGAAGGTCCTGCCCTAGCTTGGTAGTGGGAGGACACGAGGGCGGGTCCCTGGTGGCTCCATGATCGGCGCCGGAAAATGTGGGGAAGTCCGTCCTGCCGATCGGACAGCGCCTGAGAGAGAGGAAGACCGAGGTCCAACCAGCGCGAGGAGGCTGGATGCCACATGCGACCTTGGAGCTGGTTTGTTGGTCTGTTGTAAGCCACAGGTCCCCATGGAGGAAATTGGGCTGTGGAGGCCCTGGGGCAGAATTTCTGTGGGGGCCAGGGTAACCCCCCGGAGAGTGCACTGCCATATACACCTCCCTGGTGGGATCTGTATGGGCCCCCTGAGTGTTAGGGGGGGGGGGGGGGGGGGGGACGGTGGAGGGCACGGTAACCAAGCCGCCGATCTGCCTGTATGCGGATTGGAGTGGCTGCGGTAACGTGGTCACCACCTGGTCCGGATCGGGCAGGTTACCCGTGGTCCCGCGGGTCGATCCTCCCCCTGGAGGAACGGGACCGCGGACATTGCCCAAGTAGGGAGCGGAATAAGCCCGTTCCCCAACGTCCTGTACCCCTAGGGGAAAAAAACCCACACACATGTTGACAATCAACTGGGGTGAGTCGACTGCCGGGGTCTAAGCGTCACAGGTCCGGGTGTGGCGGTACTTGCGGCTGCGACCTGGAGTTATGGCCAGTTTGATCCCTGGGACTAGGCATAAGTCTGCCACCAGAGTAAAGACGCTCTTCGTGCACCAGTGGTGGGTGCACTTGTGCACGGTGGGGGAGAGTGTCATGAGCCTGCGTGCTATTAGTGGGGGGAGAGCTAAAGGCACCAATCTCATAGAGGCGAGTGACGGGTGGTGATTCCGTATGCATCCCGTCACCCGTGCTGGTCCGCGCCTTGGCAACATTCCCCGGGGACCGAAGGTCGCGTGACGCCGCATGATGAGAGTTGTGTGTCTCACCGTACGTTGGAAGGGAAGAAGGCAAGCCAGCCGAAGTGGGGGGAGAAGGCGAATTCGGGTATGAATTCTAAAGCGGGCTTTCCCTTTTAGGAGAGCCTTGCCTTGGACTTATGGGGAATATTGAAGGAAAGGCATTTCGAAATGGTGGCAGCTTGCCTTTTGCCCTTCGGTCGGTCAGAGGAGGTATCAAAATGATTGTCTCGCATCCCCTCTGCGGAACCCCCCTCTACACCGGCCGTACCTTCTTCTGTAGAAAGAACGGTTTGCTCCAAGGAATCGGCACGCGAGTCCTCCGGGCAAAGAGCGACTTCTGGAAAGCGATGTTGCTCAACCCGTCAGTGCCTTTCACCATCTTGGGCTATGGTGGCAGAGCAAACACGGAGCACACGACCACAAAGTGGAGACAACTGGGTAGATCGAGAGATCGTAAAGAAAACTCGATCGACCTTGTAATAATGATAAAGTTGGTAGATCGAGAGATCGTAAAGAAAACTCGATCAACCTTGTACTAATGAAAAATAAAGGTAGTAACGAATGTGCAAGGGGAAACCTCCGTACCACTAAACCAGGTACGACTGAACGTGGACGACCACGCGGTGAGGCAAGATGGTGGAAAGGTAGACCCGCGTGGAGTAAATACAGATGGTGGATCAAGTGAACGGCGAGAAATCGATTATCGAAAGTGACAAGCAATGGAGCGCGAGAGTAAAATAAACTAATGTGCAGTGAGATATCTCGAATGAAGTGCAAGCCACAACAGAACAAGTAAAGAAGGCAAACACACAAGCAATCTTTACACAAAGCAGAAGTATAGGCGAGACAGAGCAAAAACGTGTCCTTGTTAGGAAGGAGGCCGAAGGTGAATGAGGAACAGGAAGCAGATACCGGCTTTCTTCCTATGACGAAAGTAGGGTGGGCGTCACGTGACTGTCTTATCACTGCATTAGCCACAAAAAATTTGGCCTTTCAGAGCTAACTAACTGCCGTTGAATGCTATGGTCTGACATGGTATAGTATATGACGCCCAATTTCTCATTTTGAATTACTGATTTTATTGTGAGTTCCAAGTATGAATAGTTTCAAGTGCCTGACAATGCATGGTGTTGAACATATCTGAAAACATGTGACGTTCTCATAACATGTGACTGGATTTGTGATAAAGATACATGAAACATTGTCAAAGATATGTGTGATAAAAACATGTTAAAACAAAGATACATTGATGTTGATATTTTTCAATCGAGACTTTTATGATGGAAAGTCGCCAAAATCTATTGGCTTATGTAACCAAAGATACAAGTAAATGCTTTTTTGGTATACAGCCAAAGACATCAACTGACAACATTTGGGTTACACAGTCAAGAATATCAATACATGCCTTTTGGTTCACAGAAACAAAAATATCAAGAAACATCATTTGCTTTACATTGTAAAAGTTATCAACAGATGCCTTTTGGTCTACACATGCAAAAATACCAATAAACACCTTTTGATTTGTAAATAAAGACATTAATTAAACATCTTTTGGTTTGTCCAACCGAAAACATCAAATCTAAACCTTTTAGCCTATGCAGATAAATATTATAAACTGACACCTTTTGGTTTACACTGCAAAATATCAATAAACACCTGTGGGTGATGTAGCCAAAGATGTGTCTGACGGCGGCAGGTTCGGGAGGTTCTTTTCCGGCAAAACACAGCTGGGACACCAGAGCCATCAAGAACCCGCTAACCTGACGCTGGTAACGACCCAACTGTTCCACCGCCTCCCTGCAACACCAATATCATCAGTGACCCATTGACCTGACGCTGGTAACAACCCAACTGTTCAACTGCCTCCCTGCAACTCAAATATCATCAGTGACCCATTGACCCAACGCTGGTAATGACCCAACTGTTCCACCGCCTCCCTGCAACACCAATATCATCAGTGACACATTGACCCGACGCTAGTAACAACCCAACTGTTCAACTGCCTCCCTGCAACTCAAATATCATCAGTGACCCATTGACCTGACGCTGGTAACAACCCAACTGTTCCACTGCCTCCCTCTAACACCAGTGTCATCAGTGACCCATTGACCTGACGCTGATAACGACCCTGTTCCACTGCCTCCCTGTAACACCAGTGTCATCAGTGACCCATTGACCTGACGCTGATAACGACCCTGTTCCACTGCCTCCCTGTAACACCAGTGTCATCAGTGACCTATTGACCTGACGCTGGTAACGACCCTGTTCCACTGCCTCCCTGTAACACCAGTGTCATCAGTGACCTATTGACCTGACGCTGATAACGACCCTGTTCCACTGCCTCCCTGTAACACCAGTGTCATCAGTGACCTATTGACCTGACGCTGATAACGACCCTGTTCCACTGCCTCCCTGTAACACCAGTGTCATCAGTGACCTATTGACCTGACGCTGGTAACGACCCTGTTCCTCTGCCCCCCTGTAACACCAGTGTCAACAGTGACCCATTGACCTGACGCTGATAACGACCCTGTTCCACTGCCCCCCTGTAACACCAGTGTCAACAGTGACCCACTGACCTGACGCTGGTAACACCTCTGTTCCTCTGCCCCCCTGTAACACCAGTGTCATCAGTGACCCACTGACCTGACGCTGGTAACACCTCTGTTCCTCTGCCCCCCTGTAACACCAGTGTCAACAGTGACCCACTGACCTGACGCTGATAACGACCCTGTTCCACTGCCCCCCTGTAACACCAGTGTCAACAGTGACCCACTGACCTGACGCTGGTAACACCTCTGTTCCTCTGCCCCCCTGTAACACCAGTGTCAACAGTGACCCACTGACCTGACGCTGGTAACGACCCTGTTCCACTGCCCCCCTGTAACACCAGTGTCAACAGTGACCTATTGACCTGACGCTAATAACGACCCTGTTCCACTGCCTCCCTGTAACACCAGTGTCAACAGTGACCCACTGACCTGACGCTGATAACGACCCTGTTCCTCTGCCTCCCTGTAACACCAGTGTCAACAGTGACCCATTGACCTGACGCTGGTAACACCTCTGTTCCTCTGCCCCCCTGTAACACCAGTGTCATCAGTGACCTATTGACCTGACGCTGGTAACGACCCTGTTCCACTGCCCCCCTGTAACACCAGTGTCATCAGTGACCTATTGACCTGACGCTGGTAACACCTCTGTTCCTCTGCCCCCCTGTAACACCAGTGTCATCAGTGACCTATTGACCTGACGCTGGTAACACCTCTGTTCCTCTGCCCCCCTGTAACACCAGTGTCATCAGTGACCTATTGACCTGACGCTGGTAACACCTCTGTTCCTCTGCCCCCCTGTAACACCAGTGTCATCAGTGACCTATTGACCTGACGCTGGTAACACCTCTATTCCTCTGCCCCCCTGTAACACCAGTGTCATCAGTGACCTATTGACCTGACGCTGGTAACACCTCTATTCCTCTGCCCCCCTGTAACACCAGTGTCATCAGTGACCTATTGACCTGACGCTGGTAACACCTCTATTCCTCTGCCCCCCTGTAACACCAGTGTCATCAGTGACCTATTGACCTGACGCTGGTAACACCTCTGTTCCTCTGCCCCCCTGTAACACCAGTGACCAATTTACCTGACACTAGTAATGACCCGCTTGTTCCACTGCCTCCCTGTAACACCACTGTCATCAGTGGCCCATTCACCCGACGCTGGTAACGACCCTGTTCCTCTGCGTCCCTGTTAACACCTGTGTCATCAGTGGCCCATTCACCCGACGCTGGTAACGACCCTGTTCCTCTGCCTCCCTGTTAACACCTGTGTCATCAGTGACCCACTGACCTGACGCTGGTAACACCTCTGTTCCAATGCCTCCCTGTAACACCTGTGTCATCAGTGAACAGGAAACAAGTTAGACCATTAATGGCACATGACTCAAAACCAAGGCTGCTTACTGCATCCATTCATCTAGCAAGCATGTAGATGAAAATCACACTGGACAAAGAAGGAACCTAACTTGCTTCCTTTTTACTTCTTCTAGGCCTGCTTGAGACCTCTTTCCAATATGATCAGGAATACTGAAGTACAAGTGGTATGGCAGTATTATATCGACAGCAGCAACAACAGTAACATCAGCAGTAGTAGGAGTGATACTCCAATGATCAGGAATACTGAAGTACAAGTGGTATGGCAGTATTATATCGACAGCAGCAACAACGGTAACATCAGCAGTAGTAGGAGTGATACTCCAATATGATCAGGAATACTGAAGTACAAGTGGTATGGCAGTATTATATCGACAGCAGCAACAACGGTAACATCAGCAGTAGTAGGAGTGATACTCCAATATGATCAGGAATACTGAAGTACAAGTGGTATGGCAGTATTATATCGACAGCAGCAACAACGGTAACATCAGCAGTAGTAGGAGTGATACTCCAATATGATCAGGAATACTGAAGTACAAGTGGTATGGCAGTATTATATCAACAGCAGCAACAACGGTAATATCAGCAGTAGTAGGAGTGATACTCCAATAACAGCAGCAAAGAATAGCAGTGTATCAATATTTCTACTGTGGTACCAGCAGCAGCATAGCAGTATTATGGCAGTAGTAGTACTGTAGCAGTGATGAGCAGTATCGGTAGTAGTACATGCCACAGCAGTACCAGTAGCAATATCAGCAACACCACCATCTAGTTAGTAGCGCCAGTAGGAACAATAGTGTTAGCAACTATGATCATGCTAGTATGGCAAACTCTGTGACGGTAAAAGGGTCAAATTTCTTCTTCTTTGCACACTCAGACAGGAGCCTCATAGATACTGACAAAGGCTGCTGTGTGGCGGAGGCCCTCCAGTGATCCATAAAGCTTTTCCCTCATCGGTGTGTTGGCAGGCCAGGTCTCTGCCCTTAGCTTTTGATGTGTGGGACAGTCCTGCAGGAAGTGCTCCACAGTCATTGAGGCTATACCGCATGGACACCCTGAAGACTCGCCAATGTGCAATTTTGTGAACATGTGGTGTTTTGAGTCTGGAGTGCTCTGTCCTCAGTCTCATAATGCTCACTTGGTCTTGTCTGGGCAGCAGGTAGTGTGCATCCTTCTTGTTGAAGTCTGGGTGCTGCTCAAGCCATCTATTTTGCTCTCTTTAAAATTGCTTTTAACAGGTCAAACAAAATCAGGGGCCTGGTAACAGCTGTTGGTAAAAGTCAAGCGCCCCACATACAACAGTCTGCTTCTTCATAACAGTTCGCTTTCCCATTATCAACATCAAGCGAAATAAAGATTAATTCAGTTTGCAGATTACTAGCTGACTCCTTTTTTTTCTTCAGAATTTCTCCATGTGAACTGATGAAATACTGATAATTATTGGTAAATGCAACCTCTGGGCAGCTGTAGTAATAGCGATAGCAACTGCAGTAGCAGCAGTAGTGACAATAACAGTACAGTTTTGGTGCTTAACCTTTACCAGCCGTGTCACCTAAAAGTGGGCGACGGGATTTCTTTCCCTCGAGCCGAGTCACCCAAGGCTGTGTGACGGACAGACAGTACATTCTGCCGTGTCACACACTATCGTGCGACTGGAACATAAAAAATTCCTACACTTTCCATAAAATGATCCAAGGGAAATAAGCTCTGTAACTAGTCTTGGGGATGTTGTAGCGAGTTGTAGACCTTGCTTTCAGTGCTGTATCATGAACGTGGCTGACCCCAGCAGCTTTGGAATTAAGGAACTGACGGATCCGGGCTTTGCCGCTAAGCGCGCGCGAAAAAATGTCGGTCAGACGTAGGGGTGGTAGTGATTTCTCGCTCAATGAAGCACTTGAAATCATATTACAAAGTGGATCTGATGATGAGGGGAGTGATAGAGAGATAGAAAACTATGAAAGAGAAGAGGAAAGCGAATTGTTTGAAGATGCAGCCATCCCTTGATCTTCTGATTTGGTGTTGTAAAAGAACGGAATAGAATGTAAACAAAGAATTTTTTTACTTGTCAGACATAATTTTCGACGCACAGTCGTGTCTACACATTGAAAGTAAATGATTAAAAATTACTATGTTCGATTAGCTGAGTGTTTGTTCTTTCCTATGACACCTAACACAACACTGTCAGTTGTCGTCTAGCTACCATAAAAATAAATTAAAAAGTGGTGAAATATGCGCGTCGGCAGGGACTGAGCGACATGCGCGAGCGCGCGGCAGCAGGGAATTGTGCTGCATGCGCCGCTCTCGGCTAGATAGTATTAACAAGGGAAGTAGGAGTGCGAGTAGCAGCAATCTTATCTGTAAGAAGAACAGAATGCATGAACAAATGGAATGAAGTGACTGAATGAATTTACGCCACTGGTCCATCAAAGTTCAGAGTATAATGCATTTTGACCCACACAGTTGTTTTCCTTCTATATCCTTGTCATCCATCCCTCCCTTTATTTTGGAAATGCATCATGTTCTCATTCAGTTTGGTTGTTAGCACATATAAATCTTCATTATCATTCCTATTAACTGCTCACAGTAAGGTAATCATGCACAGATGTGCACATGCGTACAAATTCAGATATGTACATACGCAACATACACCATACACCCACACCTACACAGACACCAACCTGTCTTGACACTCGGCGGTGGAAGGATCAAAGCCGGCAGGCACAGTCGCCTTGCATTCAGGGCATTTCGTTTCCCTCTGGATGCCATGGTTACAGTCTCTATAGCAACTATTGCACAGCAAGTGCTTGCAGGGCAACTCCACAGGGCTGACTCAAACTTCTTGTCACAGAAAGAGCACTTGCCAATGCGACTGCAAGCCAAAATGAACGTTCGTTGAAAAGAGCATTCTCATGGCAGAAATCACAAGTACAGGCAAAACTGTTTGTTCAAATACTGTGATTTTTCCATCATACATCCCATCTGAATAATGTATTGTATATAATTACAAGGTAAACTTCTTGCCAGCTATTGCCAGTTTGCCGGCTTCATTTAGCCAACTATTTTTCAAAGCCAGCACAGGAGAAAGGTGATCATGAAAGAATGTTATATCTCCAGCCCTACTTGAAACCTGATGTTCTACAGCCATTCACTTTCCTGGCTACATACTTTGTTGTTTCATTAGTTCTGGTTTATGGAAAAGTTTCTGTGGAATGAATCTCATCTCTAAAAGTCACTTCCATTGTTAACTGGACTGGACTGCTACAACTGCTTCTATTACTTAGAAAATTTAATTTGTCAGTCTATGTGTGTATTTTCTACCTATCAGAGTATTTCTTACTTAAAATTTTTGAACAAAAAAAAAAAGGGGGAAAAAAAAAGATTTTCAACTAGCGTAACATGCATACAGTTTGCAAGCAAATCAATTGTTTCGAATCATAGTATTAAAATGTTCTGTCAAATACTTAATACTTCTTCTTCCTAAAATACTGGTTCACTCAAAAACGAGTAGGTCACCAGCGTGCATTAAATAAATCAAAGAATACCTAACGATGACAGACCCCTGAAATGATATCTTCAAGTGTCTTTAAAATTTGATTATTACTGTACATGTATTCACTCTTATATTGCAAACACTCAACATCAATAAACTACACTGGTCATTATCATTGGCAAAAATTGCTAATGTGTAACCTAGAGCTCACCTCAACAAGGTTAAAACTACCAGCTCTCAATCTGGCTAATTTCCTCATTTCTGACACTGCCCTTTGTATGTTGATGACATTGCCACAGACATTGCCACTTAAAATGCCTATTGTATTGAAGATGCCCATGCCACATGAAGTGTCAAATGTACTGAACATGAAGTCACCACACGAAATGTTGACAGTACAGAAGATATGGTTGTAACATGGAAAAGCTATCAGGGCAGACACTGCTATTCTGTTATCTTTGTGGCTCATTGCATATGAAAACTGCATACACTGAACTTTTTTATTATTTTTTTTTAGGAATCTATAGATGCACTTAAGATGCTGCAGCAACCTGTAAGCAAGAAAGTATGGCATTCCTATGTTATATCACTAGTTAAACTTAATCACCAAAATAACTAATGGGGTTTTATCCATTACCAATAATCACCAAAATAACCAATAGGATTTTATCTATAATCAATATCTAAAGTACTTCAATAAGGAAATGCAAATACAGGCCTCAAATAGTTCAAACACTTAGAATTTGTTTTTCTTTTTTTTTGTAGTGAATACTTTTTAAACCAAGTTAGTTGTAGCCTTCTGCAAGTGCACTTTCCACCAATCATCAGGGTAGCCTTACTTACAAACATTAGGCACATAGTGAATCATGGCTCTTCTGTAGAAGGATAAAAACAACGCAGCAAATAAATAAGAAGTAATTAACTGTCAGTCAACTGTAATGAAACCCCAATTTAACCAGCACAACCATAACGACAGCCTCTGAAACACCCTGACCCTCATCAAGAGCAGCGTGTGCTGAGCTGTGGGTCTGAGCAGAAGTGTCCTAACCCCACTCACCCCAGTAGGCCACGCAGTATGAAGCCATTGGTGTGCTTCAAGAACTTGTCCAGCAGCTTCAGTGTCTTCACCTTCTTCAGGTCGGCATCCTCCTCCATCAGCTGTTCACACAACGACACACATGGGTTGATGGGTTTGGTTCTCTCTGTGTGGTCACAACACTTCTGTCCAGGACTCTGAATTTGTCCAGAGGGGCATCAGTTCTGAACCTTTTTTTTTCTCATTACTCTCAGCAAACTGATATGAAATTCAGCCTGTACACTTTTTCACTGCATCATCATTTTTCAACTTTTATATTCTAACTAGAGAACCGACTCTGATTACATGGCAGCCGGGATATGTGTCCTTGCAGTCAGCTAGGCTGTAAACAATGCGTTAAGTCTGGTGCCTGTGCCAAACTGCTGGGCTGTAAACAATGCGTTAAGTCTGGTGCCTGTGCCAAACTGCTGGGCTGTAAACAATGTTTTAAGTCTGGTGCCTGTGCCAAACTGCTGTGCTGTAAACAATGCGTTAAGTCTGGTGCCTGTGCCAAACTGCTGGGCTGTAAACAATGCGTTAAGTCTGGTGCCTGTGCCAAACTGCTGGGCTGTAAACAATGTTTTAAGTCTGGTGCCTGTTCCAAACTGCTGGGCTGTAAACAATGCGTTAAGTCTGGTGCCTGTGCCAAACTGCTGGGCTGTAAACAATGTTTTAAGTCTGGTGCCTGTGCCAAAGTGCTGGGCTGTAAACAATGCTTTAAGTCTGGTGCCTGTGCCAAACTGCTGGGCTGTTAACAATGCTTTAAGTCTGGTGCCTGTGCCAAACTGCTGGGCTGTAAACAATGTTTTAAGTCTGGTGCCTGTGCCAAACTGCTGGGCTGTAAACAATGCTTTAAGTCTGGTGCCTGTGCCAAACAATGCTTTAAGTCTGGTGCCTGTGCCAAACTGCTGGGCTGTAAACAATGCATTGTCAAACTGCCAAATTAACAGTATGGAATGCCAGACACATGCATGTGTATGGAGTACTGTTGGGGAAAATTACAAACAAACACTTCTTTGACACCCCCCCCCCCCCCCCCCCCCCCCCCACAAATTGTAAGTCCAAATCACACCAAAAGGATAGAAATGTACCAGTGGATGCAATTTCTTGTGCCTGTATTTGTGTGTTATGGATGCTTTAAACTGATCTTTGTGGTCATGCACCTGTTCCCTGAAGAACTGGATGACTATGTTGGCCACCTAAGTCACTGTCAGAAATGGCTGAATGGATTTCAAACACATTGGCATTGTCTACCCTGATGTCTGCGTTGTCTGTTTAGCAGCACCTGGACTGCACAGTCATGTCATGCACTGTTCTCTATGGCGGTCAATCCTTGTTTTGTCAGTCACACCCAATAACAGATTTTTAAAATTTCAATTTCAAGACTTTTCTGAGCTCTTTTGAAGCACACTATAATTGTGCAAGTGGCAGTTAACGCTGAACTATGGACTCAAACCATCATGTTTAAAAAAGAATTATTAGTAAGTCTGCCAAACAAAAGGACAAACAAATGAAAAAAGACAAACCACAAGCGTTTCAACCTCTCAGGTCTTCTTCAGGCAAGATAAACAACATTCAGAACAAAGAAAATGAAGAACGAGCAATCACTTATCTCCCTCAAATTCTCCTATCTTGCACCAAATTTGAGAAGATGAGTGATTAGTCGTTCTTCGTTTTCATTGTTGTGACTGTTGTTTACCTTGCCTGAAGAAGACCTAAGAGGTCAAAACACATCGTGTTTCAATTTGAAAATTATGGTTGGACACTTCACCTTCCTAAATAGCCTGTTTGAAAATGAGGTATACTCAACCTTGATGTTCAGATCATAGTTGAAAAGCAACGGCAGACAGGTGGATTAGTAGTTTGAAGTGTATCATTCCAGTTTTGAGAGCTAATATTACCATAATTTCCAGGATATAAACTGCACCATTTCGTAAGCTGCACCATCCAATTTTTTTTCTTAAACCAGAAAAAGGTATGGTAAAAAAAAAAAGGTATG
Source organism: Conus ventricosus (assembly GCA_018398815.1). NCBI lineage: Eukaryota > Metazoa > Mollusca > Gastropoda > Neogastropoda > Conidae > Conus > Conus ventricosus. The sequence goes on from CM031610.1 coordinate 6,925,146, forward strand.
GTAAAAAAAAAGGTATGCTTATAGCCCAGCCGACTGCAAAGGGCCATAAAAAACAGACTGCAAGCGACTGATTAGAAAGAAAATATTTTGAAAATTGATTTTTAAAAAAGGTAAACACAATGTACATGTAAACAAAGCCTGAAAAGTTTGGCAAGCAAACAGGAAAAGACAATATATAACAATGAAGTAAAAAAAAAAATTTAGCTAGCCAGTCCTTTTCAGTGCCATTTGCAGCAACGCTAAAACAACGGCAGAACTTGTCTTCAGTTTCAGCCATTCTTCCTCAATGTCGGCCATGTTGTCTGTCTGACACTGACAAAGCTTTCCCCTCTCTGCTTTGGCTCACTGTGGCTTCTGTTTCATCTGCCACCCACACTGTGCCTGCTTTGTTCAAACTGTTTATAATCACGGACTGTTTTGATCATTCTTTGCATATGGAAAGTTTGCTGTGTTGAATACACAATCATCAGACCACTGACTTGTTGATATTCAATTCTGGGGCTGCTGCATAGTTGCCCTTCTGAAGGGAAATGAGTGTCTTAGGCCAACAGTGACATGAGTGTCTTAGGCTTAGCTTCTCGACTCTGGTTTGTGTCACAGATTGAGAGTTGCTGACCAGAGACTGATCAAGCAAAAATGTTTTCTCATCATAAACAGTGCTCATTTTGTGTGCTGCTCATGCGTAAAATCAGTCTTTCTGTGAAGAGTGGCGTAATTTGACCTCTGCAAACATTAGTCCTAAATTTGTCCAATCAACTGCAAATTGGGATAAAACAACTACAAAAAAAACAAAAAAAACCCGCTGCTGCCAGTGTAGTAGCTGCAAGGTCAAGCCTTTAGGAACAAGCAGGGAATATTAGTTCAACAATGATGATAAATCTGGTCATATATGCCTGTGATGACAGTACACAGTCAAGAAACACATATACATGTGTTACACCATGACGCAGTCAGCTGACAGACATGCACATTAAGAGCAGGAGGCCTACTTACAGACCACAGGAGCTGGTACTTGATGTGTCCCAGAGTTTTGCGCAGCTTGCTGGGTCCCTGACGCAGCGGCCCCACAAAGTCAAAGAACAGTTTCACAGTGGTCAGACGAGTCCACAGGCACCTGAAAAAGACAGCAACTGCATATTCATACATACATGTATGTACATCCGAATGAACATTCTTGCACAAAGACACAAACATACTCACATATGAACATGCACACATTAAACACAGGAGAGAAATGAATGCTATGGTCTGCGAATTTTCTTCTGCATTACCAACATACGTCATACGGAATATACGGTCCTTGAAAATCAAGGGAAACTGACTCTTGACTGCTCTTTCACCAACTTCAATGTTATTTTTCTCCCACTTACCCAACCATACTCTATGCTGGACCGACATTTGGATAGGCTGGATAGAAAGATGAAAGAAATCAAAGGAACTTTGTCTTCTGCTCTTCCATGGGAGGGAGCTTTTTACATGGGCCTGTCAGTGACCACCACAAATCATGATCTTCAGTTTTTCAGTCTTTTTCTGCTGCAACATGTTGAACACATTACTTATGAAGGTTAAGGAAATCAACTCTCTTAGCTCTTTCGCTCAATCTTATTTCAAACAGCAGTACATGATATGTGCTTATTCACACACACACACACACAAACATCTATCAACCAAGTCACAACATTCCCCACCTGATAGTCTGAAGCTGCTGCCTGCACCTCTCTCCATAGGGAAGCACATTCACAGAGGATGACCTCTCCTCCTCTGTCTGTGTGTCTGTCAGCATGGCGTCGATGTCCTTCAGGATGCGGACGACGACGGGCGCCACGTTGCTGTACTGGGCCACCCAGCTGTTGCAGCCCTGTTCCTCCATGAACTGATTGGGGCGGGGCTGCAGCTCCTCCACCACCAGGTGGAGCAAGGCCACGTCTTCTGTCTGCACATGCAACATGTTCTTCTGCACTGAACTGTACCTGCACTGCATCGTTCTGGGTTATGAACCTCAGAGCTGCCAACCTCTGCAGAGACTTCAAATGAATATTTTTGAAAACTGAGGGGAATATCTGACAGTTGAGAGGAATATATACACTATCGCCCACAAAATGAAACAATGACATTCCAGACACTTTATTTTCTTTCCTTTTGTCAAGTGCCAATACACTGTTGCTCTTTTACATTTTTGAAGCACACAGTCACCAAACTTCATCTTTTGACTTCGCTCACTTTTGCTCTTCAGAATCATCAGTGCTTCTGTTGTGTCTTGAGCCAAGGAGGGGCAAAAATTTGTAAAGTTCTTCCTTACAAGTCTGAACACTTTCAAAGGCTGAACTGTTGACAGGGATCAGCAGCACTCCCATCATGACGGCAGAAAGCAACCTGAATCTGCCCTTTTCTAATTTCTTTTTCTTCTCTTCTGCCTCTGGGTCAATCAGTTGTATCAGGTTGTTTTGATATGCTGGCAGAGTGGAAGAAGCTGAACTGGAGGTAAGATTCCAAACAGCTTTTTGGTTAAACTAACAGCAGATGTGCCAACTCTGCGAATAAACAGAGGGATTTTTTCGCAACCAGAATTTTTTTTACATCAAGCGGAATAGCAGAATGACTTGCGTTTGAGCATAATAAATTCTGCCAAAAGCGGGACAGTTGGCAGCTCTGAAACATATGCAAAAACACTCTTTTCCTTTCCCCCGAACCCCTCCCCCATCTCATCTTCTATGTCATTATGGTGGCATTACTCTGACACCACTCATTCCATCTCCCTGTTCACACCCACGCCCTGGCTTGTCCAGTGCATCCCCAGTCTCTCTCTCACACACACATACACACACACTCTCTACACCCTGGCTTGCCCAGCTGCACCCCCATGGACAGGACACAGTCAATATCAAATTGTCACAGGGCAACCTGCCACAGCATACACTGCATGTCGGCCATGGCACATCAATGTTCAGCGGCACATCAGTGTTCAGCGGCACATCAGTGTTCAGCGAGCGGCACATCAGTGTTCAGCGAGCGGCACATCAGTGTCAGTGTTCAGCGGCACATCAGTGTTCAGCGGCACATCAATGTTCAGCGGCACATCAGTGTTCAGCTGTGCCTTTTCTGATGCAACATATGCAGGTCCTACTGATCCTAAGCTGATAACGATGAATTAGTAGTGAAGTCACTGAATGTGACTGTCCCTCTCTGGATCATATCACTACATCCATCAAACAAGATTTGTACAACCTACTTTTAGTCACCAGCTGCAGAAAAATGCACATGTAAGCTTCCAGTCCTGTCACTTCTGCCAAGCGGACCGGAGTTCATCCTTATGTGTTGACTTGTTAGATAGCAGTATGCCCCAAAAGACAAGTACATACTTAATCTGCATCAGGAAGAAAATATGAATAATTCATCTCATGCTTTTGTATATACGCTCGATTTCTTTTAAAAATCATGGCAACCTCATCAATCAAAGTGGTGGTCTACATGTAGTAAATCAGCTAAAGAAATCTGACAAAATGTTCTTTCGATTCAGCCAAAAGGCCCAAGCGGCAAATACATTTGGCTTTCTTCTACTGACTTCATGACTGAGTGAGTTTGATGCAATATGATTCTACCTTGCATTTCAAAATTTAGCTCAGACAGAAATGTTTGTTGGCTTGGTTTCAAACTGAGGAACACCAGCTGGACGAGGGCTGTGCTGAAAATGCTAATGCCTTCTGTAAAGATTGGTACACAAGGCAGTCTAGATACATTTTCATTGTTAAAAGAACAAGACTTGGATTTTAAAATTTCCGATTTGCAACCTGTTCATCATCTTAAACTGAAGTTGTACGAGGGTTGTTCAATTTAAGATGACACTAGGCTTGCCGTTTGGAAACGAAGCACCGCACAGAAAAATGTTTATACCAAACAAAACTTTAAAGTTTACCTGATTAGAATTGCAGAAAATAAAGTTGACGTCATGACGCAACTCGGAGTATGACGTAATTACAACTGTGTTTCAAACAGCTGAGCCTGAAAAAAATGGACGTCACCAATGAGCAATTTCGTTTCTACACTTTCACAAGGCTACAACTTGGTGACGATTGTAGGAGGATACACGCAGATTTGCAAGCTGTTTACGGAACGGATTGTGTGTCTTACCGCACAGTTTGCAGATGGGTCAAACAATTAAGAGCAGGTAGGGCGCCATCTGATTGGGGTAATCGTGCAGAGCGAGCTTTACCAGCTCGGAACGAACAAAACATTGCATTTGTGAAAAGACTGATAGAGGAGGATCCACATTCGACTGTGCGGGAATTAAGCGAGGCATGTGAGCTTTCAATTGGCACCATTAACAACATTCTGCACAAAGACCTTCACATGAGAAAACTGGCTGCAAGATGGGTGCCACATCTCTTAAGCGATGATCAGAAGCAGCAGCGGGTGGCATGTTCACGCAAACTGCTCGACGAGTTTGAGCCCAATGGGCCAAAACGACTGTGTGACTTAGTGACGGGAGACGAGAGTTGGCTGACATTCTACGGCATCCCCAACAAACGCTGCAACCGCATGTGGGTTGGCCCTGACGGAGACCGACCAGTTGTTCTTCGCCCAGGATTCCAGAGTCGCAAGCGAATGTTTTCTATTTTTTTCAACACGCAAGGCCTTGTGGCAATTGACATTTTGCCTGAGAAATCAACAATCACTGCCTCCTACTATACCCAAGTTGTGCTCCCAAAAGTTGTAGGAAAAATCCATGAGCAGCGCCCAACCGTCAGCACCCAGAGGACCCTTCTTCTGCATGACAATGCCAGTGTCCATAAGGCGAAGGTCACCACGACCTTCCTGAGCGAGCAAGGAATCCAAGTTTTGGACCACCCACCCTACAGCCCCGACTTGGCCCCATGCGACTTCTGGCTGTTCCCTGCTCTGAAGGAAAAGCTCGCTGGGCGTAAGTTTGACCGGGTACAAGACCTCGCCAAAGCCGTAAGATCAGAGTTGTCCGGTCTGCCTAAAACCGACTACCAGAGGGCGCTTGAGAATTGGCGTAGGAGGCTTGAAATTTGCATTCGAGCCAACGGAGAATACTTCGAGGGGATGTAAAAGTTTCAAGTTGCTGAGATGAGAGGTACGTTTTTTAAGGGGTGGTGACATCTTAAATTGAACAACCCTCGTAATACCCCAAATAACCCTACATTCATTCAATAGAGGAAGATTACCAGTGACTAAGATTTCATACCGACTTACAAAAGTTTAAATGAACTGCAGGACAAATTTACCCTGCTTAATCACAATGAAACCAGGAACATACATAAAAGAAACTGTTTGAAACATTCACAAACTTGAGGAAAAATTCACACAGTAACAAAGCTGTAAAAATGTGGAATTCACATAGATGTGCCCAAATTACCAACACTTCTCACAAATTGTTTGGACAATAATAAAAACCAACATTTGGAATGAGGTAAGTAAGCATTATAAGATTGTATCAGCACATGCAATACACTCACAACAGTAATGCCACCATTTGTTATATGGACACCATGTAGAAAGACCAAGGCAGCTTAGTCAGTCCCTTTTCTGCATATAAATTTTCATTCACTGATTTCATGTATCCTTCCTTCACAAAGAAGTATTCATGACTGACTATTTCACTATAACATGCATCAGATGAAGACCTCTGATCACAATGAGACGTGGCTGGTTTCAGTCAGTTCATGGCGACTGTTGCTGGGTGAATGTACCAACGCCATCTGAAGTGACGCTTGCTTCTGCTGGTTCATGATAAAGGAATTTACTGTGATCAGAAGTGTCCTCTGTGCATGCGGGATCTGAACAACTACCGCTGAACACCACCACAGTAACGCATTGTTAGTGCAGTGTCTCCTCTGGTGGGCAGCCTCAAGAAAACCTGAAAGCCTGCTCACTAGAGACTGTGGTGTTGGCTGCTACCAGACAAAACCAGGAGTGGCTCTGACTGAAACAGCTGGCATGAGGAGCATGGGGCTAGTGCTTCTGAGTGGACAGTGTAGATAAGAAGAAAAAAAAAAGATGCGAAGCATATAAACGTACTCCCAGTTTTCCAAACCACTTGTAAATCGGCCAAGTGCTTTGTGAGATAAGAAATAAAGGCAAAATAACGGTTTTAACGGTGATTTCACTGATGTACACTTTTGAAACTGGTATTTTAGTCCTCACTGGGCTAAAGCCTGTGTACATACCAAATTTCATCCAAATCGGACAATATGTCAAGAATAACGATTTTTAACGGTCAGATTTTGAAACACTACATGGAAGTGCCATTTGTGTGTGATAACCTTTCTATATACAAAATTTCATTAAAACCTACCAATATATAAAAAATAACGGCAAAACAACGGTTTAACGGTATATAACCGATATACACTTTTGAAACCGGTATTTTAGTTCTCACTGGGCTAAAGCCTGTGTACATATCAAATTTCATCCAAATCGGACAATATGTCAAGAATAACGATTTTAAACGGTCAGATTTTGAAACACTACATGGAAGTGCCACTTGTGTGTGATAACCTTTCTATATACCAAATTTGATTAAAATCCACCTATATATAAGAAAAAATGGCAGAATAACGGTTTTAACGGTTGTTCAATCCATTTTCAGCATTACATCACTTACATATCGACAGAGGCTCGGATGTGTCACGAGATCATCCAAACCGCTTATAAATTGGCCAAGTACATTCTGAGATATTCCATAAAGAAGAAAAACTGTTACAGGCCATTACAGCCGTTACTAACGGCTATAGCGGTAAACTAAAACATCGGGCATCATCCGTGGCCCATAATGAACATACCTACAAATTTTCAGAAAGATCGCCTCAGTAGTTTTGTCTGGAGCAAGTGGAACACATTTTGACCACAGACACACACACACACACAGACAGCATTTCTTCGTTCCCATTCTAAAGTACTCCCTGTTCTATAAAAACTGGGAGTACAAAAAGAGAAGACAATGAAGAAGACGACCTCCAGACCTCCCAGACTCACCACTTCCTGCTGACAGGTCAGGAGCTGAGCCAGGGGCCGGCAGACCCTGCTGTCAGCGCCTCCACCGCCATGGGTCGCACCGCCGCCAGATTCAGGATGGCCTGCAGGCGTGGGCGTACCTGCTCCAACAGCAAGTGCAGCACCACCAGCGCCTGTCCCACACCCAGGGTGACCAGGTCCTGGTGGAGCTGATGCAGGCCCTTCTCCATGCACACACAGAGCACCTGCACACAGGGAGGGTTACAGGTGACTGGCTGCGGTTTGAGGCAACACATACTGTGCATGCGTCAGGTGTTGGAACACTCACATCGCTGCGCATCATCACCATGACAACTTAACTGTTGAAGGTAATACACACACAGTACAAACAACAGTACACATCGTCCACACTGTTGGATAATCATGGTTGACTGAACTGTTTGAGGTAACTGCACTGTACATGTGTCTGAAAGTACACATCATCTGAACACAGGGGTGTTGTGGGTGACTGGAATGTTTAGGATAAAACACGTTGTATGTGTGTTTGGATATATACACACTGTCTGCACACACTCTGCCCATGTCTCTCTTGTGTCTGGACACACACAGTCCAATCTGACAGAACTGTTTGAGGTGATGTGCACTCTGTTCATGTGCCTGTAATGTATTGTCTGCATCGCAAGGATTCTTCTGGATGGCTGACCTGTGTCAGGTAACACACACTGTACATTTGTCTGAATATAAGCATTATCTAGACACAGGGATTGTATTGGTTGAATTGTTTGAGGTACAAAGAATTTTACCACTAACAGCAGCTCTGCAATATATCTATCTGTCCACACACATGCCTTATCCATATGTGATGTGAAACATCACCATAAAATCAAGATCTTCGAAACAAAAACAAAACAAACAAAAAACAACAACATGTGGGACAGCAGGGAGCTAATCAAGCCTACAGAGCCAGCTGGGCCAGAAGAGTGATTGTCCCTGGTGAGTTCACTTCAATGCTCCATTTTCAAACAACTCAGTTTTGATCCTTTGCCCAGCCAAGCGGGAGGTGGGAGAGCATTTATGGCTAGACAGGTACGTTTATCACAAAACTACTTAAGTAGTAACATTCCTTTTTCCAACACATGGTTTTTTAGTTATAAAGAAGAGCATGTGAAGATGATGACTGAGCCATCACCATGCCATTAAAAGAACCATGGGTCCCTGGAGAAGGCGTAACACCACTCCATCTACACGCCGAAGCCAAGATCAGTTGTTGTTGTTGTTGTTGTTGTCGTACCCTGGCTAAAAGACTCCAGGGATCATCCGAACAGCCAAAAGCACTTGAAATCTATGGTACAAATGCATCAGCTACGGATGAGAACATTACGTGTGTGACCGTTTTTGATTACCCTGCCACGTGCACTGCCACACTCCAACTTCGAGGGATTTTGGAGACGGATAATGTTATGCTAGGAGCTTGTCACGACTAAAGACAATCCCTGCATAACTATGCTGAGCATAACAACATTTTGATGTAGCCTTGGTGTTCTAGACTATATCAATTGGTCTGACACACCCTTAAGCCAAGGCATAGCCAAGATCAGTAAAAACCATGTATGAAGAGTGAAGTTCATGTCAGAGAATTTGGCCAATGGCTCCAAGTTGCCGTATGCCTAGCATGCACACCTGTTGAACCTCCTCCCAGAGGGACACCTTCCAACCCCGAGCCTTGACGGGCAAGACACAATGCATATTCCCTGAGAACACAACTGCCCAGCAGGTCTTCATCACTTTCACGGCATTGATGGCCAAGAGTGCAGACTGGGTGGGTGGGTGTCTGAGGGGGAGACACTGGCCTTCTCCTCGGAATGGACACTGAACTGGTGGAGCTGGAAGAAGTGGGCGTCTCTCAAGCATGGGGAGTTCTAACGTAAGCCACAACAGAACAAGTAAAGAAGGCAAGCACACAAGCAATCTCTACAAAAAAAGAAGTATAGGCGAGACAGAGCAAAAAACCTGTCCTTGTTAGGCAGGAGGCCGAGGTTAAATGAGGAACAGGAAGTTTACACTGGCTTCTCCCTGCCGGAAGTAAGGTGGACGTCACGTGATGGTCTTGTTACGGCATTAGCCACAAAAAATTCGGCCTGGCAGAGCTGACTAACTGCCATGGAATGCTATGGTCTGACATAGTAAAGTATATGATGCCAAACACAAAAACTGACAGACTGTCACGAAGGTTTACATGGGCATTGAAATGCTGGATAGACCACAATGCCACACAGGAGCGGGTCTTGTACAACTCTAGTAGTAAGATCAGAGGTGAACCTTTAGAAGCAAAGGGATGCAGGTCCTGTGAGACTAGGCTCAAATACAGCTAAAACCAACGCAAAGGGCAGGCTCACGACTGCATCTGAAGAGGTGGGCAAGGAAGACGATGAAAGCAAAATGCTGGAGACAGACCGTGATAAAGCACAACCTGCAGACAACTACAGGAAACGTTTTCCATTGTGGAGGAACAGAGAAAGAGGCTTCTTAACTGAGATGAAAGCGAGCTTAAAAGGCTGCTGGAGAGGCTCCAAGAGTGCCAAGAAAAACAAGTCCCAACTCTGGAAAACACAGTGGGGTGTGTTCCCTCGCCCCAACAAACTGAGGTATGTTTGAATAAGGTACAAGGAAGAGAACTCACTTGGGGTTATGGAACATGATTAGCTCCCTGCTTTCATTCTTTGAAGATCTTTGTAATATGGTAATGTTCGACATAAATCTGGATAAGGCATTTGTTTGGATTGGTGAATATGAAACACACACCTTGTTCATGTGTCTGAACACACAAATCATCTGCAAACAGGGAATTGTACAAGCTAACAGAACTACTCAAGGTAACATACAGTATGTACCTACCTAAAATCAACTGCAAACATAGGTTATGGTTGACTGAACTGTTTGAGGTAACATATACTGTACATGTATGCGCTTCAAATGTCTGAACGAAACAAAGTTCTTATCCGATTAACCTTAGCTGTACTGACTTCAAACATACATGCATACACGCATCTGCAGATATTGATTCCTGTTCATTACTGAAATAGTTAACGTCACATTTGTGGTCACACACACACACACACACTGAGCCCTACCTGATGCTGTGCAGGTGACAGTGGGAAAGTGAAGCTGAGGAGGTCCACAATGTACAGCTGGAACAGGTGTTGACGCAGGTCATCACTGCAGGCCACGTACCTGCTGATACACCTGCCCAGAGGGGACTCCTCCACCACGCTACCTGCTGTCTGCACCACATCTCCTGTTGACATCGTTATCTTACAGTGTCAGTATCACCATCTATAACATACTATGTCTGCACAGTTAATATGTGAGTCAGTATTACCATCTATAAAACACACTTTGTCTACACAGTATCAACATCACTGTCATCTCATAAGTCAGTATCACCATCTATAACACACTATAGTTACACAGTAGTCAACATCACTGTCATCTCACAAGTCAGTATCACCATCTATAACACACTATTTCTACACAGTAGTCAACATCACTGTCATCTCACAAGTCAGTATCACCATCTATAACACACTATGTCTACACAGTAGTCAACATCTTGTCATCTCGTAAGTCAGTATCACCATCTATAATACAATGTCTACACAGTAGTCAACATCATTGTCATCTCATAAGTCAGTATTACCATGTGTAACACACTATATTCACACAGTAATATGACCCTTCTGGTCCTGACCCACAGGAAAGGTCAGAGGTCCCTGGCAGCCAGGTGCCGATCATGGCGCCTAGTGAACCGCCGTCCATGAAGACACGACCAACAGCAAGAAAAGAAACCAAAAAAAAAGCAAAGGAACAGGTGAAGAGGAACCTATCAACATTAACATCTTGAAATTCTTTAACACTGGGTTTTAAATCTGTTAAAAAAAATATTATAGAAGACGCGAATGATCTAATCAAGAGGATGTATAGAAATTTTTATTAAATGTTGTTTCATGAAATATTTACATGTCCAAAGATATGCCTTATCCCCCCCACATGATGTGGAAGATCACCATATCAGAATCCCCCCCCCCCCCCCCCCCCCCCCCCCCAATTAACCAACCAAACCAAACCAGGAGAATGGGGAACTAATCTCGTCTCAACCACCACCTCAGCCAGAGTAGTCACCCTTGTTGAACCACAACACTATACCCTCATCAAATTAAATCCGTTTTCACATCTTGTCCAACTAAGCAGGGAGGTGGGAGGATATCCTACCACTTGGACAGGTAATAATTTCACAAAACTAGTTTTTGTCGTAAAATTTCTATTCTTCACATCTGCCTGTCCAAACAAATGCTTGAATATTGAAAAAGGATGAAGGGTCCATGCTCACCTAAGTGGCTGTCCTTTTCTGCATTAACTCCCATGAGAATGACTGAAGAGTTATCCAGCCTAGAATTTGGTGCCAGAGAGTACAAATGGCCTTTAAAGGACTCTTAAATAGTCCGGAGGCTTAAAGCACAATCCCCACTCTCCCTAATAGGCTAAATGACTGCAAAGAGCCAAATTAACACAAGCGCTATAAGCCGGATTTCTGGCCTGAACTTGGAAAGAAGTACCCGTATAACAGTGTCTTCCTAGAAACATACACCGCAGGCCAATAAGAGCTGCAGCCCACCAACAAGAAGAAAACCAAGCAAGACCAATGCTGCACACCTACCCTGTATAGTTCTGGCCTCGGCGATGGTGGTGTCCACCAGCTCCCAGAGCAGCCAGGAGAAGGGCAGGCGGGCGGAGACCAGCGCCGCTCCAGCCCCCGTGTGGTGCACGGTGAACTCCTCCAGCTCCTCCTTGTCCGACATGGAGCACAGCTGCTTGTACGTCACCTGACACGCCTCCTGCAGCACCCCCACCCACACCTCCTTCACCCACCCTCTGGCTGATGGGTCCGGGAGGATGGACTCGTGGGTGACGTTGTCAGGGGTGGTGGGGTAGAGCAGGTCCAGGTTGTGGTTGGTGTCCAGGTAAGCGATGACTCCCGCCAGGACGGGCACCACCTTGTTCTCCAGGGATTGCATCCACGCCCGCCTGAAAAATGACAGCTGTGATAACAGGTCTTTACAGCGACTGAAAAATGACAGCTGTGATAACAGGTCTTTACAGTGACTGAAAAATGACAGCTGTGATAACAGTTCTTTACAGGGACTGAAAAATGACAGCTGTGATAACAGGTCTTTACAGGGACTGAAAAATGACAGCTGTGACAACAGGTCTTTACAGCGACTGAAAAATGACAGCTGTGATAACAGGTCTTTACAGTGACTGAAAAATGACAGCTGTGATAACAGGTCTTTACAGGGACTGAGACTGGGCTATTCCTGGGGCCAGCTGGAAGTCGCCGCCCGGGACAGGCAGAGATGGAAAAGGCTCGTGGATGACCTATGCTCCACTAGGAGCCAACGGGAATAAGTAAGCACAGGGACTGAGAAATGACAGCTGTGACAACAGGTCTTTACAGTGACTGAGAAATGACAGCTGTGACAACAGGTCTTTACAGGGACTGAAAAATGACAGCTGTGATACAGATCTTTACACGGAATGAAAAATGACAGCTGTAATACAGATCTTTACACGGACTGAAAAAGGACAGCTGTATTACAGATCTTTACAGGGACTGAAAAATGACAGCTATGATACAGGTCTTTACATGGACTGAAAAATGACAGCTGTGATAACAGATCTTTACAGGGACTGAAAAATGAAAGCTGTGATAACAGGTCTTTACAGTGACTGAAAAATGACAGCTGTGATACAGGTCTTTACAGGGACTAAAAAAACGACAGCTGTGATAACAGATGACAGCTATGATACAGATCTTTACAGGGACTGAAAAATGACAGTTATGATAGGTCTTTACAGGGACTGAAAAATGACAGCTATAATACAGGTCTTTACAGTGACTGAAAAACGACAGCTGTGATACAGGTCTTTACAGGGACTGAAAAATGAAAGCTGTAATACATATCTTTACATGGACTGAAAAACGATAGCTATGATACAGGTCTTTACAGGGACTGAAAAATGACAGCTACAATACAGGTCTTTACAGGACCTGAAAAATGACAGCTATAATACAGGTCTTTACAGGGGACTGAAAAATGACAGCTATAATACAGGTCTTTACAGGGACTGAAAAATGACAGCTATAATACAGGTCTTTACAGTGACTGAAAAACGACAGCTGTGATACAGGTCTTTACAGGGACTGAAAAATGAAAGCTGTAATACATATTTTTACATGGACTGAAAAATGATAGCTATGATACAGGTCTTTACAGGGACTGAAAAATGACAGCTACAATACAGGTCTTTACAGGACCTGAAAAATGACAGCTATAATACAGGTCTTTACAGGGACTGAAAAATGACAGCTGCGTTACAGATCTTTACTGAAACTGAAAAATAACAGCTATGATACAGGTCTTTACAGGGGACTGAAAAATGACAGCTGCGTTACAGATCTTTACTGAAACTGAAAAATCACAGCTATGATACAGGTCTTTACAGGGACTGAAAAATGGCAGCTATAATACAGGTCTTTATAGGGACTGCAAAATCACAGCTATAATACAGGTCTTTATAGGGACTGAAAAAGGACAGCTATAATACAGGTCTTTACAGGGACTGAAAAAGGACAGCTATAATACAAGTCTTTACAGGGACTGAAAAAGGACAGCTATAATACAAGTCTTTACAGGGACTGAAAAAGGACAGCTATAATACAGGTCTTTACAGGGACTGAAAAGGACCGCTATATTACAGGTCTTTACAGGGACTGAAAAAGGACCGCTATAATACATGTCTTTACAGGGACTGAAAAAGGACAGCTATAATACAGGTCTTTACAGGGACTGAAAAAGGACAGCTATAATACAGGTCTTTACAGGGACTGAAAAAGGACCGCTATAATACAGGTCTTTACAGGGACTGAAAAAGGACAACTGTAATACAGATCTTTACAGGGACTGAAAAATGACAGCTTTGACACAGGCCTTTACAGTGACTGAAAAACGACAGCTTTGACACAAGTCTTTACAAGGGACAGACACTGAGGTGATTGTGTCATATGCTGTTCACAAGAAGGTCACTACAGCTAGCACTGACTGTGCTGACACACTTGGAGCACATGTGGATTTTAACTCCAAACACGAAACTGCTTCTTTGACTCGGGCTTCAACACTGGACTGCCAACTAGATAAGCTGATTTACACACACAGGCTGCACTGATGAGTCAAGCCACGTCACATGTCCCATACCTGAAAGTCCCAGCTTTCTTGACAGAGTCCAGCCTGGCAGCGTCTCTCAGCAGCCAACGCTCGGCTTCAAAGGCACGCTGCTCCTTCTCCTCCAGCAGTCGGCCCACCAGCTTCAAGAGACCAGAGAAGAACTCCTCATTCTCTGCAACAGGTCATGGGAAACATTCATTCAGACTCAGGTCTGTAGACCATGTCACTGAATTCTTCGGTCATACTGTTCACAAATCCATCGCATGCGAAGACTGTCAGAGAACTATATGGATTTTTACTATGAAAATCTAACTGAAACAAAATGTTAACCCCTTCCCTGCCACAGTATAAGTGCTTTTCTGTACTGCTGTGTGCCGGGCCAAATTTTGCTTTTTGCAGTAGGTTCACTCATCTGTTCACTACTCATTCATTTATTGAGATATCTCTTAGATTTTTGGCATGTTTTTTTCTTATACCCTCGGCTATGATATGGTGTCATAATAATTTGATTTGGCTGGTCATGAGTATGATAAAAAGCAATATAATCAACTATTTTTGTAATAAATTGACACTTTTTCTGCATACGCACATACATTGCAGCACATCAAACCAAAGAGAAAAGTGAAAAAACTGGTGATTTTATTGACTGAACATTATACAAACATCTGGTATTCATATTACTGCCAGCAAATGTTTCTCTGTGTGGTAACACATGCATAACTAGGGGTACCCCAATCCCAGGGTAAAGGGACAGAATTTTGCTTTAGTGGTAGGTTCACTAATCTGTTCAATACTCATTCATTTATGGAGATATGTCTTAGATTTTTTGCATGATTCTTCCTTAGTGCCTGGTCTATAATGAGATCTCATAATATTTTGATTCTGTTGCCAAATAGTTTGGTAAAAAGTATTATGATAAACTTTCTTGAAATAAAATAATTTGTTTTTGAACATACACACACACACTGAAACACATCAAACCACACAAAACAATGAAAAAAATGGGTGTTTGTATTGGCTGAGCATCATACAAACATCTGGTATTGATATCATTCCAATCAAATGTTCTTTTATGTGGTAATACATGCATCACTGGGGTTACCCCAATTCAGGAGTAAAGGGACAGAATTTTGATTTTGTGATAGGTTCACGTATCTGTTCACTACTCATTCATTTATTGAGATATCTGTTAGATAGTTTGCACTTTTCCTCCTTATAGCATGAGGTATTATGTGGTATCATAATATTTTGATTTTGGTGGCACTAGTATAGTAAAAAGTAACACAATCAACATGTTTTTGTTATAAAATGACAGTGTTCGAGCACACACATACACACTGCAACACATCAAACCACACAACACATAGAAAAAATTGGTGTAAGTATTGCCTGAACATCATACAAACATCTGGTATTGATATCATTGCCAGCAAATCATCTTCTGTGTGGTAATACATACATCTTTGGGGGTACCCCAATCCCAGGGTAAAGGGACAGAATTCTGCTTTTGACAGTAGGTTCACTCATCTGTTCACTACTCATTCATTTATCGAGATATCTCCTAGATTGTTTGCATGTTTTCCCCCTTATACCTTGTGGCATGATGTGATGTCATTACATTTTGATTTTGTTGATAAGTAATATGGCAAAAAGTAACATAACCAACTTTTTTAGTAGTGAAATGACTGTTTTTGGGCACACACACATACATTGCAGCTCATCAAACCATACAAAACATGGAAAAAATTGGTGTTAGTATTGATTGGACATCATACAAACATCTGGTATTGATATTATTGCCAGCAAGTCTTCTTCTGTGTGGTAATATATACATCTTTGGGGTACCCCAATCCCAGGGTAAAGGGACAGAATTCTGCTTTTGACAGTAGGTTCACTCATCTGTTCACTACTCATTCATTTATTGAGATATCTCTTAGATTGTTTGCATGTTTTCCCTTTATACCTTGTGGCATGATGTGATGTCATTACATTTTGATTTTGTTGATAAGTAATAAGGCAAAAAGTAACGTAACCAACTTTTTTAGTAATGAAATGACTGTTTTTGGGCACACACACATACATTGCAGCTCATCAAACCATACAAAACTATGAAAAAAATGATGTTAGAATTGACTGAACATAATATAAACATCTGGCACTGATATGACTGCCAGCAAAGTCTGTTTTGTGTGATAATACATACATATATCATTGTAGGTACCATAATCCAGTGATAAAGGGACCAAATTTTGCCTTTTGCAGTAGGTTTACTAATGTGATCACTACTGACTCATTTACTCGGACAAGTCTTACATCTTTTGCATCTTTTTTTCTTGCATCTTTGTCTATAACCTGATGTACTAATAATCAGATTTTGTTAGTAAACACTAAAATTTGATGAAATCAAATCTTATGACAGTTTCAAAAGAAAAACAGTCATATTGCTGTATATAAAACCACACAAAACACTAGAAAAACTGATGTTAGTGTTCACTGGATGCGAGGAGAAACATCTGGTACTCACTCAGTACATGTCTGTACACTAATCCAGTACTTCTTTCTGTACATCTCGCAGGTTTCTGGGGTTGTTCTTGGGTTGAGCAGCCTCACTAATATAACCCAGTCTGATTATTTCCACCAGTTGAACAGTCTGGTCACACTCATGAATAAATCAGTTTCAGAAGAAACACCACCATGAAGATGATAAAAAAAGAAAAACACACACGCACTCAAGAATATAAAAACACAGAGATAAAAGCATGCACTGACTAACTGAAGAAGATCTATGAAAAAAAAAAGCACTGCAAAACTAAGCTGTGCTACAGGATCCACACTACTCCCAGTGGTTGAACTTAGTGTGATAATCCATGTAGCACTGTGGATAGCACAGTGCAGGCTTGGAGGGACAGGAGGGGCAGTGGGACCGCACATCACGCCTGATCTTCAGCTTCTTGGTGCAGACCCTGCAGGCCCTCTGTGGTGCTGCCTCGTTGGGTGTTGGTGGGATGGGGAACATGAAATGCCTCTCCATCAGCCTCACTTCATCGTCGGACCGGTAGCAGAGGTATAACTTGATCCCGAACCTGACACGCTTGAGGGGGATGTATTGGCGAAATATAAACCTACCCTTCCAAAGGAGTAGGCTTTCATCCACACACACCACTCACCGTGGCTCATACACCTCCTGAAATCTTTCATGGAGGTGGTCCAGTACTGGGCGGATCTTGTACAGCCAGTCATACTGGGGATGGTCTGGTGGTGGTATCGCAGAGTTGTCGTGAAAGTGGATAAATTGTAGGATATCATCTGAAATAGGATTGAAAACATTTGATCAGTGTGTGTAAACAAGCAAACACACACACACACACACACACACCAGAAACAATCAAGTACACATACACACATTTGTATACACACACACACACACCATAAACAATGACACACAAATACACCACATAGAAGTATACACACACACACACACACACACATACCATAAACAATGACACACAAATACACCACATAGAAGTATACACACATACACACCACATAGAACTAGAAGCACACACACACACACACACACACACACAAAACAGAAGCGCACACACACACATTACAGAGAAGCACACACACACACACACACACACACACACACACACACACACACACACACACACACGCACACACGCACACACACACACACACACACACACATCATCCTCATCTATTGTAATGCTAAAAAGAAAGACTTAGACATAGAAAGGAGTTGGAGAGGGAGGGTGGAAGGAAAATGGAACAAGTAAACAGAGAGAGAGACTCAGAGAGAGTAAAGAAACTTACTTGAAATCTGTTTCTTGTCATTACTGAGCTGAAGACTGGAATGCGGTACAGCACCTTCTTCGACCAGTACAGCTCAATTGCAGGCAGTCGCACGATTCCCATCAGTTCCCACTGATTTGCATTGGAATACTGGGGCAAGATTGTCGAGCTCCACGCCCTCTGCCACGCCCCCTTATTTGATGCTGTCCAGTGTCTCTAGCTCTTCCCCTGCCCCTACCACGACCTCTCATGACAGTAGGGGGTGCTGTGCTGGTGCTGGGAATCGGCTCTGGTTCTGATTCTTGGTCGGAATCATGGCCGGTATCGCTCTTGACCAACACCACGTGGGTCGAAGTCCGGGCCTTCTTCTTCGCGACCGCCACGAGTTCCGACAAAAGTGGATGGTGCTGGTTACCGTCTGTCTCTCCCTCATCACTATCACTGTCACCTGATGCTTGGAAGTCTTCGTCACCACCATCAATATCATTCAACACTTCATCTAAAACTTCCAGTGCGCTATAACGCTTCAAAACAGGTCGCCGTGTCGAGCTTCATCTCTGATCCGCCATCTTGATTATGATAATCAGCTCGACCCTTCTTGAATGCTAAACCGATAATTTAGTAACACTTCAGTACATCGATAAAGGGATAGAACTGTTATTTAAACACCCCAGTAGAGTCAGGGACAATTTCTAGGGTTATTTCCCGTGCCGATTTTCGAAATTTCGATGACGAAGATACCCCGTAATAGACACGGTTACGGGCGTACAGGATCGCGGAAACGACCCCGTAATAGACGCGGGGCAGGCAGGGAAGAGGTTAACAACTTAAATCGTATTGATGAAATCGGTTATATGATTTCATGTCATCATGCATTGACTGATGGACTCTGAAAATAAAGGTGTACATCCACAATAGTAAAACCTGAAAATAAAGGTGTACATCCACAATAGTAAAACCTGAAAATAAAGGTGTACATCCACAATAGGAAAACTGACAGGTACCACAGACAAACAGGAGAGCAGTACATGAATGTCAACTGCAACAAGATACACAATCTTAGTATTTTTTAAACTCCAACAAAAATATCCAAAGGGACACATGGATGAAACAGAAAGAAGAGTCAAAGCATAAGAATAATACAATAGGCAGCGTTATGTAGTATAACAGAAACAGGTTCAGTCTTCACAGTTTCCTTCACAGAAACTGTCAGGATTGGGTCACTGTGAAACTACACGATACACGATATTTTATTTGTCCTCATAGAATACAAGGAAAATTTGTTTGTGGTGCTATTATCAAAATTCACATATTGCAACAACTTATAAACTAGTATATCATTAAAAATATTCCACTCTTTGCACTGTGTTCAGTCATTCCTTGTCAATTCATTTATCCATCTTGTGTCACTCTATATATATAAATATTAACACATGCACACACACATCCTACCACCCTCTCCCCCACCCCCCACCCCCCAGTTACACACACACACCACACCAATATAGAATCACACACACACACCCCGCCAAAACAGTGTCATACACACAAACAAACACACACACACACACACACACACACACACACACACACACAGAGGTGCACACATCACCACCACAAACCACCATCACATATGCAATATTATAACAACACTTAAATAAACACTCCAACTGTAAAACAGAATGCTCCAAGATAAGCTCAAAGTGAAGTATAAAAAAGAAAAAGAAAGAAAACAAAAACAATAGCACCATTCAAAAGATCAATAATATTGCAAAATGTATAATTATGTAAACTGTAAAAGTAACCTGCAAAGTTAAATACAAATCAGGAATAAAAGATTTACTGCTAAGTAAGATGTTTGAAGTTGGGTGAGAGAGAAAGAGAGAGAGAGAGAGAGAGAGAGAAAGACCGAAGGGAGATAATTCATAGGGGTGTGAAAATTGAAAAACGGACTTGTATGAACATTTAACTATAAAAAAACATATAATTCTCTATTAAACCAAGTATGGAATAAAAGAGCACAAAATTTCAATGCCAGGAAATTATATCACAAAAGTATGATTGTATAAACAGTAAAAATAATACAATCAAATAAAGATATTTGTAGTAAAAATGGCTTGGATGGGGGGGGGGGGGGGGGGGTGTTTCCTTCACACACACACACACACACACATATATATATATATATATATATATATATATATATACATACATATAAACACACACATACATATATACACCTAGATCACCTTCACTGCCACTGACTGATGTCACCAGTCTTTGCAGAAATCCACTCACCTTCAAGATGAACAGACAATACAGTCTGGACGAGCAGATACAAAACATTCATCACAAATATCAAGGACTGTATTTCATAAAGCAGCCCGATTTGGAAACAGAATGATTTCAAAACTCACTTCTGAGTTTTTGATATGTTCTAACTGAAAGTGTTCACAGAATAATCAGTTTGACGGGATGACAGAGTAAAACCAACCCAGACCTTCAATGAGATGCAGCAGAAGTGTGATGCGCTGTGTGGCTCGCAGTGTGCCCTCATGGGTGTCCCTCACCACCGCCACAGCCGCCTGCACTGACGACAGCAACAGCTGCTTGATGAACTGGAGGTCGAACCCCTGGTGCTCCCTGTCCCACTCACTGTGGGCCAAGTGGTCACTGGGACTGTGGCCTGACTCCAAATGGACATGCACCTCACCGACGTCCACCTCCATCTGGACACACATAACATACAGGTGACCTGATAGTGTATGAGGGAAAAGATCCCCCTAAAGGTTCAGTGGAACCCAGAGAAACAGTGTCCTGATCTGCTTGTCCATGAGGGGTTATCACACTGAGTTACTTGTGTTCACATCTCATCCAGGTTAACTATCACAATACCATCATTCCTGATAAGGTAAAAACAATAATATACTATATATATATATATATAGGTCTACTGTCACAATACCATCATTCCTGATAATGTAAAAATATTTGAATATATAATTTGTCACGCACTTAGATAATAATAATACACCTGAAAATGGCAGTGCCATTGAAGCAAGCTGCTGGGTCTCCTATCCCCTTACTCCAGCTTTCTCTCTCCATCTGGCAAAGGTTCTGTTGAAAGAAATTCCCTTTGCCTAACAGCTTAGGGGTCTCCTTAAAGGTTCTGTTGAAAGAAATTCCCTTTGCCTAACAGCTGTAGGGTCTCCTATCCCCTTCCTTCAGCTTTCTCTCTCCATCTGGCAAAGGTTCTGTTGAAATTCCCTTTGCCTAACAGCTTAGGGGTCCCCTATCCCCTTACTCCAGCTTTCTATCTCCATCTGGCAAAGGTTCTGTTGAAATTCCCTTTGCCTAACAGCTTAGGGGTCCCCTATCCCCTTACTCCAGCTTTCTATCTCCATCTGGCAAAGGTTCTGTTGAAATTCCCTTTGCCTAACAGCTGTAAGGACAGTGAACTGCAAGACATTCAATGTGCTGGGGCACGGCACAATGAAAGATGAAGCCCATCCCTCTCCTTCCCCTACCGTGACCTTCCTGATCTGAATCAGGTACCCTTTCACTGCTGCACAGACAAAGAGAGTTTTCTGTGAAGATCTGACCCCTTGACTGGTTCAGACTGATGACTGTCAACTCAAAGCCGAACGTTCTAACCATATAAGTACAGGCCCCTGATAAAAACTCGTGAGGCGAAACTTCTCAGAAAACATTCATACCATTAAAATAATATAATTCAAGCTTCTTTTTTTACTTTTCAACCCTCCACTCACAACCATTAATGGTAATCAGACCCCCCCCCCCCCCCCCCCCCCCAACTCTCCACTGTTCCGGCACAGACAGACAGGAATCACCTCTTCTTGCTCCTCTGTCTCCATGTTGTGTGGATCTGCATCTTCCTCCCAGTGCATGGGATCTGATGAGAGAGCCCCGTCCAATGACACGTCTCTTTGGGTCTCTGACAAAACATCCCTCTGGGAGTCCGCCGATGTCTCCCTCGGAGGACCGTTGATGCTCAGTCCACGTACAGCGGCCAGAATGAGCTGGGCGGGGCTCTGAGACTGAAGCTCTGTGACGGGGGGCATCGGCCGCTCAGTGGGTCGCAGGTCGTCGATGTGTAGACAGTGCCAGTTACCTCCCTGTTCATGGTCATGGGGACAAGCCAGAGTCATAAGTGTGGTGGACATCAAGTCAGTCAGTGAAACTGCACCTTCTTTCAACTTTAACCATCAAGTGAAGCTGCAACGATGGTGACACATGTCAAACGCATACTGTTGTTTACTGGGTATATTACTCACATATTGTCAACAGAGGTGTGAATGCATTACTGAAATATGAATGCATTATTGTAATATATCAAAGTTGCACAAACACATATTTATACTCTCTTATACTTACACGCACCACACACAGACACACTTCTCATTTGTTACAAATCACTCTCAGCAAAGACCTAAACAGTGCAATCCAACATGTCCACGACCTACCAAGAACCCAGTGAAACAGGCTCCAGCCACACGAGGCAGCTGAATTATGAACACCACGTGGTGCTGGGTGCAGCGGTCTGGTCGCAGGTCCTGCATGCAGTACTGGGCGCACTTGATGAGGTTCTGGTTTGAATCCCCACTGTCACACTGCACCACAAGGAGCTTGGGGCCCTCCATCCCATCACAGAAGAAAAGCCTGTGACACACACATCAGTCAACCCAGTAACCAGTTGAATCATCTCGGTCCATTCTTTTCTTTCTTCACCACCAGCTGGTACATGACAAAAAAGCAGAAGGGCACACAAAACAAAGTGTGAAGTAACGCAGTTTTAATGCACGACACAAAACAGGACAAGAAATTTTCGGCAATATACCTTCCTCAGCAAAAAAAAAACAAAAAAAACCAGTACAGACATCAACATGCGCAATACTCCCCTTGTGAAGCCAAAGTGGTGAATGAAGTTGACAGAGGGACAGTGGAAGAGAGGGTGAGTAGAGTTCGAGGAAAGGGCACGAGGAAAGAGGGTAGAGTAAAGTGAGGAGGAGGAAAAGGAGAGAGAGACAGAGAAAGAGAGGGGGGGAGGGGGGGGGGGGGGGGAGAGAGAGAGAGAGAGAGAGAGAGAAAATGGAAGTAGAGGAAGAGTGGAGAGTGAGAGAGAGAAGAGGATGGGGAGGGGAAGGAGAGTGAGTGGAGGGGGAGGGTGTGATTGTTTGTAGTGGGTGTGTTGCATATGAATGAAATGAACAAGAGAAAACACAATAAAGAAAGTACAATATGCACAAAAAAGCATTTTAAATGACAAGGGGGAGGGGGGGGGGGGGAAGAGAAGCGGGTCAGCCGCCTAAAGCACCCAACCCAAGTCTGACCCAAGGGTAGGTTGCCCTACCCAGGCACCAAGGGGTGAGAGGGAAAAATGGGAGAACCCCGAGAAAAAAACCCACTAGCCAGACGCAGCTAAGAGCTGCAAGGCCCCCCCCACATGAAAAAGCACTTGCCCGCGGGCACAGCCACATACACACATATACGCACACAACCACACACACACAAACATACAAGTGCGCGCGCGGGCACGAACACACACGCACGCACACATACACAAGCCTATAAGCACACACACAAGCACACATATACCTTTAAAAAAAAAATTTAAAAAAAAAGGGGGGGGGGGAGGGGTTACAATGGGGAATAAATTAGTAAATGTATAGACAAGGCATACATTAAGACATTTGGGTATAGCATAGGGAGGTAGGTGGTGCTAT
Source organism: Conus ventricosus (assembly GCA_018398815.1). NCBI lineage: Eukaryota > Metazoa > Mollusca > Gastropoda > Neogastropoda > Conidae > Conus > Conus ventricosus. The sequence continues at coordinate 6,948,961 of CM031610.1, forward strand.
GGTGGCTCAACAGAAAAAGGCAAAATAAGAGCATTAACGCAAAAGATAGATATGAGGTCATGATAAGAGGGGCTAACAACACTCCCAATGACCAAAAAAAAAAAAAATCTATACATATATAATAACACATATACATATATACATAGATAGATAGATAAAGGGAAAAACAAAAAAAGGGGGGGGGGGGGGAAGCAGGAGGGGAAAGGGGAGGGGGGAGGGGGAAAGTAGGAGAGACATAAAGAGAGGACCCTATGAAGGCCCTAAAAGAGAGACGCCTGAGAAAAGTGACAAGGGGAGAAGGAGAGAGAGGAGAGAAGCCTCGAGAAGTCCCATAGAAGGGTCCTACTAAGAGGGCGACCAGACAAAAGTAGAGAGAAAGGAAGTAAGAAGGAATGTCAAGAGAAGAAACACACAGGAAGAAGGAGCCCTACAGGGGTACGACTGAAAAGGAACAAGGACAAGGAGGGAAGGGAGCGAGTGGGAAATGGGGAGGAGGTGGTAGGGAGGGGTAGAGGGGGGGGGTGAATGGGGGGAGGGGAAAAAAAAGGAAAGAGAAGAGGAGGGGAGGGGGGGGGGGGAGAGAAGGGGCCAAGGAAGGTAGGAAGGAGAGGGATAGATGCAAAAGTAAGTAAAAAGAAAAATAAATAAATAAATAAAATAAAATAAAATAGAAAAAAAACAAAAAGACAGGAGACTGGGGAGCTAACCCTACTCAGAAACTCCTGGCAAAAGATATAGGCTCTCAAACGATCATTCCAGTAGTCGCTAGGCTCCAAGGTCACGAAGAGGCCACTGATGCAGACCAACCATGCACAGGTAAGTACTAAAGGGGAAAGGGAATAACAGGTCATTGTCCACCTGATTTGGCTCGGGAAAAGGAAGTACACAGAATTGCTACGCTTTTTCATCGATACCAGCTGGATTTCTGGTGCCCAGTTTTTGAATCAGGTGAGACTCCATGTCCTTCCTGTCTCTAGAGTCACTAGTTTTCATGAGCCACAAGCCCTTCACTCTTGCATTGTGTGCGGAATGGCTGGGGAGGTTGAAGTGCTTGGCTACTGGTTTGTCCCTGTTGTATTTAATGTCAGCGAGGTGTTCCTTGAATCTGACAGTCAAAGTGCGTCCGGTCTCGCCGATGTAAAGTTTAGAGCAAACGGTGCAGTGGATGATGTAGACCAAGTTAGTGGTTTGGCAGTTGAAGAATTTGGAGACAGTCATGCGTGAACTGGGTCCTTTCACTTCAATGGCAGTGCAGATGAAGGGGCAGGTCTTGCAGTTGGGCAGATTACATGGACTTGTGCCTACAGAAGATTGACGTCTGTGAGGCTGGAGACTGGAACGCACAAGCATGTCACGGATATTCTTGTCCTATTTGTAGGCAACTAAAGGGGGCTGGGGAAAAATTCTAGCTGAGTGGGCACAAGACTGAAGGATGTTCCAGTTGGTTTGGAGAATTTTGCGCACCTGGTGGACAGAAAGGTGGTAGAGCAGGCTGACAACAGGTCTGTCTCTGGTTGATTCCTGGGGTTTCGGTTCCAGAGCTTGTAGGTGGGCGATGAGCTGGACTTTCTGGAGAGCACTATCAATGATGTCTTCAGGGTAGTGGCGATCAAGGAAGAACTGTTTCATTTCAAGGGCTTTACCATCAAAGACAGAGTTCTCAGAGCAGAGTCTGCGGAGCCTCAAGAACTGAGAGTAGGGTATGCTGGTTTTGGTACAGGGGTTATGTGACGATCTGTAGTTGAGATAAGAGTGGGAGTCTGTAGGTTTGTAGTGGATGGAAGTGGAGAGTCCACTATCAGTGATGGAAAGACTCATGTCAAGGAAAGTGATGCACTCATTTGCCAACAGCTGGTAGTTTTTAGGGTGTAACAGGGACATCCAGTAACCAGTCCAATCACCTCAGTCCATTACTTTCTTTCTTCACCAACAGCTGGTAGATTTTAGGGTGTAACAGGACAGTGTGCAGAAAACTGAGCAAAAAACCAAAAAAAAAACTGACAGAAGTGTCTTGTTCAGTGCCTGGCCACAGACTAGACAGAAATAGAAGGAGGTCTATACGCCGAAGACTGGACACACAAGATCATTTGTGATGCACTGTATACATGTAGTACACAGACTAGACAGAAATAGAAGTAGGTCTATACGCTGAAGACTGGACACACAGGATCATTTGTGATGCACTGTAGTACACAGACCAGACAGAAATAGAAGTAGGTCTATACGCCGAAGACTGGACACACAAGATCATTTGTGATGCACTGTAGTACTGCGTTAGCAGCAAAAATTCAGCCAGAGCTGGCAAGAATTGCCAACAGCTAGACACATCACAGTATATGTTGCCGAAGAGGATTTTCTTTTCAGTCTCTACTCAAGTAAAATTTGCTTGAGACTACACCATATTACATTCAGTCTAACCATTGTTTGGAGCGTCTTATTTTCTCTTTTCTTTTAAGGCTTTTAAAAACTTTCTAGGATCATTCAAAAGACCAATTTTCGATTTTCAAAGACCTAGACAGACTCAGTGAACTGAACACATAGACATATTATTTACCTAGTTCATGAAGAAGCATATAACCAAACAAACACAAACGTCACACACATCAAACAGCGACAAACAAGAACACACAAACCAGCACTTAACATTCTAACGACAGTCGCTGCTCCACACAAAACCTCTCCACCATTTTTTCCCCTGCACAGACCTGAGCTGCTGACAGAACTGCTGCTCCGTGTGGAAGGCCTGCAGAGACAGCAGGGTGATGTCCCTTACTGGCAGACTCCCACACAGCTCCACTCTCTCCTGCTCCGTCAGCAGCTTGGAGTGGGTCGTCACCTGCACATGACAGATTTCATCCCATCAGAATGTCACTGCATGCCGACTGTGCTAAGCCATGAAGCCACAGGGTTAACAGATGTACATGAACAAATGCAAACAGATAAGAAAAGAGATGGGAGGGTTCAAGATTAACCAGACACACAGACCTGTTTACCCTAAAGCTGTTACTGGTACATTTTCAATCAAAAAATCGAGCGTATTTTCCAAAACATGTGTGCGTACTTCTTCCAACTTTGTAAAGTTTTGTAAAAGCAGCGGGTCCCTGCTATTGTTCCATCATCATCCAGACATGAGTTTCCACGCACGATGTTGTGCGAGTTGTCTGCCACTCTTCTGTTGTAGCGCATTAACATGACTGTTATACACAACAAGTGCCAATACCAATCAAGACCTTCGTCTCCAGATTTTTTGTTTCGACATATTTTTTCCGGTTCGTCGTATTCATCGCATTTTTGCCAAACATGTGTACAAAATACCGCAAAATCATAAGGGTAAACAGATCTGGAGACATGCCCTACCCATTAACTGGGCAGTCGGGTCAGGCTTTGCACAAGTCAGTGTGGGTGCGTAGGAGTGGAGGACGGCTGTCAGGACTGGCTGTTTTCAGCCAAGAAAAGCAAGCACAGCAGAACTCACTGGTGACATCTAGTAAATCCACCCCAAGAATCATCATCAAACTAAAAATATTAGTGAAATAAGAGCAACGAAAACGTCAGGCAAACCTTGCAGTGGCAAATATTTCAAACAATGCAATGTTGTGACCTTGATCTTTCACCTGTGATCTAGTTACCCATGAAGATTTATGTTCAACAAATAACTAGCCATTACAAACGACAGTGCTGATTAACAAACAAACAAAAAAATGGATGAAAAATCCCCAAGTCTGTCACATCGACAATCATGATCTATTATGCTATTCTGTGACCTTTGCTTTTGACTTTGACTTTCACATGGATTGTAGTTACCACCATGTGAACCACTACAGTAAGGCTTTGGTGACGATTGGATGCGAGGCCAAAGGCTATCATGATCACATTTTTTCCCCCCGGCCCTCCTCTGAATACAATGATAAAAAGAACACTTTGAAGATTTGTCAGCTTGTTTCTTCTATCCCTTTGTTATACACACAAAAAGCCCTTAACTCTCTTGACAAGCATGCACCCGCTAGCGCCCAACCGGAAATTACACTGCCAAAAGGCTGAGTGCCTGCCAGCGCCCAGTAAAACCCATGGCAACAATGGGCGCCACCATGTTTCTCATAAAAAAGGAAGTCTCGCAAGAACGTGACTTCCTTTTTCCTTTTACAATCCACTTCCGTTTGCAAGAAGCCACGACTCGATACGTGCCGTAGTTCTTGAGTTATGATTTTTTAAAGTTCTGTGGTCGAAGTGCTGTTTTTCACCATGGCTAACCATGATTTCTGGCATGGGATTTAGTGATGAAGATGAGCTGATCTGTAGGATTTATGGCATAAGACTTAGTGAAAGTGCAGGGTAATGAAGCTGAGAGTGACCTTGACTTTGATTGGGATGACGTTATCGTTATGATGAACAACAATTTTTGAAGAAGATATTTTTTCCCCTGAATAAATGGCTCATGTGACATTCTTCAAACTTATCATATGGCAACATGTACATATGTAGGAATTTTAAAATTATTTTCATTTCATTGTTTACTTTCCTCTCTTTTAAATTAATTTTTAAATTGGGTAACCATGCTCATATTATGGAGTTACTTCTCTTGCCATAGGATTTTGGCACAAGTAAGCACAGGTAAGTGCATGCAAACTTCAATAAAGAAAAAAAAGAAAAAGAAAAAGAAGAAAGGGATGCAACAGACAAAGACAAAGCCACCTGAGCCATGACAGTGACAGTGACAGTGGCGGCCAGTGCAGTGTGATTGGTCAGTCGGTGATGCAGGTATTGCTGCAGGTGTTCGTGCTGCTGCTCCGTCTGGTACACACATCCCCAGTGCTGATCCTGGGAGCGGACCACGGCGTCAGGGGTGGCACACCACAGCAGCAGGCGCTGGCATTCCTGCAGTATCTGCACACAGCGTCCCACTGGGCATCTGAACAGACCTTTATAAAGCTCTAACTGCAGGCTGTAGTGTGCACTTGTCTTGGAATCAAGATGTGCAGGAAACAAACAGAAGCTTTACTAATAGTTCTATGGTGTATTTACCTATCCAAACAAATGCCTTATCCCTGCTGGGCATGAACATCAACATATCATGAGGTTCCCCAGAAAACTAACAGACAAAAAAAAAATGAAAAAAGGTGAATAGTGGGAGGAGGGACTGGGCATGAGCATATGCAAACATCTGAAGAGAGAGAGAGAGACACAGAGAGAGAGAGAGAGAGAGAGAGAGAGAGAGAGAGAGAGAGAGAGAGAGAGAGAGAGAGAGAGAGAAAGTAAGAGAGAGAGAGAGAGCAAAATTTGAGTCTCCAGGCCACTGGCCTCTAGAATAAGGTTGACAAAAAAAAATGACATACACATGACGGCATGGGGCAACAAAACAAACATCATTTTAACATTAATTCACACCAGTGTGAAGCACAACCCTTGGTCACATAATCTCTAGCTTTCTCCCCAATGTTCAATGAAATCCTGCCTCATCTTGGGTCACATCTTAACATGTTGACGTATGGTTGAAAAATTCAAATATTTCTGTCATATAATACTGTACAAAATACAGTTATACATCATGTGTTCCTTGTCTTGTATGTGTGTGTGAGAGAGAGGGAGACACAGAGACGGAGAGAGAGTTGAGAGACAGAGAGAGACATACAGACAGACAGACAGAGACAGGGAGGAGGAGACAGAGAGAGAGAGAGAGGAGAGAGAGAGGGGAGAGCAAGAGACAGACAGACAGACAAACAGGACAGAAGACCTGCAGAGAGTATACATGGGGAGTTTGTATTATACTCCCTGTTTGGCTAGCATACTTACCATGTCAGACTGTAGCATTCAACGGCAGATCATGTGATGCCCACCCTACTTCTGCCAAGGAAGAAGCCGGTGCCAACTTCCTGTTCCTCATTCAGCGAGGCATATGCGTAATGTAGCCCCGAGAACCATAGTGTGAGGGGAAGGTAGGGCGGGCATTAGAGTCTGACATGGTAAGTATACTAGCCAAACAGGGAGCATAATACAAACTCCCCATTTTGGCGTCATATACTTTACCATGTCAGACCATAGCAGAATTTAAAGGAATTGGAGGAGGGCCGAGTGCCCTAATGGTTCTTGGGGTTAGAAGTGGAATAGATATGGCTGCGTTGGCCGCAAAAAAGAAATCCCTTAGAACCATCAGCCCTGGTCATGCGGATATCCCTTAAATAAAAGTTTACGAAGGGATTTTCCGAACGCCAGAAGGCTGCCTCCAGGAGGTGGCGCATGGGGACAGAGTGCTGGAACGCTGCGGAAGTGGCCAGTGCTCTGACCTCATGAGCCCGAGGATATATGACGGGAAGATCCTTATATGCCTGGGCGTAAGCAGATCTGACCATCTTGGAAGCCACCTAGAGATAGTGCCAGCAGAGAAGTTTTTATGATGATTGGGGTTGATGGAATGAGGAGACGCCTCTGGGAGGAGCACCTGGGGCGCGAGCGTTCCCAGTAATATCTCAGACACCTAGAAGGCCACAGGTCCATGTCCCCCGCTTTCCCCTTTCCCCAAGATATCCGCGAGTGAGCGGATGACGAGGGACGGAGAGGCTGTGCCCGGTTCCAGATTCTTGGCTAAGAATATGGGAAGAAACTTGAGAGAGAGACAGAACCGTCCCTGTGGAAGGCCATGTCTCTGGGTCTCCAATAAAGGGTTTTCTGAGAGCGTCAAGGAAAATGAAGAGGTCCTCAAGGGGGGACCCGCCTAGGGGACTGAGACTCGCGTAGAGCTACCCCTTAGATTCTCTCTGTGAATAGTGGTACAGATAACTGACCTGTAGCCACGAATGGAGCTAGCAGAGAGCTTTAGGGAGAGGGTAGGTGGGATAGAAAGTTGCCTAACTGGGTATTGGAAGGACGATCGGGGGGAACAGAGTTATCTGAGCACCAGGAGACCCATCTCCCCCAATGGTAATCGTAGAGAGACTAGGTGATGGCTCTGCGAGAGACCGTAGGTAAGTCCCAAAGGTCTAGGACAGATGTTTGCAACTGGGCTGGCACAGCAGCCAGGCATGCAGGTGGAGCATCTGGGGTTGGAGTGGGGGCGACCCGAGCGATGCTGTCTGAGCATGTCCAAACGTGTGCCCAGCTGGAGAGGGGGAACACTGGAGTAAGACTTGGGGTCCGGGAGCCCAGACTGGGTCGGCCACCATGGGGCGATGAGGATGAGCCTGGGTCTTACCAGTCTTGCTTTCCTGATCACCTTGTGGAGGATCGGGAATGGAGGGAAGGCGTATGCTATGAGGCCCGACCAGGGAGGTGAGAGAGCATCGATTGCATATGCTTGGGTGTCGGGGATGGGAGAGACATATACTGGAAGACGGAGGTTGAATAGGGAGGCAAAGAGGTCGATCATGGGCCTGACCCAATGTTTCCACACCGAGAGGAGGGTAGCCTGCTGAGGGTCCATTCCGTGTGGAGGAGAGACTTGGACCAACTGAGGGAGTCCGCTAGGATACTGAGGGTTCCACTATGTGCCTCACGCGGAGAGGTATTCCCGCAAGTGGCACCAGTGGAGGAGGGTCTCTGTTCGGAGAGAGAGACTGAGGGAGCGAGCTCCCCCCCCTCCCATCACCCCTGTTGACATACCCTGCCACCGAAGTGTTGTCCGAGAACAGAACAAGTCGGTGAGAGACCTGGGGTTGGAAGTGGAGGGCAAGCCTGACTGCTTCCAATTCCAGGACGTTGATGTGGGGACGAGCTGTCTCTGAACCCCACACTCCGGGGGCATGAAAGATCTCCAAGTGGGCGTCCCAGCCCGAGTTGGTTGGGTTGGAAGGGCGATGGGAACCCCGGGGGTAGGGTGGAAGGGTCGAGCCACTCGTCCATGGCCCACTGGAATCAAGGGCCCAGGGGAGTGGAGTGATCCCAGCGGTCGGCGGTTCGAGACCATCGACTACAGAACTCCCTTGAAGTTGGTGCTTGGGGACCCTGCCAAGGGGATGAGGGACGAGGGATTCCATTATCCCTAGGAAGGGAGGTAAGGGGTCTGGCAGGGGTGTGTACGGGAGGACCTCTCTGGAGTCAGGGAGACCATCATGGGGAGCGTGTCAAATCTCATGCCCAGAAAAGAGAATTGTTGACTGGGGTCGAGCTCGCACTGTTGGGGTTGGTGACAAACCCTAGCTAGGAACAGAGGCGCAGAAGTTGTTGGTGTGGGATTGACACTGGGCCCGGGAGGTATGGCTGGGAGAGGGAGGGGGAGAACGCATCAGAGGAGGGCGTTTGTGGGCCCAAGGCAGATGGAACCCCTCCTCTAGGACTGCTACTATCCATGGGTTGAGGCCCATACGTCTCCACTGGTGGGCATGTCGGGATAGGCTGTCCGCCAGAGGGGCCGAGGGGCAGGGTTCGGAGGGACCCTGGAGGGGAGGGGGCAGTGGGAAGGGTGATTGAGTGGTAACTGTCTGAGTTCTCCCTGCTCCAGCTCCCCCATAGGAGGGTCCTCCAGTCACCTCTTGGGCTGTCCCTGACGGCCACAACAAAATTTGTGCTTGGGAAGGTTCGTGTTAGGCCGAGAGGGGGGAGTAGAGCGTTGGGCGGGCCGTGCGGTGCAGGATGGGGCCTGCTTCTGATAAGGTTGGGGTTTGGGAGGGCGAGGCTGAAGAGGGGGTTAGGCCTGGCCGCATATGAGGCTGCTTCTTTACGCTCTTCAGCTGAATGAGCGATAAAGGCAGCCGAATAGTCACCGAAGAGCAACTGCTGCTGACCAAGAATGCACCGCAAGGCCGGCTATGTTCCGGGGAGAGATTAGCCTTGGAAAGGACGGAATCTCTGCAAGCCAATAAATGATTAAAATGGCTCCTGGCTGTGCTGTCCGCCGCAGCCAAAGGTGATGTGAGCTCCTGTTGACCAGGATTTGCATCATGGGGTCCCTGAAGAACCGAAAGTCAGTCTCTGAGTGTGTCCTAGAGGCCTGAGCGTCCGAGGACACGGAGACTGAGTTGTCCTCCTCTGGCCAGATCTCCTCCACACGCTGCTAAAATTCATGACCAGCAGTGATGTGTTGGATCCCTGATCTGGCTATGCAGTCCCATTCCACTAGGGTCTTGAGCGAGATCGAAGTGGCAGTGGGAGGAATCGAATGGGGGATCAACCGGCGGTCGGCAGGAGAAATGGCAATTCCCTGGCCGCAGGGTAGTCCTTGGCAAACCTGGAGGAGATGTGGGCCAGGGGTCGCCTCCGGGGGCTGAGAGGGATTACTTCCCTGGAGAAGGGACGACCTGCGCACCCCTGGATAGAGTTGCCAGACACTCCCGAATGGGAGACAGGAACAGAGGGGTGACTAGTCTGGCGCGAGCATGCTTGGACGGGGTGGCCGGCGTGGATCTTGACACTGCCAAGTACTTGTCCCAGGGTAGGGACTCTCTCAAGACAAGATAGGGTGCCACTGCTAAATAGCAGACAGTTCACAAGATGAGGAGAAGGAGAATTCCTCAACCTCATCCTCAAGATCGGGAGTGTCGGGTTCCTGGAGAGGTTGTGAAGAACCGTCTAGGGGAGGCAAAGACAGGGGTGCGTGAGGGTTCCCTGGTGGCTCCATGATGGGCGACCGGGCAAGGGGTGGGGGGTGGGGGTGGGGGGTCTGTCCTGAGAGGAAGGCGGACCAAGGTCGAACCAGCTTGAGGAGGCTAAATGCCACAGGCGACCATAGAGCTGATGGGATCCGTGTGAAGCCACTGGTCCCTCTGAGGGGCATAGAGCCACTGGTCCCCGTGGAGAAAAATGGGCTGTGGTGGCCCGGGGGCAGAATTTCTATGGGGACCAGGGTAACCTGAAACACCAGGGTGGGTGGGGTTGCGAGAGAGCATGTCATGTCGCTCCCCCCCCTCCCCGCAGAGTGCACTGCTGCATACACTTCCCTGGTGGGATCCGTAAACGACCCCTGTGGAGAAGGGGGGAGCGGTGGAGGGCACGGCAACCGAGCCCTCTATCCGCCTGTCTACAGGTTGGTGTGGCTGTGGTAGTGTGGTCACACCAAGGTCCTGATTGGACAGGTTACCCTTGGTCCCGCTGGTAGATTCTCCACCCGGAGGAACGGGACCGTGGACATTGCCCAAGTGGGAAATGGAATAAGTCCGCTCCCCAACATCCTGTACCCCTAGGGAAAATGTCGACAATCGATCGGGGTACATCAATTGCCGGGGGTCTGTGACACAGGTCCGGGCATGGTGGTGCCTGCGGCTGACAACCCGGATTTATGTCCAGTGTGAAACCAGGGAGTGGACATAACTCCGCCACCGGAGGAAGGACGCTCCTCGTGCACTAGTGGTGGCTGCACTTGTGCATGGTGGGGAGAGCGCCATGAGCCTGCGTGCTATTAGTGGGGGGGGGGGGGGGGGGGGGGAGCTAGTGGCAGCAGTCTTATTGAGGCGAGTGAAGGGTGCTGATTCCATAGGCATCCCATCACCTGTACCAGTGCGTGCCTCGGTAAAAACCCCAGGGGACCGAAAGGTCACGTGACGCGGCATGACAGGGAGAGAAGACGGGGTGGCCATGCGTCGAAAATTTGTGCCGGTTGCCCGCGTCTTTGTGTGTCTCACCATGCATACGAAGGGGAGAATGCAAGCCAGCATTAGGTAAAATGGTGGGAGAAGGAGAATTTGAGTGCAAATTCTAAAACGGGCCTTCCCTATAAGGGAAGCCTTGCCTTTACTTTTAAGTGGGATGTAACAGAAAGGCACTTTGTAATGGTGGCAGCTTGCCTTTTGCCCTTCGTATGCAGTGATCGTGCATCCTCCGGTCGGTTAGAAGAGGTATCAAAATGACGGCTGCGCGTCCCCTCCGCGGAACCCCCTCTACACAGGCTGTACGTTCTTCCGAAGAAAGAACGGTTTGTTCCACGGAATCGGTACGTGGGTCCTCCGGGGCAAAGAGCGACTTCTAGAGAGAAACGTGCTCAACCCGTCATTACCCTTCACCATTTTGGGCCATGGTGGCGGAACAAACACGGAGCACACGACCACAAAGTGGAGACAAGGTGGTGGATCCAGAGATCAGGAGGAAAACTCGATCGACCTGAAGATAATTACAATAACTAATGTGCAAGAGGAAACCTCCAGCACAGCTAAACCTAGGCACAATAGAAAGAGGACGACCACGAGGTGAGGCAAGATGGCGGATCGAGAGACCAGGAGGAGTACTCGATCGCCGAAAGCTACAAAAGAATTTAAGGGCCGCATACATTTTTGATATGGTTTACATAATACAGCGTAACATAAAATATGAAATGTTTATGGCCAATTTATTCACGCAAAGTGTGACAAGTGCTTCACAGAAAACTGGTTTTGGCAATTGTTCAGTCGAATCTGTGTCAAAGGTGTTACACTGGTCAGCAAAAGAAGCTCAAAAACCACGAGAAAAAGGTCGCAATTTAAGTGCGCCTAGCTGGCGCAGCAGTGTTCAGCTGTCTGAAAACTGCATTGCACATGCAAGCTGGACCTTTAATGAACACTTGTCAACCTGTTTCGCTGACCAGTGGCTTTATCAAGGGCCGCTTCTGGGGGCGTGTTCAAACATGCCACCAAGACGCAAACTTAGTGACGCCGAAAGAGGGATGGCTGTGGCCTGGCTACAAGAAGGCGTGGCGGTCCGAGAAGTTGGCAGACAACTTAGAGTAACACATTCTGTCATTCAAAGACGGAGAGACCGGTACAACAACTATGGGAGAGTTCAAGAAGCACGCAGACCTGGATGCCCCAGAGCGACAAACAGACGACAGGATCGCTTCATCACCCTGGCGGCACTATGCAATAGAACCGCCACCGCCAACATGCTCAGGGGGCAGCTGAGAGCAGCCAGCAACATCCTCGTCAGCGACCAGACGGTTCGCAACCGCCTGCGTGAGGCCAACATGCGGTCAAGGCGTCGAGCATTGCGACCTCCACTGACCAGACCTCACCGTGCTGCTCGTCTGGCTTGGGCTCAACGACACCTGGCCAGGACAAGGCAGCAGTGGTCCAGGGTTCTCTTTTCTGATGAATCCCGCTACACCCTGTCCTTCAATGACGGCAGGATTCGCGCCTGGAGGCGTGTTGGAGAGCGCTTCATTGACGCCACTGTTGCGGAGCACGACCGCTATGGTGGTGGGTCCCTGATGGTGTGGGGCGGCTTCAGTCTTCATCACAGAACACCCCTGCACTGTGTCCAAGGCTACCTGACCGGCGTAGCCTACAGGGACGATATTCTGGAGCCAATCGCTGTACCAGCTTTGCAGGCCATGGGACCAGGAGCCATACTACAGGACGATAACGCCAGACCACACAGAGCTCGGGTCGTACAGAACTTTCTCCAGCAGCTGCAAGTCACCAGGATGGACTGGCCTGCCCGCTCACCCGATCTGAACCCCATCGAACATCTTTGGGATGTTCTGGGCCGTCGTATACGCAACAACCACCCTCCTGCACACAATCTCGATGTCCTGTTCAGGAATCTGGAGCAGGAGTGGCAGGCGATCCCCCAGAACACCCTCCAGACTTTGGTCAGATCCATGAGACAGCGCTGCCTTGACTGCATCAACGCCAATGGCGGTCACACATGATATTGACTCTTGACATTCTGACAGCCGGTTGTTCTGAATTTGCAAAATGGGGGTGTGTCCATGTCAATGGAATTTTCGCGATAATTGATCTGCACTTCTTGATAAAATTGTGTCCAATCGATGATCAAATGATTGAATTAAATGTTTGTTGGTTGATTTCAGCTGTCGGACGTATGAGTTATTATTGGGGAATGATGAACTGTGTGGCCCTTAAATTCTTTTGAGTAGTATAAAATAATAACACGCCATGCGTAAGCCTCACGCGACTATAGTACCAGGGTTTAGTGGAGACAAGGTGGTGGATAGAGAGATCAGGAGGAAAACTTGATCAACCTTAAGATAATTACAATAACTAATGTGGAAGAGGAAACCTCCAGCGAAGTAAACCTAGGCACAACTAGAAAGAGGACAACCACGCGGTGAGGCAAGATGGTGGATCGATAGACCGGGAGGAGTACTCAATCGCCGAAAGCTACAACATAAAATAATAAAACGCCACGCGTAAGCCTTACGCGACCTTAGTACCAGGGTTTAGCGTAAGCCACTACAGAACAAGTAAAGAAGGCAAACACAGGCTATCTTAACAAAAAAGAAGTATAGGCGAGACAGAGCAAGAAAACCTGTCCTTGTCAGGTGGAAGGCCGAAGCTGAATGAGGAACAGGACGTTGGCACTGGCTTCTTCCTTGGCGGAAGTAGGGTGGGCGTCATGTGATAGTCTTATCACTGCATTAGCCACAAAAATTCGGCCTTTCAGAGCTAACTAACTGCCGTTGAATACTATGGTCTGACATGGTAAAGTATATGACGCCAAAAGAATGTTTGTATGTGTGTGTATGGGGGGTGTATGCATGTGTGTGTATGGGGGGTGTATGCATGTGTGTGTATGTGTGCATAAGTGCATCCCCACGCTGTTTGGTTACCTCTTCATCTGCCACCTGGCTGACGTCACTGTAGAGACTCCAACCTGACCACGATGGCTGCGCGTGTCAGGGTGACCCATAACACGTCCCCACGCTCTGCTTCTGACTCTCTGCCACGCAGTGCACCCTGTATAGAACACTGGTCACCAAGACATCTGTGTTAGACACACTGCAGCCACCTGTATAGAACACTGGTGACAGCCAATGACAATCTGTGTGTAGAACAACACTGACAGCCCACCTGTATAGAACACTGGTGACAGCCAATGACAATCTGTGTGTAGAACAACACTGACAGCCCACCTGTATAGAACACTGGTGACAGCCAATGACAATCTGTGTGTAGAACAACACTGACAGCCCACCTGTATAGAACACTGGTGACAGCCAATGACAATCTGTGTGTAGAACAACACTGACAGCCCACCTGTATAGAACACTGGTGACAGCCAATGACAATCTGTGTGTAGAACAACACTGACAGCCCACCTGTATAGAACACTGGTGACAGCCAATGACAATCTGTGTGTAGAACAACACTGACAGCCCACCTGTATAGAACACTGGTGACAGCCAATGACAATCTGTGTGTAGAACAACACTGACAGCCCACCTGTATAGAACACTGGTGACAGCCAATGACAATCTGTGTGTAGAACAACACTGACAGCCCACCTGTATAGAACACTGGTGACAGCCAATGACAATCTGTGTGTAGAACAACACTGACAGCCACCTGTATAGAACACTGGTGACAGCCAATGACAATCTGTGTGTAGAACAACACTGACAGCCCACCTGTATAGAACACTGGTGACAGCCAATGACAATCTGTGTGTAGAACAACACTGACAGCCCACCTGTATAGAACACTGGTGACAGCCAATGACAATCTGTGTGTAGAACAACACTGACAGCCCACCTGTATAGAACACTGGTGACAGCCAATGACAATCTGTGTGTAGAACAACACTGACAGCCCACCTGTATAGAACACTGGTGACAGCCAATGACAATCTGTGTGTAGAACAACACTGACAGCCCACCTGTATAGAACACTGGTGACAGCCAATGACAATCTGTGTGTAGAACAACACTGACAGCCCACCTGTATAGAACACTGGTGACAGCCAATGACAATCTGTGTGTAGAACAACACTGACAGCCCACCTGTATAGAACACTGGTGACAGCCAATGACAATCTGTGCGTTAGAACAACACTGACAGCCCACCTGTATAGAACACTGGTGACAGCCAATGACAATCTGTGCATAGAACAACACTGACACCCACCTGTATAGAACACTGGTGACAGCCAATGACAGTCTGTGCATAGAACAACACTGACAGCCCACCTGTATAGAACACTGGTGACAGCCAATGACAATCTGTGTGTAGAACAACACTGACAGCCCACCTGTATAGAACACTGGTGACAGCCAATGACAGTCTGTGCATAGAACAACACTGACAGCCCACCTGTATAGAACACTGGTGACAGCCAATGACAATCTGTGTGTAGAACAACACTGACAACCCACCTGTATAGAACACTAGTGACAGCCAATGACAGTCTGTGCATAGAACAACACTGACAACCCACCTGTATAGAACACTGGTGACAGCCAATGACAGTCTGTGCATAGAACAACACTGACAACCCACCTGTATAGAACACTGACAAACAAAGCACAGGACAAGACGTGATGCATTTCAACCCCTTGGGTCTTCTTCAGGCAAAAAAAAACAGATCACATTTAACATTTAGGACAGTACAAACAAAGAACGAAGTGTGACTTATCTGTTGTCATGTGGTAGGAAGCATGGCCGCCAGATAGAAACAACAAAGGGGATTATGAGAGGGGAAAGGAGGGTGTGTGTGTGTGTGGGGGAGGGGGGGTGAGACGATGGGGTTGTGTAGCTAGTTTAGTGGGGTGGTAGTAATTATAATAAATAAGTAGATGAATAAAATGAAAGTAACTGTAATTTAAAAAAAATAAAATAAAATAAAGTGAATAAAATAGATAAATGATTTTGCTGGGTGATGAAGGAGGTGGCAGTAGTTATGCGTGGGCAGTTGTGAAAGGTTGTGTGGGTGTGACGGACCGTTTTTCATCCGATCACAAATTTTCATGCGACCGCGCTTGCCGGAAGATGGTTGTCCGGAAGCCGGTTGCAAAATTTAGCTGACTGCTACTCACGGCGCATTGCTAAAAGCCGAGTGAGTTGCACCGGTTATGCAGTCTCTGCAGTGATTTCGGCAATACAAGTCACAGAAGGCCGAAGACGGACTCAGCCGTTTGCTGGTAGCAGTCAGGTATTTATCATTGAATGTTTATTTATTAACAAACTGAAACTGTATTCCCGTTTAGGAGCGACTGAAACTTCCTCAGCGCTCTTGTGAAGGTTTTATTTAAAAAAAGAAAGTATTGTTGTTCTGTTATCCTATGACTTGATAGGCTAACAAAACGAAATTGTGTTATAAGAAGTGGTCTTCAGAAAAAGAAAAAAGATTTTGTTTATTTTGTGACTTAACTGGTTATGAACTTCATGATGAAGAAAAAGTGTCTATTCTAATATGGTTTGCAAGAAGATGGAGAGTTTTGATGCTATGGATAATAAGCTCCCAGAGTAAGCGACATAGACTTTTGTTTTTCATTCTGATGTGTGATGTGTTTACATGGGTATCAATATATGTTTTGTTAAACAAGAGTGTGGTGGAAATCTTTCCCTTACATATATTGAAGTTGATGAATCGAAATGAAGTGAACATTCTTGTGTTACAAGAAAGAAATGAACATTTTGTGAATTGATGAAAGACGTGGTGATTATATGAAATGAATTGAACATTCTTGTTTACAAGAAAGCAAATGAACATTGTGTGAATTAACGAAAGACATTTAAAGTTTGAAAAATAATCATCAATTAATCAATGTGTGTAATGAATTGTATTCGTGGTTTATTGAAGACGTTCCAGATGGAAATCCTTTTCCCAATTTGGATAACTAGAGTCTTAAAGGTTTATATGGAAATCCTTTTCTGTAAAGTGTTATGATTCTTGACAGCGCTGTCTTTCTTCTTTCAAGTCCTCCCTCAAAACAACTCTCTTCAAAACATAATTTTTCTGCTCCTTCGCTGGTGTTTTGGTGGGTGTGTGTGTGTGTGTGTGTGTGTGTGTGTGTGTGTGTGTGTGTGTGTTAGGGCTTATTGCTGTAAGCGCTTAGGGCTTTTGTTTAAGATTAAGCGCACTAAATGTTCCTTATTATTATTATTATTATTATTATTATTCCGGAAAAGGGAATGTTGTAGTGTAATGATTCCGGAAAAGGGAATGTTGTAATGTTATGATTCCGGAAAAAAAAAGAATATCGTAATGATGACAAATATGCTGATATGTGGCTCAAGTTCTAGTGAGATATGATGTGGCTAATGAATATGAAGATAGTTGTGATTCTAATGAATGGTGGCCATGATAATCAAGGTAGTCAATCAGTTTCCCCAGGTTGATAGTGTTCCTGGATTGACAGGGACTGACTGCTACTGAGGCTAGGGCCGGGGCCGTAGCTGGTTGACGCCCCGTTCTCCACCGGCTGTTACTGGTGTGGAGAGGCCGGCCTGAGCGCCAACAATCGCCCTACCTGCCACTGCGCCTGTGACGGTCAGTGTTGGGCCAGTGAAGAGGAGACATCGCTCCTGCTGCTGTGCCAGCGATCTGCGTTCGAGGATGTCGCTGCATGTGTGGTCTGTGTACCACAGCTTTGTGTTGGTGTGGAGCCACAGGTGGTGTGTGTGCCACCACTTGATTAGTGTTGAGCCACAGCTCTTGGATGTTTTAAGCCACAGCTCGTAGGTGAGGCTGGTCGCCGTGTGCTGTCAGAGTCGCCACGATAGTGTTCATTTTTTTTTCTCTTTCCCCTTCTTCATTGTGAGCCACAACTTTGAAGAGACTCTGTGTAAGACTTGCCTCGTCGCTGCCGTTGTCGTCATCAGCGCTGGACCGGCAGTTGTTAGTTAACATTGTATTAATTTGTTGTATATGTACACCTGAGGGTGGGTGTACCAACCTATATTTGATCGTGTGTTTATTTGTATATGTTTTGTTTGATGGCTCGGGCGGCATAACAAAAAGAGGAGTTAATTTTGTTGCCTGGCTGTCAATGTTCGGATGAATGGGTGTGTGTATGTGAATTAGAAAAAGTCGTGCATGCATCCATAATTCTGAGTGAAAGTCAGACAGTCAGACTTCCACACACACGCATTTCTATCCGTAACAGTGGGTAATGTTAATAACGGAGGGAAGAGGATGGAAGATTAATGGGTGATAAGGTATAATTGGGGGGGGGGGGGGGGGGGGGGGGGGGGGGGGGGCGAGGGTTTAGAAAAAAAGAAGAAAGAAAAGGGATGGGTGGGGAGGAGGGTAATGTGTGTGTGCGAGGGGGGGGGGGGGGAGAACTCATATCTCTCCATCCACTATGGGGTGGGGGGTGGGAGTAGGAGGTTGGGAGGTTCATACAAATAGTGTTGTTGAAAAAGTAAACAATGCTGCGAGATGATGTTCTTCGTAATAGGTGAAATAATGTGTTGGCATTAATATGCTGATGTTGGTTGAGAAATGATAACAATGATCAATGAAAAACAAGGTATCCTGTGTTACACACACACACACACAAATAAAAAAAATAAAAATAAAAAAAGGGGGGGGGGGGGGGGGGGGGGGGGTGGAACCACAGGTAAACAGTATTCTGGGTGAGTTATGATCATAATGAGACTAACTGTGGAAAGTTTTCACACATATATTCATACACACACACATATATACATATAGAGTCATTTAAAAAAAAAAAATCATTAATCAGTCACTGATGGGTGATGATCATGCGAGATCAACAGTACTACAGGAAGGTCTTCACCGTTCACTTAGGCAGGAATCCTGGAGGTACTGGCAAAGGCTGCTGTATGGTGAAGGCCCTCCAGTGGTCAATAAAGTTTTGCACTCACCGGTGTGTTGGCAGGCTAGGTTTCCAATTTTAGTGTTGTTGGGAATGTTCCGCTGTCACTGGGGCTGCATGGATAAATTGAAGACTTGCCAGTGTGGAATATTGTGGAGATGTGATGTCACAGTCTGAAGTGCCCTGTTCTCAGACTCACAATGATGGTCTTCTTCTTCGTTTACTTAGGTAGGAATCCTGGAGGTACTGATGGAGGCTGCTGTATGGTGAAGACCCTCCAGTGGTCAGTAAGGTTTTGCACTCACTGGTGAGTTGGCAGGCTAGGTTTCTACTTTGGGTTTAGCTGGGAATGTTCCGCTGTCTCTGGGGCTGTATTGCATTGATAATTTGAAGACTCGCAGGAGTGGAATATAGTGGACCTGTGATGTTAAAGTCTGGAGAGCCCTATCCTGAGTCTCACAATGTTCACTTGGTCTGATCTGGGCATCGGTAGTATGCATCCCTCTTGTTGAAGTCTGGGTGCTGCTCAAGCCATCTTCCTATTTGTCTCCTTGGAAATACTTTCGATTTAGTCCAAGAAGGCTACCTTTTACAGTTGGGGCTGCTGTCCTCCTTCCTTTTGTCAATTGGTCAGCTTCATTTTCATATATAGTGCAGTATGAAGGTGTTCACTGGATGGGAGTACGAGGGCCACCCCATAAGTTCAAGGATGGGAAAAGATGGAAGTACACTGGCATTTCTTACCTAGCCCATCTTTCCAAAGTATCCTCCATCAGCGTGTATGCACTTTTCCATTCTTCTAAACCACGAATCCATTACCCCAGCCACTCCGACTTAGGTATACCAGAAATCAAGCCTCAGTAAACGCTCGGGCATCTTCAGGGCTCTCAAACAGCTTTCCTTTCAGTTGTTTTTCAAACGAGGGAACAAAAAGAAGTCACAAGGGGCTAGGTCAAGAGAATACGGAGAATGAGTGACGAGCTGCACGCTGTTCTCTTGCAAGAAGTCTAAAGTTGCAGCTGCCGTGTGGGCACTGCCGTTGTCGTGGTGGAGGAGTAGGTGGCGGATACCGGTACGTGGTCGCCGTGCACTCCAAACCTCAAACACTTTTGGCAGGCAGGTGTTGATGTACCATTCAGCGTTCACTGTCTTTCTTTCCAGAAGCCATACAGTAGTCACATGGCCGGATCTTGCGAAGAAAACTGCATTCATTTGCTTTGTGCAGCTTCATGATTTCTTAAATTTCACAGGTGGGGTTTCCCCTGGAAACAGCCAAACTGACGACTACTGCTTTGTTTCGGGGTCATACTGGTAAACATACGTTTCGTCACCTGTGACGATGTTGGAGACCCTATCTGATCTTCCTCCGTCAAGTTTTTGCAGCATAAACTGGCACCATTCAACCCTAGCCCTCATCTGCTCCCCAGTCAGCTGGTGGGGCACCCAACAGGCGCAACGTTTCCGTACAGAGAGATTGTGCCAAAGAATGCTGTCTAAGTTTCCTGATGAAAGGTTTAGAGTATCCTCGAGTTCATCCTCCATGATTCGAGGATTTTCTGTAATCATGGTCTTCACTGTGCTCACGTTCCCATCGGTAGTAACTGAAACTGGACGTCCACAATGGTCACGATCTTCCAACGACATGGTACCAAACTGAAATTCTTTGAACCACCTATGGACTGTGGGTAATGATGGAGCCTTGTCGCCAAAACAGTTTGTCAAACTTATAAAACTTTCCTTGAAAGACTTCCTTTGAAGATAGTCATAATAAATCATGGCACAAAAATCTCTCCAAGACAGGCTCTCTGCAACACTTTGAAAACCGTCCCCCTTGCCATCCATTTTGCTGTCTAGAACAAATTTGGCTCTGACGATTTTTATCATTTTTTGTGTCATAGCTATTATGACATCGCTTCTGATGATGATATAAAAATTGAAATCATGACGTCAGTGGTTTCTGCGCATCCGAGAACTTATGGGGTGGCCCTCGTATTTTCAGTGACTGATAAATGGTAATCATTTTAGAGCAGTAGTACCATAGGATGATGATTATTATTATGTAAGTGGAAAAATGCAGTTGTGATGGTGCAAGTTGGGGGGATAAAGGAAAATATCAATGTCCTGTGGGTGATGCTTACTGGCATGGGCGAGATCAATGGTACTGTAGGATGATGGTCATTGTGGTAAGTGGAATAATAAGGTGGCATTAGTATAATATTGCAGGTTGAGGAAGAGGGTGGAGGGGGGTAGGGGTAGATGACTGATGGGTGATGATCATGGATCATTTGAGATAAACAGTACTGTAGGATGATGATAACTGTTGTATAAGTGGGATAATGTTGTGGCATTGGTGTAAAATGCCAAAGGGGGAATGGGGGAGGTGTTCAAAGATGGGTGGATGATGATCATGGTCAAGGTGTAGGTATGATCCACAGTGGTATAGGATGATGGTCATTTTTGTAAAAGGAGTAGGATAGTGTATTGGCAAGTATGATAATGCCAGTGGGGGAATAAAGGAAATGATCAATGACTGATGGATGTTGATCACTGTGATGAGATCTACAGTACTATAGGGTGGTGACCATTGTCATAAGTGAAATAATGTGGTGGCATTGATGTAGTAATGCCAGTTGGGGGTGGGGGAAAAAAAAGGAATAAAAATTGATGATTCATGGATAATGGTCATTGTCTTAAGTGGGACAAACAGTGCTATAGGATGTTGATCATTGTCGTAAGTGAAATAGCATGAAAGCATTGGCATGATAATGCCAGTTGAGTTATAAAAAACAAACAAACTTGGAGGGGGGGGGGGGGGGGGTGGGCAATGATCAATGACTTGATTGATGGTGATGGTTGTCATAGATGAAATCATCCACTGAAAGGGGCAACAGGACCCAGCAAGCCTGGGTATAAGATCCACTGTAAGGGGCAACAGGACACTGAGATCTACTGTAAGGGGCAACAGGACCCAGCAAGCCTGGGTATACGATCCATTGTAAGGGGCAACAGGACCCAGCAAGCCTGGGTATAAGATCCATTGTAAGGGGCAACAGGACCAGCAAGCCTGGGTACAAGATCCATTGTAAGGGGCAACAGGACACAACAAGCCTGGGTATAAGATCCATTGTAAGGGGCAACAGGACCCAGCAAACCTGGGTACAAGATCCATTGTAAGGGGCAACAGGACCCAGCAAGCCAGGGTACAAGATCCATTGTAAGGGGCAACAGGACCCAGCAAGCCTGGGTACAAGATCCACTGTAAGGGGCAACAGGACCCAGCAAGCCTGGGTATAAGATCCATTGTAAGGGGCAACAGGACACAACAAGCCTGGGTATAAGATCCATTGTAAGGGGTAACAGGACCCAGCAAGCCTGGGTATAAGATCCATTGTAAGGGGCAACAGGACCCAGCAAGCCTGGGTACAAGATCCATTGTAAGGGGCAACAGGACACAACAAGCCTGGGTATAAGATCCATTTTAAGGGGTAACAGGACCCAGCAAGCCTGGGTACAAGATCCATTGTAAGGGGCAACAGGACCCAGCAAGCCTGGGTATAAGATCTACTGTAAGGGGCAACAGGACACAACAAGCCTGGGTATAAGATCCATTGTAAGGGGTAACAGGACCCAGCAAGCCTGGGTATAAGATCCATTGTAAGGGGCAACAGGACCCAGCAAGCCTGGGTATAATATCCATTGTAGGGGGCAACAGGACACAACAAGCCTGGGTATAAAATCCATTGTAAGGGGCAACAGGACCCAGCAAGCCTGGGTACAAGATCCACTGCAAGGGGCAACAGGACACAACAAGCCTGGGTATAAGATCCATTGTAAGGGGCAACAGGACCCAGCAAGCCTGGGTATAAGATTCATTGTAAGGGGCAACAGGACACAACAAGCGTGGGTACAAGATCCATTGTAAGGGGCAACAGGACCCAGCAAGCCTGGGTATAAGATCCACTGTAAGGGGCAACAGGACACAACAAACCTGGGTACAAGATCCACTGTAAGGGGCAACAGGACCCAGCAAGCCTGGGTATAAGATCCATTGTAAGGGGCAACAGGACCCAGCAAGCCTGGGTATAAGATCCATTGTTAGGGGCAACAGGACCCAGCAAGCCTGGGTATAAAATCCATTGTAAGGGGCAACAGGACCCAGCAAGCCTGGGTACAAGATCCATTGTAAGGGGTAACAGGACCCAGCAAGCCTGGGTATAAGATCCATTGTAAGGGGCAACAGGACCCAGCAAGCCTGGGTACAAGATCCATTGTAAGGGGCAACAGGACCCAGCAAGCCTGGGTATAGGATCCATTGTAAGGGGCAACAGGACCCAGCAAGCCTGGGTATAAGATCCACTGTAAGGGGCAACAGGACCCAGCAAGCCTGGGTATAAGATCTACTGTAAGGGGCAACAGGACCCAGCAAGCCTGGGTATAAGATCCATTGTAAGGGGCAACAGGACACAACAAGCCTGGGTATAAAATCCATTGTAAGGGGCAACAGGACCCAGCAAGCCTGGGTATAAGATCCACTGCAAGGGGCAACAGGACACAACAAGCCTGGGTATAAGATCCATTGTAAGGGGCAACAGGACACAACAAGCCTGGGTATAAGATCCATTGTAAGGGGCAGCAGGGCACTGAGATCCATTGTAAGGGGCAACAGGACACTGAGATCCACTGTAAGGGGCAACAGGACCCAGCAAGTCTGGGAAAAAGATCCAATATCCAGGGTTGACAAGTCACTGAACTTTGACACTGCTCCCCAGATAGGGATACGGCAAACTTAATGACCAGATAAGTGGACGAAAACGAACGAATAGTTTCTTAGACGTGTTACCTGGCTCCTGGGAGGGTCATGATCCCCATCATGGGGCGGGTGACGAAGTCGTGGGCCCACTTGTGCAGGGTGTTGGCCAAGGCCAGCTGGCGGGGGTTCATGATGTTGTTGAGGGTCAGGAAGTGCTTCTCCAGGCGGTTGATGAGCGGGATGGGGAACTTGTCGTACACCGCCTGCTTCTCCGCCAACATGATCAGCCTGCCGTGCACACACAGTGGAGGGATACAGGTGATGGGGTGAAATGTCCAGGTATACATGTTGCACAGATATGACTGAGGGAAATATTGTGGAAACACATAAGTGTCACTTAAGAATACGACGGTACTGGCAGTGATATGAACACATCTTGTATTGCATTGTGCAGTGTGCTCTCGGATTGTATCAACGTCAATAAGAATATTCTCAGACAAGGTGATAGCTCCAATATGGCCTCTGCAGTCAGCTGGGCTTTAAACTATACGAACTGAACTGAGCAGAATAAAGATAATGAGGTAATGTCCAGCAAACAATGAAGCATTCAAGTGACTGAGAAGGCTTAGTTTCCAAGGAAAGTTTAACCAGCTCTTTTCCTGTAAATCTTGTAGTCATGGTGATTTCAACGACTTTCTGTTCACCGCAGCTAAGGATGCTACATTTCATTCTCAAGCTGCATGCTGAGTACCCAAAGTCTATGGCCTACCTGAACTGTCGATGGACCCGACACTTGACACGGTGAGTTCCCAGACCCAAGTCCACGTAGCGTTCCCCACCAAACATGGCGTAGTACTGGACACATGCAGAACATGTCAATCAGCATCTCTGTTGTCAATCAAAACTGTCAAAATCTTATTAACACTGTTCAGTTGTGCACTGAAAATAAAATTTGCCATTTCTGATTAAAATTGTAAATTCTTACAATTTCTATACATAAAAATACCTACTGTAAACACTTTTACTATGAATATTTTTCAGTCTGCCTTATTCTTATTTAAGTCTAGTTCTAAAAATAACATGCATGACAGAACACAAATGCATAACTACAGAAAAGTTCTATGTCAAACTAGCAGAGAAACACCTCGGTAGACAATCATTCATATACAGAAATGTCAAAGGACACTCACCTGGTTCAGAGCATCGTACAGACTTTCATACAAGTTCTCCAGGTTGAGAAGAATGACGGTCTGACCCATCTCCATGCACACTTTGATACGGTTGATGTTCCGGCAGATCTAAAGCACACACAAATACAACAGTAAAACTTTCCAGAGGATTCAAGGGTAACTTGACTTTGTACAGGGCCTGGGAAACACGACCAATTCAAGCCGACTGCAGTGACACTGTCCAAGGGGAGGTAGTCCTGGCAAGGTGGGTACCTGATGATGTCTTTTCCATCCCATCCACAAACCTGTTAACTGCCCCTCATTCATGAGGTCTATCAGCTGCAGCAATACAGAATTACCGTAATCAGTAAAATTCCAGACTTTTTCCAGACAATTTTTCACACAATCCTTTTTCAAAACTACTCTACACAACACCTATGCACCAATTCACGAAGCCACAACAAAGTCACTGTACTGATCCATAAAAATTCTCTGAACGCAGTCGAGACAAATCTTACCGGTTTGCATGATACTGACCGAAATTCAATACAGTCAATAGCAGAAACAGATCACTAAGGCAAGAACAGGTCTCAAATTTTCTTCCAAGGAAATAAACTAATTGCATAACAACACCTGTGCTAGCCTTCAATTCAACCTGTGATAATGAAATTGTGCAAGAAGTTCTGTTCAGAGTGGTGCTGGTGGTGTGAGATGCAGGAAAAAATGGGTGGAGAGAGACACAGAGAGAGAGAGTGGGGGGGAGGGGGGGAATGAAAAATGTTCATTTTCACACAGATGACTGATGAGTACCAGTTTTGTAGTTATTGTCATTTGCCTGGTTCTCTTGGTTTTTCCCCTCACTGTCCTCATCCCAAGTCTCTAGGTTCAAAATATAAAATAGAGTAAAAATATATGAAAGCATGCAATAGCAGAAATGAAAAGAGAGAGAGAGAGAGAGAGGAGAGAGAGAGAGAGAGAGAGAGAGAGAGAGAGATGTTACGTTGTTGAAGACATAGCCTTCCAAAGGATTAATTCAACCTCAAGAAGTCAGTTGATCTGCTCTCCACAGACTCCTGTGGCAGCTTCTGCTTCTTGCTGGCTGCATAGCCTTTCTCGTGTGTGTGTGTGTGTGTGTTTTCTTTTCCTTTTTTTTTTAAAATCTGGAAATCAACATTCACAAGAAACTCTATCCACTGCCGGGAAGACAGTGTGCCTTGTGTCTTGCCTCGTCTGCTGCTGGTGCTATCCAACTCTTACCTTCGCTTGGCTTGGCTGAAAATGCCCTTTCCCTCATCGTTTTGTTTTTGTGACTTCTATCAACATGAATTCAGAATTCATATACACAGAAAAAAAAAGCTGTGTGTGAACTTCCGCATGTGCAGTGTGCACATGGGAGATCACTGCCAATCTGCAGTGCATAAAAGTTGGCTGCTAAGCCAGGCTGCCGCAATGAAAGCTGGTATTCCATGAACAGAATTATCTCCAGCTTACGGTTTTCAGAGCTTTGTCGAAAGATATTTTCTCCTAGAAAAAATAAAACAGCATGTTAATTATGGTTAGGACAGAGTCTGAGGAATTCCAAGACTTTCCAGGACTCTGCTAAATCAACCTAACTTTCCCATAACTTTTCCAGCCCTGAAAATGAGCTTTCCATTGTTCCACAACTTGTCCAGACTTCCATGACTGTAGGAACACTTCAATCTGAAAAAGCTCTCAGTTTTAATACTGCATCGGCAGCGCTTAGACAGCTTCACAATCAGGTGACCCTGAGGGCACATGCTCTGCCACGTAAAATCCACCTACCTGGGTGTACTCCTGGTCTTTAGGGAAACTGCTGCCGAAGATGGGCACAGCGCGGCGGTCAGCCAGCAGGTTTTCTGACAGGATGCTCAGTCCTCCATAGTTCTCTGTCAGCAGGAGCAGGTAGCGGCTGTCGCTGCACCAACACAACACAGCAACAATCACAGCATCACACCACTCAAGTCAATGGCCACAACCAGCACTTCGTACATGGACACAGGAATATTACTACTAAAATCAGTTTGTGATATCCCTACCTGTTCAAACTGATGCCTTGTCCCCGCTTGGCATGGAACGTCACCATATGAGCAAGATCCCCAAAATTAAAATTGGGAAAGCAAAGAGCCAACCTTGTCTCCACACCCAGATAGTCAGTATATGATCACTTCAGTGAGTTCGCTTCACTGAATCATTTTTGAACTAGCTCAGTTTTTGCACCTTTTCCCAACCAAGCAGGAAGGTGGGAGGACGTTCTAGTCTTTAAACAGGTAAATAAGGTACTTTTGGTAGTGAAATTCCTCTTCTCATTTTTACCTGTCCAGACCAATGTCAGAGTACTAGAAAGGATGGTGGGAAGCATCCCGACCTTAATAGGAAGACACTGATCCTGCACAGGAACGTCTCGTTACAGTTCCCCAAGCCATGAACTCAGTGTCAGTGACCACTAAGAGCCCTATGTGGTAGTCTCCCATGCTCCGACTGGAGGTAAGAAAGGCTTAGTCCCCTTTCTCCCTTAAGATAAAGGTACAAAATGACAAGCTATAAGCATATCTCGAAATGGAAAGAATTCCTCAAGCCCAAAATCAGGAACAGAAGACACCTTCTTAAGACATACTGGGAAAGAGAGCACAGACAGCACAACTTCAAAGATATTGAGCTGGTTTGAATCTGATTCCATGAAGTGAACTCACTAAGCTGATCACTCTTACTGGTTAGCTAGGTTGAAGGTGATCAATGAAGCAAGCTCACTAAGACTGATCACTCTTACTGGTTAGCTAGGTCTGAAGGTGATCAATGAAGCAAGCTCACTAAGACTGATCACTCTTACTGGTTAGCTAGGTTGAAGGTGATCAATGAAGCAAACTCACTAAGATGATCACTCTTACTGGTTAGCTAGGTCTGAAGGTGATCAATGAAGCAAACTCACTAAGACTGATCACTCTTACTGGTTAGCTAGGTCTGAAGGTGATCAATGAAGCAAACTCACTAAGGACTGATCACTCTTACTGGTTAGCTAGGTCTGAAGGTGATAAATGAAGCAAGCTCACTAAGACTGATCACTCTTACTGGTTAGCTAGGTCTGAAGGTGATCAATGAAGCAAGCTCACTAAGACTGATCACTCTTACTGGTTAGCTAGGTCTGAAGGTGATCAATGAAGCAAACTCACTAAGACTGATCACTTTTTACTGGTTAGCTAGGTCTGAAGGTGATCAATGAAGCAAGCTCACTAAGACTGATCACTCTTACTGGTTAGCTAGGTCTGAAGGTGATCAAATGAAGCAAGCTCACTAAGACTGATCACTCTTACTGGTTAGCTAGGTCTGAAGGTGATCAATGAAGCAAGCTGACTAAGACTGATCACTCTTACTGGTTAGCTAGGTCTGAAGGTGATCAATGAAGCAAACTCACTAAGACTGATCACTCTTACTGGTTAGCTACGTCTGAAGGTGATCAATGAAGCAAACTCACTAAGACTGATCACTCTTACTGGCTAATTGGGTAGGAAGGCAAGGTTAGCTCCTTGCTCTCACAAATTTTATTCTCGGGATGGGGATGGGGGGGGGGGGGGGGGCATGGAAAAGGGGGGGGGGGAGGGAAAGGGGATCCTGATGATATGGCAATGTTCCACACCAAGTGGGGAATAAGGCATTCATTTGGATAGCAAGTATGAAAAAAGGTGAATTATGAAAAAAAATCCACATGCATCTAATTTCATAACACAAAATTCTTGTTAACCATTTGCCAACAAAAACCAGACAAAACTTGAACCGTATATCTACTCTGTAAGATGCAGATTTTAAAATGAATTTTGACAATTTTCAAGAGTGAAAGAAGGAAGACTGTGAATAGCAGAAAGTAGGTGGCCATGACGCTGAAGTTGCACTTCACTTCACCCACAGTAAGTTTTCAACAGATGCTTTCAAGTCTTATCATGTGTGTGTGTGTGTGTGTGTGTGTGTGTGTGTGTGTGTGTGTGCGCCCGCACATGCATGCATGCATGTGTGAGCGTGTATGCGTGCGAGAGAGAGGAAGAGAAAGAGAGAGTGTGCGTGTGTGTGTGAGTGTGTGTGTGTTTGCGCATGCATGCATGCGAGTGTGTGTGCAAGCATATGTGTGTGTGTGTGTGTGTGTGTGTGTGTGCGTGCATGCGTGCAAGTGTGTGCATGTTCCTTGCATCACAGTTAACTTAGAGTTATATTTCCAACACATCAATGCGAGCACTAACACACAGACTAATTGTCAATATATGTATACATATATACTTAGGAAACATTTTTCCCTGATCGGTGGACTGACAATGATAACCAGTGGAAAGACAGTGGACTTACCCGCCCATGTCGTCCCCACTGAGAGCCGCTTTGATGAGGCCGAGGGTGTGCAGTCAGGGTCATCCTTCCGAGGCTGAGGCACATATACACACATTGTAACGGCAACACTGGTACACACACTTTGCAAATGAAAGTGAGTGACTGATATTTGAATGGTACGGGAAACGACTGAATGAGTGCCAGTAGGCTGCTCTTCGGCCGGCTCTACCTGGGTAGGCAGCCCGTTGAGTGAGTGAGGTAGTGTGTTTATTGTAAAGCGCTTAGAGCTTGGTCTGTGACCGAGGATAGGCGCTATATAAATACCCAATATAATAATAATATAATAACGGCAACACTGGTACACACACTTTGTAATGGCAAACACTGATACACACACTTTGTAATGGCAACACTGATACACACACTTTGTAACAGCAACAATGGTACACACACTTTGTAACAGCAACACTGATACACACACTTTGTAATGGCAACAATGGTACACACACTTTGTAATGGCAACACTGATACACACACTTTGTAATGGCAACATGGTACACACACTCTGTAACAGCAACACTGGTACACACACTTTGTAACGGCAGCACTGGTACACACACTTTTTAACGACACCAATGGTACACACACTTTGTGACACAAACACTGGTACACGCACTTTGTAACTCAAACACTGGAAACTGCTGGTATTACTGAATACTTTTGTTGTTTCTAGTTCATTTAAAACAATAATAACTCTTACCATGAGCTGTCAACTTCCTGAACACATGCACAGCTGAATGACTATCATGCACACCACTGACACAACATGGCTATAAACTCCAACATACTTTCTTTGTGTGCGAAAGATTTTTGTGAGCAGCTGCAGGTGTGCGCGCATGCATAAGCGTATTTCTGTGAGGAGCTGCATCTGCATTGCATGTGTAAATGTGCTGTTTGAATGCATTCACAAGTTGCATGAAAGCAACGTCAGAAATTATTCACCGTTTCAGTTGCACACAGTGTTAAGTATATGTACACGTTATCTGTGCCAATAAGGAAGCAGCAGAACCTTCCTGAACAGGACAGAAACGACTCGGCAGCAGCGTACAGTGACCTCTAATGGTGATCTCATGACAGTCCAATACTGTTGTGTACCTGTTATCTGCTGACGCTGAGACCATCATAATCAATTCGACCAGCAGATGTTTACGGGAGGAGTGACTTTTGGTAGACATCTGTTACCTGCTGGTGTTGAACCTGTAATAACTGAATCTGCCTACAGATTTACAAGGGGGAGTGAAAATTAACAGCTTGAGTGTTATGCTTTCTGTAAACAGCTTGAGTGTTATGCTTTCTGTAACTAAAAGAGAGGAGAAAGAGACATATGACTGCTGTTGGATTCTGTTTTTGAACCCTTGGTGGTGAGAATACCATGGAATAGTGGACTGTAGTATAGCTCTATTTGATGCCAAGGGACCACAGGCACAGTCAATCAGCCGCACCTCCTGACGAGTCCAATCCAGGGAACAAAAGGCTTAGGAGCAGGCAATATGAACAGTTCTGTCTTCAAGATGGGTAAGATGGTCTCCAAAGGTTGCGAATGAAGGATCTTATATTCATATCTTCCTGATTTTTCATACTTATTTTCTTCAACCTCTCTTCTCCCCCCCCCCCTTCTTTTTTTCTTTTTTTCTCCGTCGAATCTTCACCCAGTCATTAATAGTATAATGATGGAAGAATTATTAGCCTGCACTTGTTTTCTCCCACTACTAATCGGTCCCACACACAAAAGAGTTACAGACAGACGCACAGACATTCCCTGTACCTGCTCCTCCCACACGCTAGGCGGCAGGTGTTTTCTGAAGGACTCCACTGGGTCCACTGTGTCCAAGCCTCCAAAGTTGCGGCGGATCGCCGCAACCAACTGACACTGTGACGGAATCGCTTGGAGCGCGCAGCGAACGTGTACACCATCTTCACCAAACTGTCACGGGGGTACAAATATAACACTTGCATGAAATGGTATGAAAACACACATCACAAACGAGAGATTAAAATTCACAGACAGTTGCTGAACCTTTGATAATTTTCTTCCTGTGGGGAGGGGGTAGCGTCAGAAATGTATCCAGCCGTGCCTTGCTCCCCAAACAGTCTAGAAATGTGCTGACGACAACTGTTCACCTGTCCGCTTCACATTTTGCAGTTATGTTCTTCAAGTAAAAAACAACACCATTGAAATGTATACTAAAAACAACACATTCAATATGTCCTAAACACACACACACACACACACATATTATACACACACACATTTTATGTTGACAAAAATAATCATTCTGGAAAAACAGCCTACTTAAAAATGCGGAAATGCACAAAATGTTTAGACTTCCAAGAAATCAACTTTCTGTAATATGGATAAACAACTTACTGCAAACACCATTTCTAATTCATCACATTTGCCGCACTGTACATAGGCATTACAGCTAATGCATGAGTATGCTCAGTGATAATTCTTATGCACAACTGTGCGTCTCTGATGCATACACTTCCCATCTGACGCACTGGAATTCAGGCCAGTGCGTCACAAAAATGTACCAAAATTTACCGTGATGCACTGATTTTCTCCTGTACGCCTTACCACTCTGAGCAGCGCATCACACAAAGGGCTTTTGTCTTATCCGGCACGATTGAAGTTAAAAATGTAAACTTCCTCTACGTTTTAGAATGTTCTGAATTGATGAACACTTCTGCTTGAGAACTTTTCTCTTCTCTACTGAAAAAAAAAAAAAGAGTTGTCAAAACAGACTAAGCCTATCCAGTCCATGATTGGACCACAGGATCATGTGATTTCAGCTAAGTGGGGAATGGATGGAAAAAAGTTAGAATTTCGGCTTTTCAGAATCCAAATCTGACAGTTCAGCTGTGGCTTGTGGGTGATAATCCAGCAAATGGAACAAAAGTTGAACAGTCAATGCAACATGACCATTTCGGATAATTCAAATAGTTCTGTTCTGGACGTACGAATGTGTTGCTCACAGAGCAAGGATGGCCAGTCTACATTTTTGTCATAGGTTCCATCGGGCTTCCAATGATCATTGCATGGCAACTGGACTTTGGTCATACAATCAAATCTTTCAACATTTAAGGAAATGGCTCGCGTAGTGGAAATTCTGTGATGATAATCGAAGAGGACATCCCACAAATCAAGTTTCACTGTTAAAATCCTGATAGTGTAGGTGCTCACATTTACTTATGTTAGTTGATAACTCTTTAAAAACAAAGGAACACGAATATGAATATATAATATTTAGCACTGTCAAGAATGTTTCATTAACTTTATTGTAAACACCTCTTTTCTAATGTTTATCTATCTCTATTATAAACACCTCTTTTCTAATGTATTTCTATCTCTTTCTCTGTGCATTTATGTGTGTGAGCCAATGAGAGCACGCTCATGTGTGTGTGTGTGTGTGTGTGTGTGTGTGTGTTTTCTCTACATTTTCTAGCAGTATTATGGTGACCCCCTAAATATTTTTGTGACCCCCTGAAAATTTCAAAGTGTTTTTTGTACCGAGTCTGACCTCTAATTTTTAGGAAATAATCATCACTGATGCTTCACAACAACTTGTACATACAATATGTTTCATGACCTTATTTGTTTAGTATGTCTTCATCGTTCCTAAAACATGTTTTTTTTTCCGTTTCCTGTCACATGCACACACCATCTGATCAATGCAACATGTATTAAACTGTGAATTAAAGGAAACAGATCATCAGTCAGTTTTACCTGTAGAAGTCCCGCAGGCCGAAGAATTCTCGTTTGAGCTTGGCGTCTTTGAAGATGCTGAGGTAGGCCTGTGCCAGCGGAGGGATCAATGTCTTCATGTTTAGCTCCGCCCGCTCATCCTGCGTCTGACAGATTCCCTGGATCCAAACCAAATGTTGGTCAGCACACGTTACAGACCCTTCGCACACCCAAAATACACCTTAGTCAACACAGCAAGGTTTGTATTACATTCCTTGTTGGTAAAGTAAACTTGTCATGTGCTTGTAGACACAATGTTGCTTGTTTTGTAATATGTATATGTAAAATAGGATTTGCTGTTCATTTTGTAAACTTATTGCTGCTTTGTAATTTGTTTATGCAAGATAAGATCTGCTGTCCATTTTGTTTAGTTTTTTTACTGTTCTCTTTTCACATTTTCCATTTGTAAATTTCTTACAAGTGAATAAAAGCGTTTGCCCTTGGAGACAAAAAACAACAACAAACTTATCATGTGTTTATAAGTAACAAACTGTTGGTAGCGAAAGAGTTACAACTTCAGAACCACCAGGATCAGGTGATCAACAGCCGCAAACTATGGCAAGCAACCAAACCAAAACTTAAGTGTTCTGATGACACAAACAATTGAGGCTGACATGCTGCATGGAGGAGCCTGAGGAATTGTGTTTCAAACCAGAAATCTTCTTCATTCAGTCCGATATCTTAAAGTAGATTGCACCACACTCTGCTCCCTGCTCCATCACGCCGACTTCAGACAACAGCCTGAAAAAATACAGCCTGAAAAAGAATTTCACTCCTGAAAGTAGTTAACGATATGCATACCTGTCCAAACAAATGCCTTATCCACTTCTAAAAGTTTGTGATATGCTTACCTATCCAAACAAATGCCTTATTCCTGTAAGAGTGAGCTCTCTTGGTATAGCGGCAAGGTAAGCTCCCAAATCTCTCGGTTTTGGTTTGGGGGGACCCTAATTATATGGTAATGATCCACACTAAGAAGATATAAGGCATTTGGACAGGTTAAGCAGGGGAACAATGTCCTCTGTGCACCGACATCACCATCACATTTCCTTTCTCACCTGGCAGTGTCGATCAGCTCATCTTCGTCTGGGACGTCACGCTGCACCAGAATGCCACGATTCATCTTGGCTGGGTCCAGGGCCCAGTTGGAAATGCCTATGAACCCCACCTGAAAGAGACACTTACTTCAAGACAGATTGCGGGTAACAACAGAAAACGCTTGTGTTGACCAAGCAGGTAGAAACTAACTCCAGGGAGATGTGGACAGAGGTCTTCAGAGAACTACCCCCTCTCAGACAAGTGTTTCAAACCTTAACGCCTTACACTCCATGGCCACCAGGCTCCACCCAGGTATCCTTGTTTTCCAGCATCTCTCCCCCTCTCCCCCATTTTCTTCTTTTTTTTTCACTTTGGCACCATCAGGATTTAAGCCTGTGACTCTTGAATGGTCAAGCACTTCATGTTTAACCCACATAACTACCCGACACCTATCGTAAACTGGGTTATTTCATTTTTAATACTCAACGCCATCTAGCCGGAACTCTTTTAAGCCACTTCTGCCATTGCCTTTAGAGCTCTGGTCCACTGCTTTTCAAAGTATAAAGTGATGTTTTGTGAGCTCGTAAGCAGATGTGCCTAAAGACAACCTTTTCTCCAATGTCTATGACAAGAGCTCTAAATCTCAAGGAGCATGTCAACAGAGGAAACAAACAATGTGTGACTGCCAGAAAGCCAGCAAAGCAAGATGATCAGTACACTCAGGGCTGCCTGCCCCCTTCCGCCTCTTTCAGGGACATACTTTTTCAAAACCAGGGACACTGACTGATTTCCAGGGACACATGCAGCGGTAGCACATATCACAACCACATCAACATTAAAGTGAAAGCTTACCTTTATTTACACTATGTACAACTTCTACAATGCTACTTTGCTTCTAGCGCACTGAAACTTCTTTGTGATGTCCGAGTCAGGAAACATCAATTTAACGCCTCTGTTCAGCTTGTCCAGCGCAGCCATCGGCAAATTCAGTTCAGCTGCAAGGTCAACCATCATCGTTTCAGCTCTTATGACGTCAAAAGCTTCCTGACTGGTTGACGTCTGAGCGCGCTGAAAGAATCCGCTAGGCCCTAATGTTACAAGATTTCTCGCTCTCACGGATTTTTGTGTTCTTCTTGTGGTTTTCAGTGGCGACATGACGGGTTATTTCATCCCTACCTCCAGATCCGATGGAGAACTCACACGCACAAATTTCACAAGACGCGTAAGTCTCGATCTTGCCACGCTTGATGAACGGCCAGGTTTCCGTATATTTTGACAGGAATGTCTGCCAACGTTTCTTCTTCTTGAGAGAAGCCCCATAGTCGAGATCGCCGTCGGCATTTTTACGCTTTCCGTGTTTCGCGTCCATTTTTCTCGCTTTCAAAACTCGGGAAGACGGTGTATGCGCATGCGCACTGGTCAGTTCGGCAATGTTCGGGTCTTTCCGACGGATTTGGTCAGGATGGCCACGACCGAAGTCGGTCAGTCGGTGATCAGCTGACGAACTCAACTTCGTTTTTTTGTTGTTGTTTTTTTCTCCCGAATTTTTTTTTTCGCGGGACATAGAATAAAAAAAGTGGATTCCAGGGACAGGCTGCATGATTTCATTATTTCGGGGGACAAATACGGATACTCCGGGACGGTAGGCAGCCATGTACACTCATCTTTCCCAGGTTTTACGACAGTTGCATCTATCATGACACCAGGCAGGCTTAAGAAACTAATATGAAACTTTAAATCCTCACCTCTGTTTACAGCAAAACCTTGAAGACTCTCACCAAAATTGCAGTCACAGAAACCTACAGGTAAACTGTTTAATGAAAGAGCACTCCGTTTCACAATTAGAGCTTAACTTCTCATCCGCCTGTAATGATTAGAAGTGGGAGTTCAATCTACAGTACTTACAACATATGTATCACTAGCATCAACCGTTTTTCAGTATGACTGTTCTTGTCCTTATAACTACTTTGTAGCACTGAAAACATTCTCTACCCAATATTTTGTAAGAACTGAGACCACCATTTGCTTCACTTCTGTTTGTGGGGCTGATCACCTGCTCTTAAAGGAACAGTCTTCAAAGCTAGCAACCAATCACAGATCACAACACAACAGCCATTTCGAAAGCAACCAATCAAAAAAAGGGAAAACAACTCAGCAATCATGCTATCTGGTCACTGATATTCCTAGAAAAGCTGTTTAATGCAAAACAAAGTGAAAAAAATGGGAATTTTTCTTTTAAAAAAAGAAGAAAATCTTCAAGGAGAACAAGTCAAAGATCGGGCAGTCTGCTTGTCCTGGATTAAAATATTCATCATTAGCAAAAAATTGTGATAAAATGCTATCTTTAACCAAGTAATTTTACCAGGGTAAAAGCAGTTAGTCACAAACAACTTGCTTGCACTGCTTGCGCTAATAAAGAACAGCTTCAGCAGTTGAAGCACTAAATTATACATGTTGTTACTTATCAAGTTCATTTTAGGCAATTATAGAGGGAGCTAGTGTATGTCATCAGTCTGTCACCACACTGGCTTGTTATTGTTTTTATGACTAAGACTCATCTACACACACGACAGAGTGTACAGCAGCCACACCTTTTTGCTGTCCTGTGGATGTGGCTCGTTATTTTTTTTTATGACTAAGACTCATCTACACACACGACAGAGTGTACAGCAGCCACACCTTTTTGCTGTCCTGTGGATGTGGCTTGTTATTGTTTTTATGACTAAGACTCATCATACACACGACAGAGTGTACAGCAGCCACACCTTTTTGCTGTCCTGTGGATGTGGCTTGTTATTGTTTTTATGACTAAGACTCATCTACACACACGACAGAGTGAAACAGCAGCCACACCTTTTTGCTGTCCTGTGGATGTGGCTTGTTATTGTTTTTATGACTAAGACTCATCTACACACACGGACAGA
Organism: Conus ventricosus; assembly: GCA_018398815.1. Taxonomy (NCBI): domain Eukaryota; kingdom Metazoa; phylum Mollusca; class Gastropoda; order Neogastropoda; family Conidae; genus Conus; species Conus ventricosus. The sequence goes on from CM031610.1 coordinate 6,985,391, forward strand.
GTGTACAGCAGCCACACCTTTTTGCTGTCCTGTGGTACCTCATCTCCAGGACAACCGTCCTCCAACAGAGGGTGCAAACGTCGGGCAACAGTGAGCACCATAATGTACAGCAACAGTACCAACATGGTGAAGTGAGCACAATTTTCATTAGCATGCATATGTTCTTCAACATAACAGGCAGTACTATACATTGTTTTTTACTTTTGTTGCCCATAATCGGAGAGAAATCTTTTTTTTTTTTTTCAAAAGAAAGTCTTTTCTCTACTTGCAATCGCCATTTTCAGCAGAAAACCAGAACCTAGCAACAAGTGAGCAACACCACTGTTCAGTTCCAACACAGCATGCTGAAATGTTGACCTCAAGGGCATTTTAGGAAGCTTTCATGGCAAACTCACTCTCAGGAGCATTCTGGGAAGTTTTCATCAGACAGGATCAGTACCACGTGTTGGAGGGAAGCAGACATGATCCCCATTCACAAAAGGGAAAGGACAAGTCAAAGGCTGACAGCTACAGACCCATCAGCCTTACAAGCTGCTTAGGAAAGCTGATGGAGAGACTTGTCAACACAAGCTTGTCTGGCCCCTTGAGGAGCATCAGCTACTGAGCCCTGAACAGGTGGGCTTCCGCCAACACAGATCAACAGAAGACCAGATCATATTCATCACGCAAAGCATTGTGGACGCCTTCCAAGAAAAGAAGAACACGCTTGCTGTTTGGATTGACATGGAGAAGGCGTTTCGACAAAGTCTGGAAGGACGGACTCAGGCTTAAACTACGGCGATGTGGTGTGTCTGGGAGGATGTACACCTGGATCAGCCAGTACCTACACAACCGCCAAGCCCGAGTAAAGATTCAGGGCCAAAAGAGCATGAAGAAGGTGCTGAGACAGGGAGAAACCACAAGGAGGAGTCCTTTTGCCAACGCTGTTCCTCATCTTTATAGATGACATCATCAGAGATCTGCCAAGAGGGGTCAGAGGAGCGACTATGCAGATGACCTGGTGCTAGGGGTGCTCTGAAGAGTACACACTACAGCACAGGTATGCCTCCAAACTGCACTCAATAAGATCAGCGACTGGACCGGAATGGCTTGCCTCTGTCAACTCAAGCAAAACAACCACACAGTCTTCAGCCTATCAGCAAGAAGCAAGAGGCGAAGCTGACTCTGAACAACCAAAGACTTGCAGAGGAACCCACACCTACCAAACCTGGGAGTGACCTTTGACCGCAGGCTCACTTGGAAACAGCAGATCACCAGATGCTGTAGCAGGGCCAAGCTGAGATTGGCGATCATGAGGAAACTTGCAGGAACGGACGGGGGGGCTGACGAACGTATCCTGAAGAGACTCTACACAGGGAGAGTCCGACCTGTATTGAGTACGGGACATCAGCATGGGCATCAGCTGCAAAGTCAAACCTTGACCATCTCAACAAGATACAGAACCAAGCTCAGCGTGTCATAACTGGCGCCATGAGATCCACCCCAATTCTGAAGATGGAGGAGACCACTGGGCTGCAGTCATTGGAGGAGAGAAGGGACACAAAGATCCTCATCCAGGCAGCAAAATTCAAACGCCTTGAAAACCATCCAATGAACGACAGAATGAGCAGACCCACCAAGAGCCGGCTGAAAAGAGGCAGCTTCATCCCCCAGTCAAGACGCCTTGAAAGACAAATCCCAGTCTTGATGGAACACGAAGCAAAGCCTATCGCGGCAAATGTCACCCACCCATCTTGGAAGAGGCAGGTGTTCCCAACAGTCGTCACCAGGCATTCCCGGAGTGGAGAAGAGAGGAACACAGTGAGACACCCAAAGGAAAGCCCTGGCCATGGAGTACATCAGCAACCAGTACCCCAGGAAGACTGGAACCGTCTTCACAGATGGCTCCGCCACAGAAGCAACGAGGGATGGTGGAGCTGGAATCTTCCTCCGATACAAAGACGGAGATGAAGAAATTGCAATCCCAACAGGAAAATACTCCACCAACTTCCGAGCTGAGCGAGAAGCTCTCTGTGAGGCAGCCATAAACAGTCTCGCAGAACTCCATAAGAACAACAGGGCAGGTGGTGGTGTTCTCAGACGCTCTCTCTGTGCTCCAAGCCCTCAAAAACTCCCGCTGCAAAGAACAGAACCATCTTACTTCAGCCCTTGTTGCCCTGAGTGCCAGAGTGGAGAAAGTGGTGACAATGGGTACCAGCACACTGTGGTATCAGAGCAATGAAAAAGCGGATATTCTGGCAAAAGACGGTGCACAGAAGGAGCAGGCCAACAACCTGGTGTCATATGATGAAATCAAGACAATCATCAAGGCACAGCAAGGAATAAAATGGCACCTCCAGCACCCCAAACACAACCCAGAAGACAAATGCCATTTGCTGGGACGACGGGAACAGGGGCAAGATCTTCCGCCTGAGGAAATGGACACAATCGCCTGCACCACCACATGCACACAAAATTTGGCACTGGACAGAGTGGAGAGTGCCCCTTTTGGTGAGGGACCAATGACAACAGACCACATCCTTCAAGACTGTATGATTGCATGCAGCATCCAGAAGGAAGTACTGGCCAACACCGACAGCAGTGGAAGCCAAGTTGTACGGCACCCTGGAGGAGCTGCGGTGGACGGCAGCCTTCATCGAGGACACAGGGCTGCTCATCTAATGGGAAGCGAAGAGGAAGAAGAAGGTAGTGGAAAGAAGTCTTTGCGTGCTGATCTCATCTGAGAAGCATTTTGGACATGGGCTCGGTACAGGACCACAGAATATGCTGAACACTGATCTCATCTTGAGGGGCATTTTGGACATGCTGAATACTGATCTCACCTTCAGGGGCATTTTGGACATGCTGAATACTGATCTCACCTTGAGGGGCATTTTGGACATGGGCTCAGTCCAGGATCACAGAATATGCTGAACACTGATCTCACCTTCAGGGGCATTTTGGACATGCTGAATACTGATACTCACCTTGAGGGGCATTTTGGACATGCTCACCTTGAGGGGCATTTTGGACATGCTGAATACTGATCTCACCTTGAGGGGCATTTTGGGCATGCTGAACACTGATCTCACCTTCAGGGGATTTTGGACAAGCTGAATACTGATCTCACCTTGAGGGGCATTTTGGACATGCTGAATACTGATCTCACCTTGAGGTGCATTTTGGACATGCTGAATACTGTCTCACCTTGAGGGACATTTTGGACAAGCTGAATACTGATCTCACCTTGAGGGGCATTTTGGACATGCTCACCTTGAGGGGCATTTTGGACATGCTGAATACTGATCTCACCTTGAGGAGCATTTTGGGCATGCTGAACACTGATCTCACCTTCAGGGGCATTTTGGACAAGCTGAATACTGATCTCACCTTGAGGGGCATTTTGGGCATGCTGAACACTGATCTCACCTTCAGGGGCATTTTGGACATGGTGAATACTGATCTCACCTTCAGGGGCATTTTGGACATGGTGAATACTGATCTCACCTTCAGGGGCATTTTGGGCATGGTGAACACTGATCTCACCTTGAGGGGCATTTTGGACAAGCTGAATACTGATCTCACCTTGAGGGGCATTTTGGACATGCTCACCTTGAGGGGCATTTTGGGCATGCTGAATATGATCTCACCTTCAGGGGCATTTTGGACAAGCTGAATATGATCTCACCTTGAGGGGCATTTTGGACATGCTGAATACTGATCTCACCTTCAGGGGGATTTTGGGCATGCTGAACACTGATCTCACCTTGAGGGGCATTTTGGAAAATGGTGAATACTGATCTCACCTTGAGGGGCATTTTGGACATGCTGAATAAATGATCTCATCTTGAGGGGCATTTTGGACAGGCTGAATACTGATCTCACCTTGAGGGGCATTTTGGGCATGCTGAACACTGATCTCACTTGAGGGGCATTTTGGATAAGCTGAATACTGATCTCACCTTGAGGGGCATTTTTGGCAAGCTGAATACTGATCTCACCTTGAGGGGCATTTTGGACATGCTGAATAACTGATCTCACCTTGAGGGGCATTTTGGACATGCTGAATACTGATCTCACCTTGAGGGGCATTTTGGGCATGCTGAACACTGATCTCACCTTGAGGGGCATTTTGGACAAGCTGAATACTGATCTCACCTTGAGGGGCATTTTGGACATGCTCACCTTGAGGGGCATTTTTGGGCATGCTGAACACTGATCTCACCTTCAGGGGCATTTTGGACAAGCTGAATACTGATCTCACCTTGAGGGGCATTTTGGGCATACTGAACACTGATCTCACCTTCAGGGGCATTTTGGACATGGTGAATATGATCTCACCTTGAGGGGCATTTTGGACATGCTGAATACTGATCTCATCTTGAGGGGCATTTTGGGGCATGGTGAATACTGATCTCACCTTGAGGGGCATTTTGGGCATGCTGAACACTGATCTCACCTTGAGGGGCATTTTAGACAAGCTGAATACTGATCTCACCTTGAGGGGCATTTTGGACATGCTGAATACTGATCTCACCTTGAGGTGCATTTTGGACATGCTGAATACTGATCTCACCTTCAGGGGCATTTTGGACATGCTGAATACTGATCTCACCTTGAGGGGCATTTTGGGCATGCTGAACACTGATCTCACCTTCAGGGGCATTTTGGACAAGCTGAATACTGATCTGACTTGAGGGGCATTTTGGACATGGTGAACACTGATCTCACCTTGAGGGGCATTTTGGACATGCTGAACACTAATCTCACCTTGAGGGGCATTTTGGGCATGCTGAACACTGATCTCACCTCGAGGGGCATTTTGGACATGGGCTCAGTCCAGGATCACAGAACATGCTGAATACCGATCTCACCTTGAGGGGCATTTTGGACATGCTGAACACTGATCTCACCTTCAGGGGCATTTTGGACATGGTGAACACTGATCTCACCTTCAGGGGCATTTTGGACAGGCTGAATACTGATCTCACCTTGAGGGGCATTTTGGACATGGGCTCAGTCCAGGATCACAGAACATGCTGAACACTGATCTCACCTTGAGGGGCATTTTGGACATGCTGAATACTGATCTCACCTTGAGGGGCATTTTGGACATGCTGAATACTGATCTCACCTTGAGGGGCATTTTGGACATGCTGAACACTGATCTCACCTTCAGGGGCATTTTGGACATGGTGAATACTGATCTCACCTTCAGGGGCATTTTGGACATGCTGAATACTGATCTCACCTTGAGGGGCATTTTGGACATGGTGAATACTGATCTCACCTTGAGGGGCATTTTGGACATGGTGAATACTGATCTCACCTTCAGGGGCATTTTGGACATGGTGAATACTGATCTCACCTTCAGGGGCATTTTGGACATGGTGAATACTGATCTCACCTTCAGGGGCATTTTGGACATGCTGAATACTGATCTCACCTTGAGGGGCATTTTGGACATGGTGAATACTGATCTCACCTTCAGGGGCATTTTGGACATGGTGAATACTGATCTCACCTTGAGGGGCATTTTGGACATGCTGAACACTGACCTCATCTTGAGGGGCATTTTGGACATGGTGAACACTGATCTCACCTTGAGGGGCACCTTGGACATGGTGAATACTGATCTCACCTTGAGGGGCATTTTGGGAGAGTCTTCAGCCAGGCCCACCTCATCCATACACACACACTGACACAAAGTTCTCCAGGTTCTTTCCGTTCTGCACCTGACCACACTGACGGAACATTCCCACAATGCCCTCTGCTGTAGCCAAGGGACTGCACTGGAATGACACCATCTTTGCCTGAAAGAGAAAAAAAGTGACTGATGTTACAATGACTAGAAATGAAAGTCTACAAAAAAATTTTCGTTAGGGGATTTCCATCACTATTTTCCAATTTCACACCAAAACTTCAACTTACAAAAAACACATTCAGAGCATAGAAGAACCGGTGATAATGAAAACTTAATCAGAATTAACCTGCTTAAGAGTTCGGAAGAGGTCAGAGTATGCAGAGTTGCCCTGCATGGCATCAGCCACAATGGTCTTTGCCAGGGACTTGGAGGACCCGGGCTTGCCAACCAGGAAGAGAGGGATTCGCAGTTCCACACACACCACCATCATGAACACGTTTTCCTTCAGCGCCTGGTTCCGAGCAATGTTGTCCTCCAGGTGGACGTTGTCCAGAAACACTTCCTGACACCTGCAACAGGTCACTGGTAAGGTAAGGCAAGGTATTGCTGCTTATAGCCCAGCTGACCGCAAAGGGCAAGATCAGGGCTGTCACTGCGTTGAAGTCAACTCAGAATTAGTCATTGTTTAAAAAAACAAAAAAACAAAAAAAACTCAAACAACAAAAACATTAACAACACCAGTAACAACAAAACTCTTATCACACAACCCTTCAAAATCCACCTTCTAAAAACACACCAGAAATTTTGTAAACAATCTTTCCTCTGTAAAATCTTGGATCAATGAAAAATGTTAATATCTTTTAGAAATTCACTGATCACATCAGGTGGGTCATCTCTGAACAATGTTTTCATGGAGTTTGCTGTAAAGTGCTCATGTCTCACTTCATGCAAGTCCCCTCCCAACAGTCTAAAAGGAACACATGTTTCACTGTGAGTGGTACATGAGATGGAATGCACCACAGAACTTCAGGTACGCTTTATTTGGCATTAGTCAAAATTTCATGAGACGCAGACTTCAAGGGTGCGCTTACTACAACAGGAAAGTAACTGTCTCCTGTGTTCTGTGTGCACTTGATAACTAATATCATCAAACGCTCTAAACAGTGAAGGCAGTCAACAGCTAACATGACTGCAGTCCTCTTGTTCCTGGAGTGGCAGCATCTTTAGTTTTTCTAGGATTTGTACTGATATTACTTTCTTAAGGACTTTGATCACGAGATCCTGAAAAAAAAAAAAGCACACATACCACAGTTTAATGAATCTGCATTTACTAAAAACAACAGAGTCAACAGCACATCTCTCTTCTCTTTCTTTTTTTTCTGTCTGAATGTCCACATCTCTTTCCATCAGGAGACCGCCATTTTCACTGGATCAAACTCCAGCCAAACAATGGCAGCACTTGAAGTATCCTACCTGTCGATGATGAGAGCAAAGTAGTCTCTGTTGGGGAGGGTGAAGGGGGGCTGGAAGTGGCGTATGATGTGGTCGTCGTACTTTTCCTTGCTACGTAGACATGCACGGTAACACACACCAAGAGACAGCACCACTGCTTTGGTGAACTCTGACACAGGAACCTGCATGGAAAGACATGCTGAGGCTTTAAACACATCACACAGGGGCCAACAGATCGTAAAACACATTGTGTGGTTAAACTCGTCACCCAAAAACCAACAGATCGTAAAACACATTGTGTGGTTAAACTCATCACCCAAAAACCAACAGATCGTAAAACACATTGTGTGGTTAAACTCATCACCCAAAAACCAACAGATCGTAAAACACATTGTGTGGTTAAACTCATCACCCAAAAACCAACAGATCGTAAAACACATTGTGTGGTTAAACTCATCACCCAAAAACCAACAGATCGTAAAACACATTGTGTGGTTAAACTCATCACCCAAAGACCAACAGATCGTAAAACACATTGTGTGGTTAACCTCATCATCCAAAGACCAACAGATCGTAAAACACATTGTGTGGTTAATCTCATCATCCAAAGACTGACATATCGTAAAACACATTGTGTGGTTAATCACATCACCCAAAGACCAACAGATCGTAAAACACATTGTGTGGTTAACCTCATCATCCAAAGACCAACAGATAGTAAAACACATTGTGTGGTTAATCACATCACCCAAAGACCAACAGATAGTAAAACACAAGTAATACAACAAAAATAATGAAATGAGCTGTCCACACTCACTCCTTATCCACACACCATTTCTTCCCTCATTCATTCCAAAGTAATAACTGATATTAATTCTCTCATTCATTCCAAAGAAACAATCGACTTGCTATGCAACATGTTGTGGGTAATGTCGAGGAAATATACGAGGGAAACAGCACGCTTTTAAATGCTTGGTTGGAAAAATGGTCTTCAGTCAAGCTCTGAACACAGCAACCTGGACAAATTTCACAAACTGGTGGAGGGGGTGGGGGAGTGAATTCCAAAAAGAAAGGGGTGGCAAAGCTAAAAGAACAGTCAAGATAAATGATAAAAGTTATCATTTAGAGGAATCAGAACAAATAAGTGGCTTCGATCCTGTCATCCTGTTACCAACAGATCATACACAAGAACCAGGGCAGACACGTGTGTGTGTGTGTGCGTGTGCGTGTGCATCAGTGTGTTTGTGTGTGTGTACATGTGTGAAGCAGTACTCCAGTCTTGAGAATTCTCTGGTGCTCTAGAAAATTACTATAGAAGTAAGACTAATGTATCATAATAAAAAGTTCGTAGTTAGAGAGATAGACAATCTGTAAAATGCATCAGTGCCTGGCTGCATTACTACCCTAACCGAACTGATCAGCTGTCATGTCTTCAGGAAACAAGATGATGTCTAACAACGTTGATAATGATACCACTGCTTTCTCCGTTAACCCCATACCATTTCGCTGTCGTCCTGCTCCTCCTCCTCCTCCTGCTCTTCATTCAGGGATTGCCAGCCTTGAGAGGCGTCACTGTCTTCGTCCTCGTTCCTCTCCGCAGCCTGCAGCTTTTCATCCAGCATGTTAAACAGCACGCCCGTCGTCTCTGCTTGATGCAGGAACCAGCTGGTGACCCTCAGTGCACGGTCCACGTCACGCAGGCTGACAAAGCTGCACTCGTCCTGAACACCACCAGTGTTAACACATTGCAACATTCCAGTCCTAAATAGCAAAACACAATAGAACACAACATTTGTCCTGACTACAAAACAAAACAAAAACAGAAAACAACAAGAAGAAGAAAATTTAATAGAACATGAAAATCTGTCCTGTGTATTAAACACAATGGAACCTGTCCAACTGCAAATAGCTGAAGACAATAGAACATAACATTTGTCCTGACTACAAAACAAAACAAAAACAGCAAACAACAACAAAATTCAATAGAGCGTGAAAATCTGTCCTGAGTATTAAACACAATGGAACATGTCCAGTCGCAAATAGCAAAGGACAATACAACATAACATTTATCCTTCATACAAACAAAGGAAAGGAACATGAAAAATTGTCCTGCATATGAAACACAGTGAAATGTGTACAGTCCTTCAAAGCAACACAAGCATCAAGTTAGACCCAACAGAGCCTGAAGGGTCATCCTGAACAAGACAGCAGCATCAAAGTCAGATAACTCTGTTGCAATAAAGCAATCATGTTGTTTTCTGAAATGCTTGCATTCTTGGATCTGGGGCCAAAATTATGAAGCCTTCTTTGGATATACAAACTAGTTCGTAGTGAAATTAAGTTCATAGCAGTAAAAAATGCATTTCATGAAGACTATGTAGAGAGATTTTGTTCGTAAATAAGTTCGTAACTTAAGTGATGGTCCCCCCCCCCCCCCCACCACTAACTCTGTTCGTAGCTACACTGACAGCACAGCCGCTCAGCTTTAACAGCACCCAGATTGTTTGTGGGGAGGGTGTGCATATATTCAAGGTGGGTGTGAGCCTTGAACTTCACAGAAAAAGAAGAGAAGGCTGACTGTGTTCCGTGAACTCATTTTATTAGACAAGATTTTCTGAGAACAAGTCAAATTTTCTGTGATCACACCACGTGCACGCATGTGAGAAGTTTGTGATGGTAAACTTCCTATTATTCTTTTCTCTCGCTCTCTCTCTCTCTCTGTGCCACCTAGCCCCTTCTAAATCACCTTTGTTCTGTTGTCAGTGATCTTCATTCTCCAGACGAGACTGCCTTCCACCCACAATACAGATATTGTTTGCCTTGCAATTTTATGTAAATGGCAGATTTCAAGAAGTTATTGGCAAATATTTTGGTGCATACGCGAGCGCACATGTATGCATGCCCGTGTGTGTGTGTGTGTGTGTGTGTGTGTGTGTGTGTGCGCGTGTGTGTGTGTGTGTGTGCGTGTGTGTGTGTGTGTGGTGTGTGTGCGTGTGTGTGTGTGTGCGTGTGTGTGCCTGCATGCACGTGAGAAGTTTATGAAGGTACGCTCCTACATGGCTCTTTCCTTCTGTGTGCGGCCTAACCCCTTTCCAATTTCTGTTTTTACAAATGTTATCCATTGTCTGTGTTTGCATGTGGGCGGAAGGGGCAGCAAAAGAGGATATAGCAGTGCGTTCAGGGGTGTGGGGTGTTGGGTGGATGAGGTGTGAGCAGGGTGCCTGCAAGCATGTGTGCCTGCATGCGTGTCTGTGTTTGCAGGTATAGTTTGACAAATAATCGGTGTGTAACTTGTGAACAGCTGTAAATTTAACCTTGCAATTTCGAAAGATCGATTTTTTTTTCCCGCAGGCATGTGCTGGCGCTGCGCATGAGATCACAAAAGGGTCTTAACAGCCAATGCCCAAAACAAGCTGCAGTAGAATCGCGGCAAAACACTCTGTTACTCTTTTCCCAATCTTGTAAAAATTAAGACATGCAGTCCTGAAAACCCAGAATACAAATTTCAGTTTATCTTCCATTTGTGACGCTGTGTAACAAGAAAGCTCTTGACAGCTGTAAACTCCACACTCAATTCGTTTGCAACTCATACTGAGCTACTTAATTCTTGACTTTCGATTTACTGTGACAAAAATCATAATAGAAGCTGAATTGCAACCAAATCTTTAGGAAATTAAAATGAATTCTGGGAAGAAAAATATCAGAGCCAGGTTTTCTCAAATTTCTTCAAAGACTGAGACGAGCAAAATTTGGAACATTTTGAGAAAAAAAGAAGAGAGTGTCCCGGAAACATTCCCCATCTCACAAATACACACCTACACAAACGTGTGTCTGCACGCATGCATGCACTACCATCATCTTTCATTTTCAGGACCAATTTATAATCATATTAAACTAGAAGTTGTACCAGCAAAGAACAGAAAATTAAGGATAGCAGTGTAAGAATTTAATAGAAGTAAAAACACTGCAGTACATTTAAAACTTATTTCAACTGTCTCTGTCTCTCTCTCTGTAGCACCACTCTCTCAATACTATCGTGGACTCTCTTCACGTTTACAATACACACACACAAACATATACAAAGAGAAAGAGAGAGAGAGAGAGCTACTTATCACTTGTGGTCAGCTGAACTACAAAGAATATGAACTCTCTCTCTCTCACACACACACATGTACACCGGTTTCTCCCTTCCTCCCCAAGTTTGCCTTTTTCTCAGCTATTCCTTCTCCATCCTTTTATTCCTTCTTCTTTTTCTATTTCTCCGTTTCTCTCCCCTGGCTCCCCTACCCTCCCTTTTCTCTCTATTACACCTCTCTCTCTATAGGAATGTGAGAGTCTACTGACCCAGCTGCTTCCCTTACCAGGGATGAAAACTGATCCTTCCTTGCAGGAAGGAATGGCTCCAACTTTGTTTATAACATGCTTTGAGACAGGATAAACCACTAAGTTGCCCTCAGAAAAGAAAGAAATGTAGGCATGAAGATGGCAGTGTGTGATCATGGGAACGGTCACAAAGCCAGTATAGGAAAGAAATCAAATGAAAATGCTTGAATACAGGTGTGTGTGTGTGTGTGTGTGTGTGTGTGTGTGTGTGTGTGTTTACACAAGCTAACTGAATACAAATGCAGACTAATTATTAAGTTTTACTCCTAACTACACGCAATTCATATTTGTGGTATGGAATTCTTTGTTGCCAGTCGCCACCATTTCCATTGCACGTCGGTAATTTCTGGAAGAAGCAGGAAATCATGCGATTGAGCCCAACATAGCAAAGAACACGTTTGTAGGTGTGTCGTGAAACCAGAGTAAGTGATTTACAAAACAATTTTTTGCTACGTGGATTTTTGGCCTACAAACTATGTTATGAAGATAGTTATGAGGGCTTGTGAACCCAACATGAATCTGAGCCCTGACAATGCAAACCTCTATGAACTGATTTTATCTTTTACTGCTTGGACTGGACAGTAAATCTTTCAATAATTTCACATTGAAATTTTTTTTTTTAAAGTTTACAAACAAGCACACTCTTACACTCACTCACACACACACACACACACACACACACACACACACACACACACATATACATATATGTATATAAGCTCACATGCTTATGTCCTTAATCCCCCCCCTCCCCCCCCCACTCCTTTAACATACATGTCAATACATGCAATTTGATCAAATCTGAACACTGATACATAATGAATGCTGATATTTTCTCTGTCCCACAATAAGAATAAATTCAAACCTTAAGGGGTAGGATTCCCTCAAAAGTCAACAAAGTTCATAGGTTCTTCCTTGTGGACCTTTTCTTTTTTCTGTAAGGTTGGCCGGGAACAGCCAATTGGTGAGACGACATGTAACAAACCCCTAAGTTTATTTAAACAACGCCGTCTCTGTCCGTCTGTCCTCTGCCTGCCTGATGGGTCTGTCTGTCTGTCCTTCTCTCCGTCTTTTTTCTTTCTTTTTTTTCTTTTGAGGGTGGGGTGGGGTGGGGTGGGGTGTGTGGGTGGTGGTGGTGGTGTGATGTGAGGAGCGCTCACGCTCTTGGATAGAGGGATGGAGAGGGAGATGGGCAATTCGGACCAATGATATCCTTTCAGGTGTGTGTACATATGAAATTGGTTGCTTAAGCATAAACTTTGCTTTGGTACCGTGCCTTTAACATGTAACTACCACTGTTAACACATTTGAGAGAGAGAGAGAGAGAGGGGGGATGGGGGGCGAGGGAGGGGAGAGTGAGGGAGACAGAGAGAGAGAGAGAGAGAGTGTGTGTGTGTGTGTGTGTGTGTGTGTGTGTGTGTGTGTGTGTGTATGTGTATGTGTGTGTGTGTGTGTGTGTATGTGTATGTATGTGTGTGTGTGTGTGTGTGTGTGTGTGTGTATGTGTGTGTGTGTGTGTGTGTGTGTGTGTGTGTGTGTGTGTGTAACACCAAACGAAGCTAGTAGCTAACAGACCCTTTCTCTCTCTTTGGGAAAAACTGAAATGAAAGAAAATTATTGTCTTTTGTTTCACCTATGTTGTTTTCTTTGTACAAGCAACACATTATCAGAGTGAGTGTGCCTGTACACCACACATTTAGAACATTAACAAACCTAGACACTTTGCATCAAACGCCAAAACACTAAAATCAGCAAAAATATGTCCATTTGCAAGAGAACATACAGACTATGCATGGTGTGTAAGAGACTGGTTGGGAAAAAAAAAACACAAAAAAAATAGTAGTGGAAATTGTTTTGGAGGGTATTTTTTGCTCTTTTTTTTTGCAGATGAAGAGGACAGTGTGAAGCACGAAAAAAAAATGAAGAGGCGGATTTGGGCCTTTTGGGAAAAAAAAAAAGAAAAGAAAAAAGAAGAAAATCACTGCCTTAGGTGCTCCATTGAACCGATAACGGTTGCCACCCAAAAAAACAAAAACAAACAACAAAAAACCCAGCAAAGTTCATAGGTCACTTTCCACCCCTGAGGTGTGAATGTTACCTGCAGCTGACGCATGAACTCCTGCGATTCCATCAGCAGATTGCACATCACCTGCATACCTGCCTCGTTCAGATCCATCAGCTCGCCACTGCTCACCTAGGAGATAAGATAATGTTGCTTATAGCCCAGCCGACCGCAAAGGGCCACATCAGGGCTGTCACCACGTTAAAATCAACTCACCAGTCATTAAAAAAAAAAATAAAAAAAAAACAAAAAACTTTCACACATCTCATTAAATGACATCGTCTAGAAACGCACCAGAAATTGCATTAAAAATCTTTCTTCCCTAAAATCTTAAATCAGATGAAAAATGTTAATCTCTCTCAAAAACTCAAGGATCACATCAGGTGGGACATCCCTGAACAGGATCTTCATGGATTCCGCTGTAAAATGTTTGTGTCTCACATCGTGCAAGTCCCAACACTCTAAAAGAACATGTTTCATTGTGAGTGGCGCATGACATGGAATACACCACGGAGCTTCTTCACTCTTTAAAAGGTAAGAATGGGTAAAATACGAATGGCCGGTGTGCAGCCGGCACAGAACCGTTTCCTCTTTACGACTTCCCGACGTAGATGGGAGGAAGTCCTTAAGGTTTGGACGGATCTGAAAGAGTTTGTTACTCGTCTGTGTGTTCCAATCCTCCTGCCAGAGGTCTCTCACATAATCGTTAATTTTAGGTTTCACATCTGAGCAGGGGATATAAACGTTGGACAGTTTCTCTCTTGTGGCGTTCTTGGCTAAACGATCAACCATTTCGTTCCCGCCGATGCCAACATGACCAGGAACCCAAGCAAGAGTAATGTTGTAACCGTCCGCCTTCAACTTGCTAAAAAGTTAAAAAAAAAGTAAAAGTTCTGGATGCTGAAGGTTGCGGCCAGCTATGGCCTCCAAAGCTCACAGCGAATCCGACAGAACCAGAAAGTCCCTCTTCGAAGAATGCGAGATTATCTTCAAAGCCAAAACCAGAGCGGTAAGTTCAGCAGAATAGACAGAAGCATCGGAATGAATATGTTCCAACAGTATCTGAGAAGGAGCCCCAGGGCAGTAGGCTGCACAGGCCACTCCATCTTCAGACTTGGAACCGTCAGTGAAAACTTTTTGACAGGATGGGAATTTCGAACAGAGCTCAGCATACAATGCCTTGTACGCCAGAGAGCTGGTAGACTCCTTACGAAAAGCTGCAAGATCGAAACGAATCTCTGGTGTGAAAAAGGTCCACGGAGGTTGATCCAGAAACTTGGAAAAATCGGACACAACTCCTAGGTCAAGACCTGCATTCCGCAGTGAGGTCGCATACGAAGACCAAACGGCGGAATACATTTAGGGTTGTTTTCAAACTTACTTTGGAACGGAGGGTCAAAGACACAGTCATAGGCAGGGTTTTCTGGTTCCGAGAACAGTCTGATGTAATAATTCAAAGACAGTTTCAGCCTGCGGTTGGACAGTGAAGGTTCACCCGCCTCTGCGTACAGGCTGTAGACAGGGGTGGTGCGGAACGCTCCAAGACAGAGACGAAGCCCTTGATGGTGGATAGGGTCCAAGAGTTTGAGGTAAGAAGATCGTGCGGAGCCGTACACAGCACAACCGTAGTCCAGTTTGGAATGGACCAGGGCTCTGTAGAGGTGCAACAAAGTTTTCTTATCAGCGCCCCAGTCGGTGTGCGCTACGACCCGCAGAATATTCAGTGCTTTTCTGGCAAGCAGTTTTGAGGTTTTTAATATGGCTGAGAAAGTTAAGTTTTTGGTCAAAAATGACTCCCAGAAATTTGGCCTCTTTAACAGCTGGAATGGGAGATTTCCCTACTTGAAGTTCAGGATCTGGAAAAAACTGACGGAAATTATGGAAGTGAATACACTGCGTCTTCTTTGTTGGAGAAAAGGTGAAAACCGTTTTCATTTGCCCACCGATGGATTTTATCTACGCCAAAGCTGGAGCCTGCGCTGGACACTCGGGTACAGGCTTCCAGTTGCGTAGACAGCAAAATCATCCACAAACAATGAGCAGTCTGAACCCTGCTGAACTGATTTCACAATGTTGTTGATTTTAATACTAAAGAGGGCAGGAGACAGTATGCTCCCCTGTGGAACACCCAACTCCTGCTCGTGGACATCAGATAGAGTGGTGCCAACCCAGACCTGAAACTGTCGTTCTGCCAAAAAATTTTGAATAAAAAAAGCGGAAGATGACCTCGAAAACCAGATCGTGGAGATCATGAAGTATCCCGACTTCCAGGTGGTATCGTAGGCCTTCTCCAAGTCGAAGAAAATTGCCATGCATGCTGTTTGTTCAGAAAGGCGTTCCGAAGTGTAGATTCCAGACGAATCAAATGGTCAACTGTAGTCCGATGTTTGCGGAAACCACACTGTTCTTTCGCCAAAAGGCCATCGGTTTCGAGTTTCCACATGAGCCTAGCGTTGACCATTTTCTCCATCAATTTGCAGACACAGCTGGTCAAAGCTACGGGACGGTAGTTTGATGGATTAGAAAGATCTTTTCCAGGTTTGGGGATGGGAATAATAAGGGCTTTCCGCCAAGAGGGTGGAAAGAAACCTGTAGTCCACACATGGTTGTATACCTGTAGCAGTATGTTCAGACCTTCTTGCGGAAGATGTTTCAACAGTTGATAATGGATTTATCTATACCTGGAGAGGAATCGTTGCAGGACAGTAAAGCAGATTTCAGTTCATTTAAAGTGAAAGGAAGATTGTAGTCTTCCATGTTGTCTGACAAAAAGTTGCAGGGTGATTTTTCTTTAAGGGTTTTATTTTTGACAAAAGTGGCTGATTTGTTAGAAGAGGAGGAATTCTTTTCTATGGTTGAAGCCAGCAGATTAGCAACTGCTTTTTTCTCTGTTATTAAAGAGTCAGCAAACTTGAGATGGTTCACAGTGGGACAGGTGTTCTTCCCTTTGATTTTTTTAATGATGTTCCACACTTTTTTCTTGGAAGTTTTCGATGTCAGCTGGAGCAGAAACTTCTCCAGGACCGACGTTTACTGATTTTAAAAGTGTGTCTCGATTTAGCACGGAGTTTTGATGGGCTCGAGCGTTGGGACCGAAGGTCGATGGTACACCTGACGCTGAGCCCGTTTCCGAACTTTGGAAATTTGTTGGCAGTCTGAATCAAACCAGGGTGTTTTGGGCATTTGAAGTTTATCGGAAGACACTGGAATACAAGCTTTAGCACACTTGATCACAGTGTTAGTCAGTGATTCTGCTGGGTCCGGACTCTGAAGAAAATCAGTGTCCAGGAATTCCTTAGAAATAGTGGCTGCAAATAGATCCCAGTTTGCTTTCTTATAATTTAGATGTTGAGAGACAGAGACGTGTTCAGTTATTACGGGTTGTAGAAGGACAGGGAAATGGTCACTTCCGTGCAGATCGTCATGGACAGACCACTCATAGTCCAGGACCAGCGAGGGGTCACAAACCGACAAATCTAAACACGAAAGTGAACCTGTGGAAGAGTGGAGGTAAGTTGCAGATCCGTCGTTCAGACAACACAAATCCAAATCCGAAAGGACATCCTCAATTAGCAGACCTCTGGATGACGTACTGACACCCACCCCAAAGAGGATTGTGACCGTTAAAGTCACCCAACAGCAAAAAAGGTCGAGGAAGTTCTCCTATCAGACTGACAAGGTCCTGACGACAAACCGGGACAGAAGGAGGTAGATAAAGAGAACAGATTGTCACAGTCTTGTGGAGAGTGACTCTCGCAGCTACAGCCTGAAGCGAGGTAGACAGAGCGACAGGACTATACAGCAAAGTTTTGTGTAGGAGAAGGGCAAACACCGCCCGACAGTCCCAACATGGATGGTTGTGCAGGTTTTGAAAGAATATTAAAGCCAGAAAGAGTAAAGGTCTTCTGGCTTTGAATTTGAGTTTCCTGAAGAGCCACGACGGAAGGTTTTATAGACTGCACAGAAGCTGCAGCTCCTCAAAGTTGGAATTTAATCCACGGATATTCCAATGGAATATTGTACTATCCATGGTGCAGAGGCGAAAAGGAGAGAAATCAGGTCATCTCCTCTTCAACGTCCGCTTCTAATGGAGCGAATTTATTAATTAGTTTCACTGGACTGTGTTGGTCTTTGGACCCGCTGGCAGACTTGCCGCAGGTGACAAAGGCCTGGAGTTTGGAGATGGTGGAGGTCTGGATTTGGGAGATGGTGGAGGTTTTTTCCTCATCTCCACCATCTCCACACTGGGTGGAAACCCTTGCCCGCACGGGCACTGGATAGGGAGGTTCGAGGCAGAATTGCTGGTTTTTTAATCTGCCCAGCAGCAGATGTTGTAGACTGCTGGGCAGTCTGAGGGGTGGCGGATTTTTTGCCTCCACCAGGGGCAGTCACTTTGGGTTGGAAGGTGGTGGACCTGCTTCCACCAGAGTTGACAATTCTACCTTGCAATGTTTTGGAAAACGTAAAGTCATCAGTCTGACAGCAGACTGACCGAGTGGGAACTGTGGGAACCGACTTTACGGCCGAAGCATATGAAGCTGTTGGAGTCTGACTGCCCACAACCTGCTTGCGGGCTTCAAAAAAGGAGATCTTCTTTTCCGTTTTAATGCGTTGTATTGTGGATTCTTGAATCCAAAGGGACAGTGTCTGGAAGAGGAGGGATGGTCGCCACCGCAGTTAGCACAATGTGCCGGATCTTTGCACGGCCCATCGTGGGTCGCCTTCCAGCAAACACCACACACCTCCTGCTCAGAACAGCGGTCTCTGACATGGCCAAACCTCTGGCATCTGAAACACCACAACGGGGACGGCACATATAGCTGAACACGAACATTCAAGTAACCGACTTTGATGACCGGAGGCAACACAGGGTTGCAGAATGTCAGAAAGAGGGTGTTGGTGGCCACTCTCTCTGAACCTTTCTTTACCGACACCCTGCGCACCTCCGTCACACCCTGGGACGCCAGTTCTGTTTTGATCTCGCTTCGAGACACTGCTAACTCTCGACAGCGAATCACACCTTTCGACGAATTCAACTGTTTATGGGAGTCACCCTGATCCCCCTATCCACTAGTTTGGTTCCTTTCAACAGCTGTTCAGATTGTTTCTGTGATCGACATTGAATAAGAAACGAAACCATTCCTCAACCTTTTTATGGACCTAGGTTCACCTGCTATACCATGAAAGCCCTTTTGGATAGCAAAAGGGCTCAGAGCTGAAAGGGGTCTTTCCTGCTCTGTCCTTCCACCACGAGCCAGGAAGCCCAGAAACCTGTCCTCTGTCTTACCTCACTGTCAGAATCACTATCTGTTGAGAAAGCCCTGAAATAGGGGATACTGCCTTCCTCTTCCGTTTGGGGGGAATGTTTTGGAAAAAGCCATATTGTGTTTATTATGCTTCATCTCTCCCTTACCCACCCACCTTGGAGTCCAACTAAGGGGCCAGGGCCAAGAATCACTGTCTTGACCCCTTCCAGGCTTCAGGAGAGACATACAACAGACAAAAACCTACCAACCCTATCCCCCCTGATCATGCCCAACTCCCGGGAACAGAGAGCTGAGCACTGCAGGGGTTACCTTGGCCAGCCGGAGAAATGCCTGTTTTGACCCAGCCCCAAGAAGGGGAGCCGATTAGTACACCCGGGCCAAAGTGTACTCCCTGTCTAGGAGAGGTCCGAGCCAAAGTGATGTGTTGAGAGCGCTGGCCCTCTCAATCACCAGGATCTCATCCCCCTCCGACACAGGTCGCACCGCACGGCAAACGCGGCGGATCTTAAGGAGACCACAGAGAGAAAAGGAGTGTGGAAAAGAAGACTTGAAGGGGAGACGAAGATAGAAAAGGGCCAAATAAGGAAGGCAGAAAACAAGAAAAGAGAAAGGCGGGTTACTCTTAGTCAGGATCCTCACCCTTAGCCTATCTGACATGGGAAGCCCTACCAGGGGCATCAACTCCTTACCACGTTATGCTTAGGCCAGACAGCATCTTGGCTTTTCGGACCTAGAAGCAGTTTTTTAAAAAAAACCCAGCCTATCTTAAAGTATTGATGCCCCCGCCAGCAAGCCTAAGGGATCACTGGACCACGCAAGCCCTCCGACCACGACAAGGTCCTCCACACACACCACTCTTTCAAGTTCCCAACTCCACAGCCAAACTCACTACTTCAATGCATCATCCACACACACCACTCTTTCAAGTTCCCACTCCACAGCCAAACTCACTACTTCAATGCATCATCCACACACACCACTCTTTCAAGTTCCCCACTCCACAGCCAAACTCACTACTTCAATGCATCATCCACACACACACCACTCTTTCAAGTTCCCCACTCCACAGCCACACTCACTACTTCAATGCATCATCCACACACACCACTCTTTCAAGTTCCCCACTCCACAGCCACACTCACTACTTCAATGCATCATCCACACACACCACTCTTTCAAGTTCCCCACTCCACAGCCACACTCACTACTTCAATGCATCATCCACACACACCACTCTTTCAAGTTCCCCACTCCACAGCCAAACTCACTACTTCAATGCATCATCCACACACACCACTCTTTCAAGTTCCCCACTCCACAGCCAAACTCACTACTTCAATGCATCATCCACACACACCACTCTTTCAAGTTCCCCACTCCACAGCCAAACTCACTACTTCAATGCATCATCCACACACACCACTCTTTCAAGTTCCCCACTCCACAGCCAAACTCACTACTTCAATGCATCATCCACACACACCACTCTTTCAAGTTCTCCACTCCACAGCCAAACTCACTACTTCAATGCATCATCCACACACACCACTCTTTCAAGTTCTCCATTCCACAGCCAAACCCTGGTTTGTCCCGTTGTAGCCCCACACCAGCAATTCACAGGGAACAGTAACGTACAGCTGACATGAACGAACCCATCACAGGAAATACTGCAGTGCAGTGGAGTGGATTTGGTGGAGTCCAGTGCTGCCTACATATGCAGGACATCACCTACCAAGTCCCGTACTGACAAGAATTGCATAATCGTGGAGCCAGCGTGAGTGACACCACCATATCCCTCCAATGACAGTCCGCATGAAACTGCCAATATTGCTGATCTCAACATGATCTCAACAACAGCACAGACATGTTGAGAAAACTGTCATTGAGGTCATCATAGGAACAAGGCATGAGAACCCACAGAACCCAGTATTTTTTTTTCTTTGCTTATTGACGAGGATGACAATGATGAGGATAACGCTAGGAAGTTCTACTCTGGTCCGAGACTGCGTTACAGGACTTTATTTTATGTTCACTCTCATGCTGTGTTCTGGCATCAATCAGGCCAGTCATACCAACACCAGCATGTTCACTTTCATGCTGTGTTCTGGCATCAATCAGGCCAGTCATACCAACACCAGCATGTTCACTTTCATGCTATGTTCTGGCATCAATCAGGCCAGTCATACCAACACCAGCATGTTCCAAACAGGCCAGACATACCAACACCAGCATGTTCACTTTCATGCTGTGTTCTGGCATCAATCAGGCCAGACATCCCAACACCGGCATGTTCACTTTCGTGCTGTGTTCTGGCATCAATCAGGCCAGTCATACCAACACCAGTATGTTCACTTTCATGCTGTGTTCTGGCATCAATCAGGCCAGTCATACCAACACCAGCAAGTTCACTTTCATGCTGTGTTCTGGCATCAATCAGGCCAGTCATACCAACACCAGCATGTTCACTTTCATGCTGTGTTCTGGCATCAATCAGGCCAGTCATACCAACACCAGCATGTTCACTTTGATGCTGTGTTCTGGCATCAATCAGGCCAGTCATACCAACACCAGCATGTTCCAATCAGGCCAGACATACCAACACCAGCATGTTCACTTTCATGCTGTGTTCTGGCATCAATCAGGCCAGACATACCAACACCAGCATGTTCACTTTCATGCTGTGTTCTGGTATCAATCAGGCCAGTCATACCAACACCAGCATGTTCACTTTCATGCTGTGTTCTGGCATCAATCAGGCCAGTCATACCAACACCAGCATGTTCCAATCAGGCCAGACATACCAACACCAGCATGTTCACTTTCATGCTGTGTTCTGGCATCAATCAGGCCAGTCATACCAACACCAGCATGTTCACTTTCATGCTGTGTTCTGGCATCAATCAGGCCAGACATCCCAACACCAGCATGTTCACTTTCATGCTGTGTTCTGGCATCAATCAGGCCAGACATACCAACACCAGCATGTTCACTCTCATGCTGTGTTCTGGCATCAATCAGGCCAGTCATACCAACACCCGCATGTTCACTTTCATGCTGTGTTCTGGCATCAATCAGGCCAGTCATACCACCACCAGCATGTTCACTTTCATGCTGTGTTCTGGCATCAATCAGGCCAGTCATACCAACACCAGCATGTTCACTCTCATGCTATGTTCTGGCATCAATCAGGCCAGTCATACCAACACCAGCATGTTCACTTTCATGCTGTGTTCTGGCATCAATCAGGCCAGTCATACCAACACCAGCATGTTCCAATCAGGCCAGACATACCAACACCAGCATGTTCACTTTCATGCTGTGTTCTGGCATCAATCAGGCCAGACATCCCAACACCAGCATGTTCACTTTCATGCTGTGTTCTGGCATCAATCAGGCCAGACATACCAACACCAGCATGTTCACTTTCATGCTGTGTTCTGGCATCAATCAGGCCAGTCATACCAACACCAGCATGTTCACTCTCATGCTATGTTCTGGCATCAATCAGGCCAGTCATACCAACACCAGCATGTTCCAATCAGGCCAGACATACCAACACCAGCATGTTCACTCTCATTCTGTGTTCTGGCATCAATCAGGCCAGTCATGCCAACACCAGCATGTTCACTTTCATGCTATGTTCTGGCATCAATCAGGCCAGTCATACGAACACCAGCATGTTCACTTTCATGCTGTGTTCTGGCATCAATCAGGCCAGTCATACCAACACCAGCATGTTCACTTTCATGCTATGTTCTGGCATCAATCAGGCCAGTCATACCAACACCAGCATGTTCACTTTCATGCTGTGTTCTGGTATCAATCAGGTCAGTCATTCCAACACCTGCAGTGTTGGTCTTGAACTCTGAGCAATACTCTCAGCAACACTTTTATTGAAATGGATGGAACTTGTCTGTGCTGCTTCAGTCTTCCCAACTGAGCCCATAGTAAACTCAACTCTGTGTACAGGCCTGTACAGACAGAAAAACCTTACAAATAAATAACTCTCAAGGGAATTGAACCCACTATCTCTCAGCCTGGAAAGTGCAATGTTATGCACTGCTAAACTCTGAAACTGTCAGCCATTCAAACGTTAGTGAGCCTTTTGGGGGTTTTCTCTGGGGCAGACCATGACAAAAATGTCATCTCATACTTACATGTCCAAACAAATGCCTTACACGTAAGGGGAGGTGGTAACTTCACCTCAGTTATATATATATGTGACCTTCCACCACAAAAACCGGGGAGGTGGTAACTTCACCTCAGTTTATATATATACTCCAGTGATCTTCCTTTGTGAGTTCACAATCAGCCCTTTCTGAACTAGAACAGTTTTCTCTTTTTCCTTGGTGGAGGAACAGGGGGAAAAAGAGAACTGTTCTGCCCCAGATGCACCAGCCTAACAAATGTCTTATCTCATTGAGCCCCTATCTCACTGGCTCTCTATCTGGTTCATGCAGTCACATTTTAACATGAACAGAAGAAAAAGAAGGAAATGTGAGTTAAAGTTTCTTTGAAGCAGCTTTTGTTCAGGACCCTTCACCATTTGGGAGTGGCCCTTCTCTAGATCTCTGTAGGTTTCATGAACCTGGTGTTTCTCCTTTTCATTTCCTTCAGCCTTTCTTCTTTTGCGGGAGGCCATTACCTCAGATGTCAAGGTTTTTTGTTCAGTTTAAGGATAGATCACGAAGATTTCCTTTGCAATCACCCCTCCTCTACCCTCTGGTGTCATGACTGGTTTCCTTCACTTCTCAAGTTGATTTTCCAGTCTGAATCAGACATAGGTCACCTCTGCATACTTTGAACTTTGCACACCGTGCGGCTGACACGAAAGAGAACTGACTGATCTCCAGTTTACCATCTGATCTAAAACAAAAGAATTACAGTCTGCACTGTGAGGACATCAACAGTTTACCTTCTGATCTAAAACAACAAATTACAGTCTGCACTGTGTGGACATCAACAGTTTTCCTTCTGATCTAAAACAACAAATCACAGTCTGCACTGTGTGGACATCAACAGTTTACCTTCTGATCTAAAACAACAAATTACAGTCTGCACTGTGTGGACATCAACAGTTTACCTTCTGATCTAAAACAACAAATTACAGTCTGCACCGTGTGGACATCAACAGTTTACCTTCTGATCTAAAACAACAAATTACAGTCTGCACTGTGAGGACAACAGTTTACCTTCTGATCTAAAACAAAAAAAACTACAGTCTGCACTGAGTGGACATCAACAGTTTACCTTCTGATCTAAAACAACAAATTACAGTCTGCACCGTGTGGACATCAACAGTTTACCTTCTGATCTAAAACAACAAATTACAGTCTGCACTGTGAGGACAACAGTTTACCTTCTGATCTAAAACAACAAATTACAGTCTGCACCGTGTGGACATCAACAGTTTACCTTCTGATCTAAAACAACAAATTACAGTCTGCACTGTGAGGACATCAACAGTTTACCTTCTGATCTAAAACAACAAATTACAGTCTGCACTGTGTGGACATCAACAGTTTACCTTCTGATCTAAAACAACAAATCACAGCCTGCACTGTGTGGACATCAACAGTTTACCTTCTGATCTAAAACAACAAATCACAGCCTGCACTGTGTGGACATCAACAGTTTACCTTCTGATCTAAAACAACAAATCACAGTCTGCACTGTGTGGACATCAACAGCATAAACAACATCCTCAGCCACCCATCACTCACATAGCGCTGCACCATCTGGCGGATGTAGAGTGCCTCCACGGCACTGTTCAGCTGTCCAAAGTCCCACACCAAGGGCAGCATACTCTGTGGCAAGGGCTGCACACGGTACACCAGGCGGCGCATGGGAACACGACCTGAACATACCCATCAAAAAACACAACAGTCATGTCTTTCCTTACAAAAAAAAGAAAAAAGAAAAAAAAGAAAAAAGAAAATGAAGAGAGAGAGAGTGGGAAGCATCAAATGACAGGCACAAAAACTAGGAGGTCTGTGGGTGACACATCCATGCTGATGGTCCTTTCAGTTCTTGCTCTATATCCAGGTAATGTCTGGCACTGTTTAAGAGCAGAGATTTATCCCCTAGGTAAGCACGTCGGCTGATGTGTTGCTGCCTCTGAAGTCCGTCCACACATGCAAAACATGAAACGTGCCTGTTCAAGAATCTCTCAACACACATCAACGTTACGCGAGCTGTAGAACAATGAATACATCCAGCATGGAGCCCTTACTATGGCTGCAACTGAGCGGCTGACAAGTCAAATGGAGAAATCCCAACACAGAAACAAGAGAAAATGGGAGATGCAGCTAACAAAGGGAAACATGACACAGCTTTCATTTAATGTGAATAGAACCCACAGAAAATAAAACTTTACCATCACAAAGTGGATCATGAGTCTCTGTACATGACTTTCTTCAAAAGCAAATAACAAATATTTTCTAGTTACTTTTAGCTGAAGAGCAGCCATTCATCCAACCTGCAAATGATTTTCAACTTGGAAAAAGCAAAAATACTGTACAGTTTGGCGTCATATACTTTACCATGTCAGACCATTGCATTCAACGGCAGTTAGTTAGCTCTGAAAGGCCGAATTTTTTGTGGCTAATGCAGTAATAAGACTATCACGTGACGCCCACCCTACTTCCGCCAGGGAAGGAGCCGGTGTCGACTTCCTGTTCCTCATTCAGCTTCGGCCTTCCACCTGACAAGGACAGGTTTTATTGCTCTGTCTTGCCTATACTTCTGTTTTTGTAAAGATTGCTTGTAAGCTTGCCTTCTTTACTTGTTCTGTTGTGGCTTACGCTAAACCCTGGGTACTACTGTCACGTGAGGCTTACAGTTGGCATTTCTTTATTTAGTTTGATGATCTATTGCGTGAGGGCTTGCGTGAATTTTCATGATTCCACTAATGATCTATCATTTACGGCGATCGAGCGGCCTCTTTACAGGAGGTCTTGCTGGGCGCTAGTTTTATCCTCGCGCTCTGTTGTTTTTATCCGCACACTCTGTGGTTTGGTTGCCTTCAGCGATCGCATCCTCGTGCTCTGTTGTTTTTATCCTCGCACTCTGCTGTTTGGTTGCTTTCGGCGATCGTATACTCACACTCTGTGGTTTGGTTGCCTTCGGCGATCGCATCCTCATGCTCTGTTGTTTTTATCCTCGCACTCTGCTGTTTGGTTGCTTTCGGCGATCGAGTTCTCCGCCGGTCGCTCAATCCGCCATCTTTTTCCTCCCTTAGGCTTAATTCTCCTTCCACCAAGGTTGCCTTACGGCCTCTTGATTCGGGAGATCTCGCTACGCGTTAGTTCTTTTACTCTCGCGCTCTATTGCTTGTTACTTTTGGCGATCGAATTCTCTGCCAGTCACTCGATCCTCCATCTCGACTCACTTCACGCAGGTCTATCCGCCATCTTGCCTCACCGAGTGGTCGCCCACATTCGGTCGTACCTGGGTTTAGTGGTATGGAGGTTTCCCCTTGCATATTTATTATTTACCATTATTTATTATTATTGCAAGGTCGATCGAGTTTTCTTTCCGATCTCTCGATTTACCAACTTGTCTTCACTTTGTGTGCTCCGTGTTTGTTCTGCCACCATAGCCCAAAATGGTGAAGGGCAACAATGGGTTGAGCAACATCGCTTTCCAGAAGTCGCTCTTTGCCCCAGAGGACCCGCGTGCCGATTCCTCAGAACAAACCGTTCTTTCCACGGAAGAACGTACAGCCAGTGTAGAGGGGGGTCCACGGAGGGTGACGCGCAACCATCATTTTGATACTCCTCTAACCGACCGGCAGATGCATGATCACTGTGTCCGAAGGGCAAAAGGCAAGCTGCCACCATTTTGAAATGCCTTTCCTTCAATATCCCTTAAGTCTAAGGCAAGGCTCCCCTAAAAGGGGAAGCCCGCTTTAAGAATTCGTACCCGAATTCGCCTTCTCCCCCCAATTTACTGGCTGGCTTGCCTTCTTCCCTTCCAACGCATGCTGAGACACACAAAGATGCGTGTGACCAGCGCGAATTTTCGATGTTGGGCCACTCCGTCTTCTCTCCCTATCATGCTGAGTCATGTGACCTTTGATCCCCGGGGACTTTTGCCGAGGTGCGGACCAGCATGGGTGACGGGATGTCTACGGAATCAGCACCCGTCACTCGCCTCAATGAGACTGGTGCAATTAGCTCTCCCCCCACTAATAGCACGCAGGCTCATGATGCTCTCCCCACTGTGCACACGTGCAGCCACCACTGGTGCACAAGGAGCGTCTTTACTCTGGTGGCGGACTTATGCCCAGTCCCTGGGATCAAACTGGCCATAACTCCAAGGTCTCAGCCGCAGGTACCGCCACGCCCAGACCTGTGCCGCTCAGACCCCCGGCAGTCGACCTACCCCGATCGACTGTCGACATTTCCCCTAGGGGTACAGGACGTTGGGGAGCAGACTTATTCCGCTCCCTACTTGGGCAACGTCCACATTCCGTTCCTCCGAGGGGAGGATCTACTAGCGGGACCACGGGTAACCTGCCCGATCCGGACCAGGTGGTGACCACATTACTGCAGCCACTCCAATCCGTACACAGGCGGATAGGGGGCTCGGTTGGCGTGCCCTCCACCGCCCTCCCTAACTCACAGGGGGCCCATACGGATCCCACCAGGGAGGTGTATGCGACAGGCCACGCTCTCTCGCAACATCCCTCCCCCCCCCATGTCTCAGGTTACCCTGGCCCCCATGGAAATTCTGCCCCAGGGCCGCCACAGCCCAATTTCCTGCATGGGGACCAGTGGCTATATGCCCCTCAGAGGGACAACGTGGCTTAGATCTGACCAACAACACCAGCTCCCTGGTCGCACTTGGCATCCAGCCTCCTCGCGCTGGTTCGACCTCGGTCTTCCTCCCTCTCAGGTGCTGTCCAATCGGCAGGACGGACTTCCCTCCCTTAGTCCGGCCGCCGATCATGGAGCCACCAGGAACACGCCCTCGCGTCCTCCCACTTCCAAGCTAGGGCGGGACCCTCATGCACCCCTGCCCTTGCCTCCTCTAGAAGGTTCGACGCAACCTCTTCAGGAACCCAACGCTCCCGTTTCTGAGGATGAGGTAGAGGACTCCTTCTCCTCATCATGCGACTTGTCTGCCATTGAGCAGTGGCGCCTGATCTTGTCGTGAGGGATCTCCCACCCTCAGACAAGTTCTTTCAGTGCCCAAATACGCTCCGGCCACACCGGTCAAGCGGGCTCGCCCCAGACTTGTCGGCCCTCAGATTTGTCCATTTAGGCGTGTCCGGCAACCCTTATCCAGGGGTGCGCAGGTCGTCCCTCCTCCAGGGAATGAATCCCTCTCGGACCCGGATGGGGCCCCTGCAGGCACGTTCCTCAGGGACCCCCGGAAGGCTCACATCTCCTACCTGTTATCCAAGGACAACCTGGTGACCAGGGAAATTGCCATTTCCCCGGCCGACTGCCGGTTGATCCCCCATCTGGCCCCTCCCAATTCCACCATGATCTCTATCAGAACCTGGTGGAGTTGGACCGCATAGCCAGATCGGGGATCCAACACACCACTACTGGCCATGTCTTTTTCAACATGCTCATGCAGCGGGTGGAGGAGATCTGGCCAGAGGAGGAGAACTCGGTCTCCATGTTCTCCGACGCTCAGGATTCTGAGTCTCTCTCTCCCTCCTCTGAGTCTCTCTCTCCCTCCTCTATTGGTGTCTCTCTCCCTCCTCTGCTGGTGTCACTATAACGCGAGGAATACCACTCCTGGTGTCACTATAACGTGAGGAATACCTCTACGCGTGAAACACATAGTGGAACCCTCAATATCTTAGCGGACTCCCTCAGTCGGTCCAAAGCCCTCCTCCACACGGAATGGACCCTCAGCAGGCTACCCTCCTCTCGGTGTGGAAACTTTGGGTCAGGGCCATGACTGACCTCTTTGCTCCTCCCTGGTCGGGCCGCATAGCATACACCTTCCCTCTACTCCTGATCCCCCCCAAGGTGATCAGGAAAGCAAGACTGGTAAGACCCAGGCTCACCCTCATCGCCCAATGGTGGCCGACCCAGTCCCGGCTCCCAGACCCCAAGGCTCTCCCGCATGTTCCCCCTCTCCAGCGGGGCACATGCTGTTTGGACATGCTCAGCCAGCCTTGCTTGGGTCGCCCCCACTCCAACCCCAGATGCTCCGCCTCACGCCTGGCTTCTGTGCCAGCCCAATTGTGAACATCTGCCCTCCCTCCCAATCGGACAGATCCCAGTCCGTCCTAGACATTCTCTCGCTGGCAGGGGCCTCGCTAGACCTTCGGGACTTCCCTACGGTCTTGCACAGAGCCAGCACCTGTTCTCTCTACAATTCCTTTGGGGGAGATGGGTCTCCTGGTGCTCGGATAACTCTGTTCCCCACGTTCGTCCTTTCAATCCCAGCTAGGCAACTTTCTATCCCACCTCCCTCTCCCTAAGGTAGCTGCTAGCTCCATTCGGAGCTACAGGCCAGCTATCTGTACCACCATTCACCAACTCGGCGGCCCCCTTTTAGAATAACTCCCTTCAAAGGCGGATTCTAGGGGGTAGCTCTATGCGAGTCTCTGTCCTCTTGGCGGGTCCCCCTTTGGGACCTCTTCATTCTCCTTGACACTCTCTAAAACCCCTTGGGGACCCCAGAGACATTGCCTTCCACAGGGACAGTGCTGTCTCTCTCTCTCAAGTTTCTCCCAAATTCTTAGCCAAGAATCAGGAACCGGGCACAACCTCTCCCTCCCTCGTCATCCGCTCACTCGCGGATATCTGCATGGATGAAACTGGAGAAAAATTGAAAAACTGAAAGGCTGGGGTCCGAAATTGATTCAGACAGTTTTCGTGGTCTCTGGTGAAAGAAAATTTGGAACTAAGGCCTTGCTTGAAACACATTATTTATTGCTTATATGTGAACAGAAGTCATTATTTTAAATTTAGAAGAAAAAAAAAAGAGAGAAAAAAAACTTACCCCCCCAAAACCAGCTTGGTAGGTGCCTTCGACACAGATGGGCCGTAAGGGTATCAAGATCACAAATCTGTGCATTTTCTAAGGTCTTAACAGAGAGTTTCCACTGTACTTCCAAAACTAACCCATTTTATTACACAGAAGAAATAGAACCTTTAGTAGTTTTCCCCATCCTTTTTCCAGAAAACAACCCCTCATATTTATTCTTCTTTTATGTTTTTTTTTTCTTCTTTCTTTAAATATCTTTTTCATACTATTAAGTCTCTCTCTCTCTCTCTGCCTTACATTCATCTTTGTGTGTGTGCGTGCGCGTGTGTCATTAGGGGGTGGGGGGGTGGGGGAGGGGGGGCATGGAGGGCTGCTGAAAAAGATTTTACTGAAATTCTTACCTTCATGCTTTTAATATGGTCCGGACTTCTGGCATGCTTTGCTAGCCGAGATTTTCCATTGGATCCATACTTGAGGTCCGAGTTGCACACGCGGCAAAACGCTACACCAGGTTTGTTCATTTTCAAACACCAAACACGATGTTGTCGTTTTTCATCATCTATTTCGTTCAGCCAAGCCCATCGCCACTTATTAGTAAAGCCAGCGTTGATCTCCTCAACTGAATCACCTTCTTTAAGATAGGACATTCTCACGGTTTCCAACGAACTCCAAACTCGAAATCTAGATTTCGGCATATGGTGCTTTATCTTTGTTCCCTAAAATAAAGAGTACTTCCGATTCGGCACTTCCGTTTTATGGTAAGACGCACTTGATACGTAATTTGCGCAATTTTAGAGACTGTTTTGAAAAACTTTTTTTTTCTTCAGATTTACAAAAAACGGAAAATTTCGTCTCGAATAATTTCATAAAACGGATTCCGTCCTCAGACTGAAGAAGTTTCACCCATGTATCTGAGGAAAAGGGAAAGCAGAGGGACATGGACCTGTGCCCTCCTAGGTGTTTGAGATCCTACTGGGAACGCTCGTGCCCCTGGCGCTCCTCCCAGAGGCGTCTCCTCGTTCCATCACCCCCAAGCATCATAAAAGCTTCTCTATGGCACTACCTCCAGGTGGCTTTCCTAGACGGTCAGATCTGCTTACGCCCAGGCGTATATGGATCTCCCCGTCGTATCTCCTTGGGCCCATGAGGTCAGAGCGCTGGCCACTTCCGCAGCGTTCCAGCGCTCTGTCCCCTTGCGCCACCTCCTGGAGGCAGCCCACTGGCGTTCAGAAAATCCCTTCTCTAAAACTTTTAGTCAAGGGATATCCGCATGACCAGGGCTGACGGTTCTAAGGGATTTCTTCTGCAGCTAACGCAGCCATATCTATTTTACTACTAACCCCAAGAACTATTAGGGCGCTCGGCCCTCCTCCTATTCCTTTAAATTCTGCTATGGTCTGACATGGTAAAGTATATGACGCCAAAATGGGGAGTTTGTATTATACTCCCTGTTTGGCTAGTACACTTACCATGTCAGACTCTATGCCCACCCTACCTTCCCCTCTAGCTCCAAGGTTCTCGGGTTACCTTGCGCACAGGCCTTGCTGAATAGAGAACAGGAAGTTGACACCGGCTCCTTCCCTGGCGGAAGTAGGGTGGACGTCATGTGACTGTCTTATTACTGCATTAGCCACAAAAAATTCAGCCTTTCAGAGCTAACTAACTGGCGTTGAAAGCTATGGTCTGACATGGTAAGTATACTAGCCAAACAGGGAGTACAATACGAACTCCCCATTTATGTTAACCGTCACAATGGAAAGGGAGGCTGCACATAAATGCATGATTACAAGTGACCACTAAGTCTAAAGTTCGACAATGAATTATGTAAACTTTATTATGTAAACTTTATTGTTCAGTTTCAAAGTGAGGTAAGATAAGATAAGATAATGTTGCTTATAGCCCAGCCGACCGCAAAGAGCCAGTGAGGTGATTGAAGGCGGAAATTAAAACAAATTAAAAAAAATATGTTAGCAGTTCCACAAGTTAATAGGGACAAACATACTATACGACAAAACAGGAGGCGTTTCGGCCTCTTAGATCTTCTTCAGGGAAAACAAACAACATTTAGGACAATGAATACGAAGAGTGAACAATCACATATCCTCATATTCAGTGCAAGACAAGTATTAAGATTTTGTCGAGATTTTCAGAGCATTCAATATATATATATATATATATATATAAATAACAAACTAATAAATTCCAAGGATAAGTACCGAGCACCGTTCCAGCAACTTACAGAGCAGCTTGGTGTTGCAATGACTGCAAGAAATATTGAATTATAAACAAAGCTTGCTCTTATGTCTTAGATTGAAGAAATAGGGGAGAGATAAGCATTCATATCTGCAGTGGTAGATGATTCTGCCTAACTAACAGTATGTGCTTGAGTGTGTGAATGGGGAAAAATAAAATAAATGCTTCTCAAAATGAGCCTTCGGCAAGCTTATAGTCTCCAAAGGGGAGACATCCTCCAATAGGGAGGGAAACTCACTAACATATAACTCCTGTAAGTTGCTGGAACGGTGCTCGGTACTTATCCTTGGAATTTATTAGTTTGTTGTATTTTAGTCCCTTGCGGATTCATTCCAAGAACTGGCCCTCAGCACTTGTGTCTTAAGAGGATATCTTTTTATATTTTCTACTTTTCACAAGAAAATGTAGCTTGTTTTGCTCTTTCATGATTTTCTTTTGCTTCTTAGGTGGACACCTTTGGTTGTTTTTTTGAAAACTCAACAAACATACTACGCTATTGCACACCAGCCTTTTCTGGGATTGCATTCTTCTTAAAACTGAAAAGGCAGAGGAGTCAAATTACCACTTTCCGCAGTCACTGAGGAGAAACAACCAGGTTTCGAAATATCGGTATATGACCAGGAGTTATATGTTAGTGAGTTTCCCTCCCTATTGGAGGATATCTCCCCTTTGGAGACTATAAGCTTGCTGAAGGCTCATTTTGAGAAGCATTTATTTTATTTTTCCCCATTCACCCACTCAAGCACATACTGTTAGTTAGGCAGAATCATCTACCACTGCAGATATGAATGCTTATCTCTCCCCCTATTTCTTCAATCTAAGACATAAGAGCAAGCTTTGTTTATAATTCAATATATATATATATATATATATATATGTATATAAGCAAAACAAAGGGCTGCTCTGGTGACAAAGGTACACGGGAAGAGGGGGGGGGGGGGGCGGCAACAACAACAGAAACAAATGCCTATATCTGAAAAGAAAGGATGAAATGAAAACAAAAAGAAACCATTAAAAGACTGCATGATTTGACACAAAACACCGCTGTTCTGAGCTAGTGAATGGCATAGTTAACAAAGATCAGCCTTTTATTCAAGGTTGAAGTAAATTTCAAAATTCATACTAACAAATGTTTCAACTGATCTGGATCTTTCTTACAAGTTTCACATTTACATGCTTCATACCAAAAGCAAAACAAACAAAAAAAATCAAGACAAAGTCACAGTGATGGATGGTTCACTTCCATTTCACCTCTCAGAGCTCCTAAACAATAAAACATGACTGTAAATCATCAAGGCATAAAAACAAGGAAAAATGTGCAACAAATATCAACACTCCCAAAATATTCTCTTTCCTCAGCCTCGAATTTTTTTTGGTCATCCATTCAAACCAGAAGACAGACTGACAAACACACTGACCCACAGACATTAAGCGCCCAACAGCAAGTGGAGCTAATTTTGAACAGGTGTGTCAGATCCTAAGGATTCACTCGCCCAGTTTGTCCACCGTCTTGTCCTTCGGATTCTTCACCCAGGATTCACTCACCCAGTTTGTCCACCGTCTTGTCCTTCGGATTCATTCACCCAGGATTCACTCACCCAGTTTGTCTACCGTCTTGTCCTGCGGATTCACTCACCTATTTTGTTCACCGTCTTGTCCTTCGGATTCACTCACCCAGGATTCACTCACCCAGTTTGTCCACCGTCTTGTCCTGCGGATTCACTCACCCAGTTTGTCCTCCGTCTTGTCCTGCAGATTCACTCACCCATTTGTTCACCGTCTTGTCCTTCGGATTCACTCACCCAGGATTCACTCACCCAGGATTCACTCACCCAGTATGTCCACTGTCTTGTCCTGTGATTCACCCCCTAGGATTCACTCAACCTAGTTTGTTCACCGTCTTGTCCTTCGGATTCACTCATCTAGGATTCACTCCCCTAGTTTGTCCCCGTCTTGTCCTTCGGATTCACTCACCCAGGATTCACTCACCCAGTATGTCCACTGTCTTGTCCTGCGGATTCACTCACCCAGTTTGTTCACCGTCTTGTCCTTCGGATTCACTCACCCAGGATTCACTCACCCAGTATGTCCACTGTCTTGTCCTTAGGATTCCACTCACCCAGTATGTCCACTGTCTTGTCCTGTGGATTCACTCACCAGTTTGTCACTGTCTTGTCCTGCGGATTCACTCACCCAGTTTGTTCACCGTCTTGTCCTTCGGATTCACTCACCCAGGATTCACTCACCCAGTATGCCCACTGTCTTGTCCTGGGGATTCACTCACCCAGTATGTCCACTGTCTTGTCCTGTGGATTCACTCACCCAGTTTGTCCTCCGTCTTGTCCTGCGGATTCACTCACCCATTTTGTTCCACCGTCTGTCCTGCGGATTCACTCACCCAGTATGTCCACTGTCTTGTCCTGTGGATTCACTCACCCAGTATGTCCACTGTCTTGTCCTGTGGATTCACTCACCCAGTTTGTCCACTGTTTGTCCTAAGGATTCACTCACCAGTTTGTCCACTGTCTTGTTCTGTGGATTCACTCACCCAGTTTGTCCCTTCTTGTCCTAAGGATTCCTCACCAGTTCGTCCACTGTCTTGTCCTAAGGATTCACTTACCCAGTTTGTCCACCGTCTTGCCCTGTGGATTCACTCAACCAGTAGTCCACTGTATTGCCCTGTGGATTCACTCACCCAGTTTGTCCACCGTCTTGTCCTGTGGATTCACTCACCCAGTTTGTCCACCGTCTTGTCCTGTGGATTCACTCACCCAGTTTGTCCACTGTCTTGCCCTGTGGTTTTCACTCACCCAGTTTGTCCACTGTCTTGCCCTGTGGATTCACTCACCCAGTTTGTCCACTGTCTTGTCAGCGTCCACGTGGTAACCCAGGCCTGCATTCTCCAGTCGTTTCAAATCAGATCCTCCGAGTGCCTGAACAGATTTTCAATCATTTTTAACTCTCTAATTGTTGTATGGCTAACTGTCTTCAACTTGTATGCATGTAAATGAAAACTCTGCTACTTATGTTCCATACAAGAGAGAGAGAGAGAGAGAGAGAGAGAGAGAGAGAGAGAGAGAAAAAAGGGGAAATAACCACCAGAACAGCCTCAAACAGAAGGTGGAGAGAAATAAAGTGAAATACGCCCTCAGGACCGTCTCATAAAGGTGAGGTGAGAAATGAGGGAAATAAGCAGGAAGAAAGTCCCCATAAGGAAGGTGAGGAGAATGATGGGGATTAAACCACCTAGACTGTCTCATAAAGAAGGTGAAGAGAGAATTATTTCTTCACTGATTTTTTTTTCTGCTTAACCACTCACAATGCTTGGGTTATTGAACAGCAGAGTGACCACTCAAGACTGTTCCATATCTTTTTGATCTCCTTGCATCCTTGAATGAATCCTCAAGCATAGGCTCAAAGATTGTCCCCTACATTTTTACTGTTTCCATAATGCTTTTTTTTTTCAGCAACTTTTTTCATCCCCAAACACTTTCGTTTGGCGTCATTTACTGTACCATGTCAGACAATAGCATTCACCGGCAGTTAGTCTGCTCTGCCAGGCCGAAGTTTTTGTGTGGCAAATGCAGTGATAAGACAGTCACGTGGTGCCCAACCCACTTCGCCGTAGGGAGAAGCCAGTGTAAGTCTCCCATACGCATTCTCTCTCGGCCTGCCGTCCAAGCAAGATAAGTCTTGTGCTCTGTCTCGCCTTCCTCTTGCCGTTGTGTTTAGATAGCCTTGTTTGCTTCTTTTGCTTATTTGTTGTGGCTTGCGCGCTTCACCTTTCATTCTTGAACCTTTGGGGCTTTTGGTTTGTGTGCTTTTATTCATTTGTTTAACCACGCCATCCTCGCCTTGTCCCTTTGTTTTGGCACTATGCAACTTTCCCTCGGCGCTTTCGATCTTCGAAAGTCGGAACTCCCATCGCCGGTTTCGCCCTTTCTCCCCAGTTTTGGCTTTTAGGGCCCCCTTTGTTTAACGAATCTCGGTCCCTTCTCCTTCCATTTGGACTCCCGATTCGCCTAATTTTTCACGTAGTCCACTCGGATTCCATTTTTTCGCCGGTCGTTCCCCCCATTTTTTTTTTCGACCGCCAAAACCCGCGTCACTTACGATCGACCTGCCTCGATCTCTCACTGACTTCTCGTTGCATTTAATCAATTTCAGTGTCTCTCACGACGTTGGTTGAGCCCTTTCTACCCCTCAATCCACCTCTTTGTCTCCCCTTGCGATCGGTGCGTTCCGTGTTTTGTTCCCCACCACCAGTGCCCAACATGGTGAAGGACACTAACGGCTCGAGGCGCTCCACTCTTCGGCAGTCGCTCTCTACCCGGAGGGGTCGTGTGTCGATTCCACGGGAAAAACCCGCTCACGCACACGATGAGCGTACGGTCGGTGTAGAGGAAAGGGTTCCGTGCGGGGGAACGCGCGACCATCATTCCGATTCCCCCTCTACCCGACCGGCGGATAACACGATCGTCGCGATCGAAGTCCAACAGTCAGTCCCAGTTCGGATGAACAATCGGCAGTCATTTGCCGACTGTTTTTCATTTGCTTCCTTCCCTAAGCCCAAATCCTCCAAGGGCAAGGCTCCATGAAAGGACCTTCCCGTTCTAAATCTTCACTTTCCCCTGACTGGTTCGCCTGTTCGACTTCGCCGCGTAAGGAAAACCCTCTCCCATCTTTGCCGCGTCCGGCGATCTGGGCCCCAGGGGACCCTTGCCGATACCCGGACCGGCACGGGTGGCGACTCGCGGACGGAATCACCGCACGTCACCCGATCTATTGAGACTTGTGACGCTAGCACCTCCACTAACGTCACACAGTCTCAGGACGCTCTCCCCAACCGGGTCCGGGTTCAGCCACGACCCGGACACGAGGAGCGTCAACACTCCGGTGGAGGGAATGTGGCCAGTCTTCGGTGGAACCCCCCCACTGACCACAATCCCGGGTCAGGTACGCAGGCATCGAGTAGCTCGGATCTGCGACCTCACCCCCGACGGTCGAACCACCCCGATCGATCGTCTCAATCTCCCCTAGGGGTACAGGACGTTGGGGAGCCGACTTCTTCCGCTCCCCTATTGGGCAACGTCCGCGGCCCCGTTCTCAGGAGGGAGGATCGACCAGCGGGACCGGGGTAACCCCTCTTTCCCTTGAGTTTTACGCGTCGTTTTCAGCCATCCCCTCCGCTACCACACGGCCAGGAGGCTCGGCGATCGAAACCCCTCCCCGACCCCTCTGCCACGCAAGGGGCCGGTTGCGACCCCACCCGGGAGATGCAGGAGGCAGTGCTCCCCCGGGGGTGCGCAAGGTTCCCCGGGTTTCCCCGAGGAGACTCTGCCTCTGGGCCTCCACAGCCCTCCTTTTCTCCCCGGGGCCCGGTGGTTCTTTTCCCCCCCGAAGGAATCAGTGGTTAGCTCGGACTCTTCCCCTGACTCCATCTTTGGCCTCATGTGGCACCCGGGCCTCCAGAGCTGGATCGACCTGGGGCCCCATTCCTTCGGGCGCTGTCCGATCGGCAGTCCCCTATTTTTCCCACGCCGATTACGGAACCACCGGGGAGTCGTCCTCGTTTTCACCCTCTTCCCAACGAGTTCACGACTCCCACGCACCCTGACATGGCCTTCCGAAGGTGGACCTGAACTTCCCCTTTCACGATCAGACTGACCCACAATTGGAGGAGGGGTTTGAGGAATTCCTCCCCCAGTCTGGGGACCTTTCCATTTTTGGAGAGCTGGCGCCCTGATCTTGTTGTTAGGGAATCCCCTCCCTCTAAAAACATTTTCGCCCTTTCCCGTTTCACGGGGTCACCCCCTACCCAGCGATCACGGTCAAGGATAGCCGCCCCCCAGACCATCACTCCTTTGTTGGGCAGATCGGCCTCCCTCGCCAGGGGTACACATGCCGTTCCCCCCCACCGGGGACTGACTTCTTATCAGCCCCAACGGGGCCCCCCAATGGAGTATTCCTCAAGGACCCGCGTCAGGCCCCTCATGTCTTTTCTCTCTTTTCTGCCAATCCGGCCACCAGGGAGATTGCCATTTCCCCGGCTGACCTCAGGCTCACTCCTAACCGCCCCCCTCCCACATCCACCTCTCTTTCTATAAAAACCCCTGACAGAGTGGGACAGAATCGCCAGAGCTGGGCATTCTGCACCCCAAACCGCGGGGCATGCCTTCATTGACATGTTCCTACAGCGAGCGGAGGAACTCTGGCCAAATGAGGGAGGCATTGTCTCAGCGTCTTCAGACCCGGGCGACACTGAGGCAGGCCCCAGCCTGTTTGATGACCCCCTTATGCGTTTTCCTTGTCAACAAGATAGCGCACCCACCTTGGGGCTGCGGCGGACAGCGCAGCCAGGAGTCACTTTAACTGCCTTCTGGCAGTGTGGGGCGCCCTGCTATCACAGGCCCATCTCTCCCCAGCGCTCAAGGCGGCCTTACGCTGCATTCCGGGTCGGAGCAGTCGCTTTTCGGCGACTATTCCCTCTGCGGTCATTTCCATGCCGTCGGGGAGCGCAACACGGGCCCGCTTCTTTTGCAAACCACAAACCCTCGTCAGCACCGCCCTTTTTAGACCATTCTTTCGTCAGGCCCTACCCACAGCCAGACCCCAGCCCTACCCCAAGCAGCGTCCCTCGAGGCCCGCCCAAAACCCCTACGCCCAAACCGAAAAACCCCAACAAATTTTCGGTTCGGCCAACAGGCCCGGCCCCGGAGGTGACTAGCGGACCCACCTCCGAGGGGGGGGACAAAGTCAGTCTTCCAGACACACCTCAGCCCCTCTGCCCCCCTGGCAGGCAGTCTGTCCCGGCACGCCCACCAGTGGCGGCGCATGGGTCTCAACCCCTGGGTGGTTTCTGTTCTGCAGGATGGGTTCCGCTACCCTGGGCACACGAAAGCCCTCCCTCCTTGGGCCTCCCCTCCTCCTTCCACCGGCGACCCACCCTCCCGCCCAGGCGGAGGCCCTTCGCCTGGAAATCAAGGAGCTTCTCCGCAAGGGCGCCATCACCGAGGTTACCACACCCCAACCCCGGTTTTACTCTCGCCTCTTTGTAGTCCCAAAGGCCTCGGGCGGCTGGAGGCCCATCCTCGACCTTTCCCCTCTCAACAGATTCCTCAGGACAACCAGATTCAAGATGGAGACCCCGGCCCGAAACAGAGACTCCATCCACCATCTGGACTGGGCCACCTCGATAGATCTCAAAGATGCTTACTTCCAGATCCTCATCCACCCGTCCCCAGACGATACCTTCGTTTCGTCTGGCGGGGCGGGGGTGTTTCAATTCAAGGCCCTCCCATTCGGACTTTTCCCTGGCTCCCTTCCCCTTCACGAAGGTAGTCAAGGAGATGGCCTCCCTTTCCAGACAGGAGGACTTTTGCCTCCTTGTCTACCTCGACGACTGGCTCGTCCTGGCCCCCTCTCAGGCCCTGCCCAATCCCACACCTCAAAGCTACTTCGCTTTGCTCCTCTCTGGGGTTCGTCACCAACCCCGCAAAATGCGAGCTCTCGCCCAGTCAGCAATTCACCTTCCTGGGGAGAGCTTCGACACCACCTCCATGGTTAGTCTCCCCGACCCCGGAGAGGTCCGCTCGCCTAGTGGATCTCATTTCCCAAACCTTCGCCTCTCTCCCCTCCTCGGCAAGGAAAACTTTCCTCCCTCCTAGGGATGATGGAGTCCCTGTCTCCTCTCATTCCCCTAGGCAGAGTTCCAAAGCGACAGCTTCAGAGGGAGTTCCGCCGTCGTTGGTCCCAGACCAACGACAGCTGGAACCAGCCCGTCCCCCTAGGGCCTTGGTTCGTTTGGGCCCGGAGGAGTGGCTCAGCCCACCACCCTGGCCCCCGGAGTTTTCCCCTCTCCCTCCCTTCCAGGCCCTGGAACTTTTCACAGACGCCTCCAACTCGGGCTGGGGGCCCATCTGGAAGCAGTCAGCCTCGGGGGTTTGGGATCCTCTACTGCTCGTCTTCACTCAACATCTTGGAACTGGAGGCGGTCAGACTCGCCCTCTCCATTCCATCCATTTGTCGCCCACCCATTTTGTTCTCCTTTTCACGGACAACACTTCGGTAGCTTGTTACATCAACAAGGGGGGGGGGGGGGGGGCACACTCCTTTGGCCTCTCCCTCCGTACAGAGGCCCTCCTCCGCTGGTGTCACACGCAGGGGGTCACCCTTCGCGCGAGACACATAGCAGGGACTCACAATCCTGGCAGACTCTCTCAAACCGATCCAAGTCTGTCCTCCACACGGAATGGACCCTCAGCCGGCTTACCCTTTCAACCGTGTGGGAACATTGGTTCAACCCAATGATCGACCTCTTTGCCACACGGTTCAACCATCGTCTGCCAGTGTATGTGTCCCCCGGGCCCGGACCCCCAGGCTTACGCCATCGACGCCCTGTCCCTTCCTTGGTCCGCCTCTAGCTTCGCCTTCCCTCCCTTCCCGATCCTCCACAAAGGGGATCAGGAAGGCGAGACTCGGAGACCCAGGCTCATTCTCATAGCCCCATGGGGGCCCACTCAGTCCTGGTTCCGGACCTCAAGTCCCCTCACTCACGAACCCCCTCTCCAGTTTTAACACCAGGTGGGACATGCTCAGGGAACCCCGTTCGGGCCTCCCTCACGCCAATCCCCAGGTTCTTCACCTCCACGCCTGGGTTTTTGTGTCAGCCCGCTGCGAACATCCAAATCCCCCTCTCGAACGACAGGTCCCGTTCCGTCCTCATACCCTCTCCATCGCCGGGGGCCCCTCAGGAACTCCGAGACCTAGCCATGTCCTCTCGCAGAGCTAGCAACGGAGTCCCTTTATGACTGCAGATGGAGAAATGGGTCTCATGGTGCAAAGCCAATTCTGTCCCTCACATTCGCCCCACCAACATCCAAATAGGAATTCCTGTCCAACTTAACCTCTTTCTAGCTCCATCAGGGGCTACAGGTCGGCCATCTGCACGACCATCCTCCAATGGCCGGACCTTCCTTTGAGAATGATTTCCTTCTCAGAGAGATCCCGAGGGGCTTCTCTTCGTGAGGCCCAATCCCCTAGACGTGTTCCCCCTTTTGGGGCCCCTTCACTGTTTTTTTTGACGTCCTCAATAAACCCCCCCTTTTAGCCTTGTCCTCCATTCCTTCGACCTTCTGTCCATGAAGACACCTTCCTCCTCGCCCTCGCTTCCGCGAGACGGCGAGGCGAGATCCATGGCCCTTAGCGGGGACCCCAGAGACATTGCCTTCCCCAGAGACGGGTCCGTCTCTCTTAAGTTCCTTCCCGAGTTCCTAGCCAAGAACCAGGAACCCGGCAGTCCCTCCCCCTTTCCTCATCATCCGCCCGTGGCGGATACACTAGGGGGCGACACCATCTTCGGACCATAGCCCTTTTCCCCTTTTCGATGTCTAACACACTACTGGGAACGCTCGCGCCCCAGGCGCGTTTCACAAAGACGTCTTCTCATTTCCATCAACCCCAGTAACACGAAAGACATCTCAGCTGGCACTGTCTCTAGGTGGCTCTCCAAGACGGTCAGAACTGCCTATTCCCAGGCATCCGAGGATCTCCCCGCTCTTCCCCCCGGGCCCATGAGGTCAGAGCGCTGGCCACTTCGGCAGCATTCCAGCCCCTCTGTTCCCATGCGCCACCTCCTGGAGGGAGCCTTCTGGCGTTTTGGAGAATCCCTTCATAAAATTTTTTTTGAGGGACATCCGCATGACCCGGGCTGATGGTTCTAATGGGATATCCTTTGTGGCGGCTAATGCATCCATATCGGTAACCCCAGGAAACCACTAGGGCACTCGCCCTCCTCCTTTTACTATGAATTCTGCTATTGTCTGACATGGTAAAAGTATATGACGCCAAAATGGGGAGTTTGTATTATACTCCCTGTTTTGGGTAGTATACTTCCATGTCAGACTCTAATGCCCGCCCTAACCTTCCCCGCTAGCGCCAAGGTTCTGGGGTTTCCCTTTCGCGCAGGCCTCGATGAATGACGTATGGAGACTTAAAACTGGCTTCTCCCTACGGCGGAATGGGTTGGGCACCACGTGACTGTCTTATCACTGATTAGCCACACAAAAACTTCGGCCTGGCAGAGCAGACTAACTGCCGTGAATGCTATTGTCTGACATGGTAAGTATACTAGCCAAACAGGGAGTATAATACAAACTCCCCATTTTTGTTCCATTTACTACCCCTTTACTGGCTTTCTTTGGGGGTGCTGTTGGCTGTTGGATTCTTTTTTGAATGCTTGGTGGTGAGAACACCACAGAATTTGTGGGCTGTGGTGTGTCTCTATTTGACATCAAGAGCA
The DNA here is from genome assembly GCA_018398815.1 of Conus ventricosus. NCBI lineage: Eukaryota > Metazoa > Mollusca > Gastropoda > Neogastropoda > Conidae > Conus > Conus ventricosus. The sequence continues at coordinate 7,027,687 of CM031610.1, forward strand.
CAGACACAATCAGCCGTGTCTCCCTGATGAGTCTGGGTCCAGCAGACGAAAGGGCCCAGGAGCAGGGAATACAATACAAACTGCCATCAGGAGGAGTAACGACGGTTCCCTCAGGCAGCTAGTGAAGGGTTTTTCATATTTATAAAATAAATTCCCCCCAATTTTTTTTTTTTTTTTTTTTTTTTTTCCCCAAATCTTTGCCAAGTCATTACTACAATGACTGAATTTTAGCCTGCACTTTTTTTCTCCCACTACTTAATTGTTCAGAATGATTTTTTTTTCTTTCATGGTTTCTCATACCCTCATTCTGATGAAATCTGCAAATTTGCAGAAAAGTCAGAGCCTGCTAGAGGTCATAACATGAAAGGATTATTCACCGACTCGTTTCATTTATTTCTATATATAGTTATTCATTTGTTGCTGTTGTAGCAGCCATTAAATTTTGTTTTTAATTGCTTTAGTTGTACAACATCACATTTCTGAAATGGGAGAGTTTGTATTATACTCCCTGTTTTTGGGTAGTATATATCCATGTCAGACCATAGCATCAACGGCAGTTAGTTAGCTCTGAAAGGCCGAATTTTTGTGGCTAATATAGTAATAAGACAGTCAGGTACGCCCACCCTACTTCCACAAAGGAAGAAGCCGGTGTCAACTTCCTGTTCCCATTCAGCAAAACCCCTAGTGCAAGGGAATCCTGAGAACCAAGCGCTAGCTGGGGGGTCAGGCGGGCATTTTGTGTCTGACATGGTAAGTATACAGCCAAACAGGCGTATAATCAAACTCCCCATTTTGGCATCATATACTTTACCATGTCAGACCAAGCAGAATTTAAAGGAATTGGAGGGGGGTCGAGTGCCCTAATGGTTTTTTGGGGTTAGAAGTGGAATAGATATGGCTGCGTTAGCCACAAAAGAAAACCCTTAGAACCGTCAGCCCTGGTCATGCGGATATCCCTTGAATAAAAGCTTTAGGAAGGGATTTTCCGAACACCAGTAGGCTGTCTCCAGGAGTTGTGCAAGGGAGCCTCTGGGATAGCGCCTGGGGGGCGAGCGTTCCAGTAGTATCTAAGACACCTAGAAGGGCACAGGTCAATGTCCCCCCCTTTCCCCTTTTTCCCCCCGATTATCCGCGTGTGAGCGGATGAGAGGGAGGGAGAGGCTGTGCCCGGTTCCTGATTCTTGGCTAAGAATTTGGGAGGAACATGGAGAGGACAGAACCGTCCTGGGGAGGCAAGTCTCTGGGGTCCCCAATAAGGGGTCTTCAGTGCGTCAAGGAGCCTGAAAAGGTCCCAAAGGGGGACGCGCCTAGGGGACAGAGACTCACGCAGAGCTACCCCCTTAGAATCTGTCTGCAAAGGGAGTTATTCTAAAAGGGGGCCGCCGAGGTGGCGAATACTGGGACAGATAGCTGGCCTGCAGCCCGACTGGAGCTAGCAGCTACCCCTTTGAATCTCTCTGAGAAGGGAGTTATTCTAAAAGTGGGGGGGTGCCGAGTTGGCGAATAGGGTACAGATAGCTGACCTGTAGCCCCCAAAAAGGGGCTAGCAGAGAGCCTTAGGAGAGGGAGGTGGGGTAGAAAGATGCCAAACTGGGGTTGAAGAACGATCATGGGGAACAGAGTATCTGAGCACCATGAACCCATCTCCCCCAAAGGAATGGTAAGAGAGACTGGTGCTGGCTCTGCGCGAGACCGTAGAAGTCTCGAAGGTCTAGTGAGGCCCCTGCCAGCAAGAGAATGTCTAGGACGGACTGGGATCTGTGCGATTGGGGGGGAGGGGCAGATGTTCGCAACGGGCAGCACAGAAGCCAGGCGTGAGGCGGGCATTTGGGGGTGGAGTGGGGGCGACCCGAGCAAAGCTGTCTGAGCATGTCCAAACCCGTGCCCCGCTGGAGAGGGGGAACATGGGGGAGAGACTTGGGGTCCGGTAAACCGGGGCTGGTCGGGGCCGCCATGGTGTGATGAGGATGAGCCTGGGTCTTACCAGTCTTGCTTTTTCCTGATCACCTTGTGGGGGATAGGGAGTAAGGGAAGGAGTATGCTATGCGGGCCCAAAACGGAACCGGGGGGAGAAAAAAAAGGAAACATGATTGTCATTACCCGTTCCAGACTCTCAGCTATTCCAGCACTCGATGTATCCCATGACCCGTCTCTTCCCCCGGGCCCATGAGGTCAAGCGTGCCATCGGCAGCTTCCGCACTCTGTCCATGCGCCCCTCTGGGCAGCCTTGCGTTCGGAGAATCCTTCATAAAATTTTATTTGAGGGACATCCGCATGACCAGGGCTGATGGTTCTAATGGGTATCCTTTGTGGCGGCTAATGCATCCATATCGGGTAACCCCAGGAACACTAGGGCACTCGCCCTCCTCCTTTTATATGAATTCTGCTATTGTCTGACATGGTACAGTATATGACGCCAAAATGGGGAGTTTGTATTATACTCCTGTTTGGCTAGTATACTTACCATGTCAGACTCTAATGCCCGCCTACCTTCCCCGCTAGCGCCAAGGTTCTGGGGTTACCTTGCGCGCAGGCCTCGATGAATGACGTATGGGAGACTTACACTGGCTTCTCCCTACGGCGGAAGTGGGTTGGGCACCACGTGACTGTCTTATCACTGCATTAGCCACACAAAAACTTCGGCCTGGCAGAGCAGACTAACTGCCGTGAATGCTATTGTCTGACATGGTAAGTATACTAGCCAAACAGGGGAGTATAATACAAACTCCCATTTTTGTTCCATTTACTACCTTCACTGGCTGCTTTGGGGGTGCTGTTGGCTGTTGGATTCTTTTTTGAATGCTTGGGGTGAGAACACCACAGAATTGTGGACTGTGGTGTGTCTCTATTTGACATCAAGAGCACAGACACAATCAGCCGTGTCTCCCTGATGAGTTGATCCAGCAGACGAAAGGCCTAGGAGCAGGCAATACAAATACATCTGCCATCAGGGAGGAGTACGACGGTTCCCTCAGGCAGCTAGTGAAGGGTTTTTCATATTTATAAAATATTCCCCCAATTTTTTTTTTTTTTTTTTTTTTTTCCCCCAAATCTTTGCCAAGTCATTACTACAATGACTGAATTGTTAGCCTGCACTTGTTTTCTCCCACTACTTAATTGTTCAGAATGATTTTTTTTTCTTCTCATGGTTTCTCATACCCTCATTCTGATGAAATCTGCAAATTTGCAGAAAAGTCAGAGCCTGCTAGAGGTCATAACATGAAAGGATTTTCACCGACTCGTTTCATTTATTTCTATATATAGTTATTCATTTGTTGCTGTTGTAGCAGCCATTAAATTTTGTTTTAATTGCTTTAGTTGTACAACATCACATTTCTGAAATGGAGAGTTTGTATTATACTCCCTGTTTGGCTAGTATACTATCCATGTCAGACCATAGCATTCAACGGCAGTTAGTTAGCTCTGAAAGGCCGAATTTTTGTGGCTAATATAGTAATAAGACAGTCAGGTGACGCCCACCCTACTTCCACAAAGGAAGAAGCGGTGTCAACTTCCTGTTCCTCATTCAGCAAGACATAGTGCAAGGTAATCCTGAGAACCATAGCGCTAGCTGGGAAGGTCAGGCGGGCATTTTGTGTCTGACATGGTAAGTATACTAGCCAAACAGGCAGTTAATACAAACTCCCCATTTTGGCATCATATACTTTACCATGTCAGACCATAGCAGAATTTAAAGGAATTGGAGGAGGGTCGAGTGCCCTAATGGTTCTTGGGGTTAGAAGTGGAATAGATATGGCTGCGTTAGCCACAAAAGAAATCCCTTAGAACCGTCAGCCTGGTCATGCGGATATCCCTTGAATAAAAGCTTTAGGAAGGGATTTCGAACACCAGTAGGCTGTCTCCAGGAGTTGGTGCAAGGGGACGCCTCTGGGATGAGCGCCTGGGGCGCGAGCGTTCCAGTAGTATCTAAGAACCTAGAAGGGCACAGGTCAATGTCCCCACTTTCCCTTTTCCCCAGATATCCGCGTGTGAGCGGATGATGAGGGAGGGAGAGGCTGTGCCCGGTTCCTGATTCTTGGCTAAGAATTTGGGAGGAACATGGGAGAGAGACAGAACCGTCCTGGGGAGGCAATGTCTCTGGGGTCCCCAATAAGGGGTCTTCAGTGCGTCAAGGAGCCTGAAGAGGTCCCAAAGGGGGACGCGCCTAGGGGACAGAGACTCACGCAGAGCTACCCCCTTAGAATCTGTCTGCAAAGGGAGTTATTCTAAAAGGGGGCCGCCGAGGTGGCGAATACTGGTACAGATAGCTGGCCTGCAGCCCGACTGGAGCTAGCAGCTACCCCCTTAGAATCTCTCTGAGAAGGGAGTTATTCTAAAAGTGGGGGCTGCCGAGTTGGCGAATAGGGTACAGATAGCTGACCTGTAGCCCCAAATGGAGCTAGCAGAGAGCCTTAGGAGAGGGAGGTGGGATAGAAAGATGCCAAACTGGGATTGGAAGAACGATCATGGGGAACAGAGTATCTGAGCACCATGAGACCCATCTCCCCCAACGGAATGGTAGAGAGACTAGGTGCTGGCTCTGCGCGAGACCGTAGAAGTCTCGAAGGTCTAGTGAGGCCCCTGCCAGCAAGAGAATGTCTAGGACGGACTGGGATCTGTGCGATTGGGAGGGAGGGGCAGATGTTCGCAACTGGGCTAGCACAGAAGCCAGGCGTGAGGCGGGGCATTTGGGGCTGGAGTGGGGGCGACCCGAGCAAAGCTGTCTGAGCATGTCCAAACCTGTGCCCCGCTGGAGAGGGGGAACATGGGGGAGAGACTTGGGGTCCGGTAGCCGGGGCTGGGTCGGCCGCCATGGTGTGATGAGGATGAGCCTGGGTCTTACCAGTCTTGCTTTCCTGATCACCTTGTGGGGGATAGGGAGTACAGGGAAGGAGTATGCTATGCGGCCCGACCAGGGAGGGGAGAGAGCATTGATTGTATACGCTTGGGGGTTGGGGACGAAAGACACATATACTGGAAGACGGAGGTTGAATAGGGGGGCAAAGAGGTCGATCATGGGCCTGACCCAATGTTTCCACACCGAGAGGAGGGTAGCCTGCTGAGGGTCCATTCCGTGTGGAGGAGGGCCTTGGACTCACTAGGGGAGTCTGCTAAGATATTGAGGGTTCCACTATGTGCCTCACACGGAGAGGTATTCCCTGCGAGTGACACCAGGGGGGAAGGGCCTCTGATCGGAGAGAGCGACTGAGGGAGCAACACCCCCCCCCCCACCCACCCCTGTTGACATGCCCTGTCACCACAGTGTTGTCTGAGAGCCGGAAAACAAGTCGGTGAGAGACCTGGGGTTGGAAGTGATGGGGGGGCACAGCTGTCCGGCCGAGATGAAAATCGTGCTGTTTAGTTCCAGCCTGTCTGGCAGGCGATAAACTGAAGCGGCGTGACTCACCGCTGAGCAGCGCACGTGTGTAGGGCCCTACCCCTGTGCTCAAGGCAGCGCGTGTGTTCTCATGCTGTGCTGTTCTTGTTGTGCTGTACGGATTATAATTTTTCCACACTCTATAACTGGATATAATTTACTGTGTGTGTGATTTTGTGTGTTGTGATTCTCCTTTGTGCCGTTTGATATAACTTCGGTTCATCACGCATTCTTGAGGCTTTTTTTTCATTGAGAAGTTGTTCGTTTTCATAAGCTGGCCAGGATCCGGCACGTGTATCGTATATCAGCAAGCCGTGTACGTTTGTGGTACTACTGCTCGAGAGGAGACATTCTATCAGGCGATTACTTTCCTTCCTCTCTCTCTCTCTCTCTCTCTCTCTCCCTTGCTGTGTGTGTGTGTGTGTGTGTGTGCTATCGTGTGTGTGTGCTAGCGTGTGTGTGTGTGTGTGTGTGAATGAGCGCGCATGCGTGTGTGTGTGTGATTGATCCTGATTGGTTAGTCTTGTTGCTTAGGTAGGCCTCTTTTCGACTTTACCGACGCCTGCGATTTGACACAATTCATGACACAAAAGACTGTAGATTTGTTGTGCCATGTGTGCGGCAGTCGTGTGTCAGAAAGGTACAAGATAAAGGATTAAACGCTAGACTTTGTGTCAACTTCTCCAATGATTTGTTGCAGTACTTCAGTCTAGATATTTCTGGTGATGAAGAAGGCAAACAGTCCAAGTGTATCTGCATAAATGCTACCATAAACTGAAAAAAAACGAGACACATGTCAGCACATTCTCAATGTTTACTACAAAAGAAAATGCTGCTCATGACATAGGTGTCAGGAGGGGGGGGGGGGGGGGGGGGCAGACACATGCACTCGTCAACTTACTGAAAAGACAGGCATGGTCACAGAAAACACAGGATGCAAAACTGCACATGATAATGTAAAACACATGGTCTATGTCTCCCCGAAAAACCAGACATACTTCCCTCATTGGAACATTTCAAATCCAATAAAATCCCGAATGCGTAAGAGGTGACAAGCATCCTGGTTAAATCTTTTACCCTTCTCAATTAAAACAATCAATTGATTAAGCCAGTTACAATTGAGATAAACATAGAGAGAGAGAGAGACAGAGAGATAGAGAGAGAGAGTGAGAGAGAGAGATGCTGTTTTTGTTGTCATATTTGTGGATGTGCTTGCGCACATGTGTGCGCACTCGCGGGTGTCTGTGTGTGTCATTCCAGTTGAAGTAGGTGTGGGGTGAAAATAAATTTCAATGTGTGTGTGTGTGTGTGTGTGTTGTGTGTGTGTGTGTGTGTGTGTGATCCATCTGTTTACATACCGCTGTTGTTGGTGTGTGGGTTTCTGTCAATGTGTGTGTGTGTGTGTTGTGTGTGTGTGTTCTCTCTCTCTCTCTCAGTAGTGAGTAGGCACACATGAAGATGAAACGAGACAACATTTTGCATTGGTGTGTGTTATATGTGACATCAGTTTCAAATGATTCGAACGGTGCGAAAGAACAAGGTCAGGTAGGAAGCATTTCATTGTTTATAACTGACATCTGCATGTGTGGCATGCTAAAATCTTGCTTTACTAAAAGCATGGTGTGGCTGTGGACAGAATCAGTTTCGGTATGCTTCACATGCACATATAGCACGCAGATAAACAAGCAAAACATGCCTAGGTGGTGGTGGGAACCACTGCGTGTTCCCCGTGAAGCTGCAGTGCCGACACTGTTTATTCAGGCCCAGTACGGCTGTCAGGTAGGAGTCCGCGACTAATTTTCTGTCAGTTGTAAGGAAAGATATGCATGCCAAATTAGCACCAGGTTGAGCGTGATAGCATCGGAACGCGTGCTCTCCACTGAGTTGCAATTTCATTTCATTTTGTGTGTGTTTGTTAGTCTGTTTCAATCGTTTTTTGTTGACAAATCTTTGTGGTGCTTGCCTCATTGTGTATGAAAAAAGACCTATTCTGTTTGGTATCGTTCTGTCAAGACCCCACAATACAGTGACATCAATCGACCCAGTTCGTTGCATTCTGGCACAAAGTATTAATGAAGAAACACAACACCTGTTCTCACCACACTATCAGCCAGACAGCTTATATCACATTCGCCATAGGGAGGAAAGCTTGTGGAAGGTTAGCGCGAGGAAAACTGGCAGCTGTCAGCAGAAGTGCGCTGTTTCAACAAACCGCGGCCGTTCCATCCCTTCCCCTCCCGCGACCGATAGGCGGTCAGGGGTTATTGCCTTGTCTTCAACTAAGAATTCCTCTGCAGACAAACGTGGGGGGGGGGGGGGGGGGGGGGGGGGGGGGGGGGGACTGACTGCTTCCAATTCCAGGACGTTGGTGTGGGGGCAGGCTGCCTCTGAACCCCACACTCCGGGGGTCTCCAGTGGGCGTCAGCCGAGTTGGAAGCGTCTGTGTAGAGTTCCAGAGGTAGGGTTGGGAGGGAGATGGGAACCCCAGGGGGGTGGAAGGGTCGAGCCACTCGTCCGTGGCCCATTGGAACCAAGGGCCCAGGGGAGTGGAGTGATCCAGCGGTCGGCAGTTCGAGACCAACAACGACGGAACTCCCTTGAAGTTGGTGCTTGGGGACCCTGCTAGGGGATGAGGGACGAGGGACTCCATCATCCCTAGGAAGGGATGGTAAGGGGTCTGGCAGGGGTGTGTACGGGAGGACCTCTCTGGAGTCAGGGAGACCATATGGAGAGTGTGACGAATCTTACAACCACGCAGGAGATTGACCACCGGGCCGGGAGGTATGGCTGGGAGAAGGAGGGGGAGAACGCATCAGACGGAGGCGTTCGTGGGCCCAAGGCAGACAGAAACCCCTCCCTCTAGGGGCCGCTACTATCCATGGGTTGAGGCCCATACGTCTCCACTGGTGGGCGTGCAGGGATGGGCTGCCCGCCAGAGGGGCCGAGGGGCAGGGTTTTGTAGCGGACTGAGTTCTCCCTGCTCTGGCTCCCCGTAGGAGGGTCCTCCGCCAATTCGCCATTGCCCGAACATCAACGGTCTTTTTGCACACTTTACAGAAAACGCACGTTTGTTGTCTCTGCATTCAGTGATCCAGCTTCGATATTCTTCCTTCTGTAACCACAACAGATCAAATGCGCAATTTCCTTTAGGCATGATGGCAGACCCAACAGTGCTGGACTTCACCGAAGATGAGGGAGCATGGCGCTCTTGTCGGAAGTCGAACTGTGCATGCGCAAACGATAACCAACTACTGAATTGCTTTCCCTTTGCTTGAAGCAGACAACACGCAAAATGATTTGAGAAGCGAAAATCGATGTCCGAAGTCTCGTTTAGCTTTTGTTCTCCAATTCGTCTTCAAATGTTAAGGTCAGTTTTGGTCCGAAAATGTTTTTATGGGGATTTCAAGGGATGGTAGGATATCTGCAGTTTTCAAGGGCCTTTTTGACCTAATTGAAATTTAAAGGGTTTTCAAGGGTCTCCAAGGGGCGTACGAACCTGCTGGAGAGGTTGCAATGAACCTCTAGAGGAGGCAAAGACAGGTGTGCGTGAGGGTCCCGCCCTAGTTGGGGAGTACTACGACGCGAGGGCGGGTCCTGGTGGCTCCATGATCGGCGACTGGACTAAGGGAGCGAAGTCTGTACTGCCGATCGGACAGCGCCTGACAGGGATGTGGACCAGGTCAAACCAGCTTAAGGAGGCTGGATGCCACAGGCGACCGTGGAGCCGAGCGGTCCGTGCGAAGCCACTGGTCCCTCTGAGGGGCATAGAACCACTGGTCCAAGGAGAAAATGGGCTGTGGCGGCCCGGGGGCCCGGAGAGAGAGCACTGCCGCACACCTCCCTAGTTGTACTCCGTATACAACCCTATGGAGAAGTGGGGAGCGGTGGAGGGCACGGCAACCGCGCTCTCTATCCGCCTGTCTACGGGTTGGTGTGGCTGTGGTAGTGTGGTCACACCAAAGTCTTGATCGGACAGGTTACCCCTGGTCCCACTGGCAGATTCTCCCCCTGGTGGAATGGGGACCGTGGATATTGCCAAGTTGGGAACGGAATAAGTCGCTCCCCAACGCCCTGTACCCCTAGGGGAAATGTCGACAATCGATCGGGGTACATCGAATGCTGGGGGTCCGTGACACAGGCTTGGCGTGGCGGTGCCTGCGGCTGACGAACCGGAGTTATGTCCAGTGTGAAACTGGGAGTGGACATAAACTCCGCCACCGGAGGAAGGACGCTCCTCGTGCACTAGTGGTGGCTGCACTTGTGCACGGTGGGGGAGAGCGCCATGAGCCTGCGTGCTATTAGTTGGGGGGAAAGGGGGGGGGGGGGGGGGGGGGGGAGCTAATAGCAGCAGTCTCATTGAGACGAGTGACGGGTGCTGATTCCGCAGCCATCCTGTCACCCGTGCCGGTGCGTGCCTCGGTAAAGACCTGGGGAAAAAGGTCATGTGACGCAGCATGATAGGGAGAGAAGACAAGGTGGCCAAGCGTTGAAGATTTGCACCGATCACGCGCGTCTTTGTACGTCTCACCGTGCGTGCGAAGGGAGAAGGCAAGCCAGCAGGTAAAAGGGGGGAGAAGGAGAATTTGAGTGCAAATTCTAAAACGGGCCTTCCCTTAATGAGGGGAGCCTTGCCATTAGTTTTAAGAGGGATGTTAAGAAAGGCACTTTGTAAGGTGGCAGCTTGCCTTTTGCCCTTCAGACGCCGTGATCGTGCATCGCCGGTCGGTTAGAGGAGGTATCAAAATGATGGTTGCATCCCGGGGAACCCCCTCCACTTCAGCCCTACGTTCTTCCGAAGCAAGAACGGTTTGTTCACTGGAATCTTGGACGCAGGTTCCTCCCAGGCAAGAGCGACTTCTGGAGAGGAAGTGCTCAACTCGTTGTTACCTTCACCATGTTGGGCTATAGTGGTGGAACAAACACAGAGCACACGACCATAAAGTGGAGACAAGCTGATGGATCGAGAGATCGGGAGGAAAACTCGATCGACCGTAAGATAATTACAATATCTAATGTGCAGGAGGAACCTCCAGCCCACCAACCTAGTAACAAGTAGAAGAGAACAAACACGAGGTGAGGCAAGATGGCGGATCGAGAGACCGGGAGGGGTACTCGATCGCTGAGCGCTACAAAATAAAGTAAGCCTCACGCAACTATTAGTACCAGGGTTTAGTGGAGACAAGGAGTGGATCGAGAGATCAGGAGGAAAACTCGATCGACCTAAGATAATTACAATAACTATTGTCACCAGCCGCCGTGGCGAAGTGGTTAGCATCGCGGACTCCGGCTGGGAGGTCATGGGTTCGAATCCCATCAGTCATGTGGGTTTTTCTGCCCCGACCGGCTCCTACCCAGAGTTGAGTTTGCTGTGGACTCAGTTGGGAAGACTGGGACCACACAGTCGAGTTTCATCCACTTAATGGATGTGTTTCTGAGAGTGTCGCTCAAATTTCCTGACCAACACTGCAGGTGCCTGTATCTCTCAGGCCTGGTTGACGCCAGGATATATTATGAAAGGAAGCGTAGAGTACAACCCTGTCATGTAGTCAGACCGAAAATGGAAATCTGTAGCATCATCTTAATCATCTCATTCTCACTGATCAGAATAAAAAAAAAGTCTCAAATTCTGTGGCCCTTCATGCCCTGCTCTCATGGTGACCTCAATTTCGATGTCCTCTCCACGTCTGTGGCCTTGGTTTGGTTCCGTCAGGGTCACCGGTATCGGCAGTCCATGGGGGTGTCACTGGACGGACATGGTGGCGACCTCGGAGGGAGAGCTCACTCTGCCAGTTCCACGATTAAGCAATTATTGTTGTCAGTAGGGGGCTTATAGGGTGGTGTCCTGCGTTGTTAGATCGAACATAAAACGGTTTTTTTGCACACTTTACAGAAAAACGCACGTTTGTTGTCTTGCTTCATGACCCAGCTTCGTTTTTCTTCTTCTGTAACCACAAACAGATAAATGCGCAATTTCTTTAGGCTGATGGCAGACCAACAGTGCTGGACTTCACCGAAGATGAGGGAGCATGGCGCTCTTTGTCGGAAGTCGAACTGTGCATGCGCAAACGATAACCAACTACTGAATTGCTTCCTTTGCTTAAAAGCAGACAACACGCAAAATGATTTGAAAGCGAAAAATCGATTGTCCGAAGTCTCGTTTGCTTTTGTTCTCCAATTCGTCTTCAAATGTTAAGGTCAGTTTTGGTCCGAAAATGATTTTTATGGGGATTTCAAGGGATGGTAGGGATATCTGCAGTTTTAAAGGGCCTTTTTGACCTAATTGAAATTTAAAGGGTTTTCAAGGGTCTCCAAGGGGCGTAACGAACCTGCTGGAGAGGTTGGCAATGAACCTCTAGAGGGGGCAAGACGGGTTTGTGCGTGAGGGTCCCGCCCCTAGTTGGGGAGAGTACTACGACGCGAGGGCGGGGTCCCTGGTGGCTCCATGATCGGCGACTGGACTAAGGGAGCGAAGTCTGTACTGCCGATCGGACAGCGCCTGACAGGGATGTGGACCAAGGTCAAACCAGCTTAAGGAGGCTGGATGCCACAGGCGACCGTGGAGCCGAGCGGTCCGTGCAAAAGCCCTGGTCCCTCTGAGGGGCATAGAACCATTGGCCCCAAGGAGAAAATGGGCTGTGGCGGCCCGGGGGCCCGGAAAGGAGAGCACTCCCGCACCCCTCCCTAGTTGTATCCGTATACAACCCCTATGGAGAAGTGGGGGGAGCGGTGGAGGGCACGGCAACCGCGCTCTCTACCCGCCTGTTACGGGTTGGTGTGGCTGTGGTAGTGTGGTCACCCCAAAGTCTTGATCGGACAGGTTACCCCTGGTCCCACTGGCAGATTCTCCCCTGGTGGAATGGGGACCTTTGGATATTGCCAAGTTGGGAACGGAATAAGTCCGCTCCCCAACGCCTGTACCCCTAGGGGAAATGTCGACAATCGATCGGGGTACTCGAATGCTGGGGCCCGTGACACAGGTTTGGGGCCCGTGGCGGTTGCCTGCGGCTGACGAACCGGAGTTATGTCCAGTGTGAAACCTGGGAGTGGACATAAACTCGCCACCGGAGGAAGGCGCTCCTCGTGCACTAGTGGTGGCTGCACTTGTGCACGGTGGGGGGAGAGCGCCATGAGCCTGCGTGCTATTAGTTGGGGGGAAAGGGGGGGGGGGGGGGGGGGGGGGAGCTAATAGCAGCAGTCTATTGAGACGAGTGACGGGTGCTGATTCGCAGCCATCTGTCAAACCCCTGCCGGTGCGTGCTCGGTAAAGACCTGGGGACAAAAGGTCATGTGACGCCAGCATGATAGGGAGAGAAGACAAGGTGGCCAAGCGTTGAAGATTTGCACCGATCACGCGCGTCTTTGTAGTCTCACCGTGCGTGCGAAAGGGGAAAAAAAGGGAAGCCAGCAGGGAAAAAAGGGGGGGAGAAGGAGAATTTGAGTGCAAATTCTAAAAGGGCTTCCCTTAATGAGGGGGCCTTGCATTAGTTTTTTAAAAGGGATGTTAAAGAAAGGCACTTGTAAGGTGGCAGCTTGCCTTTTGCCCTTCAGACGCCGTGATCGTGCATCCCCCGGTCGGTTAGAGGAGGTATCAAAATGATGGTTGCATACCCCGGGGAACCCCCCCCCACTCAGCCCCACGTTCTTTCCCAAGCAAGAACGGTTTGTTCACTGGAATCTGGACGCAGGTCCTCCCAGGCAAAGAGCGAACTTCTGGAGAGGGAAGTGCTCAACTCGTTGTTACCCCTTCACCAGTTGGGCTATAGTGGTGGAACAAACACAGAGCACACGACCATAAAGTGGAGAAAGCTGATGGATCGAGAGATCGGGAGGAAAACTCGATCGACCGTAAGATAATTACAATATCTAATGTGCAGGAGGAAACCTCCAGCCCACCAAACCTAGTAACAAGTAGAAGAGAACAAACACGGGTGAGGCAAGATGGCGGATCGAGAGACGGGAGGGGGTTACTCGATCGCTGAGCGCTACAAAATAAAGTAAGCCTCACGCAACTATAGTACCAGGGTTTAGTGGAGACAAGGAGTGGATCGAGAGATCAGGAGGAAAACTCGATCGACCTTAAGATAATTACAATAACTATTGTCACCAGCCGCCGTGGCGAAGTGGTTAGCATCGCGGACTCCCGGCTGGGAGGTCATGGGTTCGAATCCCATCAGTCATGTGGGTTTTTCTGCCCCGACCGGCTCCTACCCAGAGTTGAGTTTGCTGTGGACTCAGTTGGGAAGACTGGGACCACACAGTCGAGTTTCATCCACTTAATGGATGTGTTTCTGAGAGTGTCGCTCAAATTTCCTGACCAACACTGCAGGTGCCTGTATCTCTCAGGCCTGGTTGACGCCAGGATATATTATGAAAGGAAGCGTAGAGTACAACCCTGTCATGTAGTCAGACCGAAATGGAAATCTGTAGCATCATCTTAATCATCCTCATTCTCACTGATCAGAATAAAAAAAAAGTCTCAAATTCTGTGGCCCTTCATGCCCTGCTCTCATGGTGACCTCAATTTCGATGTCCTCTCCACGTCTGTGGCCTTGGTTTGGTTCCGTCAGGGTCACCGGTATCGGCAAGTCCATGGGGGCTGTCACTGGACGGACATGGTGGCGACCTCCGGAGGGAGAGCTCACTCATGCCAGTTCCACGATTAAGCAATTATTGTTGTCAGTAGGGGGCTTAGTAGGTGGTGTCCTGCGTATGTTAGATCAGAACAGGCGCCACTGAACACCATCGAAGTGACTCGGCAGCAGTGCAGTGTCTCCTCCGGTGGGTTGCCTCTTGACGACTTGACACTGACTGCTCCCTGTGGATTGCCGGTGCCGGGGCTGCGGCGGGACCTACCGGGCTGTGGCTGTGGACGGGGTGTCGGAAATGAGCGGCGTGAGTGCACTGCCTCTGAGGTGGCGCAGAGGTTGGGACAGCAGAAAAAAAAACCAAAAAACAACAACACAAAAACAATAACTATTGTGGAAGAGGAAACCTCCAGCAAGTAAACCTAGGCACAACAAGAAAGAGGACGATCACACGGTGAGGCAAGATGGCAGATAAAGAGACCGGCGTGATGTGAGGCAAGATGGCGGATCGAGCAACTGGCGGAGACTCGATCGCCAAAAGCAACCAAACAATAGAGCGTGAGAATAAAAACAGCGCACAGCAAGATCTCCTGAATCAAGAGGCCGTGAGGCAAGCTTGGTCAAAAGAGAATTAAAATAATGGGATGTAACACAACACGCGAGAGTGTAAGGACCATAAATGACAGACCATTAATGGAATCATGAAAACCGAAAACTCACATGAGCCTCACGCAATAGAGCGTCAAAATAAATTAATGAAACGCTAACCGTAAGCCTCACACGACAATAGTAGACAATAGTACACGGGGTTTAGCACAAGCCACAACAGAACAGGTAAAAAGGCAAAAACAAGCAATCTTTACACAAAACAGAAGTATAGGCAAGACAGAGCAAGAAAACCTGTCCTTGTCAGGTGGAAGGCCGAAGCCACGTGACTGTCTTATTACTGCATTAACCACAAAAATTCGGCCTTTCAGAGCTAACTAACTGCCACTGAATGCTATGGTCTGACATGGTAAAGTATATGACACCAAACTATAAGGGAGCCTTTCACAGGCATTCTGTAGACCCTAGACTTTTACTGATTCAATATGATCAGTGTCCACAACCTGGTTGTAGACTCTTTCTCTCTCTCTCTTACTTAAAGCTGTCCTAGGCTTGTTGTCACAGACGTTCAGCTCTTACTTCCTGTAGGGATTGCAGGCAGCCACCATCTTCAGACTGCTGGACAGGTTGACAGGATGCCCGTCCAGCGTCCCATCACACATGACCTCCTTGATGACCCCTATGGCCTCTGTCGTGTTGGCCTCGTCAAAGAAGAGCACGGTGTACACCGGCCGATGCTTGCCAATGTCGGCTGCGTTCCTCTTGGCCAGCCTCTCTGCCTCATGAACTTTGCGGATGATGTCCTGACCTGTTGTGCCTCCATGAACCTGTAAGGAGTGACAAACCAACAACAGTGTAAGGCAAAACAAAGTTCAGCACCCAGCTTTCTTTTTCCAGTTTCAAACTTACTTTTTTTGAAGGAAATGTATAACAGGATTTTACAGAAAAAATAAAACTGTTCTACTAAAAGTAGTTTTGGGACATACTTATCCCTGCAAGGCGTGGGTTATTGCCATATCATCAGGATCCTAAAAAACGAGTCTCTCCTTGGTTCTTAAAACAAACCACCACTGTTGAAGAGAGGCTGCAAAAGAACGTAATTTGCAGGAATTATCATCCACAATTCACTCTTGAGAGGCTGAAGAAAAGGAAGTTTCTCTTTTAGAAACAAAGGGAAGCTTGAACAAGCGTTTGTGGGAATCCACAGCACTGAAAAGAACAAAGTTCAAAGCCAGAAAAGAGAGGAGAGAGGGACATGTTTTTCCACCAAGGAAGAGGAGAAAACTCAGCAAGTTTTAATTTGTTTCAAAGTGAACTCACTACAGATAACCACTTTTTTTTTCTAACTGGGAATGAAAGCAAGATTAGCTCCCTATTCTTCTGTTGTTATTTTTAATCCTGATAATGTTCCATACCATGCAGAATAAGGCATTTCTTTGGACACACACACATATCACACACACACATACACCGCACACACACACATAACACACACACAACACATATAACACACAGACACAACACACACACACATAACACACACACACACACAAACAATATCACACACACAACACACATATCACACACACACAACACATATAACACACACACACAACACACACAACAGGTCATCCAGCATGTTCCCCAATTACCTTCACCAACACCATGGTGTTGACTTCCTGGTGCCCAGGGGTCTGCAAAGCACAGAGGAACTTGACCAGACGGGTCTTGCCACAGCCCGTCTCTCCCATCACTATCACTGGAATGTTACATCTACACACACAAACACGGTGGCACATGTAGGCAAATGCACACGCACACACACACACACTGCATACACACACACATACACTGCATACACACACACATACACTGCATACACACACACACACACTGCATACACACACACATACACTGCATACACACACACATACACTGCATACACACACACATACACTGCATACACACACACACACACTGCATACACTCACCACATGCAGAGAAGTAAAACACAGTAGAATCAGCACTTCATTATTTTTTCAGAATTTATTTACATAAAACATCTCCAGATGGAATGCTGTTACACACAAAAATACTATGATCTCTATTTCATTGTTTGGAATTATGTACTAAATGTTCTCAGTTTGTGGCAGTTGAAACAACATGCTGTGACCATTGAAGTCGTGACAATTTAAATGGCCATTTCAGAGCTTGCCTACATCATCCTCTGTGTCACTGACTTACAAGGGGGGCCGGATAGCTCAGTTGGTAGAGCGCCGGACTCGTGATCCTGGGGTTGCGGGTTCGAATTTCGGTATAGGGGGATTTTTCCCTCGGAGTTAACATTGGTTCTGACTCCATTCCCCATATAGTCCTTCGAATGAGACTATAAACCGAGGTTCCGTGTGTGAACGCACGCATAACATCTTGCACACACGTAAAATCCCATCACCAACTTTCGGAAGAGAAGGCCAGTTTGGTCGTTGGTATGGATGACACGTGACACATAGCATGCACCTTCCCCGAAGATGGAGTATGGCTGCCTTAATGGGGGGATAAAAAAGGGTCATACACACAAAACTCCACTGCCTGGCTATACAGGGAGTGTCCGCAGGAGTATCAGCCTGCGTACGCAGAAAGAAAAAAAACTGACTTACAAAAATAAAATTCTCCGAAGATTTATGGAATTTCTATACAAAGTGCATACCCCAACATCCAGCTTTGCTGCATCAACTTCTCAAAATCTTTTTTGTTGATCCATAATTTCAAGGAATGTTCCCCCTTTTAGCCTGCAAGGTACAAACCAGTTAAGATCTCAATGTGTTGGCTGCCGTATAGCAGTCATGCTAACGTTCTGCCGCCTTCAAAATCACTGTCAACAGATCGCATCTCACCTGAACCTCATGTAGATGGCTAGAATCTTTTTGCGTTGTCTGTGGTCAGTTCATACGTGTTGTCTGGGTCGATGATCCTATTGCTGTCATCAAAGATCTCGTCATCGTGAAGGCCCAGCACTCTGTACAGTCTCAGCAGACGGTCTTCCCTGTCAGTTACAAATCAGTATGTATACTGGAACAGCCAACCAATGAGTACATGCATGAAGTCATCCCACTTTCAAGATGGGCTTACAGCAGCCTCTGCCAGGATTCACATGCCTGAATAAGACAGGAACCAGTGCAAGCTTTTTTTCTTCTTTTTTTTTTTTTTTTTTGTATTTCCCCTTGTTTTCTTCAAAATGTTATTAAAAATATTCAAACTGTTTTTTTTCGCGTTTTTTTTTTTCTAATAAAAATATTCATGAGCAAAATCAGCATAATTTCTCAATTTGTTCAAATCAATGCAAAAAAAGAATGTAAAGGTTGGCAGTAATGTAAATATACAGTTCATCTCTTTATTAATATTTTGATTTCCTGTTTGAACCAAACCCCCACCCTCCACCCCTACCAACTCTCATCTTTCTCATTAGGGTGCTGGCTGTACCTGGGCAGAACATCAAAGTTCTCGTTGAGTGGCACCAGGTTGAGGGACAGAGCGTAGTACAGATGACGGCCCATGATGCCCTGCTCCAGGACACGTCCCGTCTGCTGGTCCATCAAGTTTTCCAGTGTTGGGCTCGATGTAGAAGCCCAGAAAGGTCATGGAGTTCATGTCCGGGTTGAAGAAGATGTAGGGATGTGGGCTGCAGACAACATTGTTACAACAGCATTGTCAGCAAAATTTCATTGTTACAACAGCATTGTCAGCAACATTTCATTGTTACAACAGCACTGTCAGCAACATTCATTGTCAAATCTCCACACGATGACCCTTCATTGCTAAAGCAGCATTGTCAGCAACATTCATTGTCAAATCTCCACACGATGACCCTTCATTGTTACAACAGCATTGTCAGCAACATTTCATTGTTACAACAGCATTGTCAGCAACATTTCACTCAGTCACACCTGCAGATGATGACCCTTCATTGTTACAATGACATTGTCAGCAACATTTCATTGTTACAACAGCATTCTCAGCAAATTTCATTGTTACAACAGCATTACCAGCAACATTCATTCAGTCACACCTGCAGATGATGACCCTTCATTGTTACAGCAGCACCGTCAGCAATATTTCACTCAGTCACACCTGCAGGTGATGGCCCTTCATTGTTACAGCAACACTGTCAGCAACATTTCATTGTTACAGCAACACTGTCAGCAACATTTCATTGTTACAGCAGCACTGTCAGCAACATTTCACTCAGTCACACCTGCAGATGATACCTTCATTCTTACAGCAGCACTGTCAGACATTTCATTGTTTACAGCAGCACTGTCAGGCCATCATTCACTCAGTCACACCTGAGGTGATGACCCTTCATCTCTCTCTACTTGCTTCTCTGGAACTTTTGTGCTCTCTGGTCTAAATCCTTTACCTAGAATGAAAAAAAAAACCTTACTTTTCTTATTAAGCAAATCCACGTTTGGTAAGGGTAGAGTTCGTGTTTTCGTCTTTCCTTTTTTCGTTTTTTTTTACCATCATGAAATAAACAGATTGTTAGAAAGAATGAACTAGACGAAACATACCTTCCTACAACAACAACAAAAAATTGCCTGCGCTTGGAAACAATTGGGAAAAAATCATGTAAACTATTTAGAAAATATTAAATGCATCTGTCTTTCACAACGGTTGTACCGAGTTAAAAACAGGAGAACCAAACTACTTTTTATGCAAATGCTTCAGTCCAGTAAGGGGAAACGCTTCAGTGAACACAAACACCACGAACAAACAAACGTCTCACCTGCTTGCCATGTACGTATTCATCTCATTACTGCGAATGTCGGCGTCCTCATCTTCTTGAGTGGTGCCAGGGCTGACAGTGACTCCTCCTCATCTTCAATGACCTCATGGGCAAAGTCCTAAAGCATGACCAGTGTGGTTGCTTAACAACATGCTCATAACCACTATTACACCCCACGTAAACACCTCTCAGCACTGTGCTCACTAACCTCTATACACGCCACAGAAACACCATTCCGCACAGTGCTCACAATCTCACTATACTACTCCTCACAGAAAACACACTCGCACTGTGCTCACTAACCTCTATACATCCCTCCACAGGAAACTAACTCCTCAGCTCAATGTGTGTCAACTGACCACTATACACCCAACAGAAAACCACACACTCAGCACTGTGCTCATGACCACTATACACCCCACAGAAAACACATCAGCACTGTGCCATAACGTCTATAACCCCACAGAAACACTCAGCCACTGTGCTCACTTATCTAATATAACCCCACAGAAACACACACCCAGCACTGTTGTCACTAAACCACTTACACCCCACAGAAACACACACTCAGCATGTGCTCACTAACACTATACACCCCACAGAACACTCAGGCATTGTGCTCACTAGAACCACTATACACCACCACTGAATACACACACTCAGCACTGCTGCTCACTAACACGATACACCCAAAGAAAACACTCACTCGCACTGTGCTCACCTGACCACGATACACCCACACAAAAACACACCAGCACTTGCTCAATTGACCCACTATAACCCAAAGAAAACACACTAAGCACTGGGATCATGACCATATACACCCCACAACTAACACACCTCAGCACTGTGCTCACTGTCCACTATACACCCAAAGGATACACACTGATCACTGTGTCACTGACCACTATACACCCAAAGAAACACACTCAGCACTGTGCCGTCACTGACACTATACACCCAAAGAAACACACTAAGCACTGTGACTCACTGACCTCATA
>CM031610.1:7051167-7081167 GCA_018398815.1 Conus ventricosus
ACAGGACATTGATGGAGTGGTGCATGGTGAATTGTTACAGGACATTGATAGAGTGGTGCATGGTGAATTGTTACAGGACATTGATAGAGTGGTGCATGGTGAATTGTTACAGGACATTGATGGAGTGGTGAAGCAAGGGCAACAGCTGATCGTGTCAGACGACAGACAAGGTCGGTGTTTCTTCTCAGTGTTAGTTATTCCATATTTTTTTCTTTAGAATCTTGTTTGTCAGTGTGTATTCTCAATGTTTTTTCTTTATGGGTGTGCTCATACATGAGAAAGGAAGTTGTGATGGTAACCATGAAGGGGTGAAGGCCAGCATGTAGTAGCAATGCATGTGTGAAAGGTTGACTTGTTTCCATCTGTTGGTGCTGTATCTGTGGTGCATGCTTTTCTTAACTCGTGTGATTTGTTATTACTCTGTTCTCATTCTCTTTCGTGACTAATTCCTGTATGTATTTAATATGTATCAGTGTCATGCCCTCCCTCTTCCTCCCCCATGAATTTGGTTTTTGATGCTGAAGTCTATTTTTGTATTAAGTGCAGATGAATGCATTACATGATAATGGTAATGTTCTCTTCTTCTGAACTTTTTACCTTGACTTGGAGAACAGTTCTAAATCAGCTAAAATAGTAAATCGATAAAAAATACCCAGTGATGGGTGGGGATGGCAAACTGTATGTCGGGTTTGGTCAGATCTGGAGCAACATCATTTCTTTGCCACCAGGTGACAGTGCCTTGCTAAACATGGTCTATGAGACGGAGGACTCGCCCAAATTACCCAGCGACCATCAGGGGGTTGCTGACCTTGAACACTTGTCAGCGGTGTGGAGATATCGTCCCCGCATCAGTGTGGAACATTTCTTCCGCCATTTCCACCTGCAGGTGGAGTGTCGCCAGCCCTTGAAGGACAAGTTCCCCATCCTCAGTCTGTTCAAACAGGAGGTATCCCAACTGTGTGTCTGGCGTTTCGTCTTTTTAGCGAGAAAACTGGTAATACGCGTTTGTTACTTATATGTAAGTAGTCCTGATAGGCGAAACAAAGCTGAGGATGCATCTTTGTTACTGTATCTTTGTGTATATCATTACAATATCACATGCTTTATGATGTATGCTTGCTGTAAAGTCATAGTTGATGATTTTTTTTCGTACAGTGTTGTGTTACAGAAGGTGTATTTTTATACATCATGCAATATGTGTGTCACCTTACTTGATGCATGTTAGGTGAGGTATCACATCATACATGATGATTTATGGTTTTTACAGTCTGTAGGTCTTAGTGCTGGTAACACATAGGTTGTGATGATTTATGGTTTTTACAGTCTATAGGTCTTAGTGCTGGTAACACACAGGTTATGATGATTTATGGTTTTTACAGTCTATAGGTCTTAGTGCTGGTAACACACAGGTTATGATGATTTATGGTTTTTACAGTCTATAGGTCTTAGTGCTGGTAACACACAGGTTATGATGATTTATGGTTTTTACAGTCTATAGGTCTTAGTGCTGGTAACACACAGGTTGTGATGATTTATGGTTTTTACAGTCTATAGGTCTTAGTGCTGGTAACACACAGGTTATGATGATTTATGGTTTTTACAGTCTATAGGTCTTAGTGCTGGTAACACACAGGTTATGATGATTTATGGTTTTTACAGTCTATAAGGGTTAGTGCTGGTAACACACTGGTTATGGTGACTTACAGTTTTTACAGTCTATAGGTCTTAGTGCTGGTAACACACAGGTTATGATGATTTATGGTTTTTACAGTCTATAGGTCTTAGTGCTGGTAACACACAAGTTATGATGATTTATGGTTTTTACAGTCTATAGGGGTTAGTGCTGGTAACACACTGGTTATGGTGACTTACAGTTTTTACAGTCTATAGGTCTTAGTGCTGGTAACACACAGGTTATGATGATTTATGGTTTTTACAGTCTATAGGTCTTAGTGCTGGTAACACACAGATTGTGATGATTTATGGTTTTTACAGTCTATAGGTCTTAGTGCTGGTAACACACAGGTTATGATGATTTATGGTTTTTACAGTCTATAGGTCTTAGTGCTGGTAACACACAGGTTATGATGATTTATGGTTTTTACAGTCTATAGGTCTTAGTGCTGGTAACACACAGGTTATGGTGATTTATGGTTTTTACAGTCCATAGGGGTTAGTGCTGGTAACACACTGGTTATGGTGATTTATGGTTTTTACAGTCTATAGGGGTTAGTGCTGGTAACACACTGGTTATGGTGATTTATGGTTTTTACAGTCTATAGGTCTTAGTGCCGGTAACACACAGGTTATGATGATTTATGGTTTTTACAGTCTAAAGGTCTTAGTGCCGGTAACGCACAAGTTATGGTGATTTATGGTTTTAACAGTCTATAGGTCTTAGTGCTGGTAACACACAGGTCGCTCCTTTTGCACACACTCCTATCTTTTTCTTTTTTTTTTTTCTTTCTGCGTACGCAGGCTGATACTCCTGCGGACACTCCCTGTATAGCCAGGCAGTGGAGTTTTGTGTGTATGACCCTTTTCTATCCCGCCATTAAGGCAGCCATACTCCATCTTCGGGGAAGGTGCATGCTATGTGTCACGTGTCATCCATACCAACGGCCAGATTGGCCTTCTCTTCCGAAAGTTGGTGATGGGATTTTACGTGTGTGCAAGATGTTGTGCGTGCGTTCACACACGGAACCTCGGTTTATAGTCTCATTCGAAGGACTGTGTGGGGAATGGAGTCAGAACCAATGTTAACTCCGAGGGAAAAATCCCCCTATATACCGAAATTCGAACCCGCAACCCCAGGATCACGAGTCCGGCGCTCTACCAACTGAGCTATTCCGGCCCCCACACTCCTATCTTTCAAAAGTTGAGAAGGCCCAATGGTGTGTGCCATGTGATCACCCAGTAACAATGAAGGATGTTCATACAGGGTGTTGGAAGTTACATGATATTCAACTAATGCTGTGCAGCAAACTTCCTGGAAACATTCA
Source organism: Conus ventricosus (assembly GCA_018398815.1). Lineage (NCBI taxonomy): Eukaryota > Metazoa > Mollusca > Gastropoda > Neogastropoda > Conidae > Conus > Conus ventricosus. Next base: position 7,054,170 of record CM031610.1, read on the forward strand.
TAGATGTTCCATCAGATGTAAAAATGTTTGAGTTTTTAAAAGAGAGAAATGTTTTCATTTGGTCAAGGATTTTGTGGGAAAAGCTCAATTTTTGTGATCTTTGACCTGTTTGAAGTGATCTAGTCCCTTGTCCCTGCAAAAAAATAATATACTGATATGCTGACATGAAATCAGTTTTAATATGGTGATGATCCTGATGTGTCCTGGTAACTGGGCTATGATTATTAATATGAATAATTTATGGATCTTATTCATGACAATAACTATATAAAAAAAATGGATATATAAAAAAAAAGCTACATGATAATATGTATGTATTTCAGTATACCATCATTCATGATGCGTATAACAATACTGCACCATACATGATGATGTTCATTTATTTCAATATCAGATAACTCATGATGTATATAACAAAACACACTATGCATGGTGTGTATATTTATTTCAGCATCACATCATTCTTTATGTGCATGGTAATGTTGAACCATACATGATGATGTACATGCATTTCAGTATCACATCATACATGATGTACCAAATAATACCACACTATACAAGATGATATATCTGTATTTCAGCATTACATCGTTCATGATGTATATAATAACACCACGCCATATCACAATCATATGTATGTATTTCAGTATCACTTCATTCATGATGTATACAATAATACTATACAATACATGATGATGTATATGACTTTCTGTATCATATTATTCATGATGTATACAATAATACCACACAATACATGATGATATACATGTATTTCAGTATTACATCATCCATGCCCTGCACTACGTGCCAGCCATCTTGGCTGGACACAGGCAACTGATGAGTCAGTTGCATTGTCATCTGGACAGAGCAGAGGCCACCACACTGACCATTGAGGAAACCTTGGGCAGGAAAGGTGGGGAAGTCAGACTGTTGGACAACCTCTGTCTGCGTGTGTGTGTGTGAGTGGAGAGGAGAGGGGTTATTGGCAGAATGTTCGTAAGGAGTGGGATGATTGGTCCTAGGCATGAAGAAAGAAGTTTAGGTAGTTATTGTATTTAAAGTCTTTTCATCGTGTCGATGATTTTAGACTCAAGCATCAAAAACAGCAAAACTGTTAAAATTTTTAACATCATCAAAAGGAGAAAAGAAAAAAAAAGAAAGAAAAGAGAGAGAGAGAGTTGCATCAGGAAAGAGAAACAGGGAAGATATGTGGTTGAGCGCTTGCTTGTGTATGTAAATGTGTTTGTACGTAAAGTGAACCTTTGTATATGTAAATGTGTTTGTACATAAAGTGTACCTACCTACCTATAGATTAAACTCAAAACAGCAGTAAAAATGAAGGTAACACAATGTTACAAATTGAGAGAGGAAGACAAATCAAAATAAGTGTTCAGTAGGGTTATATAAAGGTCCTGTGAATAAGTTAAGACACAGCACGTTTTCAAGTAGTATGCAGGTAAACTTAACATCTTAAAGCCTGTTTGGCAGATGCTGTTTTCTTTCACCTGCTTGTGAAGAAAAAGTCTGTATAAGGTGAAATCTGTCCCCAGAGGCACACTTAGTACAAACATTGGTTTTAAACGTGTCGGGTCTGAATCTTAACACTAAGCTTGTACACAGGGACACTTTGTCATCAGAATAACACACAAAGTGTTGTCGCCTTTAATGCATGATGTTGTGAAGTGGACAGTGTGGACATTGTGATGAACAAGTCTAGTGTCATGTGTAATGTCATTGTGATGAATTTGATGGAAATGTGTTGCATGTTCCTTCAGAGTGTACAGGACTTCAGGAACTTCTGGAGAGCTTCTCCAAAGCCTGGGACATTGTCAAGGAACATCTCATCACATACAGTGAGAATTTTTCTCTTGTTAATGGTGATCCTTCTCTCTCTCTCTCTCTCTCTCTCTCCTCTCTCTCTCTCATGGCAAAAGTGGTCAGACCACATCCAAAATAGTGAAAGAGTTTGATTTTACAAGAGTTATTGTAATTTTCATGATCTCAAACATTACCTATGTCTCAGTATAGATGGACATTTAAAATTTTTAACAAAATTCAGACTTGGTTTATTAGAAATAGCTGTCCATCACAAGAGATACAGATCTGCTGATGGAAATTCTTTGTTATGTCCTCTGTGCAAAGAATCATAGAATGAACTACATTTTGTTCTTTGTTGCCATACTTTATGAATATTCGAGTTAGATTTATCAGGCCTACATGTTATAGGCAAGCATCTTTCTTTAAATCGGTTTTGGTGATGATGTCATCCTTTGCTCAGGATGGTTGTAAAGTTTTTCTTTGTTTTTTGTTGTTGTTGTTTTTTTTATACAAGGCATTTAAGCATAGAGAAATGACAGTTTCATGACAAGAATGAAATGTTCATTTTAATCTTATTTGTCAGCAATGTGAATTAAATGCAGGTCTTTTTGTGTTTTGTTTTTGCATCATTTGTTTTGTACATAACATACAATCCCCTTCATTAGGGACCGAGGTCTATAAATGATTAAATCATCTGAATCAAAATCCAGATCTCTGTCTCTCTCTCTCTCTCTCTCTCTCTCTCTCTCTCTTTCACGCACTTGTTTTATTGCCTGTGGAAACATAAAGGAAAGTTCATATACTTGCCCTCGCCCACTCATTTAGGTTATGTTCAGACTGCATGGCGCCCACGTATCACTTGGTTATGTTCAGATTGTGTGGTGCCCATGTATCACTTTGCTATGTTCAGACTGTGTGGTGCCCATGTATCACTTTGCTATGTTCAGACTGCGTGGTGCCCATGTATCACTTTCGTCATGTTCAGACTGCATGGTGCCCATGTATCACTTTGTTGTATTCAGACTGCGTGGCGCCCATGTATCACTTTGTTGTGTTCAGACTGCGTGGCGCCCATGGAGGGTTTGGTGTCACTGCCAGAGGAGTTCTACAACGCCAGTATCAATAAGCAGAGTCCCCTGGCAACACTGCTGCCGTCCACTCGGGGCCCAGGACTCTGCTCCTACATCCTGCTGCAGTTCCTCCTGAATCACCACAACGCCCTGCTTCAGCGCATTTGCCCCCTGCTGAAACAAACGTGAGTTGGCTGACACAGCCACCACCCCCTTCCCATGCTCCCTTCGCCCCCCCCCCCCCCCCCCCTCCCCGAAAAAAAGTTTAATGAATTAAGAGGAATTCCTCGCTAAGTAATACTGTGGTTAGCCTGGCACATGTAAAAATGTCAGCAGCAAAATGCCTTTGGAAAACAGACTTTTAGAGAGCTATTCAGTGTTCCTGCCTGTTTCGTCAGTTATTTCTCAGGTGATCACGTAGTTTGAATTCCATATTATAACTGAAAGTAACACACTTACAGAGCATTCTCACATTTCATGGCAACGCTGAAGAACTCGCTCCCTCTCAGCTGTTATGCTCCTTTCTTTCTGACCTTCAATTCAGCACTGAAAACTTACCTTCTCTAAAGACAGATGCAGACTATTCCTTAAAAAACTGCTTAGTTGCGCCTGTCATTTGCACTCTTTGCTTATTAAGAATGTAGTTTACATCTGTCTATGCTGTGTGTGTGAGTGCATGTGTGAGCATGTTCATATATGTGACACTGCACGCGAAAATCATGGATAAGGGTCAAAATTCAGAAAATGAGATTAAAATTTAATCTAAAAGAAGAGATCATTCTGAACAAGACACAAAAAACAGATTTCAATTATCTTTATTACTTTCTGAGATACACGCGTTTGAGTCTCCAGGTGATCGGTGACCCCGTTTTGAGAAAAATTCATTTAAAGTTTGGTAAAATTCAAATAGTCCTAACTAATTTTCCCAAGCATGAGACTGGTACTATAATATCAAGAATGACCATAGAACTTAGTTAACAAACTCAATTCCACCAATTAATTGCTGTTTTGATTAAAATTTCATTTGAAATATTGGTTACTGGCTTAATGATGGGCGACACATTGCATTCAAACTTTCACCAAAAAAATTGTAAAAAAAAAAACTACAAGTCAGAATCACTTCAAATTTTCAGCAAACATCTATGGGTACCTGTGCTTTAATCTGCATAAGTTAGTTTTAAAACAAACAGTTATATCTGTGAGCCACCTCTGTGATGAGTCAGTTCAATGTTAATTTTGAGGATAGTTAAGTACATCACAAACCATCACCATAATAGCACTGTCACCAAATGACACTTTCACAATAATCAATCACACACTTTCAACCTTGGGAAATTATTGTCTTTGTTTCAGAATCAGTCTTACACTGCCAGCACCCAACCCCCCTCCCAAGCCTAGCGCACCCCCCCCCCCCCCCCCCCCCCCCCCCCCCCCCCCCCCACCCCGCTGCAACAATCAATTACAGCAATGGCACAATCCCATTTGAAGCTGCACAAATGGCCTTTTGAATGGAGTGTTTTTTTTGCACTGAAAGTCACATGTCTGTTTTTTTCTTTGACCCAAGTCCTCTTTTGATTTTTTTGGGTCTGCCTGGAGTCCTGGCAGGTGGTGGGGTGCAGTCTGGCTGGTGGATGGTTTTGATGGACAGGGGGAAGGAGGTGGAAACTGAGATGGGGTAACCTTTCCTGATGTTTTGAGACTGAGAGGTTGTGGGCACACCAGATCTCTCTTATCTGGTTCACAAACTCCCTGATCTCATTGAACAAGTACTCCTGCCTTGGTTCACTGAGACCAGTTGGGTTAATGATGGGTGGGAGGTCATCAGGTAGGGTAGTGGGCTGTTTCAGTCAGCTCCTCAGGTGCAAACTGGAGATAGCAGGGCTGTCCGTCATTCAGCTGGCAGGAACAGGAAAACCCAACAGACAGCTTGGCATCTGGCTTTCCTGCATTAGCACTGAAGCAGGCCATCCCTTCTTCAGCATCACAGAGGTCCGCTTTCAAAACGACTGGTGGACGAATCACACAGCCTCAGCCTCATCAGCTGGAAACACACAGAACAGATATTTTGCATTCAATGAAACTGAAAATAGGAAGGCTCATTTTCCTTCAATAAAACCACACACATGAAATAACACACACAGTGACACACACACATACTTGCACACACACAAACACATAACTGACATAACGACAATGATTTGAGCACACACACCCCTTCCCTAATGAAATCACTACACACACACACACACACACACACACACACAGTCACAGTGACACACTGACAATGACTTACAGCCTTACCCCCATCCCTTACAACTACCCCCCACCCCTCCCCCTGCCCATTCCCCATCCCCTGCCAGTTACAAAACACACACACGCACACACACACACACACACACATTCATTCATTCACACACACACACACACACACACACACGCACACACACAGTGACACACACACATTCATTCATTCACACACACACACACACACACACACACACACACACTCACACACACACACGTGGTACACATTCATTCATTCACACACACATTCATTCGTACACACACACACACACACACACATTCATTCATTCATTCATTCATCACACACCACACACACACACACACACACACACACTGCATTTTTGTGTAAAGCCCTCCTCCCCCCCCCCCCCCCCCTCTCACAAAACCACAAACTATACCCTATTAGTATTACCCATCTGTACATCATCTGTCATCTGAAATGCATTATACACTATTTCCTCCTTTCTAAAGAGATTTATAGCACAGCATTCCAAACACCTTAAATTAAGTGCCACAATTATCTATAATCTGAGTGTGATGTTTTTCATACTTCCAATCTGGCCTTGGCTTGACAGTGTTGCCTGTTACTAAAAATAGTATCAACAGCATCAGTGTTATTTCACTTGTTTTTTTTAAATCATACTCGACAACTTAAGCTATCATTCACGGAAATCAAGTAATATGTGTGATATCTTTCATCACAATAATTCCTGTTCGCCATACATATACACAAACTTTAAAAACAACAAACTTATGCCGAAGCGACAGCATTCGTGGAACATGTAAACAGATCACTTACCAGATTCAGTGTGTTCGTGTTCAGCCCCATTTTCCACAGGCACAGGTTGATCATCTTCATCCTCACTACTAAAATCTTCGACTTCAGATTCTCTATTGTCTCCAAAGTAGTCTGTCACTGCTTCAATCAGTTCTGGCGAGGTGAAATTCGCCGTTTCCGACAGCAGCCTTGAGATCTGCTCGCTCGACAGCTTCGACGCCGCCATTGTTGTTCCGTGTTCGAAAAGCACGCTTCCAGTTACTCACTTTCAGCAATTACTGAGCTTCAATGAAAAGACGGAGAGCAATAAAATTTTAGACTTTAACAGTAGAAGTATGCTACTTTCCAAAATAATTCACATCAGAGAACAAATCTGTAGCAATGGTGTATGCAGCTTCAGTTAAATTTGATCATGGATAAGTCGCTCTGACCACAGTGATCGCACATCAAATCAGAATTACTACGCATAAACACACAGACATAGTGTTGGAATGTGTAAAAGTAGGGCTTGTAGACAGTTTACAACCAGATTGTGGTGTTATTCCGCTCTTTGCGACTCTGAGGTGAATGAAATCGTGTTGGAAAGTGGGGCAAACGAGTCCGCTTGTTTCCCACAGTTTCCCATCATTTCCCGACAGAAAAATATTAAAATAAAATACTTTTACTTCGTATTTGTTAATAATACTTGAGAACGTAGCAGATAAAACGTCATACAATCTAATATTAAAAAATGTCAACATCGATATTTTTAGCTCCAGTCACTTTAACCGCGCGCAGCACAAAACTACAGCTGGCGACTTATCCATGATTTTCGCGTGCAGCGTCACATATGTGTATGCATTACAAATGCATGACCCTCAGTGTGTGTGTGTGTATGCGTGAGAGGAAGAGAGACCGACCTTGATTTGTTAACATTTGTATAGGGCCCTGTAGCCCACATTGTTGGATAGTCTCTATAGAAACTGTCTTATTGTTATAATTATTGTTATTTATTATAATGTCATTATGCTCTGAAAACTCACTTGTCTCTTGTTTGTTTCATATTTTTGTGGTCTTTTCATTCCAGAGTCCCTGTAAGAAGTGGATCCAGTAGATTTTTTTTTTCAGCTCTGATTTTGAAGGTTTCATCTTGTCAGCCTTTTGCTTGTCATGTGGAACCAAATGAAAACGGAATCGATTATCTCCCTTGTAATGATTTGCTCAGATGATGATGACCACACAGTGATAGCTGGCCAATGGCCATAGTGTCAGTTGAAGTCAAGTTGCTTACAGTCCAATTGAACACTCGGGCAAAAAAGAGGAAGAAAAATCATAAAGTCAGAAAAAGACGAACAAGACATGGGCAAGTAAATAAACCAAGATTAGAGGTGAATCAATGTTTGACCATCAGCTGAAAAATGACCCTAAAACATTTCTTGTCAACTGCACATTGATGACCTATGATGAAGTACACTTTGAAAATGAGAAACATTTCTGGGTCTGGAACAAATACCACACACTTTTGTGTTGGCCAATGACAAAGAATGAAAGTGTTACCTTTTGTATGACACATGAATGCTCACAAGAAGAGAATGTCGATCTTTTCTGTCCAATTTTTACAGAACGCAAATTTTGCTTTCTGCTCCAACGTAGGTACACAAGCTTGCCAGAAGTGAATGTGCGTGTGGTGGTGGAGCGCCACCTGGTGTCATGTTGGCCAGAACGTGACTTGCTGCCCCTGGTACTGGGTCACTGCAACTACAGCCTGATGGTGGGGCAGTCGGCCATTCTGGACTACGACTTTGCCGCTTTCCAACAGCAGCTGGCTGACAACTTCCTGCAGTCCAAGGCCAGAGTCCAGCGATCTCCTGATGGATACTTCCCTGTCAGTACCCCTGCCTTTTGCCCTCACTATTGTTCATGGAATATATAACACCTCCCTGTCAGTGCCCCCTGCCTTTTCCCCTCACCATTGTTCATAGAATATATGACACTTCCTTGTCAGTGCCCCCTGCCTTTTTCCCCTCACCATTGTTCATGGAATATATAACAGCTCCCTGTCAGTACCCCCTGCCTTTTTGCCCATACTATTGTTCATGGAATATATGACACTTCCCTGTCAGTGCCCCCTGCCTTTTTCCCCTCACCATTGTTCATGGAATATATAACACCTCCCTGTCAGTACCCCCTGCCTTTTTGCCCTCACCGTTGTTCATGGAATATATAACGCCTCCCTGTCAGTGCCCCCTGCCGTTTTTCCCTCACCATTGTTCATGGAATATATAACTTCTCCCTGTCGGTGCCCCCTTCCTTTTTCCCCTCACCATTGTTCGTGGAATATATAATATCTCCCTGTCAGTGCCCCTTGCCTTTTTTTCCCTGTCGGTGCCCCCTGCCTTTTTTCCCTGTCAGTGCCCCCTGCCTTTTTTCCCTCACCATTGTTCATGGAATATATAGCATCTCCCTGTCAGTGCCCCTTGCCTTTTTTCCCCTCACCATTGTTCATGGAATATATAGCATCTCCCTGTCGGTGCCCCCTGCCTTTTTTCCCTCACCATTGTTCATGGAATATATAGCATCTCCCTGTCAGTGCCCCCTGCCTTTTTTCCCTCACCATTGTTCATGGAATATATAGCATCTCCCTGTCGGTGCCCCCTGCCTTTTTTCCCCTCACCATTGTTCATGGAATATATAGCATCTCCCTGTCGGTGCCCCCTGCCTTTTTTCCCCTCAACGTTGTTCATGGAATATATAACACCTCCCTGTCAGTGCCCCCTGCCTTTTTTTCTCCTCACTGTTGTTCATAGAATATATAATATCTCCCTGTCAGTGCCCCCTGCCTTTTTTTCTCCTCACTGTTGTTCATAGAATATATAATATCTCCCTGTCAGTGCCCCCTGCCTTTTTTTCTCCTCACTGTTGTTCATAGAATATATATCTCCCTGTCAGTGCCCCCTGCCTTTTTTTCTCCTCACTGTTGTTCATAGAATATATATCTCCCTGTCAGTACCCCCTGCCTTTTTTTTCTCCTCACTGTTGTTCATAGAATATATAATATCTCCCTGTCGGTGCTCCCTGCCTTTTTTTCTCCTCACTGTTGTTCATAGAATATATAATATCTCCCTGTCGGTGCCCCCTGCCTTTTTTTCTCCTCACTGTTGTTCATAGAATATATAACACCTCCCTGTCAGTACCACCCGTCCTATCCCCTCGCTGTTGTTCATAGAATTGAAATATAGATAACACTTGCCTGTCAGTACGCCCCCCCCCCCCCCCCCCCCCCCCCCCCCCCGACTTTTTCCCCTCACTGTTGTTCATAGAATTGAAATATTGATAACACTTCCCTGTCAATACCCCCCCCCCCCCCCTTCCCTCCCCTCCATGACAGCGCCGGGCCTCCAGTCTCAAAGGGGCCCAGCCACAGCGACTGGAGAAGCAATGTGGTCCAGTCTGGTGGAGGTCCAGGAGAAGCTGTGTGGTCCAGTCTGGTGGAGGTCCAGGAGAAGCTGTGTGGTCCAGTCTGGTGGAGGTCCAGGAGAAGCAGTGTGGTCCAGTCTGGTGGAGGTCCAGGAGAAGCTGTGTGGTCCAGTCTGGTGGAGGTCCAGGAGAAGCAGTGTGGTCCAGTCTGGTGGAGGTCCAGGAGAAGCTGTGTGGACCATTGGGGTCTCTGTAGCAGACTGTGGACTTCACCTACTGATCGGATTGAGGATCTAGCATGGCCGGGAACGCGAAAGAAAGAATGGATGATCTCTATCAGTACCCCATGTCTCCTTCCCTTCATTATTTTTTCATAGAATTGGGTTTGTGAATCCTGTCGGTTCCCACTCTCTTCTTCCCTTCGCTGTTGTTCATAGAGCCGAATGGGTGACCCCTGTCATTAACCCTGTCTTCTTCTCTGCACTGCTGTTCGTAGAATGGAATATGCGACTCCAGTCAGTACCCCTCCCCCGCTGTCTTCTTCCCTTGTTTGTTGTTCATAGAATTGGATTTTTGAACCCTGTCAGTACCCCCTGTCTTCCCTTGTTTCTTGTTCATAGAATTGGATTTGTGAACCCTGTCAGTACCCCCTGTCTTCTTCCCTTGTTTGTTGTTCATAGAATTGGATTTGTGAACCCTGTCAGTACCCCCTGTCTTCTTCCCATGTTTCTTGTTCATAGAATTGGATTTGTGAACCCTGTCGGTACCCCCTGTCTTCTTCCCATGTTTCTTGTTCATAGAATTGAATTTGTGAACCCTGTCAGTACCCCCTGTCTTCTTCCCTTGTTTGTTGTTCATAGAATTGGATTTGTGAACCCTGTCAGTACCCCCTGTCTTCTTCCCATGTTTCTTGTTCATAGAATTGGATTTTTGAACCCTGTCAGTACCCCCTGTCTTCTTCCCTTGTTTCTTGTTCATAGAATTGGATTTGTGAACCCTGTCAGTACCCCCTGTCTTCTTCCCTTGTTTCTTGTTCATAGAATTGGATTTGTGAACCCTGTCAGTACCCCCTGTCTTCCCTTGTTTCTTGTTCATAGAATTGGATTTGTGAACCCTGTCAGTACCCCCTGTCTTCTTCCCTTGTTTCTTGTTCATAGAATTGGATTTGTGAACCCTGTCAGTACCCCCTGTCTTCTTCCCTTGTTTCTTGTTCATAGAATTGGATTTGTGAACCCTGTCAGTACCCCCTGTCTTCCCTTGTTTCTTGTTCATAGAATTGGATTTGTGAACCCTGTCAGTACCCCCGGTCTTCTTCCCTTGTTTCTTGTTCATAGAATTGGATTTGTGAACCCTGTCAGTACCCCCTGTCTTCTTCCCATGTTTCTTGTTCATAGAATTGAATTTGTGAACCCTGTCAGTACCCCCTGTCTTCTTCCCATGTTTCTTGTTCATAGAATTGAATTTGTGAATCCTGTCGGTACCCCCTGTCTTCTTCCCATGTTTCTTGTTCATAGAATTGGATTTGTGAACCCTGTCAGTACCCCCTGTCTTCTTCCCTTGTTTCTTGTTCATAAAATTGGATTTTTGAACCCTGTCAGTAACCCTGTCTTCTTCCCATGTTTCTTGTTCATAGAATTGAATTTGTGAACCCTGTCAGTAACCCCTGTCTTCTTCCCATGTTTCTTGTTCATAGAATTGAATTTGTGAACCCTGTCGGTACCCCCTGTCTTCCCTTGTTTCTTGTTCATAGAATTGGATTTGTGAACCCTGTCAGTACCCCCTGTCTTCTTCCCTTGTTTCTTGTTCATAGAATTGGATTTTTGAACCCTGTCAGTACCCCCTGTCTTCTTCCCATGTTTCTTGTTCATAGAATTGAATTTGTGAACCCTGTCAGTACCCCCTGTCTTCTTCCCATGTTTCTTGTTCATAGAATTGAATTTGTGAACCCTGTCGGTACCCCCTGTCTTCTTCCCATGTTTCTTGTTCATAGAATTGGATTTGTGAACCTGTCAGTACCCCCTGTCTTCTTCCCTTGTTTCTTGTTCATAGAATTGGATTTTGAACCCTGTCAGTACCCCCTGTCTTCTTCCCATGTTTCTTGTTCATAGAATTGAATTTGTGAACCCTGTCAGTACCCCCTGTCTTCTTCCCATGTTTCTTGTTCATAGAATTGAATTTGTGAACCCTGTCGGTACCCCCTGTCTTCTTCCCATGTTTCTTGTTCATAGAATTGGATTTGTGAACCCTGTCAGTACCCCCTGTCTTCTTCCCTTGTTTCTTGTTCATAGAATTGGATTTGTGAACCCTGTCAGTACCCCCTGTCTTCTTCCCTTGTTTCTTGTTCATAGAATTGGATTTTTGAACCCTGTCAGTACCCCCTGTCTTCCCTTGTTTTTGTTCATAGAATTGGATTTGTGAACCCTGTCAGTACCCCCTGTCTTCTTCCCATGTTTCTTGTTCATAGAATTGAATTTGTGAACCCTGTCAGTACCCCCTGTCTTCTTCCCATGTTTCTTGTTCATAGAATTGGATTTGTGAACCCTGTCAGTACCCCCTGTCTTCTTCCCATGTTTCTTGTTCATAGAATTGGATTTGTGAACCCTGTCAGTACCCCCTGTCTTCTTCCCATGTTTCTTGTTCATAGAATTGGATTTGTGAACCCTGTCAGTAGCCCCTGTCTTCTTCCCATGTTTCTTGTTCATAGAATTGGATTTGTGAACCCTGTCAGTACCCCCTGTCTTCTTCCCTCGTTTGTTGTTCATAGAATTGGATTTGTGAACCCTGTCAGTACCCCCATTCCTTTTCCCCTTCACTGTTGTTGACAGAATTGAATGGGTGATCCTTGTCAGTGCCCCAAGTTTCACTCTTGTTCATTGAATTAAGTGGATGACCCATGTGAGTTTCCTGCGTCTTCTTTCCTTCACTCTTGTTTGAAATAATTCAGTGTGTGACCCCTGTCGTTACCCCTTGTGTTCGTCCCTTCCCTGTCGTTAATGAGAATGAATGGGTAACCCCAGTTATAGCCCCTTGCCTTTCTCCCTTCACTGTTGTCAATGTATGCTGTTTTTGGGGCTTGTTTTCAGATGGAAACGATGGTATACAGAGCTGATACATCCAGTGCCAGACTGTTCAAGGTTCTACGTGACAAGATTGAACAGGTAATTCACATGAGAATGAACAGGTATTTCACATGATACCAGATAATCACAGAGAAATGTAGAGAGCAAACTGAACAGGTATTTCATTTAATCCCTGACATGTAAAGAACATGAAGAGAAAGTTGATTGGGTATTTTACGAAATACCAGAATACATATTGAAACATCAACAGAAAATTGAAATGATATTTCATGTAATATCACAGATACACGGGTAAAACTGGGATAAAAACAAGTTAGCAAACATGCACACACACAAACTCTCTCTCTGTCTGTCTCTCACACACACACACACACACACACACACACACACACACAGAGTTTTCATAGAACATGGAAAGGCCAGTTGCTGACATCAAAAACAGTATCACAGTGTAAGATAATCTTTGATAATCTTTGACAGAATTCTTGATCATTGTAAGGATTGAGCCATTTTATAGAGGGATCATTCATGGAGGTTCTTTCTACTGACATCCATAAACAGGAGTTGGGTGGGAATCCATGACAAACAGAAACGAAGTCCTAAAACTCAAAGAGCCAAAAGAGGCGTGTTTCTCCACCAGGAAAAAAGGAGAAATCAGGAATTTTGCTGCTTAAAGTAGTTTTATGAAGTACTTGCCTGTCCTAACACTAACACACCCTCCCACCTCTCACCCTCCCACCTCTCACCCTCCCACCTCTCCATTTTGTGAGGAAAAGGTGCAAAAACCGAGTTAGTTTGAGTATGTTTTGATGGAGTGAACACACAAAGGGCAGTCACTCTTGCTGGCTAACTAAACATGGAGACGAGGTTAGTTCCCTGCTCCTCCACCCCCCCCCCCCCCCTTTTTTTTTTTGTATGTGTGTGTGTGCGAGGGGTGGGTGTGGTATATCCTGATATGGTGATGTTCCAACCATGTAGGGATAAGGCATTTGTTTGGACAGGTAAGCATTTTGTATTCTTTTCTGTACACATGTGAAGGCTTGTATGTACACTGTGAAGCAGTGTATGCACTCATGTTAAGAAATGTCTGTACACTGTAAAGCAATGTCTGTACTCATATGAAGCAATGCACACATACTGTGGAGTAACGTCTGTCATCGCATGTACCATGTAAAGCAAAGTCTGTACACACGTAAAGCAATGTCTTACATAAAAGAAGCAATATGAAGCCGTGTCTGTACACGGTGAAGTCATTGTTATTGTCATCATTTGTACCATGTGAAGCCATGTCAGAACACTGTGAAGCAATGTCTGTCATCCTTTGTACCATGTGAAGTAATGAATGTACATTGAGAAACCATGTCTGTACACTGTGAAGCCATGTCTGTGCACTGAAGCAATGTCTGTGCACTTTTAAGCAATGAATATTTACTGTGAACCATGTCTGTACACTGAAGCCATGTCTGTACACTGTAAAGCCATGTCTGTACCCTGTGAAGCCATGCCTGTACCCTGTGAAGCCATGTCTGTGCCCTGTGAAGCCATGCCTGTACCCTGTGAAGCCATGTCTGTACCCTGTGAAGCCATGTCTGTACCCTGTGAAGCCATGTCTGTACACTGTGAAGCCATGCCTGTGCCCTGTGAAGCCATGTCTGTACACTGTGAAGTCGTGTCTGTACACTGTGAAGCCATGTCTGTGCACTGTGAAGCCATATCTGTACACTGTGAAGCCATGTCTGTACGCTGTGAAGCCATGTCTGTGCACTGTGAAGCCATGTCTGTACGCTGTGAAGCCATGTCTGTGCGCTGTGAAGCCATGTCTGCACTGTGAAGCCATGTCTGTACGCTGTGGAGCCATGTCTGTACACTGTGGAGCCATGTCTGTGCACTGTGGAGCCATGTCTGTGCACTGTGAAGCCATGTCTGTACACTGTGAAGCCATGTCTGTACACTGTGAAGCCATGTCTGTACGCTGTGTAGCGGTGTCTGTACACTGTGAAGCTGTGTCTGTACGCTGTGAAGCCGTGTCTGTACACTGTGTAGCGTGTGTCTGTACACTGTGAAGCCATGTCTGTACGCTGTGTAGTGGTGTCTGTACACTGTGAAGCCGTGTCTGTACGCTGTGAAGCCGTGTCTGTACACTGTGTGTAGCGTGTGTCTGTACACTGTGAAGCCATGTCTGTACACTGTGAAGCCATGTCTGTACACTGTGAAGCCATGTCTGTACATTGTGGAGCCATGTCTGTGCCCTGTCCAGGAGAGCCTGAGTCCGGCGGAGCGCCGGCAGATCGTGGAGGAGGTGGGCAACAAGCTGCCGGATATCTGCCACTCCATCGACAACCTGAACACGGCGCTGTCCTTCCTGAAGGCGCTGGGTGGCGACCCCTCCGCCACCCTGGAGCAGTTCATGTCCTCCACCCTCAGGATGAAGCACACCGTCTGCAGCAGCAAGGTGGGCACGCCATGGACACTCTTTGTGGTCTGGTGTGTGTGGGTATGTGTGTGCGTGTGTATGGGTGTGTGGATGTGGGTATGTGTTGTTTGTATAAGTGTTTGTGTGTGTGTTTGTGTATGTATGTGTGTGTGTGGGTTTAGCACTGATAAACAGGCCCAGAATCTTCCTCTTTTATTGAAATAGTGGTACACATGTTCAAGCCTTTTCATTTTTTTTTTTTTTTCAGGGGGGGGGGGGGGGGGGGGCATTCACCCATCATAGTTCAAAAGTGTGTGTTGCTCTTTTTCGTGTTGTAGCAGTTTATTATTATGTGCTTTTTTGTTTTAATCTGGTGAATACTCTTTAGAGGGGACAGTAGAATTCATTCTGCTGTCACTGCATGTCCATATAGATGTTTGCGTGTGAATTGTGGTGTGTGTCTTAATGTTTGAATATGTGGATAATGAATAAAGAGGAGGGTTTCTAGCGTCCTCGACATGGCCTAGTTTGATCGATTGATGATGTTGGTAGATTTGCTGTCATGAGTTTGTTTATGTGCATGTTCATCTTACAGATGATGTGTTGTTATTATTTTGGGCCATGACTATTTTTTCCTGAATGATGATACGAAAAGAGCTGTGTTTGGTCATCTGGGCTGTGATGAAAATCAGTGCTGCTTATAAATGCTAAATGTGATCTAGTACACACGTTAAGATAAACAAGGAGATTTCCATTACACTTCCTGTTATCTATGTATGCATAAATTTTTGAAAAAACCATGAGCAAGGAAACTCCCATGACATTATCCATTATCAAGCACGCCTCTAATTAAAAGAACAGAAATATCCAGAATGTTGGGCCCGCATGTAGCACACACACAAGTTAAAGAGACAAAGCCCAAACAGTGCAACTCGCCACCCAACAGTAAGTACTTCCATGAGGTTTTCTGTTTTGTTTTCTGAGCCATTTGTGGATACACATGTATGCCGGCCAGTGAATACTGTAACTAGCAGTGTCATGAAAGCAAGGATCTGATTGGTAATGATCAAGTCCTTTCAGAAAAATGCAGGAAAAGATTTAAACCATGAGCATGATTGCAGTCAAACATGTAGCAGGGGGAATATTTCAGATGGTTGATATGTGTCCGTTTACAATAAACGTGTGTGTTCGTGTGCATGTGTGTGTGTGTGTATGTGAGAGCACATGTATTTATGCAGGCATGTATGTAAAAGTGTGTGCAAACATGCTTGTGCTTGTACGTCTGTTTATAGTGTGTGCATATGTGTGTGTGTGTGTGCGTGCATGCACTTGTATGTGCATGTATATGTGGCCTTGCACGTGTGCATGCGTGTGTGTGTTTCTTCATACTACTGTTTAATTGAAAATAGTTTCTATATGGTAATTCCCTGCACATGTGTCTGACGTGAGCAGGCCCAGCAGCTGTGCTGTCTGAAAACACCTGCAGTCCCTGTGGATCATCTTGTGCCCCCAGAGAGCTGCCATCCTGGCCTCTCACCAACAGGTATGGCTCTGGTCACTTGGTTCTGTCTTGTGTCACTTCTGAAAACCCTGCAGTCCCTGTGCCACCACAGAGCTGCCATCCTGGCCTCTCACCAACAGGTATGGCTCTGGTCGCTTGGTTCTGTCTTTGTCACTTCTGAAACACCTGCAGTCCCTGTGCCACCACAGAGCTGCCATCCTGGCCTCTCACCAACAGGTATGGCTCTGGTCGCTTGGTTCTGTCTTTGTCACTTCCTGGTGCATGGAGAAAGAACACTTCAAGTTGTAAGGCTCAGCTGTTTACTGTCACTTCCTGGGTGCATGGAGAAAGGACATTTCAAGTTGTAAGGCCCAGCTGTTTCTGTCACTTCCTGGGTGCATGGAGAAAGGACATTTCAGTTGTAAGGCTCAGCTGTTTCTGTCACTTCCTGGGTGCATGGAGAAAAAGGACATTTCAAGTTGTAAGGCCCAGCTGTTTCTGTCACTTCCTGGGTGCAGGAGAAAGGACATTTCAAGTTGTAAGGCCAGCTGTTTCTGTCACTTCCTGGGTGCATGGAGAAAGAACCCAGCTGTTTCTGTCACTTCCTGGGTGCATGGAGGAAAGGACATTTCAAGTTGTAAGGCCCAGTGTTTCTGTCACTTCCTGAGTGCATGGAGAAAGAACACCTGAAGTTGTAAGGCCCAGCTGTTTCTGTCTTCGTGTCTCACTTTTCTGAGGGCAGCATGGATGACTTTTGTCAAATACTTGAGCTGGATACAGAGGTGATCTTAGCTCCCTGCTCACCCTCCTTTTTTGGGGTGGGTGGGGGGGTCTTAATATAATGGTGGATGTTCCATACCTAGTAAATAAGGCGTTTATTGATTTGGATAAGTAAGTATATCATAAATCTACATTTAGTTGTAAACTTACAGTGCACTATGCAGTATTTACACCAGAGTGGAATGGAGATAAATGTTCCACCCTTACACCACAAGATGTCTTTAATAAATTGAAGTCTAGATATGGATTTGAAGAATATATAAGTTGGGAAAAAAATGTTTTAAATGAAGACTTTGTTTCCAAATGACAACCATATAAAACACTGTTTACAGACACAGACTGTATAACAAATGCATTCTGATTTTGCTGATTATCATTTTGATTACCGCTGTCAAGGCACCTTGTATAATGCAAAGCCTGGTACACTCCCAGTGGAAATCGTAAAGAATATGTAAAAGCCAGAACATGTATTGTAAATGGCCTCCATGAAGTTTCATCAGACTCTCTCTCTCTCTCTCTCTCTCTCTCTCTCTCTCTCTCTCTCTCTCTCTCTTCATGTTCTGATTTTGTGTGTGTGTGTGCATTTCAAAAAATGTGTATTTTGAAGAAAATAATTATTCAAAGAATAATGATAATAGATGAATAAGCAAAATCACAATCAAACCAAGCCCACCAATATTCTGAGCACCTGTTTTTAAGAGTGTTGGTTGCATATTGGGGGAAAACATCAACCCTAAACATAGTTGTGTCAATTAAAAAGAAAATTGTCTGCTCGCAGGATGCCTTTGACTGCGTGGAGGAACAGTTCCGAGAAGACCTGACCGAGGACATGGAGAAGGAGGTGGAGGTCATGTGTCAACACATGTCAGTCGAACGACTAGAGTTGTGCTCCTGTTCCTCTTTGAGTGCATCATGCTGCGACTGTCAGAACCTCGGGAACAAGATGATGATATTCAGCCTGAAAATTACAAGTGAGTGGAAAGCTTGAACTTTAAGACAGTTATATATGCATTGTGCAGTCCATGTGTGCACATCTCTCTCTGTCGCTCACATACATCTCTCTCTCTCTGTCTCTCACATGCATCTCTCTCTCTGTTTCTCACATCTCTCTCTCTGTCTCTCACCCCCCTCTCTCTCTCTCTCTTTCTCTCTCACTATATATATATATATATATATATATATATATATATATATGATATGGAGAGAGAGATGCATATATGTGTATATGTATGTATAAAGGCGCGCATTAAAAACACACACACACACACACACACACACACACACACACACACACACACACACACACACACACACACACACACACACACACACACACAGCTGTTTGTGTGTGTGTGTTTATAAATCTGAGTCGTAAGTTGTATCAGATGAGGGCAAGTAATGGAACAATAGGTTTTACACATATTTGGTGCACATGTCATATGACATCCTTGCAACCTCGTGTCTTGGATACAACAAAACATAATCACACACATACAGATTATTGTGGGAATATAACAAGTGGTAAAGACTTGTGCACAGAATTTATTTTTGGAAAGAAAAAAGAAAACTTCAGAGATTGACATCAAAGAAGCGAACTTGGTCAAGTTGAAAATCTCTGTTAGTTGCCAACCTTTAGAGTTGTGACAAAGCTGCATTGATTCCAATTTGAAGTTGAAAATCTCTGTTAGTTGCCGACCTTTAGAGTTGTGACAAAGCTGCATTGATTCCAACTTGAAGTTGTAAATCTCTGTTAGTTGCCAACCTTTAGAGTTGTGACAAAGCTGCATTGATTCCAACTTGAAGTTGTAAATCTCTGTTAGTTGCCGACCTTTAGAGTTGTGACAAAGCTGCATTGATTCAAATTTGAAGTTGAAATTCTCTGTTAGTTGCCGACCTTTAGAGTTGTGACAAAGCTGCATAGATTCAAATTTGAAGTTTCAGGCTGATGAAGCAAAGAAGTCAAACTTGAGACATGGATTCCCATGTTCTGACAAATTTGTGAAGAGGTCACTCACTACCAGTGATGTAGGTCACTCACTACCAGTGATGTAGGTCATTCACTGCCCATGATGTAGGTCACTCACTACCAGTGATGTAGGTCACTCACTACCCGTGATGTAGGTCACTCACTACCCGTGATGTAGGTCACTCACTACCCGTGATGTAGGTCATTCACTGCCCATGATGTAGGTCACTCACTACCAGTGATGTAGGTCACTCACTACCAGTGATGTAGGTCACTCGCTATCCATGATGTAGGTCACTCACTATGCGTGATGTAGGTTTCTCACTACCCATGATAAAGGTCACTCACTACCCATGATAAAGGTCACTCACTACCCGTGATATAGGTCATTCAAAGCCCATGATGTAGGTGACTCACTACCAGTGATGTAGGTCACTCGCTACCAGTGATGTAGGTCATTCAAAGCCCATGATGTAGGTGACTCACTACCAGTGATGTAGGTCACTCACTACCAGTGATGTAGGTCACTCACTACCAGTGATATAGGTCACTCACTACCCATGATGTAGGTCACTCACTACCCGTGATGTAGGTCACTCGCTACCAGTGGTGTAGGTCACTCACTACCCATGATGTAGGTCACTCGCTACCAGTGGTGTAGGTCACTAACTACCCATGATGTAGGTCACTCACTACCAGTGATGTAGGTCACTTGCTACCCATGATGTAGGTCACTCACTACACGTGATGTAGGTTGCTCACTACCCATGATAAAGGTCACTCACTACCCATGATAAAGGTCACTCACTACCCGTGATATAGGTCACTCACTACCAGTCATGTAGGTCACTCACTACTCGTGATGTAGATCACTCACTACCCGTGATGTAGGTTACTCACTACCCGTGATGTAGGTCACTCACTACCCGTGATGTAGGTCACGCACTACCCGTGATTTAGGTCACTCACCACCCATGATGTAGGTCACTCACTACCGTGATGTAGGTCACTCACTACCAGTGATGTAGGTCACTCGCTACCCATGATGTAGATCACTCACCACCCGTGATGTAGGTCACTCACTACCTGTGATGTAGGTCACTCACTACCCATGATGCAGGTCACTCACTACCCATGATGTAGGTCACTCACTATCAGTGATGCAGGTCACTCATTATCAGTGATGTAGGTCACTCACTATCAGTGATATAGGGCACTCACTACCCATGATGTAGGTCACTCACCACCAGTGATGTAGGTCACTCGCTACCCATGATGTAGGTCACTCACTACCTGTGATGTAGGTCACTCACTACCCAGTGATGTAGGTCACTCACTACCCATGATGTAGGTCATTCACTACTTATGATGCAGGTCACTCACCACCAGTGATGTAGGTCACTCACCACCAGTGACGTAGGTCACTCACCACCAGTGATGTAGGCCACTCACTACCAGTGATGTAGGTCACTCACTACCCATGCTGTAGGTCACTCACTACACATGATGTAGGTCACTCACTACCCGTGATGTAGGTCACTCACTACCAGTGATGTAGGTCACTCACTGCATACGATCTAGGTCACTCACTACCAGTGATGTAGGTCACTCACTACCCATGATGTAGGTCACTCACTGTCAGTGATGTGGGTCACTCACTACCCATGATGTAGGTCACTCACTACCAGTGATGTAAGTCACCCACTGCCCATGATGTTGGTCACTCACTACCAGTGATGTAGGTCACTCACTACCAGTGATGTGGGTCACTCACTACCAGTGATGTAGGTCACTCACTACCCATGATGTAGGTCACTCACTACCCATGATGTAGGTCACTCACCACCCATGATGTAGGTCACTCACTACCCGTGATGTAGGTCACTCACTACCCATGATGTAGGTCACTCACTACCAGTCATGTAGGTCACTCACTACCAGTCATGTAGGTCACTCACTACCAGTCATGTAGGTCACTCACTACCAGTCATGTAGGTCACTCACTACCCATGATGTAGGGCACTCACTACCAGTCATGTAGGTCACTCTCTACCAGTCATGTAGGTCACTCACTACCAGTCATGTCGGTCACTCACTACCAGTCATGTCGGTCACTCACTACATGTAGCTGTGCAGGTGGGAGTAGAGGAAGAAAGCGTCATCTTGCAGTCCAGAAATGTTCTGTGAGGTTTGTCTGCCAGAAATTGCCATTCATTCATATTTTGCATCATGCTCTCAGTGAAGAGTTGCTTCTCTTTGAGTGCATGGAAGAGGCTGTGTCCATAGAAGACTGTTAATAAGATCGTAAGTTTTCATCAGCATGCGACTTTGACCAGATTACAGATCCTTGAACTTAATGGGCATCGGAGCTGCAGTGAACTGCAAGACATGCGCTATGCTCATGGCACGCAGTATGGAAGACAGAGCCCTGACTTCTTCCACTGCATGAACCTTCTCCACACTGAACCAGACCATTTTCTGCAGGATGAACAGAGAGAGACTTCAACCATGAAAACTAGATCCCACAATTGATTCAACCTCATGATTATCAGCTCAGCATTGATACTAAAATGATATGATGAATGGCCTGATATTGAAATTCCTTAAAATGAGTAGACTGGACCTCCAGAGGTTTAGATCTACATGTGCTTTTTATCCTCCTCCACATGAGGGTTCAAAGCCCTTGTGATATTCTACGGGCAACACAGAATACCATCACTCATGAAGACAATATTCTACGGGCAACACAGAATACCATCACTCATGAAGACAATATTCTATGGGCAACACAGAGTACCATCACTCATGAAGACAATATTCTAGGGGCAACACAGAGTACCATCACTCATGAAGACAATATTCTAGGGGCAACACCGAGTACCATCACTCATGAAGACAATATTCTAGGGGCAACACCGAGTACCATCACTCATGAAGACAATGTTCTAGGGGCAACACTGAGTACCATCACTCATGAAGACAATATTCTAGGGGCAACACAGAGTACCATCACTCATGAAGACAATATTCTAGGGGCAACACCGAGTACCATCACTCATTAAGACAATATTCTAAGGGAAACACAAAATACCATCACTCATGAAGACAATTTTCCAGGCTCAGAACTGGAATAGCTGTGATATACATGTTTCCAGCATGTGTTGTTCCTCTGTGTGTGTGTGTGCAGATTGCGCGATGTGTTGGCGATGAGCTTGGAGGCTCCGCTGTACAGCACAGAGCCCGTGGAGGTGACCTCAGGACAACTGACCCTTGATCACCTGACCCAGGTGCCCGAGTCTCTCCAAGGTCGTCACTCCACCACTGTGTGGAGCTTGTGTCGCAGTCAGCTGGCCAGAAAACGTCTCCTGCTTGCCTGAGGTTGACTTTGCCATGCAGTTGTCAACAAAGACAGACAAAGCAGTCGTGCTTGCCATGTTTATGTGGTTAGGGATTTTGAGGCGTTGGGATCAAACCAGTAAAGGTTACCATGCCATAATGTATGATGATTCAAAGAGCTTGCAGAGAGAGAACATGTACTGTTTCAGACATTGTGTGTCATTTCAAAGCAGTGTGTTGTTAGGTTTCTGTTTTTGACCAGAATGAGAATGTAACTTTGAGATGTCATCTTTTCGCTTTGCAGGAACAGTGCAATGTGTTGTTATGTTTGTCTGAGTAAAGAGCAACTGTACAAGGTATCTCACTTCACAGGGTGAAGCCTGCACTCAACTGTTATGACACGGGATTTGGGCTTTGTTGTTGCTTTTGACTCATAGGTGCATAACAGCGTGATGTTTTCTCATTAGTGTAATTGTTTTGACTTATAGGTGCATAACAACCTGATGTTTTCTCATTAATTAATTGTCCAGTATGACATTTGATGTGTGGAAAAGTATTGTCAGGGTATACCAACAAGAACTAAAGGGCGATTACTCTGGCTGGTTTGTCTGGGGATTGAGGTGAAATTAGCTCCGTGCTCTTTTGTCAGTGGTGGTGGGTTTTTTGTTTGTTTGTTGTTGTTTATTTGAGAGGGGGGGGGAGGGGGATCAAGGGGGTCCTGATAATACATCAGTGTTTCATGCACAGGGGGGACAAGGAATTTGTTTGGACAGATAAATATGAGAAAACAAGTATTGCCATGTTTATGCAGATGTGTGTGGCTTTAGTAATTCTGCTGCTACTTCGTTTTTTGTGAGGTACTTGAAGTGCAAATTAATTGTTGTTTGTTGTTATTTTTAAGATATTACATACATTTGTAGCTTTTTATCTATGACCAGCCTGGCAGTGGCCCAATAGTAAATGTTGTGAATCAAATATGCTTCAAACGAGGAAACCAAAGGGCTTTCCTTGTGCTGATATTCATGTGCATGTTGATGTTAATCAGTAGGAATTTTATGTCAAAGCCAAAACATTTTGTATAAACTGTTTTTCACTGGAAAACAGTGTCCATGGTACATGTTTATGGAAGCGAATGACCACTGATGATGGCCGCCTATTGTCACATTGTTTTTTTCCTGGAAAGCACTGTGTGATTTTTTTTTTAAACAAGCACACACATCATGACCTCTTTAACACAAGCCTACATATTTGAGCGACCACACATACACCCTCATTTTCCTCTACTTCCTCCTCCCCCCTTATGCCTTCTCCCTCTCTGTCCTTCCCTCTTCCTTTCCACCCACACATTTTATGCGTGCATGAAGTATTGCTGGAATAAAAATGTCAAGTGTTTGTGGTGTACTTGAAGTGTTTTCCAATTGAAGAAGATAAAAGGATACGCCATGAACATTGTTGACAGTCATTTCGGCAGGATCATTTTCTAGACATTTTTTTCATGATATATTTTTGTTGAGTTTTATGTGTGTTTGGATGTCTCTTTCTCAGTTGTACGTACTGCTCAACTGGCTTGTTTTCCTCCATTTTTGTGACCTGAAAGTGAACACAGCAGTTTGCCTTGTTTGATGCAGACAAGGAACGGCTCTGTGCGACTCCACTAGACTGCTCTTTGTACCTTTATAATGTCAACATGGTGTCGTCTGTCGGTACACCTGAGCCATACGGAATTGTCCCGGGATGAAACAAATGCCAGTTTTAAAGCATGTATCCAAGATGGGTATCCTTGTGTTATGTAGGTTTTTCAGTATTCTTTAAGGCAAAATGCAGACAGACACATGTTCAGGGTCTGTGCACTGTTGAGTCTGAAATGATTGGTCCGCAGAGCATAGACCACTCTGCCCCTCACACTGCGTCCTCTGCATAGCTGGATTGACTTGCTGTGGTGTACTATGACTTGCCCTCACCTAGACACGCATCCTTCTTGACACTAGAACTGAACTATCAAAATGCACGCATTGTTTCGTTTGCTCAGTTATTATGTGTTTAACATGTGCCCTTTTTTTCCTCTTCATTTTGTGAAAAACTTCATCTCCATCTCTCTTTGGGATCTGAATGATTTTCAGGTTGTTAAGTTCCTGTGGAGGTAAATTTGCATCCTGAACTTGCTGAAGATTTTCCCCCACCCCACCTCACCCTGTCTGTCAGACAGAGGTGACTTTATTGCAAGGTCCTCATTGGAGATTGTGTGCAAGAAATGTCATCTTCAATATTGCTGCATATGACTTGGCTTTTTTCTGGTCTTATTGTTTTACTCCAAGGAATTGTCTTGTTTTGCTTTTTTTTTTTTCCAGTCTAGCTTTGACGTGTATTAAAAAGAACTACTTGCATCTCAGTTGCACTTTTTTTCTGTCATTTGAGGTTTGGCGCAGTGGACAGTTAGGTTGATACAGTTGACTGAAAGTTCAAGGGCCTCCAGACAGGAGTGGAAAGACACTGTACAGTCACCACTGCCTGGTTCATTTATTATTTTGGAGCATAGTTTGCTTTGTGTGGTTGGTATCTGCATAGTTTGCTTTGTGTGGTTGGTCTCTGCATCGTTTGCTTTGTGTGGTTGGTCTCTGCATCGTTTGCTTTGTGTGGTTGGTCTCAGCATAGTTTGCTTTGTGTGGTTGGTCTCTGCATCGTTTGCTTTGTGTGGTTGGTCTCTGCATAGTGTGCTTTGTGTGGTTGGTCTCAGCATAGTTTGTTCCGCCTCAGTCTCCATGGACTGCCAGGACAGCTTTCAGATTGAGCCCCCCCCCCTCCACCCTCCATCCCCCCTTCCCACTCCCTCCAGCCTCCCAGCCCAATCTTCTGACAAAAAAGATCTGATTTATAGTACTTACTGACAGGGGGAGGAGAGGGGAGAGGTAACCTCTCCCCTCTCCTGCACTGTATATGTAACATATACAGTGTGCATCTAGTGCATGTTGAAAGGAAGGCAACCAAAGGAATATTTTTATACATCAGCATGGAAGAAGAAAAATGCATAATTCTGCATAACAATTACAAGTAGATACGATACCTCTTGGCAACCACAAATACAAGAACATTCACTGACGGTGACAAAAGAATTAATGGCCAGTTTTGTAGGGCAGGACATGATTGTATCACAGTCACCTCAGAAGGATTTTGTTTACATGAAGCGATGGAAATGAACAATTTATCTTTGGATCCAGTTCATGTGTTAGCGCTACGAACACAAACCAAAGACTGGAATGATATGTGTGGTGTCTCAGTCTTGTGTCGACATGTGCAGATACTGATGAATGCCCAGTAAACATTGATATGAATGGGTGCCCAGTGGGATGTTGGTTTGAAATGATAAAACTAATGTCATCGATGTGAAACAATACAGATTAACAGAAGTCATCGTTGAAATCCACTTCAGGATTTGGCACCATTGTAGTCTGCTGGTTTTCACCAAAGACACCCAACTTCATTGTTTTTCATCTTACCTAGAAAACTTGACTGTGGTGCTGTCTGTATATTGGCTAGTTTTTGTCCTTTTGATGTTGACATAGTTATGTGTATAACAGAGTGAAATAATGTCACAACATTGTGGCATATCACTTTGTTTTTCCTAAGTGGGGGATGGGGTAGTATTGGGAGAGGGTGTGAATGTCTTAAGATAAAATTTTGTAGTTCTTTCTTCATTGTCATTCTTTTTTCATGTGCCTTTTTTTATTGCTTATTTTTTTCGATTTAATAAAGTAATGAAAACTTTTATGCACTGTATTTGTAGGTGTGTTTTGTATTTATATGCTGGCCTGAATGTGGATGTTGTGAATTTCTTGTTCCTTTCTCGGATTTTTTCTTTCTTCATACAATTATTACATTTGTTTGTTAAGATTTCCGCTATGAACATCTAAAATCAACCTACAGCATTTCAGCATATTTGAACATCTAAAATCAACCTACAGCATTTCAGCATATTTGAACATCTAAAATCAACCTACAGCATTTCAGCATATTTGAACATCTAAAATCAACCTACAGCATTTCAGCATATTTGCCAGTGGACAGATTATCTTGTCTTCTCTTTGTCTTTTCTGAAGTTGTCCTCTCTCATGTCCATTCTTAGAACAAAGATGACATGCAGAAGATTTTGTATCTTGCAGTCTCTGTATCTTTGGCTTCTGTGTCTCTGCTGGCCTCTGGCCTGGAGAGACAGGACACTTTCCGTTCTCAAGATGATCTTTGGATGCCTCTGAGACAATCCCCACTACAAGGACCGTCACATGTCAGCGAGACTTGGTTAAAAGTGTCAGATTGCCTTGGCTTAAAGCTGTGTCAGGCCAATTGACATGGGCTAGAACACCAAGGCTACATCAAAATGTTGTTATGCTCTGCATAGTTATGCGGGGATTGTCTTCAGTTGTGACAAGCTCCTAGCATAACATTATCAGTCTCCAAAATCCCCCGAAGTCGGAGTGTGGCTGCCCACGTGGCGGGGTAGTCAAAAACGGTCGCACATGTAATGTTCTCATCCCCAGCTGATGCATTTGTACCATAGTGTT
>CM031610.1:7086167-7101167 GCA_018398815.1 Conus ventricosus
GGAGGCGTTGCTCCAACCACCCCATGAAGATTTTGGGCCCCACAGATGGCGCCATGGAGGCCCATGGCTGCCCCAAGTTTTTGCAGGTAGCACTTGCCTTCGAATGAAAAACGTTGTTTCGTAGGATATGTTGGACAATATCTAGCAACATAGTGATGGGGGGCATGGAGTCACATAGCTGTGGGGGAAAAGGCCAGGATTTCTTTGAGGGACGTGTTCACCTCGGGGTGAGGGATGTTGGTACAGTCCTACGACGTCGATGGTAACGAAGAGGGTACTGGTGGTAGTGGTTCATAAGTGGGTTTCCACTCCTCTACGTCTGGGAGAAAGTTTGTGGTGTCCTTGACGACGATGGCAGGGTCGGACTGTGGGCTGGAGCCAGTAGTCAACAATTTCGACAGTTTTTCTGTCGGGCCGCCTATTCCCGAGATGATGGGTCTTCCCGGAGGTGAAAAAGGGGACTTTTGTGTGTTTTTTTGGGAGATGGTTTGAAATAAGGGTTTTTGTTTTTTTTTGGGTCCACAATTCCCCACTTGAAACAGTTTCACTGATAAAATTTTACGTCGAGCTCTCGGAAGAATTTGTTAGACATCTGGGCAATGCTCTGGGTCTCATCAATGGCAAGAGTTTGTAGGTATTTTGGCGCCAACTGTCTCTCTGCTTCGGCTATGTAGTTGTTGAGGTTTTGAACTACAATCGCTCCTCCTTTGTCCGCTGGTGAAAATGCGGGGTTGTCTCGTCAGAACCAATTGCTGCAGCTGCTGAAGGCTCTCGACTCTGTTTTATCAATGTTCTGGTGTTTTGAGTTTGGGAATATGGGATTGTATCAGGGTTTCCAGTGGGGGAACAATAAGCCTCCAGTGCTTGGTCACGACCCTTTGGTGGTTGCCCCATACTCTTCTTATAGAAGCGGGGCTTCGATGCCAGTGGTTTGGAGCGTCTTTCAAAAAAAACTCTTCAGTCGGAGGCGTCTGTTGCCCTCTGTAAATCCTCCATGAGCTCCAGTTTGTTGTATGATCTTGGGGTTGGATAGAACTTAGGCCAAGTGACAGAAATTTAGTTTTACATCAGTCAGTACAACATCTGACAAGTTCACCACCTGATGGCTTTCAGGAATTAGTTTGGGCCGCGACGGAAATGGCGATTGTGCTTAGAGAGGGTGGCGGTGGAGTTCAGGCGACTGGCGTTGTTGATACGTGCTTCTGCTTCAACTTGTCCAATTTAGGTTTTGGTTAGTGAACAGGACAGAGTTCTTTCCTTGTAGTTAAGATGTCTGAGAGTTTCTTGTATCACTGGTGTTGAGCAAGTCTTTCAAACTAGACTTGAACCTTTGCATCTCAGACTGGATAAGGCACGCTTGACTTCGGTAGTGTTTTAGGCTATTGGAACAAACTGCTGAATCGCCTTGCCACCACAAGAACGCTTTACATTAAATCGATAGATGGGTATGAAAGGATTGTAGCCTACAGATGACTTTCTTTAAACTATGAGCCATGCATCACGACGGATGGAACAATAAACCTCGGAATATTTTGTCAACAACCTCGTAAAAACCTGAAAATTAGCTCCGGGGAATCAAAGAGACAGCATACAAGACCCTTTTGTGACCATCATGGGAATATGCTGCAACAGTCTGGGATCCCTACACAGAGAGTAAAATCGACAGATCGAGAACATGCAGCGCAGAGCAGCTCCATTCGTCTTGAGGCACTATCGCAACACCTCCAGTGTATCAAACATGATTGACGAATTGCGATGGCCCTCGCTCCAACACAGACGACAGACTGCCCGCCTCACCATGCTATACAAAATCCGAAACGATATAGTGTGTATGAACAGCATAAAGCAAAAGATGGAGCCTGCAGTGGCCCCGCCAGAGGAGAGGCCACGACCATCAATATAACCAACCGAGATGCCGCACACAATACCAACAACAGACTTTTCTACCGAGAACAATCCGTGACTGGAACCGTCTGCCCCAGAGCGTCGTGGAGACACAACCATCGACACTTTTGTGTCAGGGGCCTCCAGACTCACTAAATAGTTTGTTTTTTTGTTTTGTTTTGTTGTTGTTTTCGCCGACCACCTCTAAAGTGACAGAATAATCAGCTGGTTGATTGCGGTCGCTTTCCTGGAAGAAGAAGAAGAAGTAAAGCCTATCAAGCAAATCATGGATTGATTGGTTGATTGATGTGAGGCAGTGAATAGGTATGTTAGGTTTTCAGTATTCTTCATGCTTAGTCCATACTGCCAATGAATACATTGCGGGTGATTCTCTTGAAGGTTTCGAAGTGGTGTAGATTTGCACAAGTTGGAAGAACACTCTAGTATCTTCTGTAGTCACAATTCTGCTGGAAAAGATATTTACGTTCGTTCTGCTGTTCCTGCTTGGACTTTTTTTATATCATGCGGCAAAAATAGTGCTCTAGCCTGTAATCCTCAGCAGACGTGAACAGGTACCAAGTACACAATGGAACAATAGCGTTCGGTTTCTGTATTGTTTTGTCAATCGGTTTGAGTCCAGTTTCTATATTAAACAACACTAGGTGTCAGCAGCTCATGCTGATTCATAAGCTCCTCTGGCTCCTGGAGATACACTTTATCAGCACTAGTACAGAGGTATCAATAGAGGCAACACACACACACACACACACACACACACACACACACACACACACACACACACACACACACACACACACACACACACACTTGTATGTGTGAGAAGTCAAGGGTAGAGGGGGGATCCCGCGTCCTGAGGTTGGCACTCGTTCATCCTGCTCGCAGCGCCATTTTGTGAGAAGTCAAGGGTAGAGGTGGGAGAGTCATCCGTCCATCACCCAAGATCGCACTCGTGTTGGACATTTTCGTTTATTCAGTCAATCAACCAAGCCAACCAAGCCAGCCAAGCCAACCAACCTGGAAAATTACCAGGAACAACATATTTAGCAAATTGGCAACAAAAGGAGAAATCTCCAAAAGCATGAATGAAACGAAACATACATTTATAACTATGAGTACACAACCATGGGGGAATCTGAAAAAAAATCAACTCAGCATAACAATGGAACAACAGCAAAACAAAATAACAACATTAAGATACTGGCATCTGTTCTGTTACAGTAAGGGTTGTACTGCATGCTAGCAGCACTGACCCTTGTGTCTATTAAGACCACAGAACAGGGAAACCACAATTATCTCAACAGGACATGGACTAGGTTAATACTCAGCAGATTCAATTAGTCTCTCATAATATGAGAACAAATTTTCATGTACTCGTAATAATACATACACAACATCATTCAATCAATGGCTCTGACAAAAGGAAAAAAACATATCATCTTCATTCAATACCATTGATTTCATACACATTGGCTTGTGGTAACAATAACCATTGTGACCACCAGCTTTACAAAAAAAAATCCATGGAACCAAAGGTACAATAAATTGCCCAGCGACATGTTGAAAAATGTCAGAACAAAACAAAAAGTTTTCAACAGAATATTAACATGGGAAAAACATTATCTACCTCAGGACAGGGTGTTGACCCACACCCTTTCATCTGTCCCGGCCACCTCTCTTTTGTGGAACAGGCATCCTCTGAAAAGGGCAACATGTGTGTCCCTAAATCATAGCACCAAGACGCACATGATCTTCAAAAAAAAAAGTGAATGCCTGGCCTCAACATAGCCAGCAGAATCCAGCAAAGGGAAGCAACTCATACATTTCAATGGTTTACTCTTAAAAAAAAGGGGTTACTTCCCTTCATTCATTCATCCATCGTCGCAACGCGCCCAAGTGTAGCCAACAATTGGAACACAATTCAAACAAAGTTTCTGATACATCTAAGATGAAAATAAAATAGATCAGCATTGGTTTTCAGGAATTGCTTTCAACAACACTGCAACTACAAGGAATGAGCATAACTGAATAATTCATTCCAGCCTCCATCACATCAGGTACTTCCTCCCATCTACGTCGGGTGGTCGTAAAGAGGAAACGGTTCTGTGCCGGCTGCACACCGGCCATTCGTATCTTACCCATGCTTACCTTTTAAAGAGTGAAGAAGCTCCGTGGTGCATTCCATGTCATGCGCCACTCACAATGAAACATGTTCTTTTAGAGTGTTGGGACTTGCACGATGTGAGACACAAACATTTTACAGCGGAGTCCATGAAGATCCTGTTCAGGGATGTCCCGCTGACGTGATCCTTGGGTTTTTGAGAGAAATTAACATTTTTCATCTGATTTGAGATTTTACGGAAGAAGGATTTTTAACAAAGTTTCTGGTTCGTTTGTAGACGATGTCATTTAACGAGATGTGTGAATGTTTTTTTTTTTTTTTTTTTTTTTTTTTAAATGACTGGTGAGTTGATTTTAACGTGGTGACAGCCCTGATGTGGCCCTCTGCGGTCGGCTGGGCTATAAGCAACATTATCTTATCTTATCTTAGGTACTGATTACATGCAAAAAATAACATGCAGAGAGAGAGAGAGAGAGAGAGAGAGAGAGAGAGAGCTGTCCAAGATCTCTTGAACGAAAAATACAACCAGTTCTCATCCTAAGTGAAAACTCTTAGTCTTGTAAACATCTCCATTAAGTGGCTTTTAACATTTTCTTTAAAACACTTAAACAAGTCAACAACAACAAAAATATTTATCAATAACAACCAGATTCCCAATGAACTTGTTTTGACATACCTCACAAAATCATCTTTCCCTTGGTGCTGTGGCTAACCACTTTCCCGCATAAAACCGGTCTTCCTGTCCCAACGAACATGCAAAACCCTCTGCTGGCTGTGACTAGCAGTGGGGAAAAGATCGCATCTGGCGGGAGGCTGATATTAATGCCTCCAGTTCACACCAACTGCTAATACGCAGCAGAATATAGGCCCTGAGCTTCAGTAAATGGCAGTATTAATCACCGCTTTGTCATTACCGTGAATAAATATCCATTAATGTCTGGTAGTTTGTGCACCTTCCTAAACAGAGATTATGCCAAGTAGACTGATTATATCCACAAACCACTATGGTATTCCTACTCATCCACTGGAATTCTAAAGATAATTCTGGAACCACGCTAAACTTGGCACCAAGTCGGATAACTCTTTTGACAAAAGGCTCAGAATTCACTGAAATCCCTATGCACTTACACTACCCTTATCAGCTCAACTACACACAAAAGAATAAAAATAGCCACAATAAAACAAAACATGCTCTTCAAGAGCATGAATATTACACATTTGCAGAAGTAAACTTCTGTCCAGCCACAAATGCAACATGAACAAACTCTATCTCCCTCTGTTTGCCTATCTCTCCTTTCTTGTCTAATATCATATAGTTTGTGAAAAGACGTAAAATTAAAGTACTACTACTACTACTACACACACACACACACGCACAGGCACACCACACACACCCACACACACACACACGCACAGGCACACACACCAAGAAATGGCTCAGTCCCACCTGGTCTCCCTGACGTTGAACTCTACCGTCGCCAAGCAAAGCTAAACCAGCACCCTTGAACTCCATCCCCGATGAGTACAAGGCGGATAAAGCAAGGCTAGTCACCATGCTGGAGGATTGGGGAAACATGGTTGTTACATCCGAATCCAGCCCATGCTAAAGACTTGCAGAGAATTGAAAGTCCAGGTGGCAGTGGGCGTGGCCTTGAAAGAAAAGATCTCGAGATCAAGGAAATAACAGGACATACACATACCAATAGACAGGGTCATCAGAAATTAAGTAATAATCAAACGCAAAACGAAAGAACAAAGAGAAACATGGCGATGCAGAAGTTGAAGAAAGTCTATGCCTAGAGAATCCATGCAGAAAGCACTCCACCGAGGCCAACAGGGTCATGGGCAACGTGGGAAATAGCGCTCCAACCAAATCAAAAACTGGACTGAAATGTGGCACGTGACATCTCTGACCCCCCTGCGCTCGAATGCAAGCATGGTGAAATGGGAGAAATCAGATGACTCCTGTTTACCTACTTTGTCAGGACAAACAATCGATGGAATTTGAAGACGTCCTGCTTGAGTTTACGCAAAACAGCACTGAGAAAGTACACATAGAGACGCAACCAATTAAGTGCTTAAAAAGATTGCTCTAGTGTCGTTACCGCAGCAGAAGAAACGCCTCTTGCAGCTTAACACACACACACACACACACACACAACATTCTGGACGGCAGGAGGCCACAAATCGTGGTTTCAGTGGAGCAGCTGTGACATGGAGTCAAAGAAATGGAATCGGGGTTCACTGGATGGACTGAGTGGATGACGGTGAGTGCACAGCAGACCCTGTGAATGGGAACTATGCAGAGATCATCAGGAAGAGTGGCATGGGACCGGATATTGTACTCCACTCATGGTCATCAAGACAATTGATTCTGATTGAACTCACTGTGCCATATTGATGGAAGTTACTTCCAAAGTGAGGCGACTGCAGGTAGAAATCTAAACAAATCTTTAAAAGTTTAAGTACTATATCGGCCACATATCAGTATTATTAATATTGTCATTATAATTCTTCGTTATCCTGAGTGGTGTTTATCTTGCCTGAAGAAGACCTAAGAGGTCGAAACGTGTCGTGTTTTGTTTGTGATTCGTTTAGTAGTAGTAGTAGTAGTGGTAGTAGTGTAGCCGGGTGCTAACAGTGTATATTTTCTTTGGTTACCTTTCGTGGATGAAAATGTTTTGTTCGAGAGTTATCTTCCCCTTACCTCCCTTGGTCGAATCTCATTTTTTTTATTGTGTAAATTCTTTAAATCATGAATACCTCAGAACCTACATAATTGTATGTACGTCACTAAAGTCACAAAAATTAATGTATTTGATTCATTACAACCGTACTGGGCTGAGAAGCCCATATTTTCTCTAAACTGGGATTTTGAACGAGCAATCTTGGCGCCATTTTCAATTGTCTGTCGAATGAACATTGAATAATTCTTGATTTTACAAAAAATAAGAGGAAAACCGAAGAATCTGAAGATGCATGTTAAAAGTAATGGCCATGAGCTCTCATTTTGTTATATCGCATGCTTGGGATCTTTTCCGCACAGGCTTGCGACTATACGAAATGACTGATGACGCCGGTTCCCTTGATCAAGTCGCCTTCTTCGTTCATTGTCGGAGTTTTGATCCAAATTATCATTCTACGAAATTCGAACTTCTCGATCGAAATCTTGCTTATGACTCCATTTCTGTTATGAATACAACTGAAAATGTGTAGAATTTATTATTTAACAGACCATTTCAACAGAGTATTTTTCAGTTGAAAATTGTGTCAAAAGTAGGCGCCGACGGCCCGGCGAAGTGAAAAGTCAGCTGTGTTTTCTATCAAACTTTAAACGCAAAGTTCTCCGCTTGGACGGCATCCTGGATAATGAAATTTATATGTATAAAAAGAGCGAGATGCCAGCTTTTTATTCATTACAAAATTATTTCACGCTGTTAGTATTTTTCATCGAAATAAAGGAAAATATGACGTAAACGCGTTAAAAGTGGCTTCACTCTGGGACATTAATCAGCAATGATTTAGTACAGGAACAAAATTGTCAAATGTGACTTACTGCATTTTATTCCTTGTGTTCTGAGGTTTTCATCGATAGTAAATATGTGTTAATAGTTTGAACGGACAGCGAGCCAGGCAACACTGAAGCTGCGATAGAAAACACAAAATTCTGTTGGTTCCGGCCTCGCGAGGCCCGTTTCGTCTCTGGGACCGTGTTGCTGGCTCTGCGGCCCGGTACGTTGTTATAAAAGTAGAGCGTTGTGTGAGAATGGATCAGTGTTCCCCTAGTGTTCCCTGATGTGAGCGACTGGCGTGAGAGGCGGAGAGAGTGCTCAGTGCGCTGAGTGCTGTGCGAGAGAGATTGCTCCCAGGGCTGAGTTCCTGGTTTGAGCTTATCATGGAAGGCAAATAAAAGGAGAAAAACTCTGCTTCGTCCACTGTGTCTTCTTGACCGGCTGCTGTCCCTTGGTTCCTGCACATATCACCATCAGCCTGTCTTCACCTGCACCCCTCTTACCCCTCCACTCCATCACAACTGGCGCTGCGAGCAGGATCGGAGACGGAAGGACCAAGGAGACACAGCCCAAGAAGACCGGACACCATGACCAGCCAACTACCTCTGCACCCCCTGCATCAGCTCCCCAAACTCAAGGGTAACGAGAGCAGCAGGGGAGTGGATGATTTCGTCCGGGAGGCCAGGCTTGCCCTACACCTGCAGCCCCTGGATGACAGGACAGCCGCCTCTGGCTGATTGCCGCCCTAGATGGCCAGGCTCGCCAGGAGGTGATCAGGCTGCCAGCGACAGAGGTAGACTCCCCAGCCAAGATCTTGACCATCTTGGAGAACTGGGGAGAGCAGCGTGATGTGGTCACCCTGGCCACAGCATTCTTCAACAGGCAGCAAGGCCAGGACGAGACCATCTGGGAGTATGGCTCCCATCTCCAATACCTATGGAGGAAGGTGAACCAGGCTGGGGATGGAATGTTGCCAGCATCCATACTACGGGACGTCTTCACCCGTGGCCTACGACAAGCAGCACTCCGCAAGGATGTCCGATATTTCGTCCGGAACCATCCTACCACCACCTTTGAAGAGGCAAGGAAGGAAGCCCAAAGGTGGATGCAGGACTGCGGTGCCGACGGTGCTGGCACTGCTACTGTCGCCTCGCTTCAAACTCAGCTAGAGGCACTCAAGGCCACAGTCGCTAGCTTGAGGCAGGAAATGCAGCAGCCACCACTTGCACGGCCACCACTGCAGGTCCGCAGCTGTGTGATGGACACACAGCGCTCGGGACGACGGCCCAGACGAAAGCGACGGAAGATGGCAGCGATGATGAAATCTGAGGACAAACCCCAGTCCTCTGCCACTGTCAGCAGCCAGAATGCATGACAAGCAACATGGTTCAGCAGCACCCAGGCGACAGGCAGAGTCCATTTTGCCTCAGCTGTCACCAGGAGAGATACATCGACTCCAGCAGGAGGACCCATCCATTGGTCCAATTCTGTCCTCCTGGCCAAAGAAGCCTGCAGCTGGCAAGAACCGGGAGCTACAGGCCCTCATTCAGCAGCACAGCCGACTCGCCTGCCGACAGGGGATGCTGTGTCGGCGATTGGTGGACCCTAAACTTGGGGCGTGTGAGCAGCTTCTCCTTCCTGGATTGCTCCGCCCCAAGGTTTTGTCAGCACTCCACAACCGCCAGGGTCACCGGGGCTACCAGAATGCTGCGGAGATGTTACGCCCCCAGGTCTACTGGCCCGGTATGTACCGGACCTGGAGCAGCACCTGGCTGATTGCCGACCCTGCAGAAAGGTCAGCCAAACTGCCAGTGCCTCCACGTCATCAATCTGTTCGCCAGAACCCGGGCCACCACAGGCTGCTGTGGACCCAGACAACGGGTCTGGCTCTGTCGGGCAACTTCCCCACCTGACAGCAGAACCGACACCCTGCCATCGTCCAAACCACCTGACTGGAGGAGACCCAAGCTGGAACCATCACCAGACTCCAGGACAGACTGGGTTGTGTTCCCACAACCAAGCCCAGAACTGCTAGCCACCCTGTGCCAACTCCAGTTCCGCCCCTGATACGTAGTGTTAATCCGCCCACGCCAGCCCTACGGCGAAATGCCTGTCTGGCGGTGAAACCTGTGAAAAGGTATGCTAGTGACTGCCTGGATGACCAGGAACACTTTCACAAATAACTGACCTGGTCAGATGTCGCAAGGGACAGTAAATATATTCCAAGGCTGATTGATAGTTAAATATCTGTTTGGGAAGAGGTGTTGCAGACTGTTGAACAATTATGTTGTCTATTTTTATGCACAAGCTAGTATATATGTTGATTGTTCTTCAGGTTGGATAATAATGTATGCCACGGTTTTTCAGAAGCCAGCAGTACTGGCTGAGGATTTTATAGCAAATTCTGTTTTTGCCATTTTGTATCTGACTTTATGGAATCTTGCTCAAATAACAAGCCCATTGTTGTCGTTTGGTACCCAATACCCTGGAATTTAACGAACCCTTCAAAGTATATTTTGTACCCGACTTTCTTGGAACGTTGTTTTAAATAACAAATCCTCTCTAAGTCATTTTGGTACTTGACATTGTGGAATTTTGTTCAAATAACAAGTCCATTGTTGTCACTCGGTGCTACCCAGTGTTTTGGATTTAAAAAAAAAAAAAATCCTTCCTAGTCATCTTGGTACCTGACCTTTCGGAGTTTTGTTTTAAATAACAAATCCATTAAAGCTGTTTTATGGTTCCCAAAATTCGGGTTTTGTCCAGAAAACAAATCCTTTCTAGTCATTTTGTATTTGATATTTTGGAATTTTGTTTAAATTATATATATGCCCATTCTAGTCGATGCGAATCTGCCGACCTTCAGAAGCTTTGTTTAAAAAAAAAAAAAAAAAAGCAAGCCCTTGTTAGTTGGAATGATATGAATACAAAGAATGAGAGAGAGAGAAGATGTTTTGATGCTTTGTTTTGATACACTGATAAAAGGGTTTGTTTAGGACCAGAAATGCCTCTCCAGACTTGAGGTCTAAAGCTCCAGTTTTCCCCATTGATTTATGTGTTGTACTTGATGACTCTGTCATTTTATGTCAGCGAGGACGCTGGTTATAACAGAGTAGGGGGGGATGTAGCCGGGTGCTAACAGTGTATATTTCTTTTGGTTACCTTTCGTGGATGAAAATGTTTTGTTCGAGAGTTATCTTCCCCTTACCTCCCTTGGTCGAATCTCTTTTTTTTATTGTGTAAATTCTTTAAATCATGAATACCTCAGAACCTACATAATTGTATGTACGTCACTAAAGTCACAAAAATTAATGTATTTGATTCATTACAACCGTACTGGGCTGAGAAGCCCATATTTTCTCTAAACTGGGATTTTGAACGAGCAATCTTGGCACCATTTTCAATTGTCTGTCGAATGAACATTGAATAATTCTTGATTTTACAAAAAGTAAGAGGAAAACGAAGAATCTGAAGATGCATGTTAAAAGTAATGGCCATGAGCTCTCATTTCGTATATCGCATGCTTGGGATCTTTTCCGCACAGGCTTGCGACTATACGAAATGACTGATGACGCGGTTCCCTTGATCAAGTCGCCTTCTTCGTTCATTGTCGGAGTTTTGATCCAAATTATCGTTCTACGAAATTCGAACTTCTCGATCGAAATCTTGCTTATGACTCCATTTCTGTTATGAATACAACTGAAAATGTGTAGAATTTATTATTTAACAGACCATTTCAACAGAGTATTTTTCAGTTGAAAATTGTGTCAAAAGTAGGCGCCGACGGCCCGGCGAAGTGAAAAGTCAGCTGTGTTTTCTATCAAACTTTAAACGCAAAGTTCTCCGCTTGGACAGCATCCTGGATAATGAAAATTTATATGTATAAAAAGAGCGAGATGCCAGCTTTTTATTCATTACAAAATTATTTCACGCTGTTTAGTATTTTTCATCGAAATAAAGGAAAATATGACGTAAACGCGTTAAAAGTGGCTTCACTCTGGGACATTAATCAGCAATGATTTAGTACAGGAACAAAATTGTCAAATGTGACTTACTGCATTTTATTCCTTGTGTTCTGAGGTTTTCATCGATAGTAAATATGTGTTAATAGTTTGAA
The DNA here is from genome assembly GCA_018398815.1 of Conus ventricosus. Classification (NCBI taxonomy): domain Eukaryota; kingdom Metazoa; phylum Mollusca; class Gastropoda; order Neogastropoda; family Conidae; genus Conus; species Conus ventricosus. Next base: position 7,097,821 of record CM031610.1, read on the forward strand.
CGGACAGCGAGCCAGGCAACACTGAAGCTGCGATAGAAAACACAAAATTCTGTTGGTTCCGGCCTCGCGAGGCCGTTTCGTCTCTGGCACCGTGTTGCTGGCTCTGCGGCCCGGTACGTTGTTATAAAAGTAGAGCGTTGTGTGAGAATGGATCAGTGTTCCCCTAGTGTTCCCTGATGTGAGCGACTGGCGTGAGAGGCAGAGAGAGTGCTCAGTGCGCTGAGTGCTGTGCGAGAGAGATTGCTCCCAGGGCTGAGTTCCTGGTTTGAGCTTATCATGGAAGGCAAATAAAAGGAGAAAACTCTGCTTCGTCCACTGTGTCTTCTTGACCGGCTGCTGTCCCTTGGTTCCTGCACATATCACCATCAGCCTGTCTTCACCTGCACCCCCCTTACCCCTCCACACCATCACAGTAGTAATAGGGACGGCGTTTTGATTACGCCTAGACCGCGAGGTCTAATATTTGTCCCCTCCTGGTTTGGTTCTGGTTATTTTTATCTAGATTGGTCGTACCTAATGGGGTTTCTACTCGTCATAGCCATAAAATAGATCTTCTAGCTGGGGCAGTTTGTCGATCAGGTTCTTGAACTCATTCACAGATTTTGCAAATTTAACTGATGAAGGTAATGCATTCCATGGGTTAACAACTCTAAAAGAAAATGAGAATTTGCGCTTGTTAGTTCTGGCATGCATTACAAAGAGTTTTCCTGCAGAGTTCCCAGTAACATTCACAGGTGCATAGGAAAACAAGGAGTGCAAGTCAACATCATCATATCCGTGGAAAATTTTAAACATCTGTATAAGATCACCTCGTAGTCGTCTACCCTTTAGTGAATGTAGGTTCAAATATTTTAATCGATCATAGTAGTTCATTTCTTTGCATTCCTTCAGCAGTCTGGTTGCACGCCTCTGAACTCTTTCGATCAGGATGGATTGCCTCTTTAGGTTTGCAGGACACCAGATAACATTTGCATATTCCAGATGCGGTCTCACAATGGACTTATATAACGTTTGTTCATGTTAGGAGGGTGTTGCTGAAATTGCCATGGTTATTTCGCAGTCACAGGTTGCAAAATTTGTATAAAGATCAACAATTTTGTGTACCACTAGGGTAATTCACTTATGTAAATATGCATATATCAGATGTGGGTTTGAAGTTCAAACATGGATGAGAAGTTGAGTGTGGAGTTTTTTTTGTGTTTTTTTTTCCCAGTGAATTTTGTGTGCCACTAGGGTAATTCACTTATATAAAAATGCATATATCAGATGTCGGTTTGAAGTTCAAACATGGATGAGAAGTTGAGTGTGGAGTTGTTGTTTTTGTTTTGTGTGTGTGTGTGTGTTTTTTTTTTTTCAATGAATGCCTAATATCATCTGGCGATGAAAACGCATGAAATAAATCACTGAACTGAACTGAACTGAACTTGGGCGGATGTAGTATTTAAACTTTTTAAGATTCATATTGATGAAAGCAGAATGCCCCGCTAGTGAGCTCGCATCTACAAGACTGTAACGCAATGATGCCAGTCTAGCCGACAGTTTGAGGCAATCTGGGTTCCAAGCAAAGTTTCCTTCACACACGTTGGAACAGGGTGTGTGTAGGCTGTTCAGTCTATCATCCCATGATACAGCAAAGAATCAGTTTTTGAGAGGATCAGAACTCTATAGAGAGTGGTGGTATTGAAGCTAGAGGCGAAGGAAGTCCAGATGAATTTGGTCGAGGAGAAACGACAGTGAATTCGTAAGGTCTACTTTTCCTAGTCGGAAAAGGCGTCCTAAAGCGATGCGGGTGAGATATTCGTCTGGAAAGGCAACATCTTAAGACCCCATCATGGGAGCAAAAGAGATCCACCCACTGTTGGATACCAACTCCACAACCAGACTCTCCAGAGCAGCAAAAACACGAAGTATCTTGGAGTGACCCTGCAAAATGACGGCAAATGGCATAGGCACATCAACAACATATGCGCCAGAGCCAACAAGACACTGGGCTTCCTGCGAAGGAATCTAAAGAACACCGGCAGGAAGGTCAAAGAAACGCCATACAAAGCGCTAGTGAGACCAGTGCTGGAATATGCCTCCACTGTCTGGGACCCATACACTACCCAAGATATCCAGGACACAGAGGCCATCCAACGTAGAGCGGCCCGCTTCGTCATGAACGATTCCAAGCAAACCTCCAGCGTCACCATCATGCTGGAGGAACTAAAATGGCCATCCTTTGAGACGAGGCGGAAAGCGGCATGTCTAATTATGTTTTACAACATGAAACACAACGCAACGGCTGTAAAGTTCCACCTTCTAAAACCTCTCCAAACAAGATCAAGGAGGGGCCACAACCAACAATATAGCAGAATAACGTGCCGGACGGGACAAAGAAATATGTCTTTCCTCCCAAGAACTGTAAGGACTGGAACCTGCTCCCTTAGGAGATAGTGCAGGTTCCAACGGCAGGTACCTTCAGTAGGAAGGTATCTGTATTTCCGTAAATCCAACTCCCCCCCCCCCCCCCCCCCCCCCCCCCCCCCCCTTCTCTGTTTTCTATACTCTTTCATTCTCTCAAGAAAATATGTTGGTTTTTTTCTTCTTCACCCGCAAACGTAACAATAATAGTCAAACACTTGACTGTGGTTACTAACGGAAGAAGAAGTCACACAATTTGTTCGTTATTGATTGTTCCACTTCTTCTTCTTCCTAAAATACTGGTTCACTCAAAAACGAGCAGGTCACCAGCGCGCAACTTCTTAGCCTAACAAATGCAGACGTGAAATACAGTGGAACCTCATCCCTTCCTCTCTTCTTTCTGCTGCTTTAGTGTATGCTGTTTCTTTTATTTACTGAACCAAATTTTTCATTCACTATTCTCTGCTCGCCACTCTTCCAGCATCTAAGTTATGGCGCAGGGGTTCGGGCCGTTTCAGGGAATAGGGGAGGCAATACGGTAACGTTGCTATATTTCTTTTTAGCGTTGTCTCCCGTTGCAGGAAGTAGTTCTGTCCCTAGTGATCCTTGTCAAGGCAGAAGAAAGCCACCATGTCGACTGACGGCAGCGCAACTACGACGGCTCCTCCCCAACAACTCACAGCTGGCAGCACAACCACTGATACTCGACGACAACAGGTAAAACAGGTCCATTTTCTTAGCGAGTTGGCGACGCAAATGTTCACCAATGTGTTAAAAGTGGTGAACAAAGAACTGTTTGTGTACATGAACGTAGATAACAACACAACAAATTACAACCCGAGTATATCTTAGATCAATTTTGTTCTTTCTATTCTTTTCTTTTAATAATCACGCGACTCGCGTCGGTTGAAGATTGGATTAAGAATGGATCATGTGACCACATT
>CM031610.1:7106167-7206351 GCA_018398815.1 Conus ventricosus
TAGACCTAGGAGTTGTGTCCGATTTTTCCAAGTTTCCAGATGAGCCTCCATGGACCTTTTCCACACCAAAAATTTGTTTTGATCTTGCAGCTTTTCGCAAAGAATGTACCAGCTCTCTGGCATATAAGGCATTGTATGCTGACCTCTGTTCAGAATTCCCATCCTATCAGAAAATTTTCACTGACAGTTCCAAGTCTGAAGAGGGAGTGGCCTGTGCAGCCTATTGCCCAGGTGCTCCTTCTCAGATACTGTTAGAACATATTCCTTCAGATGCTTCTGTTTATTCAGCTGAACTTACTGCTCTGGTTCTGGCGCTGAGGATAATCTCACAATCTATGAAGAGGGACTTTCTGGTTCTGTCAGATTCACTGTCAGCTTTGGTGGCCATAGCTGGCCGCAACCTTCAGCATCCAGAACTCTTACACTTCTTTGAACTTTTGACCAAGTTGAAAGTGGAGGGTTACAACATTATTCTGGCTTGGGTTCCTGGTCATGTTGGCATCGGAGGGAACAAAATGGTTGATCGTTTAGCCAAGAACGCCACAACAGAGAAACTATCCAACATATATATCCCCTGCTCAGATGTGAAACCCAAAATTAACGATTACATGAGAGACCTCTGGCAGGAGGATTGGAACACACAGACGGATAACAAACTTTCAGATCCGTCCAAACCTTAAGGAGTTCCTCTCATCTACGTCTGGTGGTCGTAAAGAAGAAACAGTTCTGTGCCAGCTGCACACCGGCCATTCGTATCTTACCTTTCATACCTTTTAAAGAGTGAAGAAGCTCCGTGGTGCATTCCATGTCATGCGCCACTCACAATGAAACATGTTCTTTTAGAGTGTTGGGACTTGCACGATGTGAGACACAAACATTTTACAGCAGATTCCATGAAAACCTTGTTCAGGGATGTCCCGCCTGACGCAATCTTTGAGTTCTTAAAAGAGATTAACATTTTTCATCGGATCTGAGATTTTATAGTGGAAAGATTTTTAGCAAACTTTCGGATGTTTTTGTTTTTTTAATGTATTTTAAAGAATTGTGTGAATAAATGACTTGTGAGTTGATTTTAACGTGGTGACAGCCCTGAAGTGGCCCTTTGCGGTCGGCTGGGCTATAAGCAACATTATCTTATCATATCCCTCAGGGGTCAGTATTGGGGCCCCTGCTCTTTTCTATTTTATAAATGACTTACCACTGTTTATAAAATGTTGTGAAATGTTTGCTGATGCCTCATTACAATCTCATAATAGTAACCTTACTGAACTGGTAAATAACCGGCAGAAAAATAGCAGCAGACTAATTACATGGACAGAAATGAATCATATGTCCCTCAATGCTAGTAAAACCAAATGCATGTATGTCACAACACGTCAAAAACAACAGAAAATGAAATCCTCATTCGCGCCATTACATGCCCCAGGACAAAAGATTGAAAAGGTTACATCGCATAAAGTTTTAGGTGTTATCATTGACAGTGATTTATCTTGGTCTTGCCACATTGTGGATCTTGGAAAACATATTTCTAAGAGAATATATCAACTTTCAAAGAAAAATTTGTTTTGAAATCTTCAGTCCAGGAAGATATTCTTTCATGAGCACATCCTTTCTCTTATCAATTATGCATCCACGTTTCGGGATAATGCCAGTGAAACTAATCTGAAACTAGTAAGTCGTCTGCATAAAAGGGCCATTTAATTAATTCAGCTGAAATCCAATACCTTGACAAAGAGTGATTACCAAACTCTAAATATTCTTCCATTTAAAGACAGACTCTACTTCAACAAATGCTTGAGCATGTACAGTAGAGTGATTACCAAACTCTAAATATTCTTCCATTTAAAGACAGACTCTACTTCAACAAATGCTTGTGCATGTACAATGTAATGAATGGATCAGCCCCGAAGAAAATCATTGAAAGCTTTGTCATAAAAAGTTACAGACATACACATAAACTGCCTCTTCCCAGACCTCGAAGTAATCTTTATAAATCAAGTTTTCTGTATTCTGGAGGGACCGCTTGGAATAATTTGCCTTCCTCCATAAAATCATGTCCCTCATAACAGACATTTAAAAAAGCACTAAAAATGCATCTGATAGGAACGCTGTGCATCAGTTTAAGTTATTTCCATCAATACAATCCCCTTATCTCTCTCTCTCTCTCTCTCTCTCTCTCTCTCTCTCTCTCTCTCTCTCTCTCTCTCTCCTCTCTCTTTTCTCTCTCTCTCTCTCTGTGTGCTTGAACTTGATGTTCCAACAACAGTTTCTTTATTGTTTCATATTTGATGAGAGTTATGTATCTGCATGATAGAAATTGTGTGCTTTTAAAATGTTTTTGAGCTTGTGGTTATATGTTGTATTAGTTTCTTTCTTGTTTATGAGGGCAGGATGTGAAAAAAAGTTAGAAAACTTATTCTTTATCACTCAATAAGGATAATTTTGACTTTACACACACACACACACACACACACACACACACACACACACACACACACACACACACACACATTCACAAATAACATGCACACATGCACTCACTCCCATCCACTGTTGACAGAAAGACAAAACACTTTTCCAGTCAGGGCTTGGTCTGGCACCAGTGTTTATCATGTTTCCTGCCAACAGGACAGACCATGTCACATATCGGCTTTCACCACCAGTGGGGGTCTGAATATCCTCGGTGTGTAAGCCACTGTGTAAAGTTCCTTCTTTAAAAGTATGGGTCAGTTTTGCCGCAGTCAGTACACCCCCCAATGAATTTGATCTTTCTGTTTATTATACAAAAGCGTTATGGACACAGTATTTTGTGGAGGGTGGGGGTGGGGGGGAATCGTTGCCAATGTCATAAAATTTTATTGACATAACTGGAACAGTTTTGTAATTACTAATTTTTTTAATGAATATCTGGGTCGATTTTGACCCTGTGGGTATATTGAAGGTTAAATTCCATATTCGTTTCCCTTCTCACTCTTGTTACAGTATAATATAGACACACACACACACACACACACACACACACACACACACACACACACACACACACACACACACACACACTCACACACACTCACACACACTCACACACACACACACACACACACACACATATCAAGTACACACACACACACACACACACACACACACACACACACACACACACACACACACACATAACACATAGAGAGATTGCACCCTTTTCATCCTTAAATTCCACTTTCCATCCAGAACATGCAAATGTCATGACAAACATATTATTACAGTCACACATGCACTCACAGATACTACAGGTGCACACCCAAAACATGCACATGTGTACAGGTTCCTACAAATGTACATGAGCATGCCCATCATACAGAGGTACAAGATCTGTTCTCAAGAAAATGAATTTGCGTGCCTCTCGTTTTTTCTTTTTCCTTTCTTTTTCTCTGTTTTTGTTGTTGTAAAATGAGGCCACTTTTAAGATCAGTGTAAGAATGGTAAGTTACGTCAGAGTGCAGTTTAAAGGGAAAACTGACATGGTGAAGGCAAGAGATGGCTGCAGTGCAATGGTGGAACCAGGCTGACCAGTGGCAGGACTGTTCAGGTGATGTTGGGGGATCTGCCAGAGGACTTTCTGCGGTCAGGGCGCAGCCAGGAGCAGGAGGATGAACGCATCGCCCACATCCTGCAGGCCCAGCAGCAGGCTGGCTTCTATCAGCCCGTCCCCTCCAACGTTGTGGGCCGCCTGGCTGTCACCATTGTGCAGGTAACTGCTTGGCATTTGTGGCATTGATGAGAGGATAAAGCATGGGAAGGGAGAGAATCGTGTCTGTTGCCTCATTAGGACAAGGACTAAAGCTTCATGATGCTCTCTAATGTTTATAGTGCTTGTCTTTTTCTTCTGTGTTACACCTTCATAGTATTTTTTTTTTGTTGTGAACTAGGATTCCTGAGGAGGGGAGAGGGGGAGGGAAGGACATGAGGAGGGTAATAATGTGTTCATGTTGGTGGATTATCCCATTTTCTCCCCCACAGGGCCTTAGTGCTTGGAAGAAAAAGTTGCCAACAGCCGCTCTTTGGACTTGGGAGATAGTGGTTTTTTTTATACACATTTTTGGTGTTTAAACATGTAGAAACATTTTTTCTTGTTGAAACAGAGTGTTCGATCTTAATCATAAGCGTGCTCTTGTTTTTGACTGGCAGTTGTGTTTTCACCTGTGTGCTGATGCAGTAGTTTACCTTGTTTTTGACTGGCAGTTGTGTTTTCATCAGTGTACTGATACAGTAATTTACCTTGTTTTTGACTGGTAGTGGTGTTTTCATCTGTCTGCTAATGCAGTAATTTACCTTGTTTTTGACTGGCAGTGGTGTTGTCATCTGTGTGCTGATGCAGTAATTTACCTTGTTTTTGACTGGCAGTGGTGTTGTCATCTGTGTGCTAATGCAGTAATTTACCTTGTTTTTGACTGGCAGTGGTGTTGTCATCTGTGTGCTGATGCAGTCATTGACCTTGCTGCCCATCCAGGCCAAGCTGAACAAGAACTACGGTCTGACCAAGATGGACCCATACTGTCGTGTTCGCCTTGGTCACGTGGTGTTTGAAACGCCTACGTCTGTCAATGGAGCCAAAAATCCTCGATGGAACAAAACTGTTCAAACGTAAGTATTATGAACATTCTAGCAGGGATAAACAGTTCTGACACAGATGGTTTGGGCTCAGTCAGTGCATTCCTTTGAACGATGAGTTTTTCATCAGTATATTGTATGTGCTATCATTTGCATTGTTTTTAATGGTACTTACTGTCTTTTCTTAAAAGAAACAATCAAAATGATAAATCCATTTCCCATTTTTGAGATGCGGTGGATATTGAGTGAAAACTGAGTTGTGAAACTGATCAGTATGTACAAGTTCAGACTTTAATATTTTGTTATATCAGTCTACTGAATTTGGGAATTTACAGAGCTGCAAACTACCCAGATTTTCTGTTGCTGCTGACCTATGCATTTGTCAGAGTGGCCACAGAATTAGAACTTTCGAGCGTTTCATTCACCCCTGTGCATCTGAGCATCATAAAGTAGCCCATGATATTACATTTCAAATACATGTGCTGCTGACCAAAATACAGGTGTAACTGGCTCAGATCAATGTCACATTGTTGAATGTCAGTTGGTGAGAAGGAAGTGGAACCCTCTTCAAAGAAGTTGTCAGCTCAGTTTTGAACTGAATACTTGCTGAAGAATCCATACATTTTGGCGTTAATGTTTACCTCCTCCTACATACAGTGCAAAGTTTAATTTGATGATTTGTTGTTGTTGTTGTGAAAGATGGCAGACTGAATGATACTGAATGTTTTGAGACTGCTGCTGTGCCCAAGGTTTTGTACTTTCCTTTGCTGGCACATTCACACACACCGGAGAGCCATTTCAGCAAAAAGTCTTTTTCATTTTTCTGGTAGAACACTTTTTGATGTCTGCAGCTAACCAAGCAGGAAAGCTCTTCAAGTGAGAGAGAGAGAGAGAGAGAGAGTGTGTGTGTGTGTGTGTGTGTGTGTGTGTGTGTGTGTGTGTGTGTGTGTGTGTATGTGTGTGTGTGTGTAGTTGCTTCCGGTACTCAGCTCTGGATTTAGTTCAGTTGTCCACAACACTGCTGGGGAATTGAAGTCAGGTTCATTTAATCAGAATAATGCCTTCCATAGCATGCACATGCCAGATTTCATGTCTTTGCTTTCTATGTGAAATTGATGTTACAATTTACATGGTATCAACATGTTCCTCGAGTGCAACATGGACCATATTTTTTTCCCCTCTCATTACTCTCTGTCACACATGGAGAAACACATGCATGCGTGCAGACACAACGTTTTAGATGTTTGGTAAAGTTTTGATAAGAAACCAGCCACCATGGCAAAGTGGTTAGCGTTGCGGACTCCCGGCTGTAAGGTCGTGGATTCAATTCCCATCAGAGTCATGTGGGATTTTTCTGCCCCGACCGGCTCCTACCCAGAGTTGAGTTTGCTACGGACTCAGTTGGGAAGACTGGGACCACACAGTCGAGTTTCATCCACTTGATGAATGCGTCCTGAGAGTGTTGCTCAAATTTCCTGATCAACACTGCAGGTGTCTGTATCTCTCGGGCCTGGTTGATGCCAGGCCAGGATATATTATGCAAGGAAGTGTAGGGTACAGCACTGTCATGTAGTCTCAGACCGGAATGGAAAGTCTTAGCATCATCCCCATTCTCATCGATCAGCATATAAAAAAAAAAGTCTCAAATTCTGTGGCCCTTCATGCCTTGCTCTCATGGTGACCTCAGTTTCAATGTCCTCGCCACGTCTGTGGCCTTAGTTTGATTCCGTCAGAGTCACCGGTATCGGCGAGTCCATGAGGGCTGTTGTTGGACAGATGTGTTGGTGTCCTGTGAAGGGAGAACTCACTCAAGCCGTCTCCGCAACTGAGCAGTTATTGTCGTTGATAGGGGGCTTAGTAGGTGGTGTCCTGTGTATGTTGGATCAGAACAGGCACTACTGAACACCACTGAAGTGACTCGGCAGCAGTGCAGTGTCTCCTCCGGTGGGTTGCCACTTGACGACTTGACATTGACTGCTCCCTGTGAATTGCCGGTGCCAGGGCTGCGACGGGACTGACTGGGCTGTGGCTGTGGACTGCCACTGAGGTGGCACAGAAGTTGGGACAGAAAAATAAAAAAAGTTTTGGTAAGACATCATCATATTGCTGCAGATGGGTTTTGGTCTTCAAGTGAGGCTATGTGTTTGCAGGTATTTGCCTCATGGAGTGGATTCCATGTACATGGAAATCTTTGATGAGGTGGGTATGGTATGCTGGTACACTGTTCTACCCAGTCAGTCATTGCACATGCAGGAAAGGGGTGGTGGCAAACTTTAACATAACTCAAATACATGACAAGCTTCTTGATGGTCTTTTTGTGCACCATTAGTCATAAAGCACCTCGAGGTCGGTGTGATGTCACTTTGTTATAAATAGAATGCACGTTAAGTAAGACTCTGTGTTCATGGTAAAGCTCCATTGTTTGCTAGCACATGAACGGGGTCATTGTTCTTTGTTGAACTCTGTCCAATTACCTGTGTGAGTGTGTCGATTATTTTTACATTACGATTGTGTGTTGGGGTCAGTCTCTATGTTGACTTGAATGAATTTTCCCACAATCGCCATGTGTGCATTTGTGCTATCTGTTTGTGTGTATTCACAACCACACTGTTCGCTTGCTCATTCACTCATTCTCGCACTCACTCTCTCTCACACACACACACACACCACACACACACAGAATCAAGTTGAATGTCCTGTGCAAAAGCTGTTTACTATGGCTTTCATCTGTCTTGAGATGTTGATTAGTCAGGTTAATTAAATATAGTTCTTTTTATGTGAAATAACAGCACAGATTTGTATCAGTCAGAATACATTTGAAAAAAGAAATCATACAATCATAATCTGCTTATGAACATTGACCTTTAAGATCCTCTGTTTCTTGCCTTTTCTGGTGGTGATAGAACTGCCAGGTAAGATCCTCTGTTTCTTGCCTTTTCTGGTGGTCATAGAACTGCCAGGTAAGATCCTCTGTTTCTTGCCTTTTCTGGTGGTGATAGAACTGCCAGGTAAGATCCTCTGTTTCTTGCCTTTTCTGGTGGTCATAGAACTGCCAGGTAAGATCCTCTGTTTCTTGCCTTTTCTGGTGGTCATAGAACTGCCAGGTAAGATCCTCTGTTTCTTGCCTTTTCTGGTGGTCATAGAACTGCCAGGAAAGTTACAGCTGGTTTCTGCGAGAGATGGGGGGGGGGGGGGGGGGGGGGGGGAGGGAATGTCCTGATGGGATTTTTTTGTCTTGCTTACCAGTCCAAACAGATGCCTTATCAGGATCCCTCCACCCCTGTACCAAACAAGATAGGAGAGGAGCAAACTAGCGCCACCTCTATACCTATTTATACAGTAAAAATGATATCTCCTAGCAAGTTCACTTCATTGCGCCATATTCAAACTAGCTCAGTTTTCTCTTTTGCCTTAGTGGGCATCCATGCCACTTTACAACAAAATACTGCTGCATCATACCTGCTTTTAGTGATGTAGATGGCTAAAGAGTGTGATGTGTGCACAGGTCATGGTTCTCATTTCAATGATTGCACCCATGGGGTACTCATTCCTACGTATCTTGGTGTTAAAGCTCCCACCACACCGGTAACTTCAGCGTTCTGTTAGTTTCAGTCCTCAAGCGCACACGCATATCCCATCAAATTTGGTTTGTAATACAGTGCTGCACAGTTTCTTTTTAGATTGGAGAAATTAACAGTAAGCTGACAAAATGCATGTTCACTCTTTGTGTGTGCGTGTGTATTTTTTTAAATTAAAACTGCCAATCTGTCTTAATTTCTCTTTAGATTTACCAGTTAATCACTACCGTCAAGTTAACAGTGGATCTCTTCTAGTCATGTATGTTTTTCATACAGACAGTTCTTAGTTCCTGAAGGTAGGTAGTGTGGTTGAAAATAGTTGTCAGTGCCTGAATGGAGATAACATGAGTTACAAGTGACGTCATGTTCCCCAAATGTCAGTACACCCAAGGTGATCGTTTTTCAGCGTTCGTTCACCATGGACGACAGAGTGGCCTGGGGGGTCATCACCATTCCTCCCTCAGTGATGACCGGGGAGACTGTGGACGAGTGGTTCAGTCTCAGTGGTCGCCTTGGAGACGGCATGGAGGGGTCTGTGAATATTGTCCTTACACTTACGGTAAGAGTCTGGCATTAACAAATTGTATCAACACCTTCAGATCATGATGCGCTGTTTTAGCAAAGTGTTGCGCACACTGCAATCTTCTTTGAACGGCAGTAATTTGTGTGAAAAATGAGGCATTGATAAAACAATTGGTTATCTCACAGTTTGTCTTTTGGCGAATATGACTGTGTACCCAGCCAGTTTAGGTGATAGGCATATACCAGCCCAGTTGCAGCAATAAGTGTGTGTGTAGTTCATATGCTTCTGTTGCTATTCAGTGACTGGATGCAGTGAGAAGTATATAATTGTGATGGGACTGGAGTGGTAAGGTGTAAGGGTAGGGGGGGAGACAGGATTGAATGGATGGCGATGGAGTAGGGCATGGGTAGAGGAGCAGGGAAAAAGGGTGAAGATGGTGAAATCCATGCAGGCGGAGTCCTGTCAGCTTCATGTGCATGTGTTTGTTTGCATAGGGAGAAGACGGTGCCTGAATGACAGGCTAGAAACTCAAACAGCATTGTTAACAAAACAGTAGAGGTGCAGGATATTCATAGCATGGTAAATATGAAATGAAAATTGTCAGGTTTTACCCTCTGAGCTTGGTATTATAAGCACTCTTATACCAGTGTATAGTTTTGTGTTGACTGTGTGAGTCAGACACATACCATTTAGAATGGAGGGACAGTTCACCTTTAAATCAACTGCTCGGTAATACTGCAATGCAATTAGTCTCAGTGGGAGACTTACACTGTCAAAGTGAAAAGCAACTAAAAATGACTGACTGAGAGGCATTAACTCTTAATTGGCTTAGCAAGGCTATGTATAAATAATGCTGAGAACTCACACTTGAAGTAGCTAAGTGATGCAGTGAACTAATAAAAACTCGGAGCCCACACATGGGGTAAGCCCAGAGAGCTACAAATAACCTTCAGTACTATCAGAGCAGCACGAATAGTTACGACATGGGTACATGCACGGCAGATAAACGATAGCTTTCATTCAACATGGCCATTATGAACATTGACTAAATAGCAATGAAAGGTCCTAATATATACATATATTCTTGTCATATAAGTCCCCAGAGGAAGACCTGTTACAGGCCGGAATATTGGGAATGATTAATATATGAGTCTGTTGTATTTGTCTTCATTTTATGTGCATTTATATATAATATGGCTCAACTGAATTAAACAGAACCTAGGAAAGGGGTGCGACTAATACAAAACAAATGAGCTGAGTCTGACGCAGTAGATCAGAACACATAAACATGAACTTTGCTACAAAGCAAGCTCATGCTATATATGGTAACTGGTCAGATCACTGTACATCTCCACTGAGCAGAGAGTTTGGCTGATATAGACAGAGATGTGGTAACTGGTCAGATCACTGTACATCTCTACTGATAAGAGAGCTTGGCCCAAACCAGCATGTGTGTGAGGCAAACCAAGTTGTGAGACTCCAATTTGACCAGCTAGAGAGCGCAGGTGTAACTTTTTAATGATTTTGAATTAGCAGTAAACAAGTGGGGTAACGTTTGCTCCCATAAGAAAACCTAACACAGAGTAACTTTTTTTCAAGACTGCTGGAAACCAAGGGGAGGGCGGACGAGTAGACACCTTGCGTTGGATCGATGGGTTGATCCAAGACGTCGAGGAGAAGCTTGTTGAACTTCTCAGCTGCAGGAGAGAACACCTCTTTTGTATCTTAATTGTTTAGCCAGTGATGATCCAGACAGGTTACTGTAGAATTTACACATCAAGTGGCTGGCCTTGTTTTAAATCTACCTGTAGGTCAATGCAGAGCATCCACATGCTCTGCTTTTGGTGTAGCATGTTGCGATTTCATCGACAGTGCTGTGACAAAATGCAACACAAACACCAAGAAAAAAATATGCTACTCCCTACCCTCTTCAGGGCTTTAATAGTGGCTTAAATCGAGATTATGTACATTTTTAGACTGTAAACTTATGTTAGAAAAAAAAGTTCAATAAAGAGAAGAAAAATGAGGAAACAAATTGCTAAAGACAAATGTCATTTGTTGCTCACCAATTTGTTTGTTTGCAGACTGTTTTGATTTTTTGTTCAGTCCAAACTGCATGATGATTGGAATACGGCATACAAGTGTGAGGTATAAGTTTGGAATGCAATGATTAGAATTTAAAGATGCCACACACTGTGCTTTTGAGGCCAAAGCAGCTCTGTTAATGACTTGTTAAATCCCAAAGTGCTTTGCTGTGTATGTTAGTGGATTACTGAACCTTGTTTGAGTGTTGAAAGTCTGGGATTCTCCTGACTGCTTGTTGTTGACTGTGGAAGGCAATGACGCTGTTGCAGCCAATGAGCAGCATTCCTCAGCCCAACTATGTGACCACCTACACCACGCCCCTCATGATGCCCATGTACTATCCCCAGGCACCAGGACAGCCAGCAGGTCAGGCCTTGCTTCACTCCCTTGATCTTGGGGGCTCTGGTCTGTCCCTGAATCCTTTGGGAGGGTTGGGGTTCGTGGGAACATGCCTTTAGTTTGGGTGTGCTTGTGGACAGAGAGAGACGTGCAGTTCCTGGACAAGTATGTTTGGGCTTCCATGTACTCCTGCTTACATTCATTCCTGCACACACGCTGTGTCACAAAATATGTTCATAGGTGCACAAAGTTTACATTTATAGTTATGTATCCTCACATGTTAAGGATTGTTCAATACCAATCAAACTTTCCCACGCATAAATGTGTATGGTGCACAGTTAAGCACAGTATACAGTTGCACACAAAATACATAGACCTTTGATTTATCTGCTTGTAATGCAGTTTTGAGCATATTGTCAGGGGTGTTCATTTAAATTCCATAGCTGAAAGTGCTAAGGGGAAGGAAAATGCCAGTTTATAGGAGACTTGAACCGTGGGCCCACGTTTCTCCTGTTTCCTAGACGTGTGTGCTGTTTACCTGGTCTCCAGGCAGCGTCCCTGCCCCCATCTCCCTTAGTGTTAGTACTGCAGATGACAGAGGTTCAGTGTGTGATGTAGTAGTGCAGCGTACCTCCCTCTTCCCATATCCGTGGTACCTTACCTGACAGAGGTTAAATGGGTGATGTCATGATGTGTGCGGCATCCCACCCCACCCCCCTGTAAAGTACCTGAGACGACAGAGCTTAAATGTATGATGTGTACAGCGTCCACACCCCCGTATCTGTGGTTCCTTAGACAGAGCTTGAATGTATGATGTGACCTATACAACTGGTCCCGTAGCCAGGGTACCTTAAATTACAAAGGTTGTGTGAAGTGAAGGATGCAGCACCTCCCCCAACACTCCCTTTCATATCTGTGATGCCTTGGAGGACAAAGGTCCAATGCATGATGCGATATGTGTGGGGGGTCCCTCATCAACCCCTCCCCCACCATATCCATAGTGTCTAATATGAGAAGGATTAAGTGAATACATGATGGTGTGTGCAGCACACCCCATCCCACATCCACGATGCCTGAAATGACAGAAGTTAAATGTATGATGTAACGACGTGCACAGTAGTTCCAAATCCAGTATCCATAGTACCTTAAATGACAGAAGTTAAATGTAGGATGTAACGACGTGCACAGTAGTTCCAAATCCAGTATCCACAGTACCTTAAATGACAGAAGTTAAATGTAGGATGTAACGACGTGCACAGTAGTTCCAAATCCAGTATCCATAGTACCTTAAACAGGGTTCGTACGCTCCTTGAAACTCCTTGAAACTCCTTGATTTCTGAGAGCCAATTTCAAGACCTTGAAAATCAATAAAATGTGGTTATGTTGACCAAACCTCCTTGAAAAACCTTGAAAATCAAACCATCATCTCCAAAATATTTTTAATGTGGCAACAACAAAAACCGGCGGTTTGATTTTTATGCGTTCAGGTTGATGAAAAAATATTTTCAACATTTTTACATCATCGCGATCCCACGTCGTCGTCTGCTAAAGAATGAACCAAGGGAGATAACTTGTAACTTCCGCAATTTTTAAATTCTGCGCATGCGCGAAGAAAAGGTCTTGCGCTTCCGGCTTGTTCAGTTCATTGTGAACGGAGCTTGAAAATGCCTGGGGGGAAATGTGCTTTCAACCGTCTGTGGTTGGATAAACCCGAGTTTTCTGACTGGGCGAGAGAAGACAAAGCCAACAAACATGCCTGCTACTGCACAGTCTGCAAAAAAGTTTCGATGTGGGAGTAATGGGCGAGAGTGCCCTGACTGGCCACAGCAAAGGGAAAAAGCACATGGCTCTACTGGTGGCGAGATCTTCAGCAGCGATACCCATCTCGTACTTTCTTACTAACAAGACGGCAGCAGCAGTGTCGAACGCGAATGTTGTGTCGTCATTAAATCCTGATCGTGATGTGTCCATGCGCGAATCCAGTACCAGCTCTTCAGCCACAGTGGACTCGTTTTGCTCAAAGACATGTGCTGAAATCTGAAATTCTGCGGACACTGAACACTGTAAATGCGCACCAAAGCTTCAGCTCTTGTGAACAGAATTCTCAGATTTTTCAAACAATGTTTCCAGATGGTCAAATCGCCAAAGGATTTCAGTGTGGTGAGGGAAAATCGAGGTATTTGGCATTGCACCTCACTTTCATTCAATATCTCTGGATCCAGACTAGCTAGCTTGGTAATTTTTATTCTTTTGATCAGAAATGGTTTCTGCATGCAATTATATTTTATTTATAAATCAAAACAGCACGTATCATTTGCTATTTCTATTGGAATAATTTGAAAGCAATGAAACGCGAAGCCTGATGGCCCCCATATGGAAAAAAATTATTGAAAAAAAGCAGTTTAGATATATGAAAATCCTTTTGTAATTGCATTACTTTAGCTCAGCAAGACGGTATATAAAAATCCTTTTGTCATTGCATTACTATAGCTAAGCAAACAAGAAAAGTCATGCTTCAAATGCCTTATGTCTGCTATGGTACAAATACAGTTCTTGTCATGAACCTTTTTTTTTTTTTCAATTTCCATAATTTTGCCACCATTTGTGGTCCCCAAATCACACAAGAGCTTTGAAATCTCCCAAATATGTTTTTTTCCATTTTTTAATATTTTTTTTTAACATAAACAATAGAAAAAATGAAGTTTTAAAAGGACAATGGTGTAATGTTCGTGCCACCTCTTGCCTTGAAATAAAATAAACCGCTCCTTGAAAACTCCTTGAATTTTGTTCTTGGGAGTCTGTAGGAACCCTCTTAAATGACAGAAGTTAAATGTATGATGTAACGACGTGCACAGTAGTTCCAAATCCTGTATCCATAGTACCTTAAATGACAGAAGTTAAATGTAGGATGTAACAACGTGCACAGTAGTTCCAAATCCTGTATCCATAGTACCTTAAATGACAGAAGTTAAATGTAGGATGTAACAACGTGCACAGTAGTTCCAAATCCTGTATCCATAGTACCTTAAATGACAGAAGTTAAATGTAGGATGTAACGACATGCACTGTAGTTCCAAATCCAGTATCCATGGCACCTTGAATGACAGAAGTTAAATGTAGGATGTAACGACGTGCACAGTGGCCCCACCTCAACTATCCATGGCACCTTAAATGACTGAAGTTAAAGGTGCATTATGATCGTGTGCAAGATTTGGCATGTTTATTGTGCCATAGATGACGCGTGTTAAATGTGTGATGTGACGACGTGCACAGGGTATCCTCCTCAGCCTGGTCAGCCTGGTCAGCCCGGTCAGCCTGGTGTTGGACCTCAGCAACAGCCCCAGATGACAGAGGAAGACCTGCAGCAGGTCAAGGACATGTTCCCCAACATGGAGGACGAGGTCATCAAATCGGTCTTTGAGGCCAATAATGGTAACAAGGATGCCACCATCAACTCTCTTCTCTCCATGAATTCTGAGTGACCTTGACCTCATGACTTTGACTTCCTGTATCAGTGTTCATGATGTGATTGATGCCTGTCTGTTGGACCTCAACTACCGCAGCAGTAGTGACTCGGCCATGGAGGAGCCCTCAGGGAGCACATGAAACGGTTTTAACGTTAGCTTCTTCACAGTGTGAAGACCATCATTTTTCAACCCTTCTACATTGTCTTGAGGTGGTATCTGAAACCATTGTTAGATCCTTGCAGAATATTGAGGGCATGTTCAGTGCTAAAGGATGGAGAAATGGGTTGCATTTTATGAAATGGTGTGTCTATGCAAATTACATTGAGTTTGCTTCAACAGCAACGTGATTGCTCTTTCAGTTTAAGTTGCATTTTGTGGGCTTGGAATTAAATGTACTCGAACAAAAAGAAAAAAGAAAATTGGTGGTCTTTGGGGCAAGGTATATTGCATTTGGCATAGAATCCAAACAGAAAGCTAAAACAGTTCAGAAATGAAACATTGCATGTGCAGCAGGTGTTCTTCTTGTTAGCGATGGTAGAGTGTGCACCAGATGCTTGCAGCACCTAAAGTTCTCAACTTGTCCCAGTCTCCAGAGTGTTCCTCCATAGCTGTGCCGTAGATGTGTGCTTCCCTGAAGGTGGACAGGAGGGGATTTCAGGGGGCAGGGTTGTGAACAGTACAGTTGATTTGCATTTTTCTATAAATTTTGTTGTGACTGCCTTGTTCCTGCATGGCTCGTATCTTGACTTTTACAAGGACATGTACTAGTATGCACATATACAGACGTGTGTAACGCTTTGATGTTTCCACACCCTTGACCACTGTGTACCTGCAAACAGTGGTCTCACAAATGCTTCTGAAACTTGGGTTTCTCTGTCAATTGTGTGTATGTGTTTGTAAATGATTATGCACAGTGGTCACAACACTTGACTCGGTTTCAGCATTCAGAAAGCTACACCTGCATGACTGGGAATGCAGAGAAGGCCAGCAAAGTCCTAGACATGTAGATTTGTTTCAGCAGACACGGCCTTTTGACAGATCAGGTTAGTGAGAAGGGGGTATAATGAAGAGGCTTTCCAATGGGAGAAAAAGAAAACACGAAGTCCCAAGCCTGCGAAAATACAGAGTGAAAAAAAATCAGCAGTGTGATGGTGGTGTTCATCTTTTAGCGTTGAAGATTCTTACTCTGATCAGAGGCAGTAAAACTGAGTTGAAAAAAAAAGACTGAATTCCAGGTCAGGTGCTCTTGCCATACCTGAGGGCTGGACATGATAGTTTTGACCGATGGGATAACTTGTCAGTGTTTATATGGCCATGATGCAGATGGTGAGGGTGCATGATGATCAAGGTTTTTCTTCCCCCTTTATCACATTTTATCAGAATTTTTTTTCTTTTAAATGATCAAGTAGGACCATTTGAACATTAATATTTAGGAAGAAGAGTTTGGATGGAGAGGTGGGCATTTGCATAAAGGCTTATGGGACTGGGGCTTCTAATGGACAGTTGAGTTGGTTTATTTACACTCATAACATGTGAGGGAAAGAGGGCTCCTCTTGAAAAACAATGCATTTCCTAATTGTTTGCAAGTGCTTGATCAGCCATATATATCTGTATTGAAGATTGTTTTGCAGCGTAACGGTTATACTGGTAATATTTGTAATATTAACACTACTTAAATTATGACCGTTTTCCCCTTGGCTTGCATATTTCAAAGGACTTGCCTGGCATAAGATAGAGGTCATGTATCATGATACAGCAGAGCTCCAAAGTGACGTCACTGTTCAGTGTGATACACTGAGCAAATTCACAAGCAGGTTAAGGCCCAGTGCGAATACTTCATTTTAAGCAGCTGGATTCAGATCAATATTTCTATATTTGGATTTCTTCTTTCTTTCTGCGTACGCAGGCTGATACTCCTGTGGACACTGCCTGTATAGACAGGCAGTGGTGTTTTGTGTGTATGACCGTTTTTTATCCCGCCATTAAGGCAGCCATACTCCATCTTCAGGGAAGGTGCATGCTATGTGTAATGTGTCATCCATACCAACGGCCAAACTGGATTTCTCTTCCGAAAGTCGGTGATGGGATTTGACGTGTGTGCAAGATTTGCGTGCATTCACACACGGAACCTCGGTTTATAGTTGCATTCGAAGGACTGTATGGGGAATGGAGTCAGAACAAATGTTAACTCCGAGGGAAAAATCCCCCTGTACCGAAATTCGAACCCGCAACCCAGGATCACGAGTCCAACGCTCTACCAACTGAGCTATTCCGGCCCCCCTATATTTGGATGATCCTAATGATGTTGCCTGTTTGGTGGATTCAAGACACATTGACAACAGAATGAAAGCACATCAAGTCTTCTAGTTTTCTGTTAATGACACCCAAGAACTAACCTTCGTTTTAGAAAGAAAACCTCATTTTCAATCGATGGATTTGGGTCAGTGGTTGTTGGTGAAAACGGTATGATCAACACGCATGCTGTTTTCTCTGTTAATGAGGACAGTTGTGGGATTAATTTTGTTTTAGTGCAGCATTTGTTGGGTATGGTGGAAGAATGGATGGTCCTCTTTTGAATGTAAGTTGCTTTTTCTTCACTATTTATTGCACTCAGTTTTAATATTTACATGTTCTCAGTGGCATTTAAATAGTTGTACCAAGAAAAACAATCTGTAATGAATGATGTTTACCATGTAGAACAGGAACATCTTGTTGATGTTTCCAGTGGAAACCTTCATGGCTTATGCTTCTCACTCCTTGTGGAAAGGTGAGCATGATTTCTTTCACCAAGGGAACAAAGGCCCAGAATTCAGTTGATTTTTTTTCAGGAAAGGACCCAAAGCTATCCTGCCATTGATTTTCTAGCCCCTGTAGGTGGGCAGATCCAGTGATGCATTTATCCTCTTGGGAAGTGGCATGGAAATTTAAAAAAAAAAAAATCAGATGTGTTCAAAGATCATTCTAACTTGCTGGATCTTCCTAGACTGGAAAATTAATTGGTCTGTTTTTCTCTGTTGTTGTTATGCAGTTCTAATATTTCCTGCTCATGATTTGGTACTTTGTCAAGGGAAAAGAAAAGTGATGAAATTTGGGAGCAACTTTGTCCTTCAGCTGCTCTCTTGTCCTTTCATGAATGGAGTCCTGGTATTCCGAGGCATTCAGACAACAGAGGCAAATTTCATTGTGTGGGTGGGAAGATGGTGATTCTGTGACATGCTGCCCCTACCACTTGTACCAGCATTGAGATTCCCCTGTCTGCTGTAAATACTGCCTTTCACTGAAATGCTGTGTGGTCATGCACCACCAGCGAGTTGACCGACCGAATCATTGAATCCAGACACTATTCACATGAAACCATTTTGTACTGTCCAGCGGTATTCATATAAAGTATTCATATAAAGTTGCCTTATTTGGAATCTGCGGGGAGTAGTGTGTGATCCATTCAGACTGATCTGATACTTGTGCAGGTTTGGTACCTGTGCAAAGAGGGGGAAAAGTGAATGGTTGTATTGCATTAACCTGGACTGTTTTGTTTTGTCTTGCTTTATTCAGCATGTTTCGTTTGTCTTGCTTTATTCAGCAAAAATGTGTAGAGGGTTGCTATGCACAGGAGTCTGGTTTATGGGCACCACCAGCACAATTGCCGTCACTCTAAATGAGAAAAGTAAGTTGATGGTGATGTACAAAGCTCTTCTGTTTCTCTTTCACCCCAGAGCTGGGGGAACATTTTGTACTTAAACACCGTCATGTGCTGGTGTGAACTGCATCTCTCATGTGCCAAAACAATTTCAGGTAGCCTTGGTTCCCTAAGGACAAATGTTATAGACTGTTTTTATCTCTCAAGTCTAGCTTTTGCCTAGAAAAGTGCATAATGCCATAAAAGAAAATGTTTCTGCAGCCAGGAGGTTGGTGAATAGGATGTTTGGTTAGTCTTGGTATGTGCCACACACACAGTCCATTCGTAACTTCATGTTGATCGATGTTTCTGGTCATTTGCACTTGGCTCTGATCTTACAAATGTGCTATGAAAGCTCTTGGATTGTTCAGTTTAAAAGTGATGCAGTGATTTCTAGAACCATGTTTAGACTGGTCCTAGGGATCTGCATTTTGATGTGTGGGATCAAGACCAATGGGAAAAACTACTTTTGGACTGCATATGTACGCACATAATAGTGTGTACATGCATCAAAGATTGCACAGAGTGCAGACATGCGTCACACATTGCAAACGGACCAGGGGTGAAAATGACGGAAAACAGTACAACATGTTAGGATAGTGATGCTTGAGGAATACTTTGTGGCCGATGTTCAGTAATGCTTTGCTTTGGCAGTGGTGTTGATCAACAGGGTAGCTCTGGGATGCCAAGATTGGGTTTCTCTTCTGATGTGCATTTTGTAAACAAGTATTGGAAATTTGTATAATAAATTACATTTCTCTCATTGGTTTTGTTTTGTGTGTGTGCGTTTACAAGTTGAAACAAGCACTTCAAAGACCACATGTTATCTTGGACGCCAAGGAAGTTTTGTCTTCACAAGTGTTTGCTTTAGTTAGTCATATGTCAACACACTATACATCTGGCACTGTGCAGGTGAAAACGGTGCTGTTCAATGAAATATTGTTAAGAAGAAAGCTACAGATAAATGGATGAATCCTCAGAAAGTGGAAAGGTATAAAAAGTACCGAAAGAGAATGTAAACGAGAACAGTACCCTTAGAAATAAATCAATGTGTATTGTCAAAAGACCATAACCCAAACACAATTTTGCACACAGAAATACAGTAGAACTACACCAGTAGAACTGAAAGGCAGGGGTACAGGGTCAGCCCAGGCCCCAGTGGGGTCCAGGGTCAGCGCCCCTGTGTGGGGGTCAGGGGGGCATTGCCTCCCTGAAGCTGAAAGAAAATTGTATTTTAGTAGGCAGTGGAAAGGGTTGTGGAATGTAGAGTGGAAAATGACACCTGAAATTATAAAGTTCATAAATGAATACATAAAACTAATGCAATTTCCTGAAGAAAAATCATTTCTTCCCCTAATTTGTCACTATTCTACACATACTTTTATACCTTTTAATCTTCCATACATTGTAGATTGTATTCTGAAGTGAAGAGGGACTCTAGACCATCTTCTGAGGTCCCTGTGAGTTATACTCCTTGCTCTGAAGTCAGTGAAAAGTAAGATAAGATAAGATAAGATAATGTTGCTTATAGCCCAGCCGACCGCAAAGGGCCACATCAGGGCTGTCACCACGTTAAAATCAACTCACCAGTCATTTGAAGAAAAAAACAAAAGAAAAAACTTTCACACATCTCATTAAATGACATCGTCTAGAAACGCACCAGAAACTTCGTTAAAAATCTTTCTTCCGTAAAATCTTACATCAGATGAAAAATGTTAATCTCTCTCAAAAACTCAAGGATCACGTCAGGCGGGACATCCCTGAACAGGATCTTCATGGACTCCGCTGTAAAATGTTTGTGTCTCACATCGTGCAAGTCGGTGAAAAGTAAGGGCGACTTCATGAATGTATTATTGGCAGATGGTTGCAGATATACTTGGTGTAAGAAGCCACAATACCGTTACTCTACAAACGCAGTCTTGGCATTGAATTTGCTGTTGCTGTTTGAAATCTGAAGTCTGAAATCTTCACACAAACCGAACAGAAAGGCACCCCTGGCATGTTCATCTTCTGTAGCCACAGACTACCTGTTTTGCCGGTTGTATCCTTTTCCATCAGCCATTCCCAGTGCCATTGATTTTGCATGCCCTTCTCCACCTCCTCTAGTCTTGAGACATTGCCTTTTGTCAAAAACTGGCATTGTAACAATTGTTCTGCTGTCATGTTAACATGCCTAGCATCGACTTTCAAATGTGCTTACGTGTTTAGTGTCAAGTCGACCTGAAGGAAGTGGAGCACTTTGTATGTCCAGCATGGAAGAGCAAGAACACAGCACATTGAAAACTTGGATCGGAATTCAAATGAATAGTGGAACTGCTGTCCAACTTAAACCACTCTTTAAAAATTCATTGCTCCTCAGATATAAACGAAATTGGCATTGCCGGCACAAACCAGCTTTCCGGCACATAACCAGCACAGCAGCACCCATTCACGTACATGTCTGAAAACCACAAACAATACATATCACCTATCCCAGAGTCTTGGGCCGTTGGGACACCACAGAAGACTTTGCAACCAGCTTCCCGCACTCCTCCGGTTCTTAGACACTCTTAGGCAGTTGCTGAGCGTGAGGTAAGTCTGTTTACTGATGTTGTTCTCCCATCTCTTTCTCTGTCTTCCTCTCCTTCTGCCTTCTCCCACTGTTCCTTGTAGAATAGTTTCGGCAAGTTGTGTTCATCTTGGTACATGACCACACCATCTCACTTTCCCACTTTTCACTGTGGACAACAGGTCTTCGTAAGGTCCAATGGCTTCACTGTGGACAACAGGTCTTCGTGTGGTCCAATGGCTTCACTGTGGACAACAGGTCTTCGTATGGTCCAATGGCTTCACTGTGGACAATAGGTCTTCGTATGGTCCAATGGCTTCACTGTGGACAACAGGTCTTCGTGTGGTCCAATGGCTTCACTGTGGACAACAGGTCTTCGTGTGGTCCAATGGCTTGCCTTACTGTGGCCTGGACCTCCAAGTTGGTAACGTGGTCTTTGTATGAGATGCCAAGGATCTTGCGGAAGCATCTCATCTCTAACGCCTTAATCCTGTCCACATCTCACAGGCATAGAGAAATATGGCCCTGACCAGGGAGCATATCACTCTGATCTGGGAACTGATTGTCAACTCTGGAGAGCACTTCAGGTTTTGATCTCCAATTGCCCCAAGATACTTGAAGCTCTGAACCATCTCTAGTTTTTCTCCTTCGATAGCAATGTTAGCACAGTCATAGCATAGTCACTGGTCATCAGTTTTATCTTTTCGGCGCTGATATCCATGCTGAATGCAGCAGAACATTTTTGTCAAGGCACTCTGCTAGGCTGGCTAGTTCCTGCTCTTCTCCTGCTAGCTCATCGATGTCATCAGCAAAGCGTAGGTTTGTTACTATCCTGCCAGCAATGATTACGGAGCCAGTTAGCTAGAGTTTGTGACAGATCTCTGTGAGGGCACTATCAGGGCATCTCCTCCTTCCTTCCCCAACTCTGCTGGCATGTTGTCCACCCGAGCTGAATTTCCCAGTTTCAAGGACTTAACTGCTGCCTTTATTTCATGCAGCATGAGGAAGTTGTCACTGTCACTGAGGGGACATTCAGGACTTGTGGGTCTCCTGTTGAGATGAAGTGGTATGATTGGGAGCAGTGTTCTGTCTTATAGTTAGAATAGCCTTTTCTGCATGGAGGAAACTTGCCCTTGTTTAGAGGTTGTCAGGTCTTTTATAAGTTGGTATGCTTTCCCACTGTTGTTCTTCTGTAGGGTGTCCTCAATGTCTTGGCACTGCTCCTCTATCCATGTCTCCTTTGCTTTCTTCACATTTTCCTTTATCTTCCTGCTAACTGCTCTTTTCTGTTTTGCTCCATCTGCTTCATTTTTCTTGTTCAGTTCTCTCCTCTTGTCGCACAAATCAAGAGTGTCTCCTTTGACCCAACGCTGTTTGACAGGGTGATGTTTGCCAAGGATCTCGCTGGCAGTTTTGGTCACCACAGTGTTGAAGGTGTTTACAAGTGTATTGACATTCGTATCCTCATCCACATCAAGGATGGAGAGTGCTGCAAAGTGCTGTTGAGAGAGAGAGAGAGATGTGCATATCTATAATGAGTGTGCATGCACGTTCGCGCGCTGGTGGCCCTTTGCGGTCGGCTGGGCTATAAGCAACATTATCTTATCTTATCTCGCGCGCTGGTGCTTGTGTGTGCATGCGCGTGCGCATGTGTGTGTGCGCGTGCGCGTTTGTAAGAGAGAGAGGGAGAGCACCAAAGAAGCCAAGAACAAAGAAAGCGAGAGAGATCACATTTGACAGTACTTAGACTCTCTCTTCCAACCCATTGTACAAGGCCTTCCCACATACCTCAAAGACACAACCCACACACTCAACATGATTAATTCATACAACACAGATCCCACTTTCCAACCCAGCCTCCTCCTTACACTTGATGTTGTCTCTCTCTACACTTCCATCCCTCGTGCTGATGGACTGAAGGCCCTTGTGTTCTTATTAACGAACGGCCCCCTAACCAACAACACCCTCCCACACCTACACTGGTCAGACTTGCAGAATTAGTCCTCACCCTCAACACCTTTGAATTTAACAACCATACATTCTCACAAATCAGTGGTGTTGCTATGGGAACCAAAATGGGACCATCCTACATCTGCCTCTTCATGGGACACCCAGAACACAGCCTACTAACCTCTCACACAGGCCCAACACCAGAACTCTACAAAAGATACATTGATGATGGACTGGAAGCCACATCCATGCTAGAATATGACCTCCGCAATTTCCTCAACTTTGCTCCTACCATCCATCCATCCATCAAATTGATCTACACAATTTTCACAGTCGGTGAACTTCCTGGACATCACCATCTCCCTCAAAGATGGACTGCTTAAAACCTGTCTTCTATAAATCCACTGATGCACACTCATACCTGGACCACACATCATCCCACCACCAATCCACTAAAGACAGTGTTCCATATTCTGAATTCCTTCGCCTAAGCAGACTCTGCTCCAGCGAAGAAGATTTCACTGTACAAGCAGCCAAAATGTCTTGAGTTTTTCACCAACCGTGGCTACCCCAGTGCCGTCATTAATGATGCTCTCAGCCGCACCACAGCTAAATCCAGAATATCTGCTCTGGAAACTAAGCCTCCCAAAGAGACAGACAGACCCACCACCTGCCTTCCCTTCTATCCTCACACTCTGCCCATCTGCAGGATCGTGAAGTCCAACTGGCACATAGTAGAAAATCAAACCTGCTTTTGAGACCAAACCGATGATCACTTTCAAATGTGACAAAAACCTCAAAGACCTACTGGTGTGCTCTAAGCTGAACAAAAACTCCGCAACTAAGCCACCAGGTACTTTCCCTGGTCTAAACCTAACTGCAAAATCTACCCTCTCACCAAACCAGACACCAGCCTACATGGCCCCAAAGGCTCATTCACTATTAAATGCACTTTCTCCTGTAAGAGCCACAACATTGTGTATGCCATCCACTGCTGCTGTGTGGTAAGATCTATGTAGGTGAGACATCTCACACACTTGAGACACACATCTCTGAACACCTGGCTGACATCCGCCACCATCGGCCGAAACCAGTCGCTCTACACTTCAACCACACCCAACACAACATCAACCATGTCAAAGTCCTGGCACTTTGGGAATCACAGGGTGACAACTTGGAGCACCTTATGCAGGAATCTCATCTTATTGCCAAACTCGGCACGCTCCATCCTCATGGCATCAACACCCAAAAGTAGCACCAACCTGTAATATCCTCCACCTACACACACACATACTAACACACCTCCCACTGTTCACCTCAAACATAAGTTACAGCTCACCTTCCTTTCCCTTTCCCTACACTCTCAAAGTCTCTCCGCTTGCTACATCAGTCTACTCACTCCCTACTCCCTCCCCGCCTCCCCCACTAACGATAGGTTTAGTGGTGTTGGTGGGGGCTGGGGGTGGGGTGATCAATGAGCAGGAGGCTGACATTACAGTGGAACACACACACACACTCTCTCTCTCTCTCTTTATAGATAGAAATGCTAGCTCTCTTATCGTTCATCATTCCCATCCCTTTCCCGCCACTGCTATTTTTGCTAGTGTTGCTGCACTTATTATTACTACTATCATTATCCCCATCCAACAGTAGTACTGTCTGCTGTTATTCATTGAGCATTTCAACTCCTTTCCACCTAATATTTTTCCTCCTCTTTCCACCTAACAAATTTCTCCTCTTTCCACCTAACAAATTTCTCCTCTTTCCACCTAACAAATTTCTCCTCTTTCCACCTAACAAATTTCTCCTCTTTCCACCTAACAAATTCCTCCTCTTTCCACCTAACAAATTTCTCCTCTTTCCACCTAACAAATTCCTCCTCTTTCCACCTAACAAATTTCTCCTCTTTCCACCTAACAAATTTCTCCTCTTTCCACCTAACAAATTTCTCCTCTTTCCACCCAACAAATTTCTCCTCTTTCCACCTAACAAATTTCTCCTCTTTCCACCTAACAAATTTCTCCTCTTTCCACCTAACAAATTTCTCCTCTTTCCACCTAACAAATTCCTCCTCTTTCCACCTAACAAATTCCTCCTCTTTCCACCTAACAAATTCCTCCTCTTTCCACCTAACAAATTCCTCCTCTTTCCACCTAACAAATTCCTCCTCTTTCCACCTAACAAATTCCTCCTCTTTCCACCTAACAAATTCCTCCTCTTTCCACCTAACAAATTCCTCCTTTCCTCTTTGGTCTTCCTGTCCTCGCCACCTCCTCCTCCCCTTGGTTTCCCCCCCCCCCCCTTAGTGTTAGTACCATTATTATCATTACTATCATTAATATTATCATTTTATTTTTATTCTATTATCATTATCACTATTTTAAAAAAAATATGATATATATATATATATATATTAATATATTTCTGTATCATGCTTTTATTATCAGTGCCATTATTACCATTACCTTCACTATGGTTGTTAGCATTATCATCATTAATATGATTGTTGGTATTTATATTACCACCACTACCATAAACATCACCATCGACATCAAGACTGTTGCCATGGCAACCATGCTGTTTAAGAATCCTCTAACCCACTCTCCTTTCTCCCACACTACAACTGTTAATGCCATATAATCACCAAAAGTGGTAGTAATCCTGTCTTTATTATTTTTTCTCTCAATATTTTGATCATCATCATTACCATTATATAGTATTCCTGTCAGTAATATACTCATCCTCATTACTACCTTGACTCACACATTATCTCCCGTCTGATAGCCTCCTTTTCATTGAACAGCTATCTCGCACTGAAGTGAATGAAGAGAAGTGATTGAAGGTAAGTGAATGAAGGTAAGTGATTGAAGGTAAGTGAATGAAGGTAAGTGATTGAAGGTAAGTGATTGAAGGTAAGTGATTGAAGGTAAGTGAATGAAGGTAAGTGAATGAAGGTAAGTGAATGAAGGTAAGTGAATGAAGGTAAGTGATTGAAGGTAAGTGATTGAAGGTAAGTGAATGAAGGTAAGTGAATGAAGGTAAGTGATTGAAGGTAAGTGAATGAAGGTAAGTGATTGAAGGTAAGTGAATGAAGGTAAGTGAATGAAGGTAAGTGATTGAAGGTAAGTGAATGAAGGTAAGTGATTGAAGGTAAGTGAATGAAGGTAAGTGATTGAAGGTAAGTGATTGAAGGTAAGTGATTGAAGGTAAGTGATTGAAGGTAAGTGATTGAAGGTAAGTGATTGAAGGTAAGTGATTGAAGGTAAGTGATTGAAGGTAAGTGAATGAAGGTAAGTGATTGAAGGTACGTGAATGAAGGTAAGTGATTGAAGGTAAGTGATTGCTTGTTCATTTTCCTTGTCCTGATTGTGTTTTTATCTTGCCTGAAGACCTAAGAGGTCGAAACACGTCCGTGTTTTGTCTTGTGATTCGTTTGTCCATGTTTAAAATACGCTAACATTTATGTAAGATTTGTTTAGATTACCGCCTGCAGTCATCTCACTTTGCAACTAAATGGAAAAAAAAAAAGATTTAGAAAGGGAGGGGTTAGTTACTGCCAAGGACATAGACAAACAAAGTACAGGACAAGACACATTGCATTTTGACCTCTTGTGTCTTCTTCAGGCAAAAACAAATAACATTTAGGACAGTGAAAACAAAGAACAAGCAAACAGTGATACGCAACACTGAACAGCATTTTTTTTAGTGCAGCAATGCTTAATAATCATCTTTGAACACATAAATTGTGCCTGCTAATTTCTTTTTAAGTAGCGCTAAGCTGTTTCATAGTATTCACACATGCATGCATGCATGCACGCACGCACGACCACACACACACACACACACACACACACACACACACACACACACTCAAACACACACACTCCCTTAAATTAGGCCTTCTAATTTCTTTTAAGTAGCACTAAGCTGTTTCCTAGTATTCACACACACACACACACACACACACACACACACACACACACACACACACACACACACACAGAGGCATGCATGCACACACACACACTTACCTATACACTCAGACAGTTATCTTCGAACACTTCAGTAATGCTTTCTAACTTCTTTTAAAGTAGCACTGATCTATTTCATAGTATTCACACACACACACACACACACACACACACACACACACACACACACATGCACACACACACACACACACACACACACACACACTGATATCAGTATCAAAGATTTCAGTTACATTTGCCAGTTTCAACAGGTACCTCTTAAAATTTGGACATCATATATGAAATCAAAATTAATAACATTTGTCTTGTCCTATGACTTATCAATATAAAGGAAACATATTACATATGTTTATTGAACAAAATGCCCTATTATTAAAAACTAACAGTGCTGAGGTTTGCAAAAGTGGGAGGAAAGGATGGGATGGGAAAGCAGACTTGATGGGCTGGCTTTTGATAGATTTGTTTATCTTCTTTTTAAAAAAAAATCATCATCATTGCCCTTTTGCAATTAAATTTTATTTGTCCAGCAGACCATTTTTCTTGATGGAATTGAACACATGTGGCAGAGAGTGATTTTGTACTTTTGATTGGAGCTCATTTCTTTAACAGAAAATGTTTTGTACGGTTGCTTGTGGATATCACATTGTTTTCAGTGAATTTCTATTTTTCGTTTAAGATTTGGGTAAAAAGAAAGGATTCAAGGGAAGTAACTAGGACGAACTGTATAGGCCTGTGAGTTCATGCACAGCGTTTTTGAATGGCGGAAAATTGGGTTGGTGAACTGCTATCTGGTTGTCTGCTGGTCATTCTACATTATATGACTGTATAGTTGAACACAGAGCCTTCATTACATTCGTGTGTAAGGATTTCTTAGTTTTTTTTTATTTACTGGGCTGGTTTTCTGCCAGTTCACTGATAGAAAGTAGATCTGGATCTGGATCTTTACGTTGAAGTGCCTTGCGGCATAAATTCATCGGGAGAGAGAGCGCGTGTACACTAGTCCCGTTGATGAACGGCTGCGCGGAAGCAGCCTACCGTCTTCGCACGCACGGTACTCTCTTCCAGATGGTTCCAGTCAATTACAGTTTTGAGGAAAAATGAATTTTTAGAATTGTCGCTATTAGGCTACACTGAAAGGGTTTAAAACACTTTGTATTATTTACAGTTGGACTTTACATCCAGTTCGTTATGATTTCTTTTGGTAGATCTACAGTTTAGCATGTCTTTTTGACTTAAGTGGACTTGCGTTCACACATGAATAATTTTTTAAAAAGATTTTTGTTTAGCACAGCAGCCTACTTGTTTTGCAGTGTTGATTTAAAACACATATATTTCGAATTCTTTTAGCCATGTAGCACAAACTAAACACGGATTTTTTTTTTAGAGAAATGATTAAGTTTGAACCCGGGCCTTCAAGCTAAGCTTGAGTGAATTTTGAGTAAGTGACTGGAACTAAAAGTTATTTTTCCAAAGGATTTTTACCAATTATTACTTTTGTGTACCGTGTCTTAGCAGTTCTGTGGCTCAGTTTTCAAGGCAGTTTCTACCATTTCTACTGTTCCTACTGTTCCTACAGGACCTTGTGTTCCCATTGATTCTAAGCATGTGAACGTCTGGTGTCAAACACATACACAGTGACACACACACACTCACATGCGCGTGCGCATGTGTGTGTGCCTGCACACACACACGCACACACACACACACATGCTCACATGCAAACACATGTAAAGACGTATGCCGCGCGCGCACACACGCACACACACACACACACACACACACACACACACTAGCTCACATGCAAACGCGCTCACGTACATACGCACGCATTCTCTCTCTCTCTCTCTCTCTCTCTCTCTCTCTCTCTCTCTCTCTCTCCACACACACACACACACTCACACACGCATGCTAATTGCTATGTATAAACTGTGTGAAAATGACAACTTTTGAAACATGTCCAGTGCCCTTTACTAATAGTTTGTGCTTTGATTCCAGACAACTACAAACAATTCCTACATTGCTGATCCAATACAAACAACAGCATCAAATATTATAACAATAAAGTAACATTCCAGGTTTCATTCTGAGTTTCTCACACTTTCAGTGCTTGTCAACAACCAAGACTCAAAATACTAATACAGTTTATTCCAGATCCTGAAATTCAAGTAGGGAAATCTCCCATTCCAGCTGTCAAAGAGGCCAAATTTTTAGGAGTGATTTTTTACCAGAAACTTAACTTTCTCAGCCACATCAAAAACCTCAAAACTGCTTGCCAGAAAGCACTGAATATTCTGCGGGTCGTAGCGCACACTGACTGGGGCGCTGATAAGAAAACTTTGCTGCACCTCTACAGAGCCCTGGTCCGTTCCAAACTGGACTACAGTTGTGCTGTGTACGGCTCTGCAAGATCGTCTTACCTCAAACTCTTGGACCCTATCCACCATCAAGGGCTTCGTCTCTGTCTTGGAGCGTTCCGCACTACCCCTGTGTACAGCCTGTACGCAGAGGCGGGTGAACCTTCACTGTCCAACCGCAGGCTGAAACTGTCTTTGAATTATTATATCAGACTGTTCTCGGAACCAGAAAACCCTGCCTATGACTGTCTTTGACCCTCCGTTCCAAAGTAAGTTTTGAAAACAACCCGAAATGTATTCCGCCGTTTGGTCTTCGTATGCAGCCTCACGTGCGGAATGCAGGTCTAGACCTAGGAGTTGTGTCGGATTTTTCCAAGTTTCCGGATCAGCCTCCGTGGACCTTTTTCACGCCAGAGATTCGTTTCGATCTTGCCGCTTTTCGCAAAGAGTCTACCAGCTCTCTGGCGTACAAGGCATTGTATTTATGCTGACCTCTGTTCCAAATTCCCATCCTATCAAAAAGTTTTTCACTGACGGTTCCAAGTCTGAAGATGGAGTGGCCTGTGCAGCCTACTGCCCTGGGGCTCCTTCTCAGATACTGTTGGAACATATACATTCAGATGCTTCTGTCTATTCTGCTGAACTTACTGCTCTGGTTCTGGCTTTGAAGATAATCTCACAATCTAGGAAGAGGACTTTCTGGTTCTGTCGGATTCGCTGTCAGCTTTGGAGGCCATAGCTGGCCGCAACCTTCAGCATCCAGAACTTTTACATTTCTTTGAACTTTTTAGCAAGTTGAAAGCGGACGGTTACAACATTACTCTTGCTTGGGTTCCTGGTCATGTTGGCATCGGCGGGAATGAAATGGTTGATCGTTTAGCCAAGAACGCCACAAGAGAGAAACTGTCCAACATTTATATCCCCTGCTCAGATGTGAAACCCAAAATTAACGATTATGTGAGAGACCTCTGGCAGGAGGATTGGAACACACAGACGAATAACAAACTCTTTCAGATCCGTCCAAACCTTAAGGACTTCCTCCCATCTACGTCGGGTGGTCGTAAAGAGGAAACGGTTCTGTGCCGGCTGCACACCAGCCATTCGTATTTTACCCATTCGTACCTTTTAAAGAGTGAAGAAGCTCCGTGGTGCATTCCATGTCATGCGCCACTCACAATGAAACATGTTCTTGTAGAGTGTTGGGACTTGCACGATGTGAGACACAAACATTTTACAGCGGAGTCCATGAAGATCCTGTTCAGGGATGTCCCGCCTGACGTGATCCTTGAGTTTTTGAGAGAGATTAACATTTTTCATCTGATTTAAGATTTTACGGAAGAAAGATTTTTAACGAAGTTTCTGGTGCGTTTCTAGACAATGTCATTTAAAGAGATGTGTGAAAGTTTGTTGTTTTTTTTTTGTTTTTTTTTAAATGACTGGTGAGTTGATTTTAACGTGGTGACAGCCCTGATGTGGCCCTTTGCAGTCGGTTGGGCTATAAGCAACATTATCTTATCTTATCTTAAATGCTGGAAACATTGGCATTCTGGGTCAGTGGGTGTCTATACAGACCTGGACTGTATTTGGACAAAAGTGACTATTCAACCAGCCACCGTGGCAAAGTGGTTAGCATCGCCGACTCCTGGCTGGGAGGTCATGGATTCGATCCCCATCTGAGTCATGTGGGATTTTTCTGCCTCGACCAGCACCTACCCAGAGTTGAGTTTGCTACGGGCTCAGTTTGGAGGAATAGGACCACACAATCGAGTTTTATCCGCTTAATGGATGCGTCTTTGTGAGTGTTGCTCAAATTTCATGACAAACACTGCAGGTGTCTGTATCTGTCAGGCCTGGTTGACGCCAAGGTATATTAGGAAAGCAAATTTAGAATACAGCCCTGCCATGCAGTCTCAGACCGGAATGGAAATCCATAGCATCATCTTCATCATGCTTATTCTCATCGATCAGCGTTTTAAGAAAAAAAAAATCAAATTCTGTGTCCCTTCATGCCCTGCATTCATGGTGACCTCGGTTTTGAAATCCTCTCCATGTCTATGGCCTTGGTTTGAATCCGTCACGGTCCACCGTTTCAGCAAATACATGGGGGCTGTCATTGGACGGATGTGGTGGCACCGTCCAGAGGGAGAGATCGCTGATGCCGGCTCCACAACTAAGCAATTACTGTCTTCAGTAGGGGGCTTAGTAGGTGGCGTCCTGTATGTGTTGGATCAGAACAGGCGCCACTGAACACCACCAAAGTGACTCGGCACCAGTGCAGTGTCTCCTCCGGCAGGCTGCCTCTTGACAACTTGACAGTGACTGCTCCCTGTAAGTTGCCGGTGCCGGGGCTGCAGCGGAACAAGCCGGGCTGTGGCTGTGGACGGGGTGTGGGAATGAGCGGCATGGGTGCAGTGCCACTGAGGTGGCACAGAAGATGGGACAGCCGAAAAGACAAAAGTGACTATTTATTTCCATGGGTGTGGGTGTACTCAACATCATACTCATTAACAAAGAGAAGAAGAAAATTTAAAGATAATTTTATATGTAATGTGCGCGTAAAAAATCCATTCTTCTTGAATAGGAATGGTTCTAAAATGGTGTAGGTGTACTGACACCAAAATTATACAGAAAGGATGAAATTTTTCTTTTAAGTAAGTAAATTATTTATCATTATTGCCATTATTATTATTATTATTATGATTGCCAGAAAATAGATACACGGAAAACAATGTTACTTAAAAAGAAAATACAACACATACATTCCTGTTCTAAAAAAAATCTAATGCTTTTATGCATGAGTGTATACTGTAGTCACCAACATCCATTCCCCAGACACATATGTCTCACTTATACAATCGCTCGCTTGCCCACTCACGTACATGCGCGCTCTGACACACACACACACACACACACACACACACACACACACACACATGTATACATGTTAAAAGTAAGCATGTTAATCACTGAGTGATGGATGAATTTCTTTTCCCATGATTATTCATATTGTTTCACTGACAGACAATTTAATTTCCATCACATTCAGTGTGTTTCATAACATCCTCACAACACAGAGTCAGCCACCTTTGCCTCATACATGCATTTCCTCCTTTTCTTTTTGGCTACTAATGCCACACAACTTAAAGAAAACAGGTGAAACTGCAGAACACACATGTATACACGCATTCGCTCACACACACACACACACGCACACACACACACGCACACGCACACGCACACACACACACACACACACGCACACACACACACACGCACACACACATACAAAACACACGCACTGGTGGCAGATCAAGTCAGATCAAAAAGATGGGGGTGGTAACTCGCACAGCCTACTTCACGGCTACAGCTGAAAATAGCTGGTGAGGGTCTACCTGGGGCATTTTGACTTTTTTGCAGAAATGTGTTCCTTACACCCTAAACTTTCACGTGGCACTATCCATTTGCTCCAAAACAACCAATACATTAGTTAAAATTGAAATTTAAAAGCCTAACCTCGAATCAAAATGAACTTCTTTTAACGCAAAATGACCCATTTTCACTCGCCTAAAACTTAACGCAACCCTTACAGAACCCACCGTTTGAAAGCGTGTGTGACGCTCTCCCGGTTTCTCTGTGTGTCATCTAAAAATAAGTATGGTATAAAGTAAGATGCCGTTGCTAAGGAAAATATTCTGGAGATGATAAAAAAAACTTAGGAAGCCGTTTTCTCAAAATGGCCGTCGGCACAGTAACCCACTTCAAATGACCATAACTTTCTTATTTGTTGCCCTATGGCGTTCATTTTTATATCAAATTAATCACAAAAATATGTAAATTTTAAATATATGTATATCTCAGAACTTTCAAAAATCGAGTTAAGACTTGTTTTGTGGTGGAAGGTCACATAAAATTATGTTCTATTACTTACCTACTATTTTTCATATTTCCATAACATTCTCCCGTTTCTTTCCATATAAGAACATTGGCCAAATTAATATTATTAGTCATAAAACTGGAAAAAAAAAGACAAAAGCAAAACAGGGTGTCCCCCCCCCCCCCCCCCCCCCCCCCCCCCCCCCCGGAAAAAGTCTTGCTCCAAACTGGCTGAGCTATGCCTGTATGTTAATTGTTACCTGTAAACTTGATGTGAGAATGATGTTGGTGTATGTTCTTAATCCCTTGCTCAGCATGATGCTGACACGAGCAGATCGTCATTCCAACACCATCACCATCATCCCAGACCATGATCATACACATCGATTTCGAACACCTGCCAATTGTATGGATCAATAAATGGTTCATGTCCAAAAATGAAAATACAGAGCGTCGGTCAGTCATGTTTCTGTGAAGTGCTGTAGAGTGATCGACCCCACTGAAATCTTCTTCAACCATACCAACAGGTTTGAAAATAGAAATGTCAGGAAACTTTTTTTTTTTTTTTTTTTTTTTTTTTGCTGTCCCAACATCTGCGCCACCTCAGAGGCAGTTCACCCACACCGCTCATTCAGACACCCCGTCCACAGCCACAGCCCGGTCGGCCCCGCCGCAGCCCCGGCACCGGCAATCCACAGAGAGCAGTCAATGTCAAGTCGTTAAGAGGCAACCCACTGGAGGAGACACTGCACTGCTGCCGAGTCACTTCAGTGGTGTTCAGTGGTGCCTGTTCATACGCTAACATATGCAGGACACCACCTACTAAGCCCCCTACTGACGACAATAATTGCTTAGTTGCGGAGCAGGCTTTTTTTTTTTTAATGCTGATCAATGAGAATGAGGATGATTAAGATGATGCTACGGATTTCCATTTCAGTCTGAGACTACATGACAGGGCTGTACTCTATGCTTCCTTTCATATTATATCCCGGCGTCAACCAGGCCCAAGAGATACAGGCACCTGCAGTGTTGGTCAGGAAATTTGAACAACACTCTCAGAAACGCATCCATTAAGTGGATGAAACTCGACTGTGTGGTCCCAGTCTTCCCAACTGAGTCCGCAGCAAACTCAACTGTGGGTAGGAGCCGGTCGGGGCAGAAAAACCCACATGACTTCTGATGGGATTCGAACCCACGACCTCCCAGCCAGGAGTCCGCGATGCTAACCACTTTGCCACGGCGGCTGGTGAAATGTCGGCAAACTTACCGAACGACTGATAACTACCACTTCCTTCTCTTCCAATGTCAAGGTCAAGATCGCTTCGCATTTCCGTCAGTCTAGCCTACAGATTCAAAAGAGACTAAAACTTCATCCAGTCCATCAGTGATGGTCTTCTAGTATGTCACATTTTATCTATCGCTTCAATGCTAAGTTGTTGTCATCTTCTGCCGTCGATTTTTTGTCATCGTTGTGTCAGATTTTCAATCCTGTTGCCATGATGAAATCCACAGTGTTCTCAGAGGTTATAATGGCTGTCCCAAATCTGCATCGGCAGCTCTGTGCCCTCTGGCCAGGTTTGACGCTGTAGAACATCATGGGCTGGTGGACAGTGTTGGAGGATGTGTCCTGAGGTCTGAGATCTAGTGCTGCACGAACATTCGTCTGTGTGGGCAATCTTAATTCAGCTGAGGAGGCTCGGCAGTCAGCAGTGGCCAGTTCTCAAAAGTCTGACGAGTATTGTTTGCTGGTATCTGTGGAGATGATGGATTGGATCAGCACCACTGTCTGCAGCCTTTCACTGGTTTTGGTATTGTTTGTGGATGATAGTTTGGGCCTCTCTGTAGGTTTCAGGGTGGCTGAACTGCTCCATACTGCTGCCTGCCTTGGACAGAGCTTCTGCCTTCCCATTCCCAGTGATACCGCAGTGGGATGGAATCCACTGAAGCAACGCTAAGTTTAAGGTTTATCTTCTTTCTCAGCATCTAGTTGCCCACTACCAAATTTATTCCCCCTCTGGAGGAGGTGTAAATTTAGGGACCAACTTCTTACAAAGCAACTGGAAGTAAGGACTCCTGCAATCCAACCTTTCAGTTTTAGTTGGCAGCTTGCATTGAGTTGGTGACTGAACCTGCAGTAAGGTTTCATGCAACAGACTGCAGGTCACCACAAACTTTTTCTTGGTTCAAACTGCAAGCTGTCTTCATAACTTTCAGAAGTGGTCAATACAAATTGTAGTCCACAAAAATTATTTTTGCCTCCTGTTCCTTTAATGAAGTGAACTCCACTGCATGCAGGTCAATAACATTAATGTCAGTTTTAATGAATGGTGTCCTTGTGGATTGCATAGTAAAAAGGAAGTAAGGTGTCTCCAAATGCCCAGATTTTACTTATCAAAGGTGTAGAAACCCATCAGTGTCAATGCTGCTGAGAGAGAAGGAGGGGGGGGGGGGGGGGGGGTATAACATGGGGAGTGGGGGGGGGGGGGCAGAGGATGGAAGAGTAAGTGGGAATGAAAGGGGGTGGGGAGAGCAAGGTGAGGTTTACATGGCAAGGAGGGGGTAAGATGGGGGAGGGGTGGTAGTGTGAAGAGGGAGAGTGCATGCATGATCAAACCTGCTCTTCATATGCTGAAATCACAAGACAGCCTCTTCTCCTGTTTTACTACAGAGTGGAAGGACAGATCCTGGAACTGAGGTACAGACTGGCAGTAGCTGCAGCATGGTTTCAGATTCACTTCATCCTGTACATCAGCTGCCTGCTTTGCGCAGTCAAGGTCAGTTCAGTTTTTAGTGCAAAAATGTGTTCTTTTCAGGGAAAGGGAAATGGAACGGAAAAGAATTGTTTTGACCAATTTGAGGATGGTAAATGCTTTGATGAAGTCAGCCATCATGGGAATAAAAAAACAAACTCGACAAAACTGTATGGGTAGACAGGTCTGTAGTCATAAGCTCCCAAAAAGAAAAAGAAAAAAAAAATGAGAAAAAATGTTATCATGATTACAAATATGAGTACATTCATTGCCCTTTTATCTTGTCAGTTAATGTGAGCTGAAGGCCACTTTAAATGGGCAGTTTGTGATTCCTGGTTCTTTATTGTGTGACAAAGCACCAGTTGGTTAATTAAGTAGGCAAATGAACAAGTATCATTGTCTTTTTTTTTTTTTTAAACATTCTGTTTTATGTCTGCAAAGCAGTCATGGGCACTGATCTTACAACTCTTTATTTTTCATGCCTGATTTATGATTATGAGGAGATTTTTTATCCTTAAGTTTGTTAGCCCCAGTATATTATTAACTCAACTTACATATAAATTTTTGAGAACCTGTTGCAGAACTAAAAAGTGTATGTATACATTTCACATGAGTATTTATTTTTGCTTCCCCTGAAATAAAAATCAACAGATGTAAACGAATCGCTTAGAATTTTTAGTGGAAGAGTTTCACGCTGTCTTTTTACCAGTGGTCTTTGTCCATAAAAACTGCAGAATTCTGATTATAAGATCGAGGTTATATACGTGGGGGTGGGGGATGTGTTTATCTGACCCCAAAGCATAAATGTAAGATAACGTTTTGACACTATGCCATCTAAACCCATGAAGAGGTTACACTTTTTTAACACTGTTACTATGTGCCTTAATGGGTCAAGACTCCAAACTCTGGTGCACATTGCAACAGCACTCATCAGATCTCTAGACTGAAGCATGATCAAAGAATTATTTTCTCTTATCCAGTACTTATTGGAAGATACTAAGAGTGCGATAGTAAGTCTATTAAGTTGGTTGTATGCATTCCATTTGACACAAATGCAGCGGGATCATAAAGTTAAGCAGAAGTTTTACCCCTTGATAGGATGTCCAATGAGAAATTTAGCATCAGCAATCCATGTTCTTAGTGCAAATTGAAAATTCTGTTAAAAGGGAGGTAAATGTAAAATCTGACCAGAACTTTCCAAACACTTTCGACTTGAGTTGACTTGAGTGCAGTGACAGCTCTGATATGGCCTTTGTGGTTGGCGGGCAATAAGCAACAAAACCTTACCTTACCCGTCATTTCCCCCATCAAAGACAGTGTAAAAGATGTCGCCTCAGGTGGAGGTGTTAAACCCACCACTACAGCCTCTAGCAGAGGTGTTAAATGTGCCACCTTCCAGACTGGCCAGCAGTTCAAATGCTTCCCCCCCCCCCCCCCCCCCCCCCCCCTCCCCCCTTTGGGTGTAATGCCCAGAGCAAAAAAGTTCAGTGCCCTTTCTTACTGGGTTTGGTGTCTTCATCCAATAAGGTGTCACTACCCTTTGTAGCCTTCAGTGTCCTCTTTCCATAGGGTTTAGTGCCTTCATCCAATAAGGTGTCACTACCCTTTGTAGCCTTCAGTGTCCTCTTTCCATAGGGTTTAGTGCCTTCATCCAATAAGATTTCTATCTTCACTACTTCGGGATTTCTGCCCCCACCCCTACTTTT
Source organism: Conus ventricosus (assembly GCA_018398815.1). Classification (NCBI taxonomy): domain Eukaryota; kingdom Metazoa; phylum Mollusca; class Gastropoda; order Neogastropoda; family Conidae; genus Conus; species Conus ventricosus. The sequence continues at coordinate 7,143,617 of CM031610.1, forward strand.
TTGTTTGTTTTTGTTTTGATAAGGTCAGTATATCTGTTGTAGGGCCAAGTTTTCTTTGACTGGATTTAGAGTATTCTTTTGTCTCAGGTTTGGCTGTCTTCTTTCCAAGGCTTAAGGACCAACTTCATTCTCAGTGTTTATTGCCTTTGTAAAGGGGGTTGGCCAACTTTGTGTCAGAATTTAATCTCAGGTTGTGCTTGTTGCAGGTCACGGACGTGGACCACCGTCCAGAAATATCGGTGCCAGTCTACCAGAGGACCATAGCTGTCCATCCAGCACTCCAGAGGTACGACACAAGTTCAGTTTATGAACTCATACAGCTTATTCTGGAAGGGGTACATTGTGAATGGGATCAAATGAAAGAAAAAAAGTTTCAATTGTAGACAGATTGGTTATTGAAATACTGTCACAGTTTGAGCTCCTTGTCCGATGACGGTTTCAGTGCTTGTAAAAGGAGTAGATAAGTGAATATTCTTAGTTTGTTTGTAATCTAAATAAATAAGGTAATTACTATTCTGTAAGAACAGCAGTCCACATGTCAAAATGGTATGGCAAGTCATAGCATCGAGTATAATTATCATCGTTGATGACAACAATGATTCAAAATTGGTCCGAGTTGATTGAAGTGCAAGGCGTACAACACACCACCCCAGTAAAGCTTCTTCACTTTGTAGAATTTTGATGGCAGAGGATGGGACAAATTATTCAAAATTCTAAAAATTTCACATAAAAGAGCTCCCATGGGCAGCGTGATCAGGTTTTGATCATTATTAAAGATGTAGCAAACTTGTGTTGTTTCTTCCCCTCCCTCCTTGTGGAATCAGTGATATGTTGGGAGTATTCGTGTCCGGTTGATTTCAAGCTTTAATGTCAAAGTCCTCAAACTTAACATCAATGCACTGATTAACTGCATGGATGAAACCACATGTCCGGAAATGCCGGAAACAGGAATTCAACCTCACTGTTTGTTTGTCTGGAGATCCTGAAATGTCTTGGTTGATTTTTTTTCCCCCCTGAACGTTTCGGTAAAACTGCATCTTAATTACTCTGTCCGATCCAGGTTTTTCTTTTTCAAACTGATCATTCCTTCATCATTTTGCAGAGAGAATATGCAAATGCTGATTCGGAAAGTAGTCATGATACCGTTCGTTGAGCCTAATGAAGGTAGGTCTGCGGCAGATGCCAGTGTTAAAAACAAGTTTCCTTTTCACATGTCACCACACAGCAGAGGCTTCTTTCAGGTACTACCCGCCTACTCTTGCATTGACAACGGTGAAATCGGTTCTTTCTGATGCAGATTACTTTCAAACCAGATTCATCAGCCAATTTTTTTTTTTTAGATGATTCTGGGCATGTCAAAAATTTGACACAGACTGACATCATTTTGCTTGTGAAAGTTAGTGAGAGTTGTCATTCTTTGGTCAGATTTTCCCTCCTACAGTTAGAATAGCAAGTTTAATTATCACTGAAGAATATCTTCTCAAGAATTTTTTTGCCAGTTTTTTTGGTTTTGCTTTTGAAAGTTTGTAGTATTTGTCCTAATTTCACCAATCTTGAGTACAAAATTTGACCAAAAAATATGACCAAACAGGTCTTAGTTATGTGCTCACGAAAAAAAAAGAAAAGGAAAACTATAAAAGTGTTGTCCTAACTAATTACAAATACGTTCATTGCGCTTTTATCTTGTCAGTTGGTGCCAGCAGAAGGTCCACTTTACATGGGTTGTTTGTGATTCATGGTTCTTTATTGTGTGGCAGAGCACCAAAGTATTGTTCATTCAATCTGTATTGTTTAAAACACTGTTTATATGACAGATTTCATCTTGATTTATGTGGTCAAAGCAGTCTTGCCCACTGATCTTAAAACTCTTTTTCACGCCAATCAGGAGAAAAATCTACACATTTCACATCATTATTTATTTTTGCTTCCACTAGAAATTAACTTGTGCCCCAGAATTCAATAATCTTCATTTTCCGAGCAAAGGTATTGAATTTTTTCTGGTTTAGATCCAAGTATCACTTTATAAATTCACTGTTTAAATCTATGAGCCAAGTCGCACACCTGTTGCACCAATAACCTCCACCTCGCCCACATGCCACTCCCACCTCTTCCCCCTGAGATACAGGGCTGCAGGCTGAACGTTCTGCTGAATAAACAAGACCACACAAGTTTTCAGTTGAAGTGAAAAAAAATCTGGATTTCCATACTAAGGAGTTCTTCTAACACCATATTTTGGTCACCACAAAATATTTCTTGAGTTCAAACTGCAAGCTGTCTTCATAAGTTTCAGAAGTGGTTAATACAAATTACAGTCAACAAAAATTATTACTGCCTTGGTTTCTTGAAGCGAACTCCACTGCATACGTCAGTAACGTCAGTGTCAGTTTTAACCCCGTCCCTGCCACAGTATTAGAGATTTTCTGTATTGCCAGGTGCCAGGACCAGATTTACGGTAGGTTCACTCATCTGTCCACTATTCATTCATTTATTGAGATATCTCAGATTTCTTTTTTTTTTTTTTTTTACTACCCTGTGCTATGATGTGGTGTCATAGTAATTTGATTTTGCTGGTCATTAGTACAATAGAAATTAATGTAATCAACTGTTTTTGTAATAAATTGACATTTTTCCAGCACACACACACACACACACACACACACACACACAAACACTGCAACACATCAGAAAAGAGAAAAGGGAAAACAAACCTGGTGTTCTTATTGACTGAACATTATACAAACATCTGATACTGGTATTACTGATAGCAAATGTTTTTTCGGGATAGTAACACACACATACATAATTGGTGGTACCAGAACCCAGGTGTAAAAAGACAAAATTTTGCTTTTTTACAGTAGGTTCACGATCTGTTCAATACACGTTCATTTATTGAGATGTGTCTTAAATCTTTTGCATGATTCTACCTTATTCCCTGGTAATAATGCATGGGTGGGAGTAGTTCCGTGTTATATGGATTTCCGTTTTGGCGATTACAATTTGTTTTTCTTACCCTGTTTGCACTTCGATAGATGCATGCACTGGTTCTCTGATTTATGTTTTGCTCTTCCGCCTTGACTCCATTGGACGTTTGTAGTTGTTCTGTGACTTTTTGCCTGAAGTAGTTTTAACTATATAGTACTGAGAAGTATAAATGTCAGGGTTTGTATCAAAGGAGAACGCAGTAAACTGTCCTTAAAGGTCAAGTGTCCTTGTGGAGTGCATGGCAAAAAAGGAGGTAAGGTGTCTCCAAATGTCCAGATTTTTACCTTTCAAAGGTGTACAAACCCTTCAGCTTCAGAGGGCTTTGCCCCATGACCCCTGACAAGGGGCTGTATCCCTTGACCCCACTAGGGGACCTAAGGCGGCCCCCGGCCTTCCTGCTTTTCATTTTTCCCTGGTTTCACCCATGTAACGAATTGTAACCAGAATTTGCATATAACATCCCATAATTTTTATTTATTTATTTTTTTTATCAAGCTTGTTGTATGCTTTAACTTGTTTATAGTGGTAATTCATAAAGAGAAAAATAAGTGTCAAGGGAAGTTGTGGTGAGCCCACATAAAGTGTGAGTTGGAGAATCTTCTTGCAAATGGTAACCCCATTTTGGAAAATTGTGTGCCTGAAAATATTTCCTCTTTGCTAATCCCAAAGTGAAAAAAAATGATAGTGAAGCACATGGTGAGAAGCATTTTGGTGATTTCATGTGACATGCTGAATTAGTGAATCTTCCTGTAAGTGGTGATGAACTGGAGTATTATGTCATGGAGAATATTTTTCGTCACTGTTATCCCTGTGAGAGAATGGCTTCAGAGTGGGGATACTTCAGGCAGAAACTGAAACAAAGGGAAAAACAGAATTAATGGCTTGCCAGACAAAGGAACAAATTACAAATTAAACACAACACGTTTCAGCCTATTGAGCCTTCGTCAACTAGGACATAGAACATTCATAACATTAACAATGAAAACAAAGGCTGAACAGTTGTCACCCATCTCTTCCATCTGGGTGCCAGATTTGATCTTGGATGAAGAGTTAAAATCATGGAATGGAGCTGAGGTTGAAGGGCAGAAAATACACATAACAACAACATTAATGATGATGATAATGATGGTGTAGAGTAGTGGAGAATGCAGGCGATAATGATGGTGTAGAGTAGCGGAGAATGCAGGCAAAGACAGATGGTAGATTCAGGATCCAAGGGACAACAGCCAGTCAAGAAGAATGCAGAGAGAAAGTGGAGTTTCTTCCCTTTTATTTTTCTTCCAGAGCCCCAGGAACACTAAGATGTGTAAGTTGAGTTTGACGTGCTCACAGCAATTACGTTTAGGGACAAGTTGTTAGCTGTAGCAAGCTGCAGTGCATAGAGTTGGTTGTGGCTTGGTTGGAGTCTGTATCTGTGGGAGGAGGAAGTGTCCAGGGTAGTCCGTTTGCTGAGGCAAAGCCTGGGTGAAGTTGTTCATTTGTGGATCGTCGGTGTTTGTCTTCTTTCATGGTCAGTCGTGATGATGGCGTCTTCCTTGAGGCCTGGGCAGCCGTCTTTAGGCTGAGTGGCGACGGTTCTGTGCCACGTGAGGCCGACTTGAGAAATGTGTGGGACAGAAGTCCCCAAACTGCTGCACATAGATCGATGTCCACTGTGCGACCATGAGGGGCGTTCCCACCCCCCCCCACGCAGCCTACAGGATCGATGTCCACTGTGCAACCATGAGGGGCGTTCCCACCCTCCCCCACCCAGCCAACAAGATCGATGTCCACTGTGCGACCATGAGGGGCGTTCCCACCCTCCCCCACCCAGCTGGTGATGCAGGCCATGGTAAAGTCACAGAATGACAGCACCTCATCATCAAACTGCCCCACAGCCTGAAGAGCTGTCCCCTGGCAACAAAGGCCAATCCTGTCATCACTTCGGCAAGTTGTTCGTTCGTAGATAGTCGATGCTTTTCTTCTTTCATGGTCAGTGGTGATGACAGTGTCTTCCTTGTAGCCTTTCCTCCAAGGCCATTGTCAGGACTACCAGATGGCCATCTTTTGCTGAGTGGTGTCAGTCCTGTACCGCCTGAAGCACCCTCAGCTGTTGAAAGTTTCCAAACTGTACACCTCTTTGAAATATCGGATGGATACAACTTAGTGTTTGCCTGGTTCCCAGCCATGTGGGCATTTGAGGCAACAAGGTGGTTGATCAACTTGCCAAGAGTGCCACAAAGAAAAAGTTGAGCAGGTTGTCTCCCTCTCACTGATCTGAAACCCAAAAAAGACCTCTGGCAAGAGGAATGAAACTTGCAGGCGGAAAACAAACTGTACAAAATCCGTCCAAACCTGAAAGAGTTTTTACCATGTTCCCAAGGTGGCCGTAAAGACGAAACAGTCTTGTTCTGTTTGCATACAGGTTACTCGTTTTGCACCCATTCTTATCTTTTTAAAGGCAAGAAGCTCCGTGGTGCATTCCATGTCATGCTCCACTCACAGTGAAATATATTCTTTTAGAGTGTTGGGACTTGCACAGTGTGACTGTGAGACATAAACACTGACAGCAGACTTCATGAAAACTTTGTTCAGGATGTTCCACCTGACGTGTTCTTTGAATTTCTGAAGGAGATCAACATTTTTCATCTGATCTAGGATTTTACGGAAGAAAGATTTTTAACAAAATTTCTGGTGCGTTTTTAAAAGGTGTATTTTAAAGAAATGTTAGAAGGGTGGGTTTTTTTTTTTTTTGTTGTTGATGACTTGTGAGTTGATTTTAACATGGTGACAGCCCTGATGTGGCTCTTTGTGGTCGGCTGGGCTATTAGCAACATTACCTTATCTTACGAGTTCCAAGCAAACTGAGAGTAGGTTTACAGCCGTGAAGAGCTTTTTTGGTACATAGCATCACAAATGGAAGATAAACTGAAATGTGTATTCTGGGTGTTCGGGACTGCACATCTTAATTTTTCAAGCTTTGGAAAAGAGCAACAGAGTATTCTGCCACGATCCTACTGCAGCTTGTTTTGGGCATTGGCTGTTAACCCCTTGACTGCCACTATTTTGTATCCGTTTTGTACTTCTGTGTGCCAGAGCAAAATTTGACTTTTTCTGGTAGGTTCACTAATTTGATCAGTGATAATTTATTTGTGGAGATATCTCTTAGATTTTTGGCATGTTTTCTTCTTATACCCAGGGCTATAATATCCCTAGATAATATTTGATTTTGTTGATTCTGAGTATAATGAATAATTTGAGATTATTGGCATGTTTTCTTCTTATACCCAGGGCTATAATATCCTCAAATAATAATTGATTTTGTTGATTCTGAGCATAATTATAATTCAAATTTTCCCCCAAAAAAATATGCTTCGCAAACATACATAACCACACAGCAGCAAAACAAAAAACATACAAACCCAGCCAAAAGTGGTTTTAGTGTTTACTGAACACCTGTGTAAATATCTGGTTGTGAATTTACAGCCCACAGTTGTTGTTTTATAAGATAAATCTCTATTTTGGGGATACAGTAGTCAGGTGTAAAGGGACACAATTTTGTTTCCTTAGGTAGGTTCACTAATATGCCCACTGCTCTTTCAATTTTTGACATATGTCTTAGATACTTGAACAGTGTTCTTGTTGCATCCTTGGCTACAGCCAGATATCACTTCCCCTTCCTCGACTCCCACACCAACCTCTCACAACAGGAGGGAGGGGTGGCACTTGACGTGGACGGAATCGGCTCGTCACTCTCGGATTCTGCCGCACTTGCGTCAGTGTTGCTCGGTTCAAATTCGGATCAGCTTCGTCAGCAACATCAATCTCCGATAACAGAGGGTGGTGTTGATTGTGATCGCTTTCTTCCTCCTCTGAATCGTTTCCGTTCGCTTCTCTGAAGTCTTTTTCATCGCTTTCACGGTCTCGAATAACTTTTTGAAGCACTTCAAGAGCATTATAACGTTTGAAAACAGGACGCGTGGACGAACTGCCTGCTTGACTCGCCATCTTGAACCGAGAATGACTCGGCTGAAAATTCCCGAAGTTCACGGTCTGAACACAGCACATAGCGGTCAGTCAGCGACCCGTGTAAAGGAAGGAACTTTACTTTGGGTCCTACAGCAGTAGACCATTTTTTCTTCTTCCCTCCCTTCTCTAAATCCCCAAATTTTGATGACGAAAATACCTCAAACGGCGTTCGATGTGCGGCACACAGCCTTCCAAAACCACCTTGAACGCCGTTCGTGCAAGGGCAGTCAGTGGGTTAAGATCATTTTGTAATCTCATGTGCAGCGTCAATACACGCCTGCTAAAAAAAAAAAATCATTCTTTCAAAAGTGGTAGGGCTAAATTTACAGCTATTCACAACTTCCACGCCAATTATTGGTCTAACTATACCCAGGGAAACACACACACACAGATGCATGCATGGACGCACCCTGCTCACACCTCATCCACCCCACGCCCCTGCACGCACTGCTACACCCTCTTTTGCTGCCCTTTAACCAGATGCATACACAGAGAATGGAGAGCATTTGTATTACAAAAACGGAGATTGGGAAGAGGTTAGGTGGCACACAGAAAGAAAGAGCCATGAAGGAGCTTGTGTACTTGCCAGAATGCTCGCCAACAACTTCTTGAAATGTGTCAGTCACATGATATCGCTAGGCAATAAATATGTGTATGATTGATGGAAGGCAGTCTCGTGTGGAGAATGAAGATCACTGATGACAGAACAAGGGTGATTGGGAAGGGGCTAGGTGGCACAGAGAGAGAGAGAGGAACGTAGGAACTTTACCTTCACAAACTTGTGTGTGATCAGACATGGTGTGATCATGGAAAATTTGATGTGTTCTCAGCAAATCTTGTCTGGTAAAACAAATTCACTAAACGTGGTCAGCCTTCTCTTCTTTTTCTGTGAAGTTCGTGGCTCACACACACCTTGAATATACAGACACGCCCACACAAACGGTCTGGGTGCTGATAAAGCTACGAGCGACTGTGCTGTCGGCGTAGCTATGGACAGAAGTTACAAACTTATTTATGAACAAAATCTCTCAACATAGTCTTCATGAAATGCATTTTTTACTGCTAGGAACTTTTTTTTTTTTCGCTACGAACTAGTTCGTATATATGTAAATAAGGCTTCATCAGAGGCTAGTTGGGCCTTCACCCATATTATATCTCTGATGCCTCCCATGTCATTCTGAGAAAGAATAGCTATGAGGCCTTTGCCTCATCTGTGTCTCCATGTACAATGCCATGAACCAGTCTGTCATCGGACACAACTGGCATTCCTACAGGGTACAAACTTATCACTTTGTGTTGTTCGTTCAGTGCATGCAAGCTGTGCAGTGTCCTTGATAAGATGGACCAAAGCAGCACCAGAGGGTAAACAAGACTTCAAAAGCCCTTGTCTTTTTAAGATCCTGCTTAAAGTGATTTACGTTTTCATCAACATACTCGTTTTATACACCAACATGCATTTAACAACCAAGAAGTTGGTCACAGTTCATGTGAGTCGGATAGTTGTATGAAAGTTACCTTTGGTTGTGATGTCATTATTCTCAACTGTTTCTGGACTTGGTTTTTGAAAAAAAGTAGGTGAGTAATTATTTATTTTTATTTTTATTATGATCTGACTAAATAAGATTATTATCATTTTGTAAGGACAAAATGGTAAGGCAAGTCGTAGCGATGAGTATACAGTGATTTGTACCTGTAGTAACTGTTGCTGATGATAACTCTGTTTCTAGGAAACTCGATAAAGGTGCAGGGGACTAGGCTGTCGGTATGGCTGACAGAAGATCCACTGAGAGGCGCTCGACATTCCCACGGCAGGTAGCTGCCTGATATTCACCAGATGCAGCTGTTGAAAGCTGTAGCCGTCATTTGACAAAGCAGCAATACTACTCGGGCATTCATCCAGCGAGCCAACAGCTGATGCTCCACCAGGACTGGTGAAGAGAATGAACAAGCCACGGCAGACCTGTAACATCATGTAGTGCTCCAGACCATTGGGGGTGGGGGGGGGGGGGGGGGGGTCCTACCCTGAGTGCCTGTGGAGGAGTTGACGTACACCAGGTGGCCAACAGTATGTCCAGCACAATCTGAGAGACATCAACATTGCCAGGCTGCCCTACATGGGTGTTTGTTAGTGGCTACGCCTGGGTCATCACATTTGAATTTTTTTTTTTTTTTTTTTTAAATTCTTGGGTGAGGACCCTGAGATATGCACACAAATAACCAATGCACAACTACTTGTGGTTTGCAAGGACACTGGGCTGAGCTCACAATGTACAGCCATATGTGGTTTGGAAGAAAATTCCATTGATGGGCTCATATATAAATTATCTCCCCTCCCCTCCCCCCCCCCCCCATAAGAACTGAAAATATTCAGCTTATTAGATAATCAATAAGGTAATCTATTACTTGATTGAGGTACATTTATTTATTAAATTAGTTACTAAGACTGACTGATATTTGACAAAGATGTAATACTTGATTAATGTACATTTACTTATTACCTTAGTTACCTTAGTTCTCCCGAGGAATGATCTAGACCATTTTAGCAAAGAACCGCCAATGCCAGTGTGTTCTAATTTAAATAGCAGGCCCTCGTGGTCAACCTTTTCAAAGGCTTTAGAAAAGTCTAATAAAATTGCATCTATTTGCTGTCAGTTAAGTCCGTTATTAAAATCATTGAGAGTTGTTATAAATTGAGTCTCACAACTCCTTTGCTGTCTAAAACCATGCTGGGCGTTGTTAAAGAAGTCATATTTGTCAAGATGGTCCATTATGCTACTATATATTATATGTTTGAGAATTTTGCCGATATGGATGTAAGAGATACAGGTCTATAGTTCTTTGCTTTAGTTTTGTCACCCTTTTTGAATAAAGGGACAATGCTAGCATCTCGCCACTCATCAGGTATTACTGCCTGGTCCAGAGAAGCTTGGGAAAGTAGTTGGTATACCTCACTCAATTCATTGGCACATAATTTTAAGAGCTTGCCAGGAATGCCACCAGGACCAGTAGCTGTTAAAGAGGCCAAATTTCTGCGGGTCGTAGCGCACACTGACTGGGGCGCTGATAAGAAAACTTTGTTGCACCTCTACAGAGCCCTGGTCCGTTCCAAACTGGACTACGGTTGTGCTGTGTACGGCTCCGCACGATCTTCTTACCTCAAACTCTTGGACCCTATCCACCATCAAGGGCTTCGTCTCTGTCTTGGAGCGTTCCGCACCACCCCTGTCTACAGCCTGTACGCAGAGGCGGGTGAACCTTCACTGTCCAACCGCAGGCTGAAACTGTCTTTGAATTATTACATCAGACTGTTCTCGGAACCAGAAAACCCTGCCTATGACTGTGTCTTTGACCCTCCGTTCCCAAGTAAGTTTGGAAACAACCCTAAATGTATTCCGCCGTTTGGTCTTCGTATGCAGCCTCACGTGCGGAATGCAGGTCTAGACCTAGGTGTAGTATCTGATTTTTCCAAGTTTCCGGATCAACCACCGTGGACCTTCTTCACACCAGAGATTCGTTTTGATCTTGCAGCTTTTCGCAAAGAGTCTACCAGCTCTCTGGCGTACAAGGCATTGTATGCTGAGCTCTGTTTGAAATTCCCATCCTGTCAAAAAGTTTTTACTGACGGTTCCAAGTCTGAAGATGGAGTGGCCTGTGCAGCCTATTGCCCTGGGGCTCCTTCTCAGATACTGTTGGAACATATTCATTCCGATGCTTCTGTCTATTCTGCAGAACTTACTGCTCTGGTTTTGGCTTTGAAGATAATCTCACATTCTTCAAAGAGGGACTTTCTGGTTCTGTCGGATTCGCTGTCAGCTTTGGAGGCCATAGCTGGCCGCAACCTTCAGCATCCAGAACTTTTACTTTTTTTTGAACTTTTTAGTAAGTTGAAGGCGGACGGTTACAACATTACTCTTGCTTGGGTTCCTGGTCATGTTGGCATCGGCGGAACGAAATGGTTGATCGTTTAGCCAAGAACGCCACAAGAGAGAAACTGTCCAACACTTATATCCCCTGCTCAGATGTGAAACCCAAAATTAACGATTATGTGAGAGACCTCTGGCAGGAGGATTGGAACACACAGACGAATAACAAACTCTTTCAGATCCGTCCAAACCTTAAGGAGTTCCTCCCATCTACGTCGGGAGGTCGTAAAGAGGAAACGGTTTTGTGCCGGCTGCACACCGGCCATTCGTATTTTACCCATTCTTACCTTTTAAAGAGTGAAGAAGCTCCGTGGTGCATTCCATGTCATGCGCCACTCACAGTGAAACATGTTCTTTTAGAGTGTTGGGACTTGCACGATGTGAGACACAAACATTTTACAGCGGAGTCCATGAAGATCCTGTTCAGGGATGTCCCCGCCTGACGTGATCCTTGAGTTTTTGAGAGAGATTAACATTTTTCATCTGATTTAAGATTTTACGGCAGAAAGATTTTTAACAAAGTTTCTGGTGCGTTTGTAGACGAGGTCATTTAACGAGATGTGTGAAAGTTTTTTTTTTTTTTTTTTTTTTTTTAATGACTGGTGAGTTGATTTTAACGTGGTGACAGCCCTGATGTGGCCCTTTGCGGTCGGCTGGGCTATAAGCAACATTATCTTATCTTATCACCAGGACCAGTAGCTTTGTTTTCATCGATGTTGGTCAGTAACTTAAATACTCCTGCTTTGCTTACTTTGGTATTTTGCATTTCAGGGAGCTTATCATCATCCTTTAGTCTAACATTAATTAGAGGCTTGGGACTTGAGAAAACCGAACAAAACGGATTGTTTAGTAAACTTGCTTTTCCTTCAGGGTCCTGTATTAGGTTATTCTAATGATTTCTCAGGTCTGGAATCCCAACATTGTCCTGTCTCTTACTCCTTATGTAAGACCATAATTTCTTGTTTTGATAACCACCTTCTGAAATCATCGAATTAACATAATTGGAGTGGGCAAGCCTGTATTCCTTCTGACTTCTCTTAGTATGTTTATACCTAATCAGTAATCTTTCTGAATTAGGGTGTAGTTTCAATCTCTTAAAGAACCTATGTTTCCTTCTCAACAAACGTTTGGTTTTTGTATTAATCCATGGCTGGTGGTTCTTGCTTGAAGTTATTTTAGTTGGTATGTTGTCATCCATAATAAATTCCAGGTTAGTTTTCATGCACTTCCAAAGGTCATTGACATTATCTTTAACACTATCAGCTGGAAGAAAGAGCATCAAAAGAACTGAAGTGCAGTAATTCAGATGCCAGAAGCCATTGTGTTTCTTTCTTGCCCGTGTTTTTTTTCAGCATCGATTTGATACATAAGCAAGAAAACAAACCCTGGGTCATTGAAACCACCATCATTCATTGAAGACAGATTTGTGGTCTGAGCTGATTGAAGTGCAAGATTCAGAACCTTTCATAAGTGGCCTATGTTTTGCAGATTCAATGCCTGCCTATCTTGCGCTGAAGAGTGAAGCTGGAGTACCAAATTCGTTCATTTTCGTTAAGTTATTTGTGTCTTGCCTGAAGAAGACCTGAGGTCAAACGCGTCGTGTTTTGTCTTGTGACTCGTTTGTCCACGTTTCTTTTGGCGGTTCGCTAGCATTTATTTAATATTTGTTTAGATTTCCGTCTGCAGTTGTCTCACTTTGCAAATAGACCTACTACTACTACTGCTACTACTACTATGTGCCAGTTAGAGTTCAGGATCCTGCAGAAGACTTCAGGATCGTGCAGATGAGGAGAGAGTGTGGGTGGAAGAGGAGGCAGGCGGTGAGTCAGTCTGTCCGTTTTGGAGGCTGACCGTCAGTCTGATTTGGAGGCTGACTGTCAGTCCGTTTCCAGAGCCGATGTTCTGGATGTAGCTGAGAGCATTTAATGATGGGGTTGGGTATCCACAGATAGTGAAAACTCGAGACATTTGGGCTGTTTGTAGAGTGAGATTTTCTTCTTTAGAGCAGAGTGTATAGGTGGAGGAATTCAGAATATGGAATACCGTCTTCAGAGGATGGGTGATAGGAAGATGTGTAGTCCAGGTATGAATGCGCATCAGATGGTGATGTCCAGGAAGTTGACTTGACTGTGAAATGGTGAAGGTCAATTGGATGGATGGATGGAAGGTCTGAGTATAGTTGAGGAAATTGCTGAGGTCATGTTCTGGCATGGATGTGGCTCCCAGTTGATCATCTATGTATCTTTTGCAGAGCTCTGGTGTCAAGTCTGTATAAAATGTTAGTGGGCAGTGTTCTAGGTGTCCCTTGAAGAGGCAGGCATCGGATGGTCCCATTTTGGTTCTTGTAGCAAGACCACTGATTTGTGAGAAGGTATGGTTGTTAAATTCAAAGGTGTTGAGGGTGAGGACTAGTTATGCAAGTCTGACTAGTGTAGCTGTGGGAGGATATTGTTGGTCAGGGGGCCGTTTGTTCAGAAAGAATGCGAGGGCCTTCAGTGTAAAGAGACAACGTCAAGTTTTAAGAGGAGGCAGGGTTAGAAAGTGGGGTCAGTTGGTTGTATGATTTGATCATGTCAAGTGTGTGGGTTGTCTTTGAGGTATGTGAGGAGGCTTTGTATTATGGTTTGGAGGAGAGAGTGTAAGTACTGTGAAATGTGTTATGTAGGGCAGCTGCAAGCAGAAACGATGGGTCTGCCAGGTGTATCGATTTTGTGTATTTTAGGGAGCAGGTAGAAGGTGGTGGGCTGTTTGGTGTCTGTTGTTATTTCGACCACTTCCTGGTTTGAACATTGTGTAGGAAAGAATGTGTAGGAAACATCCTTTACTGCTTTTTAAATATTTACAAATTTTCCTTTTACACAATTCTGTTTAAAAACCAGAATGTTCACTTTGAAACAAGCCCCAACTGATACTTGTTCTGGAACTGTGAAGAAATGAAGACTAAACCAGCCGCCGTGGCGAAGTGGTTAGCGTCGCGGACTCCCGGCTGGGAGGTCGTGGGTTCGAATCCCATCAGAGTCATGTGGGTTTTTTCTGCCCCGACCGGCTCCTACCCAGAGTTGAGTTTGCTGCGGACTCAGTTGGGAAGACTGGGACCACACAGTCGAGTTTCATCCACTTAATGGATGCGTTTCTGAGAGTGTTGCTCAAATTTCCTGACCAACACTGCAGGTGCATGTATCTCTCGGGCCTGGTTCACTCCAGGATATATTATGAAAGGAAGCGTAGAGTACAGCCCTGTCATGTAGTCTCCGACCGAAATGGAAATCCGTAGCATCATCTTAATCATCCTCATTCCCATTGATCAGCATTAAAAAAAAAAGTCTCAAATTCTGTGGCCCTTCATGCCCTGCTCTCATGGTGACCTCAATTTCGATGTCCTCTCCACGTCTGTGGCCTTGGTTTGCTTCCGTCGGGGTCACCGGTATCGGCGAGTCCATGGGGGCTGTCGTTGGACGGACGTGGTGGCGCCCTCCGGAGGGAGAGCTCACTCACGCCGGCTTCGCGACTAAGCAATTATTGTCGTCAGTAGGGGGCTTAGTAGGTGGTGTCCTGCGTATGTTAGATCAGAACAGGCGCCACTGAACACCACCGAAGTGACTCGGCAGCAGTGCAGTGTCTCCTCCGGTGGGTTGCCTCTTGACGACTTGACATTGACTGCTCCCTGTGGATTGCTGGTGCCGGGGCTGCGGCGGGGCCGGCCGGGCTATGGCTGTGGACGGGGTGTCGGAATGAGCGGTGTGGGTGCACTGCCTCTGAGGTGGCGCAGAGGTTGGGACAGCAAAAAAAAAAAAAAAAAAAAAAAAGAAATGAAGACTAGAAAGGTAGTTTTCATGAGATTCATTGTGAACGTTTTGGAGCTTTAAGATTCAGTGTCAGAAAATGTTTCCTCTCGTGTGTGTGGGCAGAAAATATTGCATTTCTTTTCATTAGTAGGGACTGTTAATTCTTTGAATTGGTGGTCTTTGGGGGCTTCCCATTTCATGTGACAAACATTTTCTTTCAACTTTCATTTCTGGAAGTGTGTGATGCTGTAATGTTATCTATAATGGAACTGAAACTAAATCATTACAGTTACTTGCAAAGTGAGGTGACTGCAAGCGGAAACTGAACCAATTTTAAAAGGTATTTGTAATATCTCCCCCAGTAAACATGGCCAAACAAATCGCAAGACAAACATGATGCATTTCAACTTCTTAGGTCTTCTTCAGGCAAGATAAATAACATCCAGGACATGAAACGAATGACAGGCCTGCCTACCCCGATTTCCAGATTTCAGGGGCAGAATTATCAAATTTCAGGGACACAGACTGCTGCTGCTGTAGTGCCATAACTTAGTTATTATTCATATATGTAAGAAAACCAAGCTATCGTTTCATACAATCAATTTGACATGCACACTTACTTGCATGCTCCAGACAGGATGAACAAGCGGTGCCACTGTCAGTCTCCATTGTGTAATAATAGAAAAGTCTTTGTGAAAATGATAAATTGTCAAAGTTCAAAAACAAACTTTTTTGCAACAGCCAACTCTTTTGCAACAGCAGTTGCCTTGCTCCGCGCACACTGGAAACTGTGCAATCTTCGAATCGGGGAATGCCTTTTTCACGATCTTACTAAAAATGTCTAATGTCGCGATTGGAATGTTCGTTTCAACAACAGCATCGATGAAATAGGTCTTTTGCCCTCATCACTTGCATGTCGTGATTCGTGACCTTGTCCCCTCCACTTGAAAAAAAACCCGTTATCTTCGTGTTGGCTTTCTCGATTCCTTTCTGCCTGTCTTTTTCCTTTGCTTTTTTCACATGTATTGGCCCCACCACGTGCCGATCGACATCGTGCATCCCTCCGTATTTACACAGAAAATGTGTGCCACAGATCTCACAAAAAACTTTATGCTCCCCATTTCCAGCTTTCATGAAAGAATACTTTTCAGTATATTTTTCATTGAAGCTAGTCGCACGTTTAGCTTTCTTCGATGCTTCGCGGTTTTTTTCTTCTTCACCACCGAAACTTTGCTGTCGCTTGGACGCCATCTTTGATTTTTTTGAAAGGGGGGGGGGGGGGGGTTGAACTGTGTTGCGCATGCGCACAGCGCACCTCTACTATGAAGACAGTCGAGCGAAGCGTGCCGAAGTGTTCAAATGCTGGTGCCCTCGGTGGCCCAAACTCGATCAATAACCAAGGCTTTAGGGCCGCAAGGGTGTGGTAGCCTACCGAAAATCGCCGCAGCAGATTGTATGGAGTTTCTATGTACAGGCGCTCGATTTTTTTTTTTAAACTTAGATTTTTTTTTTTCCGGGACGCAAATTAAACTCGCGGGACATGCGGGATTTATTGCCTTTTTTTTTTTTTGCGGGACAATCCCGCGAATTCCGGGACGGTAGGCAGGCCTGGAATGAGCAATCATTATCCCACCAAATTCGGCGCAAGATGGGCGTTGAATGAAAATGTGGTCATTGGGAAGGAGAGTGCGAGTAAAAATAGTGTTGATTGTACGAATGATACTGATAGCAATAATAGTAATGATGATGATATCAAAGAAAATGATAGAGGATTATGGCCACTATTGGTGATATGACAATAGTAGTTATAGTATGAATAGTGGCTGTACACACAGAAGGGGAGAAAGAAGGGTTAGAAGATTGTCGAACAGTATGGTTGTAGTGCCAACAGTGTTAGTGGCGATGATGGAGAAGATAATTATAATGGTGTGTAACATCATGATAAGAATAATAATGCCCCCATGGGCGCCTTCTCCGTGGCGGGGGTGTTTCTAGAACCTCCCTGTGCCCACCCCTTTTTCTTGTCTTTTCCTAATGTTCGGCCTACCATGCTTTTGCTATCTCTTTTCACCCATAAAGTCACCCACATAATCTGCAGCCTCTATGTCGTCTGTTTCTTCCTTCCCGTTTCTTCATCCTGTTCTTTCATCTATTTTTCCAGTCTTCTTTCAATGCCCTTCTTTGTTCTAGAGACCTATCGGAGTGGGTGGCCCTAAGTCGCTCGCACTCACAGGTGCGACAACAGGCCGAGGAGATGTATGGCTCTGCGTTAGTGAGTCGCTACAGCAGTCCTGTTCTCTGGTTTTGAGGGACAGTATCAGCAGATGGACGTCCCTGCGAGTTCATATCACATGTCCTGCCGTAGGGCAACCATTGTCCCCTTCCTAGCACGGCAGCTCTTCCTAGGTGACGTTTATATTTTCTGCCGTCATTGGAGGCTACGCTCTTGAGTTATCAAAATAGTAATTCAAAAAGACAGAGAGAGATTCAGACTCAGATGAGGAAGTTAAGAGAGGTGGCTAAGAGAAAGGTATTCAAAATACATGGCCAAGCATCCTTTTGGTGGCAGCCAAAGACTCAAATGATCCAAAGCTCGGATTTCTCCCCTTTGGCCATTTCTAGTGGTTTGAGGGAGTTTCTTCCACAGTTTTTCAAATGATCAAAAAATTAAGATCAGTAGTTATCTGTCAATTGTCGACAGAAGCGCGTCTCAATTGTTGTTGAAAAGAGATGTTCTCAGCTTATGCATATCACAGTGAAGGTTTCTATTCATCCCCTCTCATCAATTATTCGAAAGGGCTGGGGATTTAATGTTGCAGATGCTAGCTGGACTTGCTGAATCAGAAAATACAGACTGAGATGAAAAGTCAGGGTGGTTACAGGTACATGAGAGTCAAAATCTCTAAAGGAAATAACGTAATTGAAACTAACACGCTATTCTTGACTTTTGCTATTTCAATCTCCCCGGAGTTTGTCAAAGAGGGTTATGATCGTGTGAAAGTTTCACCTTTTGTACCATCACCTATGAGATGTTTCAACTGTCAACGCTTTGGGCATTCCAGTCGAGCCTGTCGGGTCAGGAGATTTTGCCGTGACTGTGTCAGAAGAAGCTGAAAGGGGCTTGTACAAATGCTGTATCCTTCGTCAATTGTAAGGGTGATCAACCAAGCAAATTCCAAAAGGCTGTCTCATGTTTGGAAAACGGAATGCGAGATTCAAAAAAAAAGAATTGAAGGAAAATGATCCTTTCCGAGGCTAGGAGGTTAGTGGAGTCAGGAAAAACTCCTTTCGCTGATACTTTTCAAAGAAGTGAAAACGAATCGGTGAACCGGTCATCGGGTTGATAATCTAGGAGCAGCTCCATTACACTACACTAGAAAACAATGAGACAAGAAATCGTGTTCATCATTTTGGATCGGCTTACCGTGCATGAACGGTCGTGGAGGTTATGTCCTCGGAAATGTAATGGATGTTACATCAGCAGTGTACAACAGCTTCGGTCCCTGCTGGTGAGGGGGGAGTTTTCGGTTGTGCAGATGCTGTGGATCAAGGTCAGGGGTGAGGGACCGGGAGGAAAGATATGTCCCCACGCTCGCTAGGCCAATGGCAGCAGTGCGGCCGGCACGCAGTGAGTGAGCGTCCTTTTCGGACTCCAGAACCCTCCTAAGGGAAAATCTCGAAGCCCATTTATTTGGCGACAGCAGGTTTCAGTCCGTAAGAGCCAATTCAAGTATGGTAACAAACAACTTAGAAAATTTATCAGGAGCAATCGGCTTCTGATCTTGCCCTGAAAGAACCGTTTAGTTCTTTGGTGACATCGTAGACTCACGTCACCAGGAGAAGATGGATGATACATATTCTTTTAACAACCTTCACAAGGACATACACCAATGGAACAAAAGGGGAGTATAAAAGCAAATAGTCCGAGACCTTGACTATTATTGGCAGAGTAATAGATCTCGGTAATTGCTCTTCAGAAACCCTTTTAACGCAGTAAGAAGCATGAGAATACCAGTTTTTCCTCTGTTTACTCAAGCCAGCTTCTGCGGACTTTACACGGAGATGCTGTTCTCTTTTACATCATAATTTCGTACACATACAGAAATTCCACATCAGACGGATATGGAGGCAGTGGCAGCTCGTATCTCGTAAACAAGTTGTTACGATAATGTTGTCTGTATTTATCTCCATCTTCTTTGAATTACGAAGAGTCAGTTGGATGTCAATTCTCAGCTCCCTAGCCATTTCTTGTATTGAGTGACTGAATGGTCATTCCCACAGTGGGAAGTAACCGCACAAATTCTCAAGGGAAAGTTCTTGAAAGATTTTTATATCGATCATGATCTGTCTTTTTAAATTCAGGCTTCACACGACCTTTTGATCTCCTTCTGGTTCTTTGACTCACTGGATTTGGTCCAATTTGTGACCCTTCCTAATTTTTGGACTTGGAAGGCAGGTTAATTCGACCTACGGAGTGAACACTTTCCGGTTTTTATTTCTTTTTAACGAAGCAAATGCAGGAGTCCCCCCCCGGGAAACATGGAATCTTCGCTCTGCAGATTGGGTCTTTATCAGCAACAGATTTTAAGTAGACTGCCTATGAATCTTTTGTCAGAGTTTATGATATCCTGTTTTACAGTTCACTAAGTGATAGAGAGAGTGCTAAGGAAGCTATTCCCAAGTCCTCGTGATACACCAAATGATGTTTAAACCCCTTGGTATTATAAAGAGTGCAAAACTTTGAAGGTAAAGAAAAGGTGCTCAAAGAATTTTTGCTAGGTTTCCAATGGTGGGGAACAAAAGTTTAAACATCAGGCGTGTAGCCAAGTGTCGGTATACTTTAAAACTAAGAAGAAAGAATCTTGGAAAACTTTTGTCAAATCTGTCCTTTAGGTCAATTCAAGGAAGTTTGGAAAATAAAAACGTAAGATTAAGGAAAGTCGGCTGGCAATCAGTTTTAAAATGTTTGCAAAGTAAATGGCGCGATTATTACTGACAAAAAGAGGTTGCAAACCTTGCTAGCTGCAACTATTCATCAAACTATCGTCAGCTGATCATTATTGCAAGGAATTCCAGCGTATCAAAAGATCAGCAGAGTCAAATTTGTTCCTTCGAGGCCAGATAGTTCTGAGGATTCAACTGCTTTTTTCAAGCATGGATATTAAAGGAACGCCCATTAGAAAGCCAACAACACAGCTCCTGGACCAGATGACATTCATTAATAATTTATTCAACATTTGCCAGCTGAGGTTTAAAAGTGTTTTGTCTCTGTTTAATTCATGTTGGTGTTCAGGGTAATTTCCACTGGACAGAAACGGTTGTTTAACCCTATCCAAACCAGGGAAAGATCATTCGATCCTAACAACAATCGTCCTAAGCTCTCACTAGTTGCTTATGTAAAACTAAAGGAGAGAATGGTATATTCTCGAATGTTATGGCAGTTAGAATTTCTGGGGGCCATAGACTTTCCCGCAGTGGTTGGATTCCGGAATACAACCGCAGTACCACTGATACATCTGTTTCGTTATGAGTCTTTCATCAGGAATGCTTTGAATACAATGGAGAAATGTAGTTTCTATCTTTTTGATTAGAACAAGCTTATGACACAACATGGAGGCATTAATTCTTTCATGACTTGAAGGCACATGAATTCAAAGGTAATTTACCAATGTTTCTTGCTAGATTTTTTGTCTAACCAGGCATTTCAGGTTAGACTTCATTCGACATTTTTTCAGATCCTTTTGAGCAGGAAGATTGGGTGTCCCGCAGGTAGCATCCTTTCTCCACTTCTGTTTCAATCTGAAGATTAATAACATCGTCCAGTCATTAAAGTCTGAATCGATCAAGTCATTATGTGATGACTTCTCCATCCAGCCAAGGGGAAAACTTTAGGCTGCAGCTGATCGTCAACTTCAATTGTGCTGTTAATCGAGTCAGGCAGTGGGCTTCTGAAAATGGATTTAAGTTTTCACTACTAAGGACAGAGTGTATTCATTTCCATAGGAAAAGATCCAGGTCTTAGAACCAGCTATCAGTCTCAAAGGCAGGTAATTAAAAGTTTCCAAACAAGTGAAATTTTTGGGGTTATTTTGGAATAATAAGCCTTTCTTTTTTTGCCTCACATAAGTACATTAAACAATCTTCCAGCAGGTTTGAATGTTTTGAAGTTATTAGTCACACTGCTGGGTTGGCAGACAAGCGAACTATGTGCGATTGTAATCGAGCTTTGGTGAGAGACCAAGGCTAGAAAATGGGTGTGTGGTATATGTTCTGCACAAAGTCTTACCTCAAAGCTCTTGATCCAATCATCATCAAGGAACTGCGGAATGCTCTGGAGCACTTCGCACATCGCCAAAGAAAGTTTATTAAGCTTAATCGGGTGAACCCCCTCTGGAGCTAAGGATGTTTGCGTCTTTCCATGAATTACTACCTGAAACTGAGGGCAAATCCAGAAAACCCAGCCTATGATATTGTCATGAAACCCGCCTTTTTAGAGCCAAATATTACTTAAAGCCAAATGAATTCCTCCACAGGTAATCTATTTTGCCCCATTTTCGGGGACAGCTGCCATTGACCTCGATCGTTGATGATGTCCATTACAGACTGATTTACCTCCCTTGGAAAGTCGCCAATCCAGAGAGTAAATTTATATTAACTCAATTTCGAAAGGTCACCGCGAGTGTTGCATATAAAAAACTTTATCTGGGCAACTGTGAAAATTTATAAAAGATTTTATCAGATATTAACTGTGGTTCTAAGAAAGTGGAGAGGGCTGCAAGCTGCCATTGTAGGGTGAGTGGAACGATTTTTCCAGAAGCACTAACTTGTAAGATTGCATTGTGGGGGGGGGGGGTCCATCTGTTTACACTGCTGGAATGAAGGCTTAAAATCTGGCCCCAGATGCGGTGTCCATATCATATCAGAATGATTTCCTATTTTATCGGATTTCATTGTCGGCATTGTCGAAACAAGAGAGTATCACATCCAGTATTAGCGGCTATCATGAACTTCATACTCACTTGTCTCTTCGGGAACGCTATAGTTTTCTTGTGGGTCCCCAGTCACATGGAATCTTATGGTAACACAGTGTGTGACAAAGCAGCCAAACAAGCTCTCTGTGCAAGTCTTCCAGAGGGCCTATCAGTTTGTTCCTCACTCTGATCTACGTCATAAATCCAGTTTGTATTGTCGTGACTGTGGCAAGTAGATGGGGTAATCAAATTCATATAAATTGTTTAAATTACCCAAGATAACCCATCCTTTCCATCGAGGTACGTAACCGAAAAGAGGCATCCGAATTAGTCACGGTTTACATATTGGGCACAGCTATATAACGCACAGTGATATTCAGTAGGGAAGACCCCCCATGGTGGTGTTTGCGTGTGACAGCTTGTTCAGTGTAATCATTTTTGACAGAATGTGCCGATTTGATGTGTATCATAGAGAATTCTTTTCCCCCAGTGATTAATCTTTTTCTTTCGTGAGAATAACAGTGGATCTTATTTTTCTTTTTGAAAGAGGTAAACATATTATAAAATATAGGGTTTTATTAATGTATACAGTGTCGAAGGAGTTGAAAAGATAAGTGTGTGCGGTGGGCCGCATAAATTTTAAGTGATGTTTAATACTAGTGGAGTATTTGTATCAAGAGACTCCGATAAGATAGCTGAGGTCCTGATTTGGCTCCTTGTATTCCGCTGGACCCTATAAACACTAACTAACTAAACTAACAAAATAATGGTAATAGTAACAGTAGCAATAATATACTAACAGTAGTAAGCAGTGGTAATAGTAAGTAATAATGATAAACATACAGGTATGACAAATAATAGCAAAGATATTGATAATAATACTAAGAATAATGAAGGAATGGAGGAGGGGGGACAGGAGGAACAGGAGAGGAGGGTACCAAACTATAGGTAGGATGAAATCTAACCGGGTATATTCAACCTTGAAACTGCGCAGGACAGTTGTGCCAAATGAAGATAGTATGCATGCGCAAGATTTCCACTTTTGGGTTGCGCTTGCAGGGCTCACCACATCTTGTTTGCGGTCTGGAAATTCTAATTCCCTTCTGGATAGTGTGGGTTGAGAACAATCAGTGGTTTGTGTGCGTTTATAAATGTTTTTTCCAATTGTAAATATGAAGTAGGACCTAAACATTTTATTTCTTTGCTTTCATAAAGGAGTTTTTTTGCGCACGTTTAGTGTTTGAAAATGCAAACAATTTGGGCGTGTCAAAGAATGGTAGCAACAGAACAAACTTCCATGTCAGATGTTTTATTCCATGATGAAAGACAAACACCAGGCTACTTCTATTGGAAGGAAGGGAAAAGCAAAGGCAAAACTGGGGTCAACGAAAACTTTGACAACAATGACAGCTTGCTCTTCCAGCCCCAAGCACATGTTTAGAAAGGCTAGCACACACAGCACCATGAACGGGTGATGGGAACTGGGGTCGTGGACCCACAGTGTGATAAGAAGGGAGCCACAAACATTTCACCTAGTGCTGAAGGCAAAGCTGGGAGAGTGAGAATGGGACTTTCAGTCACCCTCCAGTTTACCAGAGGAATGCGCAGGAGGACTGATGACTTAGTGAATGAGAGTTGGAAGCGAAGAAAAAAAAACCGTCAAGTTGTCAGATAAGGGTTTCCGTGGAAAATACCACTTGCAAGAGAACTGTACATGAAGTTAGAGCCCCTCAACAAAATACTAAATCGAGACGGGACAACTCCAATGCAGGAAAATTGACACCAGACAGTACACTGTGCAAGTGATTCCTGTCCAAAGCAGGGGCACCATCGTTTCACTGTCTGACAGGGTGCATAAGTTCTCCACAGGCGTGGCAGGGAAGGGCCTGGCGATGTGAAAGGTGAAGACGTCATTCAGGCGATGAACGACACACGGAATGCTAATGGAGAGATTGCATTACTGGGTTCCGTGCAGCAGGAACTCGCGATATGTAGTAGGTTTTAACTCCAACCCTCTCTGCCTGAAGATACTCAGTCCTCTGCACTGGGAAAACACCAGCTTCTGATAAACTGCAGTGAAGACATGGGAAATAACCATCAAAATGGCTGAAGAAGCATGCAGGAACTCCCAAAATAGAGCCGAGCAAGATCAAGGGAATACGTATCGGCCTTACTACAGATACACAGACCATTTTTTAAGCGAGCAAGGGAGTCCTGCGTTCAGGGGAACCATGCGCCGCCCCTGCAGCCAGCAAGGGTCAGGGTGGGGCTGCCGCAAGTAACCACGCGCAGTGCCTGCTGCTCGACCAAGTCAGCTGGCGGTCAGAGGGAATTAGAAAATGCTGCTAGCAGCTTTAAAGCAGGACAAATCGGAGAGCATGTAGACCAGTGGCAGGAAATAACAAAAGATGGAGAAATCAAAGCTTGTGCAGGAAGCACATGTTGAGTTTACCGAGGTACCAGTGCAAAATAAACCAGCAAGAGAAACGCAGTTTTCCACAGAGCAAAGTAACGCTATCGAGAAATAAGACTGATTGATAAAGGGGTAATTGTAGAATCTAGTCGCACAAAAGGGATTTATTTTGCATATTCTTGTTAAGCCTAAGAAAAAACAAGGTCAGGATGATACTAAATCTGAAAAAGCTCAAGAATGTAGATCAATTTAAGATGGAAACCTTGAAAAACGCTTTGGGCCTTGACAAAGGGTGGAAAAATTGGCTTTTACCATGGGATGAAACTCTGAATCTCCATGCATACCACTTTCAAACCAATAATCCAGATATATATTTTTTTCCATCAATATTTTTTGTTTTACACTTTCATGGCCGCCTTATTTTTCACGATGCAGAAATGGAAAATAAAGTGTTTCGTCAAGAATATGTACGTTTCGTCAAGAATATGTACATTACTCATATTACAACAAGCACTTAAATTTCAAATGATTTATAGACAGTGGGGATTTGGGAGGTTAGGCTATGTGTATAGTAGCCCGACACTTCCATCACAAATAGCTCCAACAGTTGCATGTGCCTTTCCACCACAGCAAAACACCCAGCCCCCTATCTCCTCGAATTCTTCCACAAACATGCACACTTCCATACCTGCCTTTAAGGTGAACAAAGTTACAGCCAACTTCCTTTCCCCTCTCCCTACATCAAATCCACCCCCTCCCCTTTTTCTTGCCTATGAAAACAAAAAAATTAATATACATGTACAAAACAGGACTTTCCCACCAGGCAGTATTCTTGTTTGTACTCTCAGAAACATACCAGTTGATGAAAAAGAAACACCCGAAGGTGCTGGGGAGGACCCAGAGAAGCACTGTCTTCGCCTGCCTTTAGAGCAGTCTAAAGGTCTAAAGGCAGGCGAAGACAGTTGATACAGTAATGCTCAATTGTGCACAGAGAATTGAAAGCTAACACATATAGTGAGCTCTACATAAACAGTAAATGCCTGTAGCCAGTGCTCAATGTACAGAGTATTACATACACACATTGGATACCAAGATGTACACAGAGCACTTTTACCATACTGTTGTATTGTACTGGTAAAACTACTTTTCCTATTGAAAAAAAAAACAAACCCAAAAAACTATGTTCAGTCTGAATGATGCAGTTTCAATACACTGACCAAAGAGAGAAAAATCTTCATTCACAGGGGACAACAGTATAATAGAAGCATTAGCAGTCTTCCCTTGGTAAGGTGAAGGTCATGCTGGATTCCATAGATGGTTTACTGATATGGAGATATAACTGGCGCATGCATAAGACTGCCATACTTCAGAGTGACAAATACAACTATATAAAAAATTATCTAAAATCTTTTAATAATATTGCATGCTTCAAGTCCACTTTACCAATACTAGAGTTAACTGTAATTTGTCTTTCACTCAAATCTTTTATATACAAGCAAAAAAGCCTTTTTATGTGATACCACCTGAACTGGGTTGGGAGGCCCTCCATATCAGTGAACCATCCACTATGGAATCCAGCATGACCTTCACCTTACCAAAGGAAGACTGGCTTATGCTTTTTGTTTTACCAGAATACACATAAATTATTCAATGTACAATTTTGAACACATTCATAAAAATTGCACCTCATTTGGCACTTTTAAAAACAAAATTATATGGCAGTTTGCTGGTTCCTTGATTTTTGGAATTTCATTCAAAATTTCCAATCAGGTAACATTTGTCAAATTACAAATACACTGAGTATTGTTCACATGTCCATATTTGTACCACAAACTTTTCAACAGACTAGAAAAGACAACACATTTACACTAGACAGAAATGCTGAAAACTGAAAATGTTCAATAAATATTTGGTCTGTACATCGAGTATTACTTAATACAGCACGGTAAAGCACCATCTTTCATCCTCGGTCTATATGCACATAGCATGAAAGTCTATTTTCACTTCATTCCTTTCTTGTAGAAGTGTCTTTCAATTTTGTTTATGGCAACAGAGGCCACCTTCTTGTTTCACCTTGGACAGGACAGAAATAACTTGACAAGGTAGACTCGTTTGACCATCCAGCTTTCTTCAAAATGTCATCCAATGAAACACCAGATTTTGCCATAGCTGAAGCTGCAGCACCCACTCACTGGGTTACGAGGTTTGACAAATGATAAGTTTTTTTTATCTCCGAGTTCCAATGCATTCTGGCGATGTCCTTTCCTAGTATGTTTCAGTTTGTCTTGATCACTGAACTTTAACCACCACAGTTCTATCAAGTAAACTGTTTAAATTCTCTGTGCTGTTGTTAACAAAAGTGCACAGAGTTTCAATGTCAATTCCTTGAGACTAAGTTCTGCTTGAAATAATCAAATAAAATGTTCACATGCCATGTTTCAAAAATATCTTTCATAAATCTAATCAGAGATGTGAACGTACTCACCAGCCTTTTGTTTTCACAACTGCCGATACTGCACTACGGGCTGTGTTCATAGCACTATAGCCCAAACCACCTGTGTATAACCGATACTGCACTACGGGCTGTGTTTATAGCACTGTAGCCCAAACCAGCTGTGAATAAATGATACTGCACTACGGGCTGTGTTTATAGCACTATTGCCCAAACCATCTGTGAATAAATGATACTGCACTACAGGCTGTGTTTATAGCACTATAGTTCAAACCATCTGTGTATAACTGATACTGCACTACAGGCTGTGTTTATAGCACTGTAGCCCAAACCATCTGTGAATAAATGATACTGCACAACAGGCTGTGTTTATAGCACTATAGCTCAAACCATCCGTGTATAACTGATACTGCACTACGGGCTGTGTTTATAGCACTATAGCCCAAACCATCTGTGTATAACCGATACTGGTTTATAGCACTATAGCCCAAACCATCTGTGAACTGATACTGCACTATAGACTGTTTATAGCACTACAGCCCAAACCATCTGTGTGTATAACTGATACTGCACTATGGGCTGTGTTTATCGCACTATAGCCCAAACCATCTGTGTATAACCGATACTGCACTACGGGCTGTGTTTATAGCACTACAGCCCAAACCATCTGTGTATAACCGATACTGCACTACAGGCTGTGTTTATAGCACTATAGCCCAAACCATCTGTGAATAACTGATACTGCACTACCGGCTGTGTTTATAGCACTATAGCCCAAACCATCTGTGAATAACCGATACAGCACTACGGGCTGTGTTTATAGCACTATAGCCCAAACCATCTGAATAACCGATACTGCACTACAGGCTGTGTTTATAGCACTATAGCCCAAACCATCTGTGAATAACCGATACAGCACTACGGGCTGTGTTTATAGCACTATAGCCCAAACCATCTGAATTACTGATACTGCACTACCAGCTGTGTTTATAGCACTACAGCCCAAACCATCTGTGAATAACCGAGTTAAACATTCTAAAACTACTGCTACAGAGGTCTGAAAAGTATCAATTTTCCTCACAAGACAAAACATTTTCTATCTTTCCAAGCATGTTGCATACCGTTTCTGTGTTGCTTCTCTCCATGAAGCGCACATGATTAACTGCAAGTTTCTCCATGTATTCCCTGTGCTTCGATGGATTCCCAGAGAGTCTGGCTGCCACTAACTGCAACTTTCTGTGAAGGGGATGTGGCCGACTTGAATGAGGTTAACTGCAGCAGATTTTCCTTTTTGTAGAAAACATGGCTGTTGAATCGACATGCGTAGCATATGAGAAAACCTGCAACTTGCAAGCTGTTGACCATAGTGGTAGGATTAATCCTTCTGCCTCCTCCTCCTCCTCCTCCAGCCTTTTCAACACCTTCTGGATGTGGTTTGAAAGGTGGGAACAGATAAATGAGACTCTGGGTCCATTTGACAGTGAAAGTGAATGCATCTGTTGCAAAAGCTTCTGGATCTGGATGCCAGGAAACAAAAGGCTTGAGCTGATAATTCAAGTGAGATACAAACATGTCGATGTCAGACTTTCCTAGAATATCACTAAACTTTCTCGATTTCAAGTCTGCATCTTTATTCAATATTCCTGGGATATGTGCTACTTTAAACCAGATATTGTCTTTGCACCAGATCCAAATCTTTCTTGCAACAAAGTTACACTCTTCAGGAGGGATCCACCCACGTTTTTTCACATATACAACAGCACAAGTGTCGTCCGTCAATATTTTCACATGTACGCCTATCACTTCATTTCTGAAACTTTTCAGAGCATATTCAATGGCAAGCAGTTCAAGCACATTAATATCGTTCATTTTCTGCCCATCTGCCTCCTGTCTGCTTTGATCCACAAACTGCTCCCAAACCATCAGAGGTTGAAGCATCTGTGCAAATTTCTACAACAGGGCCTTTCCTATCCAAATGAAAACAACCATGTTTAATGTTCTCAATCCACCATTGAAGTTCTAAGTTTCCTTAATAAAGTGACAGCTCCATGACTGCTTCAAATTGCCTTTATGCTTTTTAAGAGCAATGTATTTGTCTTTTTCCAGTGATCTGTAGTACAGTGGTCCCCACTGTACTGCAGGAAAGGCTGTAACTAGCTGGCCTATGACCTGAGCTAGCTCCCTGATTGTGACAGTGCTTTGGCTTTTCCAATCAATGCAGGCGGCCAGAATGTTCTCCTGTCTACCCGTCGGAAGACTGACAGTCGTATGTTCTGAATTTAATACAAATCCTAAATATTTGATGCTTTTCTTGGGTTTTAACAGACTTTTCTTTATGAACCACAAAACCAAGTGTTGTGAACAATGTAACAGTTTCATCAATATTCTTTTGACATTCCTCTGGACCGTCACCTTGTTAATAACCATCACCGATGAAAGCTGCAGACAAGTGACCTTGGTTCTTAAGAGCTGCAGCTGCATGGACTGGCTCAGTTTTGTGAAAAACCCTGAACAGGACAATCCATTTCGCAAGCAGGTATAACAGAATAACGGACCTCTCCATTCAAATTTTCTAAATTGAGGATCAACTGGTACTGAATAATATGCATACCTTATATCCACAGAAGCCATGTAACAATCTTTCATCAATACAGTTACTGATTGTAAATTTTCCACTTTGAAATGTTCACACTCTACATTCTGATTAAAATCTTTCAAATTTAATATCAACCTATATGTACCATCTGATTTTAGTACTATCATATAACTTGTCCTTCATTCCTGGAATGTTCTATCACTTTCATAGTCAACAATTTCTCCGTTTTATTTCATTAGACTCCTTGAATTTGATGTTTCGTTTCATTTTGATTTTGTGGCAAAACAGTTAGCGGAATCTTTGTACCTACAACCATTTCAAGAACGAAATGATCAGATGTCAGTTTCTCCCATTCAGGTAAATATTCTTTTAACCTGCCTGCCTGAAAAGATTCATGTCCATAATTTACCTCCTTCATATGGCTCTCTGCACTGGTTGGACGTGTGGAGGAAATTCTGGTGGCATCCCCCTGCCATGAGGTCTGAACTGACCTCTGCTTCGCATGAACGCTGTCCTGCCTCGGCCCCAGTTCTGGTTCCTTCCTCGGCCTTTCTAGGTCCGAGTTGGAAAAAAACTTCCTCCCTACTTTTGACCGAGTTAAGCCACTGCCAAGTTTTGATGCACTCTCAATATTGTGCAAGGAAGTATTCAGATCATTCCCAAATAGTTGATCAGTGACTGGGACCTCATTTGACCCAAGCTTTTTGTACTTCCGATTGATGTTAGGACCACTCAAATCTTAGTTCTGTTCAATGACATTTCGTGTGAGGCTTGCAGGATCAATGCCATGGCATCTGCTGTATCCTTCAGCATTTCACTGTCCACCCCAATACCTGTCACATATTTTGGCCAATATGCCTGCTGCTCTGGCAATCATTTTCTGTTGTTTCTCTCTGGCGCTGAACTCCAGGTTATTCCAAATTTCCTGGTTCACTTTGGGGACAGACAGGTTGAAATTTTCAGGCCTGATGTGTTTTTCCATCTGTTCTTTCAGTTTATCTTTCCTCTATCTTTCCTTGCCATTTTATTCAGATTTATGTGGGCGCGTCCTCAAAGAACCGATCCCTCATCTCAGACCCACTGGCATGATCCTGATCCTCAAGTCTTAAACTATTTCGTCAGCTGGATCGATGCGAGTCCAATTTAAAACCTTTTTCCAGTTTCCAATGAATTCCAGCAGTTGCTGTTGTGTTGCTCGCATCTCATCCCATTCACAGGGTTCCCACAGATATCAGAAAAAAAAGTTCAAGGGAATTTCCAGGGTTAGCAGCTTCATTCAAGGGGTAGTAATTAACAACTTTCTTGCAAAGTTATGTTTGCAAAGTTATGTTTATTAAACTCTATGAGAGCCTGTTACTATCAATCATCAGGGATGAAAACAGTTTTTTAAAAAAAAAGAGATTGGCGGGGATCTGGGGGTTCACCAGTGGGGTACATGGGCAACAGCCCAGCGGGGGTCAGGGGGCGGCGCCCCCTGAAGCTGAAGCATATTTTGTATTAAATATGGCATAAAAATCTTTAGAAATCACTTTCTTGCTTCTGAACAACTCATTCTATAGATCAGCTTTCAACACCATGAAGACTGAGACTGATGTGGAAAGAAATGTCAATTGAGACAAACATTTAGTATGATGAATCCTCAGAACTCTAGCTAAAGAAAATTTGACAAACAGTGCTTTCAGGACATAAAGAATAAGGCCTGTAGATAAGTAAATCAGAGTGGGAAATCAAACTAAGTAAATCAGATGTATGAAAACGACTGCTGGACTTCAATAAACACAATATGAAAAATGATTACTTTGAAGTCCTTTAAAAAAAAAAATGAAGCTTTTGGGCCTTAGACCCTTCGTCAGGAAACACTAAACACAAAAAAAGAACATAAAAGAACAAATGACATAAAACAAAACTGATGTCACAACAGTACACCCCCCCCCAACTTCCCTCTTACAACTAATCATACACCCCCCCCCCCCCCCCCTCTTGACAAGTGTGTGTGTGTGTGTGCGTGTGGGGGGCGGGGGGGCGATTGTGTGTGTGCGTGCGTGTGTGTGTGTGTGTGTGTGTGTGTGTGGGGGGGGGGTGTTGTTTGTGTGTGGGTGTGTGCGAGGTGGGACGGGTGTGGGGGGCAGGGGGCGAAGTGTGTGGGGTATGTGTGTTGTGGGGTGAGGGTGGGGGTTGGGGGAGAAGGAGGAGGAGTAGAGGAAGTATATAGGTAGTGGGGGGAGTGGGCTGGTGGAAAAGGATTTCATAGGGGGGCTGTTAGCAGACACCTAACAAATGTAGCAAACGTTTGCATTATACCAGGGAAAAGTGTTACACAATACTGTTGTGACATCAGTTTATTTTGATGTCATTTGTTCTTTTATATTCTTTTCGTCACTTTGACGTTTTTCCCTTGCTTCGAAGACTCTACGAGTGGAAGTACTTAGAGTAGGAGTCAAACTATCTTTGGAAATTAAACGTAGATTGTTGCATACCATGATCTGAAAACATGCTGTAATGGTGTGGGAAACACACATTTTCTGTGGTGACTGGGACGCTCGATGTGATCTCTGATTGCCCAAAGCCACGCTACCAAAGTAGACACGTTTTGGCAAGCTCGCAAAACACTTCAAATTCGCCGTCTTTGTCATGTTTTCTTATTGCATCCGCGACTCTGCGTCACACACGTCCTTCTGCTCGCACTCGGTCTTCTAGTGGTTCACATACTTTTTTCTTTTTTTCGTTTTTTGTTTGCACTCACTAGCGGCAAACTCTCACTGTGAATCGACGCCATGATGATAAAAAATGATACTGGAAGGAACAGAATGAGAACTACGCCGTTTGAGAACATTACCGACAGAGAAGAAATTCGCTGTGCAGACAAGTTGAGATCGTTTCTGAGCATCATTCTTCGAATAATTTTTTGGCGGAGACTTTTTTTTTCGTCGGAGATGCGAAAAAATAACGGCGGAGACGGCGGAAACTGCGGAGGAGTATTCATCCCTGATCATTAACTTATCATTTCTTACCTCGTATTCATGCTAGCACAACTGGTCAGGTCCAGTAGATGGAAGAAGAAGGCAGGTACAGTTATTGTTTTCTCTGAATTACACTGTGACTTTACAGTTTAACACAACCAGCACAGAGCTGACCACCGCTTCTGTTACTAATGATAGTCTTGAGTCTGAATGCACAGAGAATACAGTCACCTTTGCAGAAACTTTCCCTTTTGTCGATTTTTCTTCAGTACATAGAAAATATAACACCTTCGGAGTTCTTCCAATACCTTACACACTTTGCACTCACATGGCAGAAAAAATAAAAGTACTTTCTATAAGGAAGACAGTTATACGCAGGCTATTAAGGAAATATCTAAAGTTGCACATCCATGCATGGTCAGCTGTGTGGCACCACCGGCATTTCTCTTATTCTCATGTTCATGTTCCACCAACCGTTTGTGTTTCACTCCATCAGCATGACTCTTCACAGCACTGATGCCCATACCCAGATACTAAAACCTTCTTGCACAATGTGCACCTTGCTGAGTGTTCGTTTTCTCCACGAGCTAACCAACCTTTGAAAGCATCTTTTTCTGCCACATATCATTGAAAACGCAGTCTCCTTTCCCCATCTTGCAGGCTCAGTAGCACTATTTGGCACAAAACATCGACCGTCGACACAACCCCGATGGTAACCAAAGGGAAAGAACCTGTTGGCTTCTACACTTATGTCTAAGTAAGTCAAACACTAGTCACTGACGAGTCACTTCCCTTCTGCTTCAGCTAGGCTGTTGTCGGTTGCTACGGGATCGGCGATCACGAAGCCACATGGAGTGACAGATTGTGATTTATTTCGTATAAAAAACATTTTCTTGAGTGACAGTCACTTCCTTGCTTTGAGAGGACAGATTGTGACCGATTTTGAAATTTCAAGGACTTTTCCAGGGGGGTTTAGCCTTCAGCTTATTTTTAAGTACTTTTCCAGGCCTTGAAATGGTCATGTCAAATCTCAAGCACTTTTCAAGAAAATAAGGGGGCGTACGAACCCTGCATTCAGCCCTGGGAATGGCAACCGATTCTACTTTTCCACCCCCTTCCATTAGCTCTTCTTTGTCATGAAAAACTTCTGATGACAAAGGCGATCTCGCCATATCGAGTGAAACCACGTGGTCAAATTACTGTGTCCCTTTTTTATTTTTATCTTAACGCTGACAAAATGCTTTTAAAAATACTATCATACTCTTACATGCTATGCGATTTACATAAGAGCTTATTTGACCTGAAAATGTCCGACAGTGTAGGATCTTTTTATTTTACTCACTCAGACTTAACAAAGAAAACATTGCATGGTTGCCGGAAGCATTGGTGATATGGCGTTCTTACGCATGCATGGCTCTCATACCTTCCGGATATTTGTAACCCATACAAAATGGAATTCCTACGAGGAAAGAGGATTATAAAATTATAATTCATCAACATTGTATCACAGCATAGCATGTGGAGGAATGAACAGTGACCGATGAGGCAGTCATGTCCACGCACACCAGCACAATACTCATACTCAACATCCCTGTTCATAAGCAAGTCTGGTTTGCAAGGCAGTGAGGAACAGAGATAATCTTGTTGAGGGCGAGGACTGAGAGTAAGAGCCAAACACAAAAAACACCGAGTTCTAAACAGAACAAGGACCAACAGTAGAGACAGAGAAATGGCCTACCACACCGAAAAAATGTGAAGACTTACCAAAAGGGACAACACCAGTGGAGACACAGAAATGCCTACAGTACCAAACAATGACCACACAGTGGAGGCAAGAAATGCCTACAGTACCAGAACAAGGACCACACAGTGGAGACAAGAAATGGCCTACCACACTGAAACATGACTTATCACAAGGACCACACAGTGGAGGCAGAAAATGCCTACAGTACCAGAAAAAGGACCACACAGGGGAAAACAGAGAAAGGGCCTACAGTACCAGATAATGTTGCTTATAGCCTACAGTACCAGAACAAGGACCACCAGTGAGACCGAGAAAGGGGCCTACAGTACCAGAACAAGGACCACACAGTGGAGACAGAGAAATGGCCTACCACACCCGAAACAACGTGAAGACTTACCAGAACAAGGACCACATGTGGAGACAGAGAAATGCCTACCACACTGAAACAACGTGAAGACTTGCCAAAACAAGAACACAAAGTGACAAGATGGCCAAGTCAGTGCCAGAACAAGACCATGCAGTGGAGACGGAGAAATGGCCAATCACTGACAGAAAAGAGGAAACGGGCAGCAATTTCCAGATCTGTGTTCCATTTCAAACTGAAGAGACCTTCCCCTGGGGAGGTGAGCATAGGAAGGGAACACACTGAAAGCAGAAGCACAGAGAACAGAAACCATGGACTCTAACATTGAGGGCCCAGTGAGGATGTGCAGAAAACTGGGGACAGAAATAACTGGAACTACTGAAGGGGGGTGAGATAGCTCTTCCTCGTCTGTGTGAAGAAAAGGGGTGAATAAAAAAAAAAAAAATGTTAGGAGAGGACAGAAATATCTAGTGATCTTGAGGGTAGGGTGGGCAACAATGACATGATATAACTCCCCACCCACAGTAGATTTTTTTCAATGATTTTCTCCAGATCTCTAAACTCGGTAACAACTGTCATTTTTCTTGACAAGTCAGGTACTAATTTAAAAAAAATGGCAAACCCAAAGAACGAAAAAACAGGTCACCTGTGAGAAGATAGATAATGTTGCTTATAGCCCAGCGACCGCAGAGGGCCACATCAGGGCGTCACCAAAACCCTTGTGAGAAGTTACAATACGGGCCAATTTCAGACAAATAAAACTTGGTATGCGGAGCATTGCAGCCATTCTAGCGCTTCAGATTTTGAAATGGCATTCCAAAAGGTTTGAAAAACTGACATCTTGATGCCTAACAAAATGAATAAATTGCTATACTGTTTATTAAAAAAAAGGTTTCACCGACACAATCATTTTCTTCCCATTTTACAACTTTCAGTGCTATGGCCCAGCCAACTAAAACATGGTCTTTTAAGTGATGTCAAACATTTATGGGGAAAAAGGTCGCAATCTGAAAAAAAAAAAAATGCATCCTAAAAACGGCTAGACTGTAAAAAAGCCACAATTCACGAAAAAATCCAATCCTTGATAACTAAATAGTTGATATGCTTCAGATGGATAAGACCCAATCCTATAATTGAATAGTTGACATGCTTCAGGTGGAAATAAGAGAGAGCTGTGCTAAATGGTGCCAGGCATTCTGATGGATTGTTCAAATCGAAAAACAACAATAACAACATGTCAAAAAAAATGGAACACAAGATTCCATGGGCAATAGACTGTAGCGAGGACAGCTAGCGTCCACTTTTAACAGCATGTACAATTTTCATTACATGGTGATCTTTTAACCCCCCCCCCCCCCCCCCCCCCCCCCCCCCCCCCCAAGAAAAGAATAATAAATATACGTAAAAAAAAAAATGAAATGCTGGCAAGTCATACCTGATACCTACAGCAAAGTGGTAAAAGATTCAAGTAATGCCAGTGTTGCTCTAACCCTCTACTCGCTTGTTCCCCTGGGAAGGTGGGGACTTTCAGTGACAGCCCAGCCAACCACAACATCACACCGTGCGACCCTTTTTCCTGCGTGTTGACAGCCCTGAAGAGGCCCTGTGTGATTGGCCGACTATAAATTTATAACAGACAACTGAAAAATTACAAGTTTTAAAGGGAATTAAAGTAAAAACCCTCAGATAACGAGGACAAACAAATTTACAAGACAAACACGACGCATTTTAACCTCTTAGGTCTTCTTCAGCTAAGATAACATTCAGGACAATGAAAACGAAAAACGAGCACACTTTTTCGCTAATCTGACACAAGGTGGGCGTAAATGCGTGTCTTGTAAATTTGTTTGTTCCTGTTTTCTGACAGATTTTCTTGCTTGCGTGGGACAGATGATCTGGTCAACATTTTACTTGCAGGAACAGCAAGAACAAGGACCATTTTTAGGGATGGTTAAGACCAGACATGTCCTCCAAAGCAGAAGGGACTCACAATTACAAAATTCTTATGTCTGGATTGATCACTTTAGAGTGCCAGGACCAGGGTTGTACCTTTATCAGAGTAGAGGAAACAGATGTTTTGAACATTCCTGGCCATGAGCAGTTGAGCAATAAGTAGAGCAAAGAAGTCCTCAGATCTGGAATTTTCTATAAAATGTTCTGAACAAAAATGAAAAGTCTTGTGTTCCTGGTGCGAGAGATAAGTTTAGAGCCAACATGCGGTGTTTAAAAAGTCCATGGTGGCTGGTCTAGGAATTTAGATAGATCACAAACATTTCAATATCAGTGTTGGTCTTTTGTTAGATTTGGATGAACACATATTTCCAGGGGTGGAACAGAATTAGAATCGAGTTCAAACTTTTTTGGAACTGGCGGTGATCCAAAGGTGAAGAGATTACAACAGGAAACACAATGAAACTGAACAGCAGATGACAGATGGGAAAGAGTGATAAACATCTGTAGGGTCTTTCAAATATAAAACTGTTAGTGAGAGATCCTTCACACAGTCCATCATACATGTTATAGATGTATAATACAACAATGCCCCAAAACATCACAATGACGATAGATGTATAATACAACAATGCCCCAAAACATCACAATGACAATGTATAATACAACAATGCCCCAAAACATCCACAATGACGTACATGTCCTACCACTTCCACAAATCAGCAATGACGAGCACATCTATTCACATGGCATAGTGTGTATCACTGACAGCAATGTCAGGAACAAAGACAGAGGGTCTGGGTCCTTGTCTGGCATCAAGGCGTGAGGTGCTGAAGTCCTTGGGACGGTAGGCACCAGTGTAGTCAGGCATCAAGGCGTGAGGTGCTGAAGTCCTTGGGCTGGCCGAAGCACTAATGGAACTCCTGGGAACCATGTCGCTGTCGAGTCTGCACAGCAAACAAGAGGTCAGTCATGGAGATAGATTGGCTTCTTTCCATCAACTAATTTTTTGCTCCCCCCCCCCCCCCCCTTTCCCCATGAACCTAAAGTGGTCTGACTGCTAGAGTTTCAGAGGAGACTGATCCTGTGTGCAGCCTGCAGGGAAGAGCTGTCCCTGGTCACAGTGCTAGTGTTTCAGAGACAGTGATGCTGTGTGCAGCCTGCAGGGAAAGAGCTGTCCCTGGTCACAGTGCTAGTGTTTCAGAGACGGTGATCCTGTGTACAGGCCTGTTGGGAAAGAGCTGTCCCCGGTCACAGTGCTGTTTCAGGAGACAGTGATCCTGTGTACAGCCTGCAGGGAAAGAGCTGTCCCTGGTCACAGTGCTAGTGTTTCAGAGGAGACAGTGATGCTGTGTGCAGCCTGCAGGGAAAGCTGTCCATGGTCACAGTGCTAGTGTTTCAGAGACAGTGATCCTGTGTGCAGCCTGCAGGGAAAGAGCTTTCCCTGGTCACAGTGCTAGTGTTTCAGGAGACTGATCCTGTGTGCAGCCTGCAGGGAAAGAGCTGTCCGTTGTCACAGAGTTTGTGCTCAGGAGACACTGACAGTGATGCTGTGTGCAGCCTGCTGGGAAAGAGCTGTCCCTGGTCACAGTGCTAGTGTTTCAGAGACAGTGATCCTGTGTACAGCCTGCAGGGAAAGAGCTGTCCCTGTCACATTGCTAGTGTTTCAGGGGAGACAGTGAGCTGTGTGCAGCCTGCTGGGAAAAAAACTGTCCTGGTCAGTGCTAGTGTTTCAGAGGAGACAGTGATGCTGGTGCAGCCTGCAGGGAGAGCTGTCCCTGGTCACAGTGCTAGTGTTTCAGGGGAGACAGTGATGCTGTGTGCAGCCTGCAGGGAAAGAGCTGTCCCCGGTCACAGTGCTAGTGTTTCAGAGACAGTGATCCTGTGTACAGCCTGCAGGGAAAGAGCTGTTTCCCCCGGGCACAGTGCTAGTGTTTTCAGAGACAGTGATGCTGTGTGCAGCCTGCAGGAGAGCTGCCCTGGTCACAGTGCTAGTGTTTCAGAGACAGTGATGCTGTGTGCAGCCTGCAGGGAAAGAGCTGTCCCTGGTCACAGTGCTAGTGTTTCAGAGACAGTGATGCTGTGTGCAGCCTGCAGGGAAAGAGCTGTCCCTGGTCACAGTGCTAGTGTTTCAGAGGAGACAGTGATGCTGTGTGCAGCATGCAAGGAAAGAGCTGTCCGCGGTCACAGTGCTAGTGTTTCAGGACACTGATCCTGTGTGCAACCTGCAGGGGAAGAGCTGTCCCTGGTCACAGTGCTAGCGTTTCAGGGGGGACAGTGATCCCGTGTGCAGCCTGCAGGGAAAGAGCTGTCCCTGGTCACAGTGCTAGTGTTTCCTTTCAGAGACAGTGATCCTGTGTACAGCCTGCAGGGGAAAAAGCTGTCCCTGGTCACAGTGCTAGTGTTTCCTTTCAGAGACAGTGATCCTGTGTGCAGCCTGCAGGAAGAGCTGTCCCTGGTCACAGTGCTAGTGTTTCAGGGGAGACAGTGATGCTGTGTGCAGCCTGCAGGGAAAGAGCTGTCCTGGTCACAGTGCTAGTGTTTCAGGGGAGACAGTGATGCTGTGTGCAGCCTGCAGGAAAGAGCTGTCCCTGGTCACATTGCTAGTGTTTCAGAGACAGTGATGCGTGTGCAGCCTGCAGGGAAAAAGCTGTCCCTGGTCACAGTGCTAGTGTTCAGAGGAGACAGTGATGCTGTGTGCAGACTGCATGGAAAGAGCTGTCCCTGGTCACAGTGCTAGCGTTTCAGAGGAGACAGTGATGCTGTGTGCAGCCTGCAGGGAAAAAGCTGTCCCTGGTCACAGTGCTAGTGTTTCAGAGGAGACAGTGATGCTGTGTGCAGCTGCAGGGAAAGAGCTGTCCCTGGTCACATTGCTAGTGTTTCAGAGACAGTGATGCTGTGTGCAGCCTGCAGGGAAAGAGCTGTCCCTGGGCACAGTGCTAGTGTTTCAGAGACAGTGATGCTGTGTGCAGCCTGCAAGGAAAGAGCTGTCCTGGTCACAGTGCTAGTGTTTCAGAGACAGTGATGCTGTGTGCAGCCTGCAGGGAAAGAGCTGTCCCCGGTCACATTGCTAGTGTTTCAGAGGAGACAGTGATGCTGTGTGCAGCCTGCAGGGAAAAAGCTGTCCCTGGTCACATTGCTAGTGTTTCAGAGGAGACAGCGATGCTGTGTGCAGCCTGCAGGGAAAGAGCTGTCCCTGGTCACATTGCTAGTGTTTCAGAGACAGTGATGCTGTGTGCAGCCTGCAGGGAAAGAGCTGTCCCTGGTCACAGTGCTAGTGTTTCAGAGACAGTGATGCTGTGTGCAGCCTGCAGGGGAAAGAGCTGTCCCTGGTCACAGTGCTAGTGTTTCACAGGAGACAGTGATGCTGTGTGCAGCCTGCAGGGAAAGAGCTGTCCCTGGTTACAGTGCTAGTGTTTCAGGGGATATAGTGATCTTGTGTGCAGCCTGCAGGGAAGAGCTGTCCCTGGTCACAGACTACAGAAAGTTCACCGTCATCATTTCCCCAAGTTGGCAGACACAGAAAAGTAGACGGCACTTTATCATTGTACAGTACACCGTTTTCTGCGAGAACAGCACCTCCGGCTGCTGTCTTGTGGTCCAACAGCAGGTATTAAAGGGGCTGCAGGGAAAACTGACTACCGACTTATAGTAGTAAACAGCTGTTAGGAATTGCTATTGAATAAACTGGTGGTGGAAGACTGAACTCTCGATCCTCTAAGAGTCTGTGTGTCTGACTTACACATTGTTACTACAAAGTTATACAGGTATGGTAAGGTAATGTTGCTTTATACTATAGCCAGCCGATCGCAAAGGGCCACATCAGGGCTGTCATCACGTTAAAATCAACTCACAAGTCATCAAAACAAAACACAAAACACCTTTCACACATCTCTTTAAAAAT
Organism: Conus ventricosus; assembly: GCA_018398815.1. Lineage (NCBI taxonomy): Eukaryota > Metazoa > Mollusca > Gastropoda > Neogastropoda > Conidae > Conus > Conus ventricosus. The sequence goes on from CM031610.1 coordinate 7,183,669, forward strand.
ACATCTTTTAAAAACGTACCAGAAACTTCGTTAAAAATCTTTCTTCTGTAAAATCTTAAATCAGATGAAAAATATTAATCTCCCTCAGATCACGTCAGGCGGGTCCATCTCTGTACAGGGTTTCATGGACTCTGCTGTAAAGTGTTTATGTCTCACATCGTGCAAGTCCCAACAATCTAAAAGAATATGTTTCACTGTGAGTGGAACATGACATGGAATACACCAGAGCTTCTTCACCTTTTAAAAGATAAGAATGGGTATAAAACGAGTGGCCTGTGTGCAAACGGCACAGGACTGTTTCTTCTTTACGTCTGCCTCTGGAACATGTTAAAAACTCGAGATTTGGACAGATTTTATACAGTTTGTTATCCATCTGCAAGGTCCATTCCTCTTGCCAGAGGTCTTTAACATAGGCCTGTGTTTTGGGTTTAAGATCAGAGTGGGGAACAGTAAACCTGATCAACTTTTGCCTTGTGGCATTCTTGGCAAGCTGGTCAACCATCTCGTTGCCTCGAATGCCCACATGGCTGGGAACGCAAGCAAACACTATGTTGTGTCCACTTGATTTTAGGGAGGTGTACAGTTCAAAAACTTTCAGTAGCTGAGGGTGCTTAATACTTTCCAGACGAGCGCTGCAGAGCAACGTCGCTCCTCTGCATGCGCGTGCACCGCACGTGCTTACAACCGTTGCAGATGCGCGATTTTCGCACTTTATTTTATGTTATGTCTCCTAATATAAACCTAACAAGCAATTGTTATATATCAACGGAAAGGGTAAAGCGCGAACTCTGTAATGAGCATAGAATTAAGATATATTTTGGGTAAAATAGCAGCACTACTGTTACAGAAACAACATAAGTAAAATGTAGGAGAACAATCTTTGTTTAGTTAGTATGACAACAGCAAATGAGGAAGAAAAGAGGCATAAAACTTCGCTCTTACTTCGAACAGATGCAGAGAAAGCCTGAGGTATTCAATATGTGTAATCCAAGTAAATTTTTTAAATAATTTTTTTTAAAAGGCAATTAAATCATTGCACACAGTACACACTTTTCACTGTTTTGGCTTCAGACGATAAGACATATTATAAAACTATTAAAATAACAGAGCAAATAAAAATCAAGCTCAGATTCTTTTCGATAAACTTGTACACCTTTACCCCCTTTATTTTCTTAACTACTTTGCTGAACCAGTTCTAAAACCACGTGTCATTCTCTTTCTGCCCGATATATTGGTGAAGCAGGAAATTCCACACGTGCCTTCCAGTGCCAGACGGGTCTCTTTGTTTGGAGTACTCTGGTGTCTCAAAGGTCATCACTAGTGCATGTAAACTTAGCCTTCCAGTGGCTAGGACCCTGTTCTAAATATTTATGGTGGCTGCATCCCCTAGACGGTAGACGAGAGAACATGGGAATTTTTTTATAGTTGTGCCGTCACGGAGGCACGGCACGTCAGGGCAGTACAGCAGTGCTGCTGTCACCAGGGCACGGCTCGTCGTGAACGGGTCGACAGAGTTGCCGTCACTGTCGCACGGCGCGTCGTGAAAAGGTTAAGATTACAGCCAGCAATGGCCTCCAAAGCAGAAAGAGAGTTTGACAAAATAAGGAAATCTTTCTGTTTCCATTTGGAGATCAACTGAAGTGCCAGGACCAAGGCTGTCAGCTCAGCAGTGTAGATAGAGCTGTCGGTGGGAATGTGTGCGGTCCATCTCTGAGGGGGGTCTACTGCACAAAACAGAGCAGAGGCAACTCCCTCCTCAGATTTGGAACCGTAAGTGAAAATTCTTTTGAAAGATGGAAACTTGGAACACAGTTCAGCAAAAAGGGACTTGTATGCCAAGGAAGTAGTCGAATCTTTCCGGTATGAGGCTAAATCAAACCAGACCTCTGGTGTGAAGAAAGTCCATGGAGGGCCGTCAAGAAACTTGGAGAAATCATTAACCACTCCAAGGTCAATACCTGCTTTGTTCAGATGGGAAGAATACGAATCCCCAAGGGTGGAATGGAACCGGGATGGTCATCAAACTTCTTTTGGAATTTGGGGATAGGATAGGATAATGTTGCTTATAGCCCAGCCGACCGCAAAGGGCCACATCAGGGCTGTGGAATTTGGGGTTTTGAGGTTCAGATGAGACTTGGACAATAATTCAAGGCAAGTTTTAATCAGCAGTTTGAGAGGGATGGTTATTCTGCCTCAGCATACAAGCTAAAACAGGATGGTGCGGAACACACCCAGACACAATCAAAGCCCTTGATGGTGGATAGGTGTAGACTTTTCAGGTAGGACGGTCCGGCAGAGCCATACACTACACACCCATAGTCCAGTTTGGAGTGGATCAGAGCCCTGTAAAGATCAAAGAGTTTTCCTGTCAGTGCCCCAATCCATGTGCGCCACAACTCGCAGAATGTTTAGTGCTTTTTGACACACAGTTTTTAGGTGTTGGACATGACTTTTAAGTTCAGTTTTTTTTAATCAAAAACACCCAGAAAGTTGGCTTCTTTTACAGCTGGAATGGTGGACTTAAACAGATGAATCTCAGGATCAGCAAAAAACTGACAAAAATTGCGACCACCCTCCTGGTGGAAAGCACCCTGTGGTCCAGATATGGTTGTAGACTTTAAGAGGGTCTGGAGACAGCTTTCTGGAAAAATTTTCAAAACCTGATAATAAATATCATCCAGACCAGGGGCAGAATCATTGCAGGTTTGCAAAGCTGATTTCAGTTCATCAATTGAAAAAGGAAGATTGTAGGCTTCAGAGTTGTCTGATGTGAAATTGTTTGTTTCTTAAAACGGCTGCAGATTTTTTTTGCAGATGAGTTCTGTTGAATGGTGGAGGCCAGCAGATTGGCAATAGCTTGTTCGTCAGTTATCAAAGCATAGGCAAGTTTCAGGTGATGAATTGAGGGGTTGGTGTTCTTCCCTTTTATTTTTCTGATGATGTTCCAGACTTTTTTCTTGGAAGTTTTAGATGTCAGCCCAGAGCAGAAGTTTCTCCAAGACAGACGTTTACTGATTTTGAAAGTGCATCTTGATTTGGCATGGAGTTTCTGATGGGCTCGAGCGTTGGGACCTGAAGGTCTTTGGAATACCCGACGCTGAGCCCGTTTGAATACTTTTGAGATTTAGCCTTTTGAGATTTAGCCTATCATCAAGTATGAATGCCCCCACCAGCAAAGCCTAAGGGATCACAGGACCGTGCAAGCCCTCTGACCACGGCAAGGGTACACCCCCCGGAAGGATATCTGGAGTAAAGAAAGTCCAAAGTCAGTCATCAGGAAACTTAGATAAATCACATACCACTTTCTGCACTGTTCAAACGGGAAAGAATACGAATTCCCAACGGTGGGATGGAACTGGGGTGGTCAAATTTCTATTGAAACTTGGGGTCAACAACAGTCATATGCAGGGTTTGGGGTTCAGGAGAGAGATTGTAAAAGTAGTTCAAGGTAAGTTTCAGCTGACGGTTTGAGAGGGATAGTTCTCCAGCCTCAGCATACAGGCTATAAACAGGGGTGGTGCGGAGTGCACCAAAACAGAGTGTGAGTCCTTGATGGTGGGTAGGGTCTAAACTTTTCAAGTATGACCAATAAGGTGTAAAGTTTTCAGGTTGGAACATGTTAACATTACTTCATGAGAGCATGCACGTTTATGTGTGTGTGTGTGTGTGTGTGTGTGTGTGTGTGTGTGTGTGTGTGTGCGTGTGTGTGAGAGAGAGAGAGAGAGAGAGAGAGAGAGAGAGAGAGAGAGAGAATGTGAAAGAGAGTGTATCACAGTATGTCTGTGTGTGTGTGTGTGTGTGTGTGTGTGTGTGTGTGGTGTGTGTGTGTGTGTGAGAGAGAGAGTGTGTGTGTGTGTGTCAGAGTGAGCGAGTGAGAGAGAGAGAGAGTGTGTGTGTGTGTGTGTGTGTGTGTGTGTGGTGTGTGTGGTGCGTGTGTGTGTGTGTGTGTGTGTGTGTGTGTGAGTTAGACAGAATATGTGTCACTATGTGTGTGTGTGAACTCGTGTGTGTATGTTTGCATGATGTTTGTGTGTATATTTCCTTGGGTCTTAAGCCACAATTAGGAACATGCACCAAATCACTGCATTAATTCATGGAAGTGTTCCAAGGCATCACGTATAGATTAATGTTGAATTGAATGTACGGTAAATGAACAATCCCCCCCTTCACAATCATGTTTTAATCTGACTTCTTGGAACCCCCTAGCATGTGTCTTTAGGAGTATTCCAAAGAAACAGAAGGAAAGTCACCTTTTACACACTATTTAAAAAACCCTCAGATCAATGTGACTGTCAGTTTTTCATACTGGACTCCTGGAGCAAGGCCTTGGCCCATCAATTTTTGCTGTGCCACCTGTACATGCTTTCCTCAACGCTATTGAACAAATAATGTCCACATGAAACACTTCCCATTTTCAACTCAATCCATGGCTTTCTTTCAACGTTATTGAACAAATAATGTCCACATGAAACACTTCCATTTTCAACTCAATCCATGGCTTCCTTTCAACGCTATTGAACAAATAATGTCCACATGAAACACTTCCATTTTCAACTCACTCAATCCATGGCTTCCTTTCAACGCTATTGAACAAATAAATGTCCACATGAAACACTTCCATTTTCAACTCTAATGAACAATTTACATGGCACCTGCACACTTTGGTTCAGCCTGGAAGTCTTTTGAAAGCACCTTTTATGAGCTCTTTAATACCTGCAACAGCTCATTCGTTATTTTTCCTCTTCGCCTGCATGTAATTGACACTGGCTTTTCAAGCACTTTGATAACCGAGAAAAGCCTCTCACCTGCATTCTGGTGTGGCAGTCTTCTGTGGAGTCCTGTTCCAGGTGCTGATCTTCCCTCCTGTCTGTCATCAAAGTGCTTCAAGGTGTTCTCTCATGTGGCCTTGTCCCTACTCCCTGCCAGGTTTGTCATCCTCTTTTCCAGTCATCTCTCTCCAACGCCGTGGACCCCTGATTCACATCGAATACATAAAAGTCAGAATGTTCAGAGAGATTTCTGATGAATCAAAGTCATGCAGAAATGCAAATAGAAAACCAGTATGCAGTGTGTGTGTGTGTGTGTGTGTGTGTGTGTGTGTGTGTGTTCAAATTCAGATATCATTTATTTTCAAGAGGTGGATCATTTTTTTACATGGTGCAAAGAGATCTGTCTAGATTTGAATGTTAGCAAGACGAAGGAGCTGGTAATTGATCTTCGAAGAAACCCAGCTCCTGTCCACTTGTATATCGAAAACACCAACGTGGAATGTGTAAGTGAATATAAGTATCTGGGTACTATTTTAGATAAGCTGAATTTTAATGCAAATACTTTCATCTACAAAAAATGCCAATCTAGAATATACTGTCTTCAGAATCTTTGGTCTCTCACTGTCAAAAACTGAAAAAGGTCATCTTAAATACGTTTTATCGTTGTTTTGTAGAATCAGTGTTGTCCTTTGGCTTTTCATGCTGGTTTGTCTTAGCATCAAAACAAAAACATTTTAAACAGAGTGGTGAATACATGTGGAAAGAATATTGGCAAAAATCCAGAACAGCTAGATGAATTGTATGAATGTCGAGTCACACAAAAAGCTGTGAACATTGCTGCCGACAGTTCTCATGTTCTTTCAAAAAACTACAATGTTCTACCCTCTGGACGATGATTCCAGATTCCAAAATTCAAGACAAATAGAACCCAAACACTTTTGTCCTCAATTCCATCAAAACTCCTGAATCATAAACTAAACTTTCAGTAAGATCGGGTTCAGAAAACTTGTTTGTAAATATATGTGTATGTGTGTGTAGGTAGATGGGTGGAGTGATGCACGATTTTGTTGTTTGTATGGCCACGATTAATTTCTCTTTGGAGATAATAAAGTGTTCTTGACTTGATATGTGTATACAGTGTGTGTGTGTGTGTGTGTGTGGTGTGTGTGTGTGTGTGTGTGTGTGTGTGTGTGTGTGTGTGTGTGTGCGACTGTGTGTGTGTGCGTGCGCATGCACATATTTTGTGTGTATGGTGCTTGTGCACCGCGCGCATGTGTGTGTATCACTATGTGTGTGTGTGTGTGTGTGTGTGTGTGTGTGTGTGTGTGTGTGAGATAGATGTGTGCATGTGCATGACAGAGAAAGTGTGTGCGCGCGTGCACGCGGTTGTGTGTGTGTGATGTGATGTGTGCATGTGCGTGTGTGTGAGAGAAAGAGAGAGAGAGAGAGAGAGTGAGATTGCAATAGAGAGAGAGTAGTACTTTGTACGTCCTTTCCATAGGCCATACACCACAGTTAGAACTGTTCTGAGGTATAACATAAATCTGAACTATAGAGTAAGATTAAACTGATTGCAGATCAAATGGACAAACCCCCCCTCCCCCCCCTTTGCAAAGTGTAATTGTTTTTCTCAGTTCACTTATAAAATTATTATACTAAGAATCAACAAAATCAAATAATATTAGGGATGTTTATTGCCCTGGGTATTAAAGTAAACATGCCAAAAATTTAATCTTGAGATACCTCCACAAATAAATGAACACTGAGGCCAGAGGTTCGAGTGTGAGGATGAGTACGTGTCCCACTTGGTCCAGTCCTTGCAGGATGCCCACACAGCTGCAAGAGAGAATCTGAAGACATCACCCTCGGCATATGGTCTCAACAAGATCTTGAGATCATAACTTCTTTTCATACGCCGAAGGGATGTCTTCAGATTCTCTCTTGCAGCTGTGTGGGCATCCTGCAAGGACTGGACCAAGTGGGACACGTACTCATCCTCACACTCGAACCTCTGGCCTGGAACCGGGAACATCAGCTGAGCTGGTATGTTCACTTCCCTCCCCAACATCAACATGTTAGGGTAAAGCCAGTGGTTCGGTTTACAGAGGATCGGATAGCTCCAGCTATCTGCTGTACGTGTTCGTCCCACTTGTTCTGCGCTTTCCCCAGGAAGCACCTTACGGCATCCATCAACGTTCGGTTGTACCGCTCCACCTGACCATTCGACGCAGGACGGTATGGCGTCGTTCGGGCCTTGTGAATCTTGAAAGCATGGCACAACGCCTCGAACAACTTGCTTTCAAAATTGCGTCCCTGGTCGAGAACAGCTGGAGCGGGCAACCGAAACGTGAAAAGAACCCATCCACCGCAGCTTTTGCTGTTGTCTCGGCTTCTGAGATGGAAGAGGCACGCACTCCACCCATTTGGGTGAATGGTCTACCTTCATGAGGCAGTGCCATTTCCATGTGCTGTCCTGGGCAGAGGGCCAATGAAATAAATATGGACACGTTCCATCGGCGCCCCTGCATGGTACTCAGTCAATGGACTTTTCCATAACGTTTGTTCTTTTTGTTCTTGCTACAAACGTCGCAGGACAGCACATAGGCCTCGACATCGCGAGCCAAAGCAAACCAAAAGAATTTCTCCTTCAGTCTGGCCTTAGTCCTCGCCACGCCTTGGTGTGCTGCTGATGGAAGGTCATGGTGCCACTGCATTGCTTGTTCCTGGAGGGAAGCGGGGACTACCAGTTCCAAGTCCTTGGAGTCTAGCTTGCGCTTGAATAGCAAGCTTTCCTTAAGCAGGAACAACTCTCTGTTCAGCCAATAGTATATTTGCACTTGGCGAAGCTGAGAAGAGTGCCCCTTCATCGGGTTCTGTCCCGTCCTGAGGTATTGGAGGAGCAGGTGCAGATCCTTATCTTTCCCCTGTGCTGTCCGGAGTTCCTGAACTGTAAACCCCCAGCACGAGGGGATTTGTGAGGTAGCCTCTTGTGCAAGACGCACATTACAGGTCCTCAGCTGCACCTGTCCATCCCGAGTCTCTATCTCAAAGCTTACGCCATCAGTGCCGCCAGTCTCAGTCTTCCAGACCGGCAAGACTTTCCTCCACTGCCTTTTCAGGCAGTGAGGCACTTTGACTGCCCCGAGGACAAAAACTTAATGTACTCGTGCTGGTCAACCGCTCGTTGTAACCTTGAGACACCTGGGCGTTTCCACCCAAGGTGAAACCAACGATTGGCCGGCCAGACGAAGTACTTCGGCGCTCAGGATGTGTCAGAAAACTGGCAGGTGCAACCTTCGAGTGTGCCAGAAAACTGTCAGGCCCTTTTCGGGCCAGAAAACTGTCAGGTTCACCCTGCGGGTGAACCAGAGAACTGGCAGGCACACTCTGCACCAGAAACTGGCAGGGATGTCCGGACATCCCAGAAAACTGGCAGACACAGAGCCCGAACGCCCTTCAGTGCACCCCCCGATTGCACCCGGACACTGGCATGCGTTCCCCCCCGGTTGGGACCTGCACGAGATTGGGCAACTGTCATGCTTGTTTGGCGCATGGGCAAGCAAGACTTTCGGAATGTGCAAGGAATTTTGCCCACTGTCATGCACATTCCATCCGTCAGAAGTAGGCACACGGCCATCATGACTGGTAAACCCCATGGTACCCCTCCCAGCAGGAGAAAGTACACGGCCATGATGGCTGGCAAACCCCATGGTTACCCCTCCCTGCGGGAGAAGGCACACGGCCATCATGACTGGCAAACCCCATGGTACCCCCCACTGCGGGAGAAAGTACACGGCCATGATGACTGGCAAACCCCATGGTACCTCTTCCGCGACTCCTCGAGAGAGACCCCCCTACAGAATCCACTGTGAGTCCATCCGGCTGGGGCCCGGAAGTAGGCACACGGCCATCATGACTGGCAAACCCATGGTACCCCTCCCTGCGGGAGAAAGTACACGGCCATGATGGCTGGTAAACCCCATGGCACCTCTTCCGTGACCTCTCGAGAGAGACCCCCCACAGAATCTACTGTGAGTCCATCCAGCTGGGGCCTGGAAGTAGGCACACGGCCATCATGACTGGTAAACCCCATGGTACCCCTCCCTGCGGGAGAAAGTACACGGCCATGATGGCTGGTAAACCCCATGGCACCTCTTCCGTGACCTCTCGAGAGAGACCCCCCCACAGAAGCTACTGTAGGTCCATCCGGCTTGGGCTCCTCGGGAGCCAAAACTGTCAGGCTTCCTTCCGTCAGGCCCAGGGATTCGTCCACAGCCTGAATGAACTCCCCCCACTGTTCGTCGGCTCTCCTGCAGTATTTGCAACCCCCACAAGGCAGACTTTCAGGCCGAATGCCAGCCACGAAAGATGGACAAGGGGTCAAAGCGTCGGGAATTCTGGATAACGCATCGGCGTTCTGATGCTTTGCCCCGGCCCGATGTTTAACAACCATATGGAACTGTGAAAGTTCCTCCATCCATGGGCCAACTGTCCCTGTGGGTGTTTAAACCGCAGGAGCCATGTCAGACTTGAGTGGTGCGGTCCTGACGTAAAAAGTCCTACCTAATAGGTAGTACTTAAACTGCCTTGTAAACCTCAGGATACTCAACAGCTCTTTCCGGGTTGTGCAGTACCTTCTCTGTTCAGGAGTCAGGGCGAAACTGCCGTACGCAATCACCCGCTCCACACCTCCTTGAATTGACTCAGAACCGCCCCGATTGCCAAATCACTAGCATCCGTATCCAATACAAATGGATCCGTGCTGTTTGGCAATGCCAGGACGGGGGGTTCAGTCAATACTCTACAGAGGGTATCGAAGGAATTCTGCTTTTCCTCATCCCAAAGAACTTGTTTTTTCCTGTGAGGTTATACAAAGGCTGCGCCAACGCTGCAAAGTCTGGAACGAACATGCGATGGTAATTAGCGAAGCCAAGGAACCGCTCCACATCTTTTGAAGATTTCGGAACGGGCCAGTCCCTCACAGTTTGAATATCCCTGTCAGACATAGCAATTTGGTTTTTGCTAACCATCCGCCCCAGGAACTCAACTTTGGACTGGAAGAAAAGGCACTTCTTTGGCTTGAGCTTAAGACCATGCTGTCGAAACCTTTGCAACGCCCCCCTCAAATTCTGCAAATGATCCTCAAAGCTGTCCCCCAGTACCAAAATGTCGTCCAGGAAAGCGAGCACAGTGTTCCATGTCAGACCTCTCAGGATAAGGTTCACCACGCGTGAGAATGTGGCTGGCGCATTGGTGAGCCCAAATCCCATCCGAACATGCTCGAACAGACCGTACTTGGTCAAGAAGGCAGTTTTTTTTCTGTCAGCCTCCCTGACTCTCACTTGCCAGTACGCATTATTGGCATCCAGCTTTGAAAACCATGTGCTCCCCGACAAGGTATCCAGACAGTCTTCAACCAATGGCAAGGGGAAAGTATCCTTGACTGTGACATCATTTAGGGCTCGGTAATCGATGCACCAGCGGACTGATCCGTCTTTCTTTCGGATAAGTACTGGCGCCGACGCCCACTCAGATATTGACTCCTGAATGACACCAGCCTTCAGCATTTTCTGTAAATGTGCCTCCTCCTCTCCTGCGAATACTGCAGGCGTACGGCGCATTCTTTGCTTTACGGGCTTGGCATCACCAGTGTCAATGGAGTGCTCGATACCGGTGAAGTTCCCTAAATCAAACTCATCTGCAGCAAACACATCCTGATAATCACATAGGAGCTTCGTCAACTCCACCTTCTGATTCCTTGTCAGGTGTGTGCTGGAGTCACTAGCCAACTTCTGCAGATGCTCCGGTACTTGGTCCTTCGGGGTGGCTTAACCCCCACCTGTACCACTCTGCAGCTTGCTTCCCCCCTTACCATTTGTTTACTTTCAGAGGAAGAGTTCTGCTGTACCGGGTCCATAACCTCCTGCACTTCATATGCCGTGGCCAACAGCTCCCCCTTCCGGATGGTATGGTACCTGTCACTGGGGTTTACCAGCAGAGGATTGGACCGTCCCCGGACCTCCGCACTGTCCTCGGGATTAAGAGCTCAGAGCCCACCGAAGACTCAGTGTAGTAGTCCTGAAGGACTGTATTCAATCTGCCGGTTATCCTCACGACAGTGTTGGGTGGTACCACAACTTTACAGGCAGCTGTAACCCTGGCTATGGTTGGCGGTCCCTGACCAAAACTCATGTCTAAAGGGATAATTTCGTCCCCAATCAACAGAGTTTCAGCTCTCATGTCATGAATCGCCCCCCAATGGTGCAGAAGATCATGCCCTAACAGCATCTCGTCAGCAATCGGAGCCACATACAGCCCCTCTCTGAAGGTTGACTGGCCAATCTCAGAGGTACAGGTGAGGTGACAAAACCCTTCAGAGTGGAACCCTGGTCAGCCATTTGCATCACCACTTCCTTCAGCTTTCTGGTTTCCTGGAAAGTCTATCGTACACAGAAGTGGCAACAATGGTGATTTCTGCCCCAGAATCCACTCTGGCCTTAACCGGAATGGTCACCCACCATGATATGTACCCCGAAGAGCCTGGACAAACCCGATTGACTCGTATGACTTCAGGCTGTCGGCCGATTGCTTCCGATGAAACCCTTTCTCTGACTTGCCACAGGGGTATTTGGACCAGGGGCAGTTTTGTCTGCTAGAGAACCCTGCGGACCACCAGAAATGCCCAGGTGTTATCTTGGCCTGCTTAGGCCTTTGGGCAGCCGAATCTTGGAAGTCCGATTCGGCTGGGCAAGGTAAGGAACACGCCCTTGGAGTGGTGACCCTCCGGCCAACACTTTCTTGGGACTCCAACTTCGAAAAATTCTGGCCCTTGTGTATTTCCGGCTCAGAGGATCGGCCACCATCCCCAAGCCTTAGGCGTTTAAAGACCCTTTCTTGGAATTGCACTTGTTGCCCTCCTTTGCAGCCAGTCCCGATAACGCTGGCAGTCCTTTTTCAGGTGGCCCTTCTGCTGACAGAAGAAGCATTTTACCCGGGAGTCCTGGGTGGCGGTAGCTTTTGGGTTCAGGGAAGGGGTTGTTTCCAATTTGGAGAGCTGAAGAGTAAGCCTCTCTATGGCCTTCTGCAGACTCTCGAACTCTTCCCTGGTGACAGCTGAAACTGTCCCTACCTGTCCTACCCTAGGATCTCCCAGGGGCTTGTGCCTCCTGTCACCCACTGCTTGGGAGATGTGCTGGAACTGCTTAATTTTATTCACAGCCACCTCCATGGATTCGGGTTCCTCCAAACAGACATGTTTTCCTGCCTCCCTATCCAAACTCCCTAGGCAGAACTTGTTAATGGCTTCATCTCGGACATGCTTCTCAGGCAGGGTATGGTATGCTAACGTTGCCAGCGTAAGCACCCTATCAGCCCCATCGTCCAAGGATTCCCCTGCGTTCTGGTGGGCCTGTTGGAAACGCATCCTGGAAGTCCCCACGTACTCTTTGGCACCAAATCGAGCCGCAAGCTTCCCCATCAACTGATGGTAAGAAAACTCACCGCCCAACTGGGTGAGCGTTGTGAAGAGTCCAGGGCCTTCCCTTCTAAGCACCAACCTAAGTAGTCCCTACTCTCCAGTTCTGACCAGTGAAGGACTACCCGGTAGCTGTCGAACTTATGCTGGAAGGACTGCCAATTAGTCCATCCATCATACCGAAGGTTCTTTGGCAGCCTCCTGGGGTCTCCTCTTGGTTCAGAGAGAGGGGCTGCCGCAGGGATCTCTCCACTACCACCAGGTGAGCGAGGCGTATATGCCCCAACATGAACTTCACCTTGGCGATAGGGACGATAGTGCTGACTGTCGCCTACCCGGACGGCATGCCCATAAGTATGACTCGGAGGAGAGGGATGTCTTACCTGGTTCACCTCCCGTCGCCACCGCTGTTCATATCCATCACCACTCCTCTCGTGATCCCACCGGCCCTGGTCGTCCGGGTCAAATCTCCGGCCTCTTACACCTCTCTCTGCCGGTGACCCAGATCCAACCGGACTAGAAGGACCCCGCTGGGATTCAGAGACCCGATCACTCCCACGGCACTCACGATATCGGCTATCCGGCAATTGCCTTTTCGAGGTACAATTGCTCGGAACCTCTCGTGTGTGTTTGCCGCGGGCGTAACAGAGGTTCGTATGACCCCTCGTCTCCGTGGCTCCGGGAAACAGACGATAACCCAGAGGTGGACCGTTGGCCAGTACTTCTACCTCCATCCTCCGGTCCATGAACAGGAGTGTCTCTCACCCAATTTTTCCGTTCGCAGCTCTTCTGACTCACGAGCGGAAAAGCTGATTCAATATTTCTCTAGTCAGACGGGGTCGGGACAAGGCTGTGGAAACTTTACGGGGTATTTTAGATTGACTGGCCTGGCTTGGGGCGACTGGTCTTCTGGCTTCACTCTTTACTGTAACTACACCAGTCACCACCGACCCTTCAGTAGTACCCCCCTGGTCCCCAAAGTTAATCAGAGAAAGAAGGTAAGGGCTTACTTCTCCGTGCAGCACGGACGTCAAGATTGGTAAGGTCAATCTCCCTCCCTCTCTCTAATTCTGACCAACTGGGCAGCCCTTTAGGCCCTATCCCTGGCAGCATCTGACTAAGCTGCGATGCAGTGGCTAAATTAATATTCAGAGCCATTAGGGGAGTGACTGTATTTTCTGGGGTTACTCTCTAAGGTAGGGTATACCCACTCCCTTCCAATGCTAACTGCAAGGGTTGACAGTATATAACTGTATGCTAGTATCTGTGTAAATAGTGCTTGGTGCTGAGCAGCAACACAATTCCAACAACTAGGAATACCACTGACTGCAGGCACAACTAAGCTACGGGTAATCCCACTTCTGACACCATTAAAGTGTTTACCCTACACTTTAGAAGGGTGGCTTAGTGTGACATGTCTAGTGCGTTAACTATTCCTAGTATTGGGGTTTCTACTTATGCACACAAACCATACACACGCACACAGTGCAACTCACCCTGCAATACTGGAATGGCGAGTGGGTGTCAGTCTGTGACGCGCTCTGTCGTAGCCGGGCTTGCAGCTTTCAGAGGGTCAAGCAGCTGACGGCGTAACCAGGAAAGGCGACGGCCACGTCTGGTTCCGCTGGTCAGGTATGGTGGTTGTTGTCACAATTGGTATTGGTCACCGTTGGTGTAGTCTCCAGACGCCACACGTCGCTCTTGTAGTTGAGGTAGAGGACGGGCGTCCGCAATGGAAGTTGCTGTCTGGCTTTGTAGTCGGGAGCTGGCGTTGAGGAGATCCGTACTCGCGGGGGTAGCGAGTCGAATGCAGCCAACTCCTTCCCGCCCTGTCGTCTGCTGGTGAGTGAGCACTGCTCATTGCGAGGCGCACCTTCCGGTTCCGGTGGTGAACCGAGTGCGTATGCACACTATACTCGTGCGTCACTACAGTCCACTGGCTTGGGGATTTCGTCTGGATTCTTTCCAAGCCCTTCAATAGCACCAACTACTAAGTCGACTCCTTCCTCTGTCTGTCTCCAAGCCAGAGGTAGTAGAAGTACTGTCAGTTTCAAAAGCCCTCTTTGGGTCTATGCCGTCGCAACCCTCTACGGCAGTTCTGCCGCAGTGCTATGGTAAGTCCGTAAACTGGAAGCTCTAGCACTGGTCTGTCACTACTGTCAGTTACACCCTGAGCACGCCCTAGCTTCTAAATTAATAAGAAGTTAGCAGCTCCGTCCACAGGTGTTGCACTGCCGGAGTTCGTCTGCCTGTTTACCCGACAGTCAGTGAACACTTCTCAAGCGAGGCACACTTCCGCTGAGCTCACCTATAATTATTGTAATGTATGCACAACATCCGTGCATCACTAAACTGCACTAACTGCGATGAAAAAAATGTTCTGCTAAAGCAGTTTACTTTCAGATCTATTTCATCAGCATACTTTGGCTCAAGTCATGCTCTCTCGCTTTTCCGCCCAATGTTTCTGAATATCTTGTGCAGGCACAACCTAACGAGATTTCGAGATTTCGCGCGCTGAAGGTAGCAATAGTTGTCACTCTTTAATCAACTCTCCCTCCCCCCTCCCCCCCCCCTCTCGCCATGGTTGTATCCGTAGGTTCAATTACCACTCAATGAGTACTTCGTCCTTAGTTATGAACTGCAGAATGGAAAGGGGGGGGGGGGGTGGGGGGGGGTTTACAAGCGGTTCTCCTGGGTGTGTGCGGTGTGTCTTTAACAGGTACTTTTTCTAATCACAATTACTAAAGAACTTGACTGACACAACGTCAACGTTTATTTTGAATGACAACCATGTCATACAACCATGTCATTACTAGTTTCCAAACGAGGTGACTAAGGGTGGAAAATGAAGCAAATTGAAAAAAAAAGGGCGTTAGTTCCGCCAGACGATACAGACGGACTACAGGACAATCTACCAGAATCACTACCATCACTAATATATCACACGATTAAACAATAATTACAAAACGAACAAACAAACCGTTTTTACGACTCTCCAACTCCTTCTCCCCTGCTGTGTTTAACCACTATTAATACCACAAGTATTTTCGTCATATTATCATATCATATTATCTCCTCTTATTATTTACATGTTTTTATCATCGTCACTATTATTACTATAAGCCCTATTTTATCATCATCATCACTATTATCACTATATTACTATTGTTACCACTGTTATTATTGTCATCATTTTTTCAACTCCCATGATCCCTTCTCAACGGGTGTAGGAGAAAATCCCCCCCGGAGAGAATCCCCCCAGGGGATAACCTCCCGGAGAAAATCCCCAGGAGAAAATCCCCCCTCCCCCCCCCCCCCCCCCCCCCCCCCCCCCTCTGTGATAGAGATGCGGAGAAAATCCCCCACCCCACCCACTCACTCACTTTAAACTTGTTGAAACCAAGTCCCCCACCTGAGCAAAAACTTTACAAAACAAGATCTGAAGGTAACTCACTGACTTCACAGTTGTTTTAACCAATTTAGTTTCGGCCATACTTGTTGGACACTTGTCACTGTGTGCCTTTGGGAAGCACAATGGAGATTGTGACAATCAACAAGGGGGGAGCAAAGATATCCTACCAAGGATTTCTCTATACCAAGAAGGCAACAAAGAAGACTCGGATCCGCTGGGAATGCAGTCAGAGGAAAGGACTTTCATGTAAAGGTGCTATAACTACAGATCTGAACAATGAAGATATTCAAGTAAGCACCATGCATTCTCACGAAGCTGACCCGCCACATGCCGTAGAAATCGTTAAACTACGTGGGAAAATACGAACTCAATCCCAGCAGTCAGCTGCATCTGGAGGTTGTCCAGCCCAGATAATTGCCAGTGCTCTGGTTGAAACTACTGATCCAGTGAAAGCACGTCTTGGCAGCATGGATACTTTGAAGCGATCAATCCGCCACCAACGCCGTGGAGCACTTCCAAAGGATCAGCATCTCTACGGGAGATTGAGATTCCCACGAATGGAGAACTACTGGTGGACCAGATCCTCAGCCATTTCTTATGCACGACAGTGGTTCTGACAGTGGTTCACAACGGATGATCATCTTCGCCACTGACCGAACGCTCAGACACCTTGCCAGGGCTGATGAGTGGTTTATGGATGGCAACTTTTCCATGGCACCAGATCATTTCAGCCAGCTCTATGTGATCCGTGCACCAGTGGGAGACACGTGTGTTTCCTGTGTTTATGCCCTTTTACCAAACAAAACACAGGAGACCTATGAACAGATGCTGCAAGCCATACTGGATCGTTGTGATGAGTTGCAACTCATGCCGATCCATCACAAGTCATTGTAGACTATGAAAAGGCTGTGATTCAAGCTCTTCATTCGAAATTGGGCGAGCACGTGGAGGTGAAGGGATGTTTCTTCCACCTCACTCAAAGTACTTGGAGAAGATGAAACAAGCACACATAAAACCACTACAGTCACAAAACATTTTCTTGGATCAATCATGTGAAGGCGCACGGGGAGGGGGGGGGGGGGGGGATTTTCTCCACATCTGTATTACACAGGGGGGATTATCTCCGGGGGGGGGGGGGGGGGGATTATCTCCGGGGGGATTATCTCCGGGGGGATTTTCTCCGGGGGGGATTTTGTCCGTACCCCCTTCTCAACGGCATCGTTTTCACCCAACACCCATTTTGCGCTGAATTGAGAAAATACGTGGTTGCTCGTTCTTCGTTTTCATTGTCCTAAATGTTGTTTGTTTTTGCCTAAGGAAGACCCAAGAGGTCGAAATGTATTGTGTTTTGTACTGTAATCTGTTTGTATTGTCGGAACTAACGCCCTCTCTTTTTAAAATTTATGTCATTATTAGTGCCATGTTCAGCTGAGTATTTGAATGCCAGGCACACAATTCTTCACCTAGAACACAGCAGTAAGACATGCACAACACACACACAGACAAACAACAAAACACGAGAGGGGAGAGAGAGGAGAGAGAGATGAGAGAGAGAGAGGAGAGAGATGAGAGAGAGAGAGAGGAGAGAGGAGAGAGAGAGAAGAACGACGTAACGGAAACGAGACAAACACATACACCACAATCAACACGAGCACAAGGCGCCAGGTATGAGTGTGTTTGTGAGCGTGACTGTGCACTCCCATCCCACTCTGGCTAGGTAAGGTAAGGTAATGTTGCTTATAGCCCAGCCGACCGTAATGGGTCATATTAGGGCTGTCACCGCGTTCGAGTCAACTCGCAAGTCACTATAAAAAAAAACATAACATTCACACAACCTGAAATACACCTTTGTTCAAGTCAGCTCGCAAGTTATTAAAAAAAAGAGGACATTCACGCTCACTCTCTCCCTTGACCGGATGGTCGTGGGGGAGACATGATGGACGTCTTGCGGTCCCTGGTCAGACTTAACAGAGCCAGGTCCTGGATTCAGCTGCACGTCACCACCCCGCTGGAGCAAATGTCCGTAGCACAATAGAGAGCGCAATAGTTCAAGAGTGACACCGTCCATGCGCGATCTCATCTTCTGTATCGACATTTTCATGGCAAATTTAAATTTTACTCGTTTCAACATGAATGCAGCGAATGCATCTGCAATTACACCCACACATACCTAAAAGTCAGCGATTCGGAAGACATTGTCCGTCACAAAAGTCACTGCCAACGGACAAGACACAACACTGCACACCACCACAAGAAAAACAAGAAAGGCATAGAGCTGAAAAAAGGTGTAACTCAACTTCGTGTACCACAGTGCTGTAATTGAAAGAACAAGAAAAGGATTTTCGAGATGATCTTACAAATAAAAACGATTGCCATCAACCTGTTCGATAGAAGTACCATTCAACCGAGGAGGCGGAGAGGATAGGAAAGCTGGTGTTTTGGCGAGTGGTTATAATTTGTAGACTTGGTTTTGGCTGGGTGTTTGACCATTGAGTTTGTAATAACACCGGTCTGACACTTCATTTGGACTTTTCTGGAGAGAGACAGAGAGAGAGAGGGATGAGAGAGAGAGAGAGAGAGAGAGGGGAGAGAGAGAGAGGTGGAGAGTAGGGGGGTTTAGAGGGTAAAGAGGTGGAGGAACAGGCTATATATATGGATGAGGTGGAAGAGTTATTGGGTGAGGGTGGGAGCTGGCAGTCCTAATCCGCATACTATGAACAATTTTCATCATGGTATGTTTCTATAATGATTGTTATGTGCGTGTTTTTCTCAGTTTCCGAATATGCCTTTAGAATCGTTTACAAGCAAGTAAGCGCTGTGTACAATATGCCTTTAGAATTGTTTTTAAGCGCGCGCGCGCGTGTGTGTGTGTTGTGTGTGTGTGTGTGTGTGTGTGTGTGTGTGTGTGTGTGTACGCGCATTTTTGTACAGAATAGGGCAGGTGGATGAATATGTCGGTATTCCTGAATCCGTAGCCCCACCCCACCCCACGCCGATCTTGACTCAACTGGGCAAATTTCTGTCGGAAGACAGAATTTTCGTGTCAAAGGTTTATGGCGACTTAGTTTGCAAAAATCATGGTCCTTGTAATGCCATTTTGGGTGTTTGTTAATTCACTCGAAGTGAGATAGGACTCTTAAGTAGCTGACACACGAGCCTTCCCGCCCGTACGCTTTGGACGTACCGGTCGAACCCGATCCCAAACGGAGCGTCTGTCATAGTAAACGTACGTCTCAAACGGACTTCGGCATCCAGTTCGACCCGACGTTCGAGATACACCGTGATCTATTCGAAACGGACAGTTAGCATCCTCCAACCAATCAACGCTCAGCATTGAGCAAACACCGATGACAAAGGAAAAATGGCCGTCGTCCAGCAAGGCGGTCAGACTGGTCCGATTCAGGATCAGGATCAGGATCAGGGGCGTTGTATCAATACAACTTAGCTATTTAGGCTTTTTACGCCCCTTCTGTATGTATATATCCTTTTTTTTTTTTCGTAACCGTTGGTCCAGTCATAGGCTAGCTCAGACCTATTATCCATCAAATTCATATCTAATTTTTGTTAATAATTCATGTTTATCTATGAGGTTCTTAAAAACATTAATACTAGGTGCACGTTTGATGTTAAGTGTTAGTTTATTCAAAAGTTGGTTACTCTACTAGTAAAAGTAAATTTTCTTAAATTCGTTCTAGAATATTGTTTAAATATCTTATCTTCATGTTTCTTGTAACATTCTTCTGCGGAGTAAAAAAAAGCATGCTTTATCAACATCATCAATTTCATTAAATATCTTGTATGCTTGAATCAAGTCTCCTCTTATTCTTCTTGCCTTAAGTGTTGGAAGTTGCAGATATTTTAATCTTTCCTGATATGAGTAATCTTTTATATTATGAATCATCTTGGTTGCTCTTCTTTGTACCTGTTCTAGAGCTTCTGATTGTCTCTTTAGCATTGGATACCATACAGTGTTGCATATTCAAGAACAGGTCTAACTAGTGTCTTATATAATTGCAAAAAGTGTCCTTTTCCATAAATGTAAAGGTTCTTTTTTATACCAATCATTCTGTTAGCCTTATTAATACTATTTACAATATGATTGTCAAATAGTAAATTTTTGTCAAAAGTCACACCTAGGTCTTTCTCTCTTCACATTTAGATACTTTTATTTCCTTGCCCCCAATTTTCATTATATACTCCTTTTGGGGGTTTGTTTTACCAATATGAAGTACTTTACATTTTTCTGCATTAAAATATAGGTTCCAAGTATCAGACCACTGTACTAATGTTTCAATATCCTTTTGTAATTCCTTTTGCAATTTTGGAGAGTTATACAGTTTTGTGTCATCTGCAAAGACTTTACATGTACTCTTTAATTCTACAGGGAGATCATTTATAAACACCGTAAAATAATATTGGTCCCAAAATACTGCCTTGTGGTATCCCTAATATCATCAGCACTATGAGAGAAGCAACTACCAATCCTTACCTTCTGAGTTCTTTTTGATAAAAAGTCTCTAAACCCAACCAAGTATATTTCCTATTATTCCATAAGACTCTAATTTCTTTAAAAGTCTTTCATGTGGTACTGAATCGAATGCTTTTCTAAAGTCTAAATACAAAACATCTATATTCTCTCCTTTATCTATCTCCTTTGTGAAGTCTTCCTCACTTCTAAAAGTTGAGTCACACAAGACCTTTTTGCACGAAATCCATGTTGACACTCAGCATATAATTTATTTTCTGTCATATGTTTAATAATAGCCTCTCTAATAAATGATTCTAAAATTTTGCATATAATGCATGTTAAACTCACTGGTCTATAATTTCTGGATCTGTTCTTGTACCTTTTTTGAATACTGGAATGACTGTAGCTGTTTTCCAATCTGAAGGTACTATCATTTCTTTAACAGATTTAGAAAAGAGTATGTAAAGTGGGAAGGCCATCTCCTCGTTTAGCTCTTTTAGTACTCTCGATGGGATGGCATCCGGACCACATGCCTTATTAGGGTTTAAAGATTGAAGTTTCTTTTTTATTGCATCCACTGAGATGTCTACATTTTCTAACACTATGCCTTTTGACCTTGAAGCTGGACTTAGAACAGGCATATTTTTAGTATCTTCCTTGTGAATAGACTAGAAAAAAATGTATTCAAAATATCTGCCTTACCTCTATCTGTCTCCACTGTGTCACCATCCTTAGTCACTAAAGGGCTCACTCCAGTATTCATCTTTGTTTTCGATTGTACATATCTCCAGAAGGCTTTTGGATTTTGTTTACATTCCTTTGATAACTTTCTTTTCAAATTCCTTTTTTGCTTTTCTTATTTTTTTACTACAAGTATTACGTGCTTTAATATAATTTTGATAATCTTTCCCTGCTTTGTGACTAAGAATCTCTGATACTATTATATTTCTTTTTTACAAATTTCATTGTCTTTACATTCATCCACTTTGGTTTCTGTTTTTTATTTTTCTTAATAATTTGTTTTGGAACGTTATTTTCTATTAAAGAATTTAAAATACTTTTAATTTCCACCAGCATTGTTCTACACTAAGATCATTGAGTTTATTCCAGTCGATCTTCCTCAATTCTTCTTTCATTTGCATAAAATTTCCTCTCTTAAAATTATATGACTGCTTTGATTCTTCTTTCCCTTGCTCCTCTCCTAGGTACAAAGAGAACATTAAAACCTCATGATCACTTTTGCCTATAGGAGCTAAGTGCTTAATGTCTGATATCATATTTTCATCATTAACAAGTACTAAATCTAGTATATTTGATTTTTGTCCCTCCCTGTGTCTTGTTGGTTGATTCACCATTTGGTTCAGAAATGCATCCTGTAGGTAGTTTATGAACTTTTGACCTCTTTCTCCAGAGCCAGTACCATGCCAGTCAATATCTGGGAAATTAAAATCTCCAGTAATACAAACATATTTGAATCTTTCTAATCTAATTTGTTTCAGCAACTCAAACATTTTTTCTTCATTTTCAATTGTTGAGTTTGGACTTTTGTAAATAGTTCCAATCAATATTTTCTGTCTATCTTATTTAAAAAGGTAATCCACAAGTTTTCATCAAAGTCATTTCCTTTTGTAAACTTGTATACTTTGGCATTTATAGAATCCTTCACATATACAGTTATACCTCTTTTGGGATTTTCATTGAAAAATAGTTCATAACCTGGCATTGAATATTCGACAGAATTTACCCTTTTTGGTTTTTCGCTATAGATTCTGTTACTACTATAATGTGAGGTTTATTTTCTTCAGCTAAATAGAAGTAACTCATCTTTTTTGTTCAACAGTCCATCTGCATTTGTGTACAAGAACGTGTATGACAGTTGCTGCACAGATTTTCTATCTACATACCTTTTAAAACTATTCACATGTTCTTTGTTCTTGTATTTTGATTGTCAGTTTTCTTTTTTATCATCCTGGCCAGGCCTAGGATTCCACTGTACTTTCATATTTTCCCACCTCTGATTCCAATGTCCTCTCCCTTTTCTCAATCCTTTTTCGAAGCTCTTCTCTTAGTTCTTTGTTCTTATGTCTTTCAATTGGTGTGTAGTCTGGGTTTATATATATTCTCTTTTTTTGCTCTGTCACCCCTGCATTTATTTTGTGGGCATTTCTCAATATTTCTTTATTTACCTCCTTGTTTTGGATTCGGAGACCAAACATTTGATTGAATCGTACCAAGGCCATGATGTGCTTTGGAATGTCAACTCAAAAAATTATAAGAATCTAAATATTCGAGAAAAAGCTTTGTATTCAATTGTACAGTCCTTTGAAGCGGCATGTGGGATCAAACTCGAAGGGTAAAATAAAACTGCATAGGTCGGACCGCACAGGCTCAAACGTTTCGTGAAGCACTCCGTCCGTTCGACACTGACTGGACGGACCGCACAGGTTCAAACGTTTCGTCTCAACCGTACGGGCGGGAGGTGGCTACCGTGTGTTTTTACCTTTTAGGAACCAACCTGGGTTTTTCTTATTGACTATGTTAGTGATGTAAGTTGATATGT
>CM031610.1:7213476-7258501 GCA_018398815.1 Conus ventricosus
TTTGGCACAATCGAGCCGCAGCTTCCCCATCAACTGATGGTAAGAAAACTCACCGCCCAACTGGGTGAGCGTTGTGAAGAAATCCAGGGCCTTCCCTTCTAAGCACCAACCTAAGTAGTCCCTACTCTCCAGTTCCGACCAGTGAAGGACTACCCGGTAGCTGTCGAACTTTTGCTGGAAGGACTGCCAATTAGT
This sequence comes from Conus ventricosus, assembly GCA_018398815.1. Taxonomy (NCBI): domain Eukaryota; kingdom Metazoa; phylum Mollusca; class Gastropoda; order Neogastropoda; family Conidae; genus Conus; species Conus ventricosus. The sequence goes on from CM031610.1 coordinate 7,213,672, forward strand.
CCATCCATCATACTGAAGGTTCTTTGGCAGCCTCCCGGGGTCTCCTCTTGGTTCAGAGAGAGGGGCTACCGCAGGGACCTCTCCACTACCACCAGGTGAGCGAGGCGTATATGCCCCAACATGAGCTTCACCTTGGCGATAGGGACGATAGTGCTGACTGTCGCCTGCCCGGACGGCATGCCCATAAGTATGACTCGGAGGAGAGGGATGTCTTACCTGGTTCACCTCCTCGTCGCCACCGCTGTTCCTGCCCATTGCCACTCCGCTCGTGATCCCACCAGCCCTGGTCGTCCGGGTCAAATCTCCGGCCTCTTACACCTCTCTCTGCCGGTGACCTAGATCCAACCGGACTAGAAGGACCCCGTTGGGATTCAGAGACCCGATCACTCCCACGGCACTCACGATATCGGCTATCCGGCAATGCCTTTTCGAGGTACAATTGCTCGGAACCTCTCGTGTGTGTTGGCCGTGGGCGAGGCTCGTATGACCCCTTGTCTCCGTGGCTCCGGGAAACAGACGATAACCCAGAGGTGGACCGTTGGCCAGTACTTCTACCTCCATCCTCCGGTCCATGAACAGGAGTGTGTCTCTCCACCCAATTTTCCGTTCGCAGCTCTTCTGACTCACGAGCGGAAAAGCTCTGATTCAATATTTCTTAGTCAGACGGGGTCGGGACAAGGCTGTGGAAACTTTACGGGGTATTTTTGATTGACTGGCCTGGCTTGGGTGACTGGTCTTCTGGCTTCACTCTTTACTGTAACTACACCAGTCGCCACCGACCCTTCAGTAGTACCCCCCTGGTCCCCAAAGTTAATCAAAGAAAGAAGGTAAGGGCTTACTTCTCCGTGCAGCACGGACGTCAAGATTGGTAAGGTCAATCCTCCCTCCCTCTCTCTAATTCTGACCCAAATGGGCAGCCCTCTTAGGGCCCAAACCCTGGCAGCATTTTGACTAACTGCGTTTCAAATGGCAAAAATTAATATTCAACCCTTAGGGGGTGACTGAAATTTTTTGGGGGTTTCTCTCTAAGGTAGGGTATACCCCCCCCCTTTTTCCCAAAGCTAACTGCAAGGGTTGACAGTAATAACCCGTATGCTAGTATCTGTGTAAATAGGCTTGGTGCTGAGCAGCAACACAAATTTCCCAAAAACTAGGGAAAACCAATGCCGCACACAACTAAGCTAAAGGGGAATCCCCTTCCCGACACCATTTTAAAATGTTTACCCACACTTTAGAAGGGGGGGCTTATGGAATGTCTAGTGCTTAACTATTTCCCAGTATTGGGGTTTTTACTTATGCCACCAAAAACATACAAAACGCACCGGCAACTCACCCTGCAATTTCTGGAAAGGCGAGTGGGGGTCAGTTTTGTGACGCGCTCTGTCGTACCGGGTTTTTCAGCTTTCAAGGGTCCAAAACAGCGACGGGGAACCAGGAAAAGGGGACGGCCACTTGGTTCCGCTGGTCAGAATGGTGGTTGGGTTTTCACAATTGGGGATTGGTCACCTTTTGGGGAAATCTCCAGACGCCCCACTCGCTCTTGTAGTTTGGGGTTTGAGGCGGGCGGCCGCAAAGGAAGTTGCTGTCCCGGCTTTGTAGTCGGGATGGCTTGAGGGAGATCCGACTCACGGGGGTAGCGAGTCGAAGGGAGCCAACTTTCCCTTTCCCCCCCTGCGCTGCTGGGGAGTGAGCCTTTTTCATTTCGAGCGCACCTTTTCCCGGGTTTCCCGGGGGTGAACCCAGTGCGTAAACACACTATACTCGTGCGTCACTACAGTCCACTGGCTTGGGGATTTCGTCTGGATTCTTTCCAAGCCTTCAATAGCACCAACTACTAAGTCGACTCCTTCTCTGTCTGTCTCCAAGCCAGAGGTAGTAGAAGTACTGTCAGTTTCAAAAGCCCTCTTTGGGTCTATGCCGTCGCAACCCTCTACGGCAGTTCTGCCGCAGTGCTATGGTAAGTCCGTAAACTGGAAGCTCTAGCACTGGTCTGTCACTACTGTCAGTTACACCCTGAGCACGCCCTAGCTTCTAAATTAATAAGAAGTTAGCAGCTCCGTCCACAGGTGTTGCACTGCCGGAGTTCGTCTGCCTGTTTACCCGACAGTCAGTGAACACTTCTCAAGCGAGGCACACTTCCGCTGAGCTCACCTATAATTATTGTAATGTATGCACAACATCCGTGCATCACTAAACTGCACTAACTGCGATGAAAAAAATGTTCTGCTAAAGCAGTTTACTTTCAGATCTATTTCATCAGCATACTTTGGCTCAAAGTCATGCTCTCTCGCTTTTCCGCCCAATGTTTCTGAATATCTTGTGCAGGCACAACCTAACGAGATTTCGAGATTTCGCGCGCTGAAGGTAGCAATAGTTGTCACTCTTTAATCAACTCTCCTCCCCCTCCCCCCCCCCCCCCCTCTCGCCATGGTTGTATCCGTAGGTTCAATTACCACTCAATGAGTACTTCGTCCTTAGTTATGAACTGCAGAAATGGAAAGGGGGGGGGGGGGGGGGGGGGTTACAAGCGGTTCTCCTGGGTGTGTGCGGTGTGTCTTTAACAGGTACTTTTTCTAATCACAATTACTAAAGAACTTGACTGACACAACGTCAACGTTTATTTTGAATGACAACCATGTCATACAACCATGTCATTACTAGTTTCCAAACGAGGTGACTAAGGGTGGAAAATGAAGCAAATTGAAAAAAAAAGGGCGTTAGTTCCGCCAGACGATACAGACGGACTACAGGACAATCTACCAGAATCACTACCATCACTAATATATCACACGATTAAACAATAATTACAAAACGAACAAACAAACCCGTTTTTACGACTCTCCAACTCCTTCTCCCCTGCTGTGTTTAACCACTATTAATACCACAAGTATTTTCGTCATATTATCATATCATATTATCTCCTCTTATTATTTACATGTTTTTATCATCGTCACTATTATTACTATAAGCCCCTATTTTATCATCATCATCACTATTATCACTATATTACTATTGTTACCACTGTTATTATTGTCATCATTTTTTCAACTCCCATGATCCCCTTCTCAACGGGTGTAGGAGAAAATCCCCCCGGAGAGAATCCCCCAGGGATAACCTCCCCGGAGAAAATCCCCCAGGAGAAAATCCCCCCCCCCCCCCCCCCCCCCCCCCCTCGTGATAGAGATGCGGAGAAAATCCCCCACCCCACCCACTCACTCACTTTAAACTTGTTGAAACCAAGTCCCCCACCTGAGCAAAAACTTTACAAAACAAGATCTGAAGGTAACTCACTGACTTCACAGTTGTTTTAACCAATTTAGTTTCGGCCATACTTGTTGGACACTTGTCACTGTGTGCCTTTGGGAAGCACAATGGAGATTGTGACAATCAACAAGGGGGGAGCAAAGATATCCTACCAAGGATTTCTCTATACCAAGAAGGCAACAAAGAAGACTCGGATCCGCTGGGAATGCAGTCAGAGGAAAGGACTTTCATGTAAAGGTGCTATAACTACAGATCTGAACAATGAAGATATTCAAGTAAGCACCATGCATTCTCACGAAGCTGACCCGCCACATGCCGTAGAAATCGTTAAACTACGTGGGAAAATACGAACTCAATCCCAGCAGTCAGCTGCATCTGGAGGTTGTCCAGCCCAGATAATTGCCAGTGCTCTGGTTGAAACTACTGATCCAGTGAAAGCACGTCTTGGCAGCATGGATACTTTGAAGCGATCAATCCGCCACCAACGCCGTGGAGCACTTCCAAAGGATCCAGCATCTCTACGGGAGATTGAGATTCCCCACGAATGGAGAACTACTGGTGGACCAGATCCTCAGCCATTTCTTATGCACGACAGTGGTTCTGACAGTGGTTCACAACGGATGATCATCTTCGCCACTGACCGAACGCTCAGACACCTTGCCCGGGCTGATGAGTGGTTTATGGATGGCAACTTTTCCATGGCACCAGATCATTTCAGCCAGCTCTATGTGATCCGTGCACCAGTGGGAGACACGTGTGTTTCCTGTGTTTATGCCCTTTTACCAAACAAAACACAGGAGACCTATGAACAGATGCTGCAAGCCATACTGGATCGTTGTGATGAGTTGCAACTCATGCCCGATCCATCACAAGTCATTGTAGACTATGAAAAGGCTGTGATTCAAGCTCTTCATTCGAAATTGGGCGAGCACGTGGAGGTGAAGGGATGTTTCTTCCACCTCACTCAAAGTACTTGGAGAAGATGAAACAAGCACACATAAAACCACTACAGTCACAAAACATTTTCTTGGATCAATCATGTGAAGGCGCACGGGGAGGGGGGGGGGGGGGGATTTTCTCCACATCTGTATTACACAGGGGGGATTATCTCCGGGGGGGGGGGGGGGGGGATTATCTCCGGGGGGATTATCTCCGGGGGGATTTTCTCCGGGGGGGATTTTGTCCGTACCCCCTTCTCAACGGCATCGTTTTCACCAACACCCATTTTGCGCTGAATATGAGAAAATACGTGGTTGCTCGTTCTTCGTTTTCATTGTCCTAAATGTTGTTTGTTTTTGCCTAAGGAAGACCCAAGAGGTCGAAATGTATTGTGTTTTGTACTGTAATCTGTTTGTATTGTCGGAACTAACGCCCTCTCTTTTAAAATTTATGTCATTATTAGTGCCATGTTCAGCTGAGTATTTGAATGCCAGGCACACAATTCTTCACCTAGAACACAGCAGTAAGACATGCACAACACACACACAGACAAACACACAAACACGAGAGAGAGAGAGAGAGAGAGAGAGAGGAGAGAGAGAGGAGAGAGAGAGAGAGAGAGAGAGAGAGAGAGAGAGAGAAGAACGACGTAAACGGAAACGAGACAAACACATACACCACAATCAAACACGAGCACAAGGCGCCAGGTATGAGTGTGTTTGTGAGCGTGACTGTGCACTCCCATCCCACTCTGGCTAGGTAAGGTAAGGTAATGTTGCTTATAGCCCAGCCGACCGTAATGGGTCATATTAGGGCTGTCACCGCGTTCGAGTCAACTCGCAAGTCACTATAAAAAAAAACATAACATTCACACAACCTGAAATACACCTTTGTTCAAGTCAGCTCGCAAGTTATTAAAAAAAGAGGACATTCACGCTCACTCTCTCCCTTGACGGATGGTCGTGGGGGAGACATGATGGACGTCTTGCGGTCCCTGGTCAGACTTAACAGAGCCAGGTCCTGGATTCAGCTGCACGTCACCACACCGCTGGAGCAAATGTCCGTAGCACAATAGAGAGCGCAATAGTTCAAGAGTGACACCGTCCATGCGCGATCTCATCTTCTGTATCGACATTTTCATGGCAAATTTAAATTTTACTCGTTTCAACATGAATGCAGCGAATGCATCTGCAATTACACCACACACATACCTAAAAGTCAGCGATTCGGAAGACATTGTCCGTCACAAAAGTCACTGCCAACGGACAAGACACAACACTGCACACCACCACAAGAAAAACAAGAAAGGCATAGAGCTGAAAAAAAGGTGTAACTCAACTTCGTGTACCACAGCTGCTGTAATTGAAAGAACAAGAAAAGGATTTTCGAGATGATCTTACAAATAAAAACGATTGCCATCAACCTGTTCGATAGAAGTACCATTCAACCGAGGAGGCGGAGAGGATAGGAACCAGCTGGTGCTTTTGGCGAGTGGTTATAATTGTAGACTTGGTTTTGGCTGGGTGTTTGACCATTGAGTTTGAATAACACCGGTCTGACACTTCATTTGGACTTTTCTGGAGAGAGACAGAGAGAGAGAGGGAGAGAGAGAGGAGAGAGAGAGAGAGGGAGAGAGAGAGAGGTGGGAGTAGGGGGGTTAAGAGGGTAAAGAGGTGGAGGAACAGGCTATATATATGGATGAGGTGGAAGAGTTATTGGGTGAGGGTGGGAGCTGGCAGTCCATAATCCGCATACTATGAACAATTTTTCATCATGGTATGTTTCTATAATGATTGTTATGTGCGTGTTTTTCTCAGTTTCCCGAATATGCCTTTAGAATCGTTTACAAGCAAGTAAGCGCCTGTGTACAATATGCCTTTAGAATTGTTTTTAAGCGCGCGCGCGCGTGTGTGTGTGTGTGGTGTGTGTGTGTGTGTGTGTGTGTGTGTGTGTGTGTGTACGCGCATTTTTGTACAGAATAGGGCAGGTGGATGAATATGTCGGTATTCCTGAATCCGTAGCCCCCACCCCCACCCCCACGCCGATCTTGACTCAACTGGGCAAATTTCTGTCGGAAGACAGAATTTTCGTGTCAAAGGTTATGGCGGACTTAGTTTGCAAAATCATGGTCCTTGTAATGCCATTTTGGGTGTTTGTTAATTCACTCGAAGTGAGATAGGACTCTTAAGTAGCTGACACACGAGCCTTCCCGCCCGTACGCTTTGGACGTACCGGTCGAACCCGATCCCAAACGGAGCGTCTGTCATAGTAAACGTACGTCTCAAACGGACTTCGGCATCCAGTTCGACCCGACCGTTCGAGATACACCGTGATCTATTCGAAACGGACAGTTAGCATCCTCCAACCAATCAACGCTCAGCATTGAGCAAACACCGATGACAAAGGAAAAATGGCGTCGTCCAGCAAGGCGGTCAGACTGTCCGATTCAGGATCAGGATCAGGATCAGGGGCGTTGTATCAAATACAACTTAGCCTATTTAGGCTTTTTACGCCCCTTCTGTATGTATATATCCTTTTTTTTTTTTCGTAACCGTTGGTCCAGTCATAGGCTAGCTCAGACCTATTATCCATCAAATTCATATCTAATTTTTGTTAATAATTCATGTTTATCTATGAGGTTCTTAAAAACATTAATACTAGGTGCACGTTTGATGTTAAGTGTTAGTTTATTCCAAAAGTTGGTTACTCTACTAGTAAAAGTAAATTTTCTTAAATTCGTTCTAGAATATTGTTTAAATATCTTATCTTCACTGTTTCTTGTAACATTCTTCTGCGGAGTACAAAAAAAGCATGCTTTATCAACATCATCAATTTCATTAAATATCTTGTATGCTTGAATCAAGTCTCCTCTTATTCTTCTTGCCTTAAGTGTTGGAAGTTGCAGATATTTTAATCTTTCCTGATATGAGTAATCTTTTATATTATGAATCATCTTGGTTGCTCTTCTTTGTACCTGTTCTAGAGCTTCTGATTGTCTCTTTAGCATTGGATACCATACAGTGTTGCCATATTCAAGAACAGGTCTAACTAGTGTCTTATATAATTGCAAAAAAGTGTCCTTTTCCATAAATGTAAAGGTTCTTTTTATTATACCAATCATTCTGTTAGCCTTATTAATACTATTTACAATATGATTGTCAAATAGTAAATTTTTGTCAAAAGTCACACCTAGGTCTTTCTTTCTTCACATTTAGATACTTTTATTTCCTTGCCCCAATTTTCATTATATACTCCTTTTGGGGGTTTGTTTTACCAATATGAAGTACTTTACATTTTTCTGCATTAAAATATAGGTTCCAAGTATCAGACCACTGTACTAATGTTTCAATATCCTTTTGTAATTCCTTTTGCAATTTTGGAGAGTTATACAGTTTTGTGTCATCTGCAAAGACTTTACATGTACTCTTTAATTCTACAGGGAGATCATTTATAAACACCGTAAATAATATTGGTCCCAAAATACTGCCTTGTGGTATCCCATAATAACATCAGCACTATGAGAGAAGCAACTACCAATCCTTACCTTCTGAGTTCTTTTTGATAAAAAGTCTCTAACCCAACCAAGTATATTTCCTATTATTCCATAAGACTCTAATTTCTTTAAAAGTCTTTCATGTGGTACTGAATCGAATGCTTTTCTAAAGTCTAAATACAAAACATCTATATTCTCTCCTTTATCTATCTCCTTTGTGAAGTCTTCCATCACTTCTAAAAGTTGAGTCACACAAGACCTTTTTGCACGAAATCCATGTTGACACTCAGCATATAATTTATTTTCTGTCATATGTTTAATAATAGCCTCTCTAATAAATGATTCTAAAATTTTGCATATAATGCATGTTAAACTCACTGGTCTATAATTTCCTGGATCTGTTCTTGTACCTTTTTTGAATACTGGAATGACTGTAGCTGTTTTCCAATCTGAAGGTACTATCATTTCTTTAACAGATTTAGAAAAGAGTATGTAAAGTGGGAAGGCCATCTCCTCGTTTAGCTCTTTTAGTACTCTCGATGGGATGGCATCCGGACCACATGCCTTATTAGGGTTTAAAGATTGAAGTTTCTTTTTTATTGCATCCACTGAGATGTCTACATTTTCTAACACTATGCCTTTTGACTTGAAGCTGGACTTAGAACAGGCATATTTTTAGTATCTTCCCTTGTGAATAGACTAGAAAAAAATGTATTCAAAATATCTGCCTTACCTCTATCTGTCTCCACTGTGTCACCATCCTTAGTCACTAAAGGGCTCACTCCAGTATTCATCTTTGTTTTCGATTGTACATATCTCCAGAAGGCTTTTGGATTTTGTTTACATTCCTTTGATAACTTCTTTTCAAATTCCTTTTTTGCTTTTCTTATTTTTTTACTACAAGTATTACGTGCTTTAATATAATTTTGATAATCTTTCCCTGCTTTGTGACTAAGAATCTCTGATACATATTATATTTCTTTTTTACAAATTTCATTGTCTTTACATTCATCCACTTTGGTTTCTGTTTTTTATTTTTCTTAATAATTTGTTTTGGAACGTTATTTTCTATTAAAGAATTTAAAATACTTTTAATTTCCACCAGCATTGTTCTACACTAAGATCATTGAGTTTATTCCAGTCGATCTTCCTCAATTCTTCTTTCATTTGCATAAAATTTCCTCTCTTAAAATTATATGACTGCTTTGATTCTTCTTTCCCTTGCTCCTCTCCTAGGTACAAAGAGAACATTAAAACCTCATGATCACTTTTGCCTATAGGAGCTAAGTGCTTAATGTCTGATATCATATTTTCATCATTAACAAGTACTAAATCTAGTATATTTGATTTTTGTCCCTCCCTGTGTCTTGTTGGTTGATTCACCATTTGGTTCAGAAATGCATCCTGTAGGTAGTTTATGAACTTTTGACCTCTTTCTCCAGAGCCAGTACCATGCCAGTCAATATCTGGGAAATTAAAATCTCCAGTAATACAAACATATTTGAATCTTTCTAATCTAATTTGTTTCAGCAACTCAAACATTTTTTCTTCATTTTCAATTGTTGAGTTTGGACTTTTGTAAATAGTTCCAATCAATATTTTCTGTCTATCCTATTTAAAAAGGTAATCCACAAGTTTTCATCAAAGTCATTTCCTTTTGTAAACTTGTATACTTTGGCATTTATAGAATCCTTCACATATACAGTTATACCTCTTTTGGGATTTTCATTGAAAAATAGTTCATAACCTGGCATTGAATATTCGACAGAATTTACCCCTTTTTGGTTTTTCGCTATAGATTCTGTTACTACTATAATGTGAGGTTTATTTTCTTCAGCTAATAGAAGTAACTCATCTTTTTTGTTCAACAGTCCATCTGCATTTGTGTACAAGAACGTGTATGACAGTTGCTGCACAGATTTTCTATCTACATACCTTTTAAAACTATTCACATGTTCTTTGTTCTTGTATTTTGATTGTCAGTTTTCTTTTTTATCATCCTGGCCAGGCCTAGGATTCCACTGTACTTTCACTATTTTCCCACCTCTGATTCCAATGTCCTCTCCCTTTTCTCAATCCTTTTTCGAAGCTCTTCTCTTAGTTCTTTGTTCTTATGTCTTTCAATTGGTGTGTAGTCTGGGTTTATATATATTCTCTTTTTTTGCTCTGTCACCCCTGCATTTATTTTGTGGGCATTTCTCAATATTTCTTTATTTACCTCCTTGTTTTGGATTCGGAGACCAAACATTTGATTGAATCGTACCAAGGCCATGATGTGCTTTGGAATGTCAACTCAAAAAATTATAAGAATCTAAATATTCGAGAAAAAGCTTTGTATTCAATTGTACAGTCCTTTGAAGCGGCATGTGGGATCAAACTCGAAGGGTAAATAAAAACTCGCATAGGTCGGACCGCACAGGCTCAAACGTTTCGTGAAGCACTCCGTCCGTTCGACACTGACTGGACGGACCGCACAGGTTCAAACGTTTCGTCTCAACCGTACGGGCGGGGAGGCTCGTGTGTCAGCCGCTTTAGGACCACCTGTTTTTCTATACACACATAATTATGTGAATTGATAAGTCTGCACTAATGAAGCGATGAAGTGCATAAAGTGAAGACTCCATAGATGTGAGCGTGTATGCATTGACGTGTGTGTGTGTGTGTGTGTGTGTGTGTGTGTGTGTGTGTGTGTGTGTGTGCGCGCGCGCTGTTGTTACTGACATACAATTACTATGTCATCTTCTAAACATTCGCTTTCGCACACACACATACACACACACACACACACGCGCGCGCGTTCACGCGCACACACGCACGCACAAATACGCGTACGCATACACATGCGTGTATGCTTTATAAACACAGGCGCACATACATACATAATATATACACCCAGACACGCGCGCATACGTGCATTCAGGAGCATGTTGACATACGCCTACAGATCACACACACACACACACACACACACACACACACACACACACACACACACACACACACACACATGGTCCGCATACACTGGCAAGCACACACCCATGAGCCCGTGCCCACCTACCCATGCACACACATGAACAGAGATGTAGGCCTATTCTTATTATATACATATACAATCATAGTAAAGACACAGGTCTGGGCAAATGCGCAAGTCGTTGCCATGAGACCCTGTTCTTAAAATCTTCATCTCAGTCATTTAATCCATCAGCTTTAAATCGTGGTCTCGAAACATATGATGATGCAGAACCACGACTTGACTCATGCACAGATGCTAACTTCTCAGCAGTCCCACGTTTAGGAGCCCCTATTCGACACCCTTACAGGATAACACCCCTTCGAAAGACAACTTTCGACCAAACATTACGACCGAACTAGCTCAAATATGATTTCAACTTATTTGTTCGTTTGGCAGTCATGTAACATCTGTGATGCTTTCAAACGAAATGGATTCACTTTGATCTTTGACGGAAGGAAAAGATGATACAGAAAAAAAAAACATATCCGACGGTGACGACTAAAAAATCCAGTTTCACCGACGGATCAACACTCCATTTGCATCAATAAATGATTCCGACACGCTAAACTGAACGGTGACAGCACTTAAGACTTGGGCGAATCAATAATAATAATAATAATAAATACTTATATAGCGCCTATTCTCGGCTTGGTCTACTAGAGACCAAGCTCTAAGCGCTTTACAATCAACACTCATTTACACAACGGGCTGCCTACCTGGGTAGTGCCGACTGAAGAGCTGCCAGCCGGCGCTTCATTCAGTCGTTTCCCGTGTCATTCAGTCAGTATCGTTCAATATCGATCACTCATTTTCCTTACTTTCTTCATTCTTTCCATTTCTCACGCAGGGTGCATGCTATGTGTAACGTGTCATCCATACCAACGGCCAAACAGAGCCAGTGTTATGATGCGAAAGCTGCAAACTTACGGGATTATATGAGTGGTAACGAATTAATATTGGAACCAAAGAAAAGGATGTACATGCAAAAAGCACTTTCCAATTGTTGATTCTGCAAGCAGTTGACACAGGAATGCTTCTTCTTCTTCTCTCCGTAAGGGCCGGGTTCATTTCTGAACGTAAGTGGAATGCGATGACGTATCGTTAATTCCGGCCGCGGAAGGTGCCTCCAGGAATCTAGGTTTGGGGGGGGGGGGGGGGGGGGGGCAATTAAAACTATGTACAGGGCAGTAGGGAGGGTCATGGGGTGCCCACAAGTGGCTGCAGAGCCCTGCTGCCACCGAGTCGTGAGCGGAACATCTCCAGTGACGTTGCTGATGTCGTAGAGATGGGGAGGCTGTTCCAGTCTGAGGTTGTCCTCGGGAAGAAGGTGTTGTTTATTGCCTTGTGGAAATCCTGTTGTTGGTATAGCCTTGCTCCTCTTGTTCTTGGGTCAGAGTCCCTGATGTAGTTTGCAGGTGAGATTCCAACAAGATTGTGCTTGATCTTATACAGCATCATTAGTCTATTCTTTGTTCTTCTTTCTTCCAATGACTCCCATCCTAAGGTGTTGAGCATATTGGTGACAATGCCGGGTGTTCTTTCAAAGTAGTTGTTGTGGGTGTATCTTGCTGCTCGTCTTTGGACAGCTTCGAGTGATTTCTTGTCCTTCTCTTCATATGGATCCCACACAGTTGACGCATATTCTAATGTGGGGCGCACCATGGTGGTGTAGGTTGCCGCTTTAACTTTTGTTGTACATTCTTTAAAGTTGCGCCTCAGGAAGCCCACTGTTTTGTTTCCTTTTGCGGTGATGTTTTTGATGTGGCTGGTCCATGTTAGGTCATCTGATATGGTAACTCCCAGGTATTTGCTTTCTTTGGTCGTCTCTAGAGCCTGTCCATGGAGGTAGTAGTCGGACACTAGCGGTGGTTTATTCTTGTCTGCTAGGATGCGGATGATGTTGCATTTACTGGGGTTAAAGTTCATTTGCCACATTTCTTCCCAGCCTTCAAGTGCGTCCAGGTCTTTTTGGAGTAGTCTCTGGTCTTGGATTCCTTTAATTTGCTTATAAAGAAGGCTGTTGACATGAGAAGGATCGTACACCGAATGGCTGGCACTGTGACAGTCTGTAATCATCATGATCATGACGATTTTATTGTATTCCTTCTTTCTTTCTGACAGATGAATAATTAGCTCGGCTTATTTTCTTTTTATCATTCCCTGGTCGATGCCGGGGAGCAGGTGATGGTGAGGGAGGTGGAGGGGGAGGGAGTAAGCATTACACGGATATTTTCACAAATCAAAAATACACCTTGAACACTTATCTCCGTTCCTTCACCTCCGTTATCTCCCTCCTCCTCATCAACTTGCCGGACCAACGAAGCACTATTTCCCCTACCATCATAGCACACATGTCTTATATATCAAAAATCGCGAATAGCAGCAATGTAAAGTTAAGCACATGACATATCTTGCTAACACACACGATCTACACAACACATGCTTATTAAATGGTTTTAACTTCAATTTTCTCCAAAGCCTTTCGTGGTACCTAGCTTACAGAACTGACTAAGATTACAGAAAATCAGTAAGATTCTTAATATAGTGCACAAAGTTGAGCTACATGAACTTGCGAATGTATGAATGGATAGGAAAATTAATAATGAACGCCGATTATGAACTGACAAAAGTTTGAAAGCTAAAATGGCTAAACAAATCTCGATATACTCTTTTCAACCATGTGTGTGTGTGTGTGTGTTGTTGTTCTTCGATTTAACGTCTTTTCACTTTAAAGTGATATTAGACAGGAAAATGAGTGTTTACTTGTATATGTGTATGGTGTGTAGTATGCATGCGTGCTTGTATGTGTGTGTGTGTGTGTGTGTGTGTGTGTGTGTGTGTGTGTGTGTGTGTGTGTGTGTGTGTGGCGCGCGCGCGCGCGCGCTTGTGTGTGTGCGCGCTTGTGTGTGTGCGCCTGTGTGTGTGTTAAATATTGTGGAAATACTACATAAGAACAATCCTTAGCAAAAATCAACATTAACAAATCAAACTGCAACAGTCAAACAAAACAGTCTAAAATACGCAGAAATCATAGAAACGAGCCGACTGGACTTATCATTAAGTTCTGAACAAAGTTCAAAAGAAATACAGGTTCTTGGAAAAATGCATTTAGATTCATCGTTTCTGAATTTTGATAGAGCTGATTCAAAATAAGGACAAAAGTACAAAATATGTGTTGTTGTACAACTATCAACAGCCCCGCATACACATTGGACGTTTTTCATGAACTTGGTTTTGAAAGCGTTTAACCTAAGTCTGTAAAACAGTGAAACAATTTTTTTGCGGTGTTTTGGGTGTTTATTGACTTTTTTTTTTTAAATGTAAAATTTTTATTAATGAATTCTGTTTTGAAAAATTTTGTGATCGAGCGTTTAACAACACTTTATTGAAGAATTAGGCTTATGTACTTTGGGAAGCATGTAGTCTTTATATATCTTTTCAAAATTTTCAAAAGAAGCTTTTTGTAATAAAGAGTATCCCTCTTGTAAACTTAAAGAATGGGAATATCCTTGGATTTAAAAGATTTTTTTGCACCTGCCCGAGCTGTACGATCAGCCATTCATTCCAGATATTGAACATGAGATGGGATCCAACAGAAATCAACTGCGATTCCCCTTGATATAAGAACATGAATAAGTACTTTAATTTCTGTGATGACTTCAGCCCGGTTTTTAGGATTTGTTGATTCTAAAGCTTGGAGAACTGATTTAGAGTCTACACAAAAGAGTGCACCATAGAAATTGAATTGTGTATCAATGACATACTGAATAGCCATTTAAAATTGCTATTAATTCAGCTGTGAAAATGGAGAAATCCTTACCAAGGTAAAAAGATTTCTCAATTTTTAAAGTGGGGATAACAAAACCACAGCCTGCCTGATTGTCTAATAAAGAACCATCAGTGAAGATTTTTAGATGATTGGGATAAAAATCATTCATATGGGATCTAGCTTCATATGCAAGAACATTGATGTTATCAAACTTGGACAATTGTGTATAGTTATAGTCAAACTTCGCCTTAAAAAGCTCCCAGTTTGGGATGGGACTTATTGGAAAACGCACAGCTAATTTCTTTTGATCAGTGTTTAATTTTGTCAATAGTTTAGAAGAAAAGGTAAGAATAGTTTTATTAGATCGGATACGTTTTGCACGCTTAGGAAAATGAATATCGGACCTAATTTCAAGTTCCATTTGGTTTGAATTTTGAATGGAAGAGCATCTTAAAATGTATTTAGCACAGGCTAATTTTCGTGATCATCAAGAGGCAAAACACCTGCTTCATGGTAAGATCCTATAATGGAACCATGAAATGGAACGCCAAGGGCTATTCTATATGCTTTGCAATCTATGCTCCGCAGTTTTTTCAATAGATATTTTGGAGCACTAAAGAAGACCTCTTGTGCATACGACAATTTAGATCTAACTAAAGCAGAGGACAGATGAATTAATGTATTAGTGTCTTGACCCCAGCTTTGTTTGCTTATGACTTTTAGAAGGTTCAATGACTTTCTTGCTTGATTTACAGCATGTTCTAAATGCAGATTCCAAGAGAGCTTAGACGTTATATAAACACCAAGAAATTTAATATTTGAAGCGTATTTTAAGTGTGATGTTGTTAACTTTGAATTCTGGGGCATGTGAACATATCCAACTAGCATCAAATAGCATCATGTGAGATTTTTGAGTGATAAGCTTAAACCATTTTCAGACATATACATAGCAATATTATCTAGATCACATTGATATGCTCTTTTTATAAAATTTATAGACCTTTTTGATGTTTTCTTTTTTAAAATAACATTCATCCCCAAACAGATATCATCGGCATACGGATGAAATTACTTTTTTGGGAAATAGATATTGGTAAATCGTAAGTTAGGATATTAAATAGAATAGGAGCAACAACAGAGCCTTGAGGGATACCCATATCAAGGAATCTTTTAGAGGAATTAAATGTGACCAATTCTTGTTTGGATACTTCTGTTGGTCAGAATGTTTTAACATAGTCATAGATATGACCAGAAAGCCCAATCGTTTTTTTAAATTGTATAGTAATCGTTCATGCCAAACCTGATCGTATGCCTTATTTATATCAAAGAATGTGGCAAGAACATTTTGTCTTTTGGCAAATTGTTGTTTGATTTGAGTTGTTAATTTCACTAAATGATCAATGGTTGATCTGCCTTTTCTGAAGCCTCCTTGGTTTACAGGGATAATCCCACGTTTTTCGCAGTGATAAGACAATCGATTTAAAACAATTTGCTCCATTAATTTGCATACGTGAGACGTCAGACAGATAGGTCTATAACTATTCACATCGTGTATGGTTTGCCCTGTTTTAAAATAGGGACTGTAATTGAATTTTCCATATGGATGGGATGTTACCTTCAATCCAGCATTACTAATAATTTCCGTGTAAAAATAACAAAAAGTTGTCTGGAAGATGTTTTATCAACTCATTGGAAATGGCATCCAGACCAACAGAAGTTTTCTTGGTCTTAGGTAATGAACAGATAGCAGACAGTAATTCTTGGAAAGTAATTTCAGCATTCAAGTAGTGATCATTATTTTTCTCAGGGTCATTGTATATGTCATTTTGTGATTGATTTTCCCTCAAAGTTCTGCATTTGTCTGATAGCCTATTGTAAGAGCTATTCTCTACAAAGGTGTCAGCAAATGCCTCAGCTTTTTGATATTCTGAAGGAAATTGTTCATCACCTAGAATAACTGGATATTCTGGTAGATGAATCCCATTTTTCATTTCATGGATCTTTTTCCAAATTTTACTTTTATCTTTATGGTCACTTATTTCATTACAACAAAACGTTGACCAATAGTTGCTTTTAGCAAGTGTGTGTGTGTGTGTGTGTGTGTGTGTGTGTGTGTGTGTGTGTGTGTGTGTGTGTGTGTGTTTACGACTACATTCTTTACATGCCCACTATTTTGCCCAGTATAGTAATAATAAAGATGACGTGATTACATGATTAAAAATAATAATAAAATGATATGTTTTTGTCATTGAAAAGAGGGCAGTTGTTACCACCGTTTATGTTTATTTTTATTAATCATTGTTTTTTATACTGACTGGAATGTACATTGTGCACTTCTATCAAACACTGATTCTTTCCGTTCATCTAGTGATTTACACATAGCAGAAGACCAACAAAAGGTGGGCAAGACAAGAAATGGAAAATATAGTGAAAACTTCGCCTTGCAATTGCCTACTTATTTTTTTCCTTATTTTGCCCTGTGTCAGCTTAATTTCTGTGAAGGGAACATTTACGGACACTGGAAAAGAAAAGGTTGATTTTTCTTCTATAGTTTTACAATAAAAGTGGTCACGGTTGAGCATTAATTTAAGTAAGTGTATGAGAGATTTATCAGAGAAACTAATGCAATATGGAAAAAATTGCAACCACCAAAACAAAGCCTAGATAAAATGTGCTAAAATGTACTATGTACTATGTGACAGTCAAAGCGTGTGCAAAGAATGATGGCCATGTGGTTTATTCAGCAATTCAACACAAAAACTGATCTTTTACTAAGTGTTTACATGGAGACAAAGTTTCAGTTACATATCCCGACACACTTTACTAAAACCTAAGTCGTGAATACTTCTAAAAAAATGGGAAGTCTCAAAACGGGCATTTCTAAATGCAGATGTAACTGAGAGAACACGTCAGCTGAAGTGACAGACCCCAGAATCTATCAGAATCACAGTTTTGTTTACTGCAAATGCACATGTATTGATGACCATAATGTTCTTTTTATTGTCGAAGCCCAGCCGACAACATTGGGCACCTTCGAGCTTGTCTGGACATAAGGAAAAAATGTCACATTCCAAGAAAACAACAAACACGTCCGCAAAAACCATCTACCGAGTGTGCATGTATATACGATACATTCACAACATACACCAAATCTGTTCATCCAGCACGGCGACATGACTGTGCCCATGGCCCAAGCCCTTCTGCCCGATTCATAACCCACATTTTAGGAGAGTCACTGCAAAATGGACAGCTAGTGTCCACTGTGAGTGTTTACATATTCACTATGTAGTCGACAGACAACGACAAAAAAGCTTACTTGCATGTTATAAGCAACAAGTGGTCAAACATTTTCTGGAACAAAGACAAGTGAAGAGGCTTAAAATGCTTTCAAAAGTAGATCGTTGTAGAGAAAGATTAAAACAGAGTCTACAAGAGTGACAGAAAAGAGGAAACTACTGGCACGGAACTTCCAGTGATGCTATTCATACTGAAAGAACCTTCGGCATCCCACAGAGGTCTGATGTCGTCCACTGTTGTTTCTACAGTGACTGGTCTCAGAATGGATATAATCATGCCTGATGGGTGTAGAATAGCGCAAACCCTTCATCCCAAGAAAAGCTTGAACACAACTTGCAAAAAGACACTTTTTTTTTCTCCGAAAAGTTGAACACATCACCGTTTTAGCCGTTCTTTTTCCTCCTTCAAATGGCCACATTTATCGTGTTTGTTATGTCACTTACAAGCCGGTATGAGAAAAAGAAAAGAAAAAAAAAGAGTTAGAGGAGAAGGGGGGCGTGTTAGCGAGAAAGACTTCAGTATTAGTTAAAAGAAGTAAAATATACACGAAATCACACAGAACAAATATAAAGCAACGCCGAATTATTGTGACGTACAGAACAGACAAGTAAATGTGAGTAAAACATGTCTTCTTCAAGTGTTACAAATGACCATACTTTGCCTTGTCTCAGTGAAGTTTTGAAGCCCATGCTATCATTGTGTTGATCGATTTTCAGGTGCACTGGGACGATCTACAATACTGCATTTTCACCCGAATACTCGTGTGGAATGATGCGGCCCCGATGGAAACCGCAGCTGAACCATACTAGTTAGAATAA
Organism: Conus ventricosus; assembly: GCA_018398815.1. Lineage (NCBI taxonomy): Eukaryota > Metazoa > Mollusca > Gastropoda > Neogastropoda > Conidae > Conus > Conus ventricosus. The sequence goes on from CM031610.1 coordinate 7,232,265, forward strand.
CGATCACAAATACAAGAGAACTGAAAACGTCGCTTACTCTCAAGTTCTCTTCTTTTGATTTGAAAATAAATCTGAATATGCAAGTATTGTCTACGTTACCATCTATTTTATAACATTTCGGACTACGCGTTTATTTCATAGATATATCCTCAGTGGATCTAGAACTACCGAAGTTAAACAGAATTTAAGGTGTCACGGTTAATGATGATTTTTTTTTTTTTACCAGCATGTCACTGAAAACAGAATTTCTGGAAAACTGTCAGTTTAAAGCCAAAGGCGCAATGTCATTACACTTTACAAATTTTGGCCCGGGACAATTTCAAAATACAGTAACCTCATTTGGTCTTCACATTTGAAGAGGTGTGCAACTCTTTTTCTTTTTAGTTGCAAAGTGAGACGACTGCAGGCGGAAATCCAAACAAATCTTAAATAAATGTTAGCGAACCGCCCAGAGAAACGTGGACAAACGAGTCACAAGACAAAACGCAACGCGTTTCGACCTCTTAGGTCTTCCTCAGGTGAGAAACAAACGAATAAAACAACGAAAATTCACTTAGCTTTGATCGCTTCAGAATGTCTTCTTCCTTGCACTCTGAAGCGATCAAAGCTAAGTGAATTTTCGTTGTTTTATTCGTTTGTTTCTCACCTGAGGAAGACCTAAGAGGTCGAAACGCGTTGTGTTTTGTCTTGTGACTCGTTTGTCCACGTTTCTCTGGGCGGTTCGCTAACATTTATTTAAGATTTCTCTTTTTTGTTAATGTACCCTGTAATGTAGCGTAATGCCGGATTCCAGCATTTGTTTACAAGAATACATATTCCAGATGACTCTCAGGGAGTTCTTTGGGAAATGCTATCATAAACAGCATTGCTTAAATCAGAGTGGTAAACATAAGTAGCAGTCACTGCCACGCTGTCTATCTGATTTTAAGCATTGAGCAAAGAGGTAAAGGAGTTTGACGCGTTTTTTCGTGTGCAAACACCTGGAATGAAGGACTTAATGTGCTTTATGTAATGGGGAAACCCTCAAATAATGTGCATCAGTGATCGTGTGTGTGAATTTGGGCTGTGTTGGCATGTTGAGGCACATGCACATTTGTGTGCACGTGCGTGCTTGCGTGTGCGTGTGTGTGTGTGTGACGGCGAAAGATGATGGTGGGCAGGCGTTGGTGGCGGAGGAAGTGGGATGTGAGCAGGCAAGTGACGTCCGGATGGATGTACGTGCTTGACCCACTTTGGCGCTATCTTGCTGTATCTGCGTTGCATGATCTCCGTGGATTAGCTAAACCTACTGCCACTCGTTTGCACTGCTTTCTCACTTCTTCCTCAGATCTTGTGTCCTTACACTTAAACAGTAAACCAAATTTACCTGGAAATCGATGTTTAAGTGAGATTGTTTCCAGGATGCAATCATCAGAGGTACACGCGTGGGAAACGATTAAACATGCGTGTGATCCTAGAGACATACCCAGAAAGGAGGGTAATACGGATCACTCCGATTTGCTGATGGGTGGTTCACTTGTATACCTCTACTATACACTTCTTCTTAACACTTTCCATTAAATGTCAATTGTTCAGGTAAAAACATAAAAGGTGCAAGTCCTTCAACCTGATGGCGACATGGGCAATGAACTCCCATACATTCACCATGTCTGGGGCACGCCATGACCGAATGCGGTGCCCATTAATTTTCTTCCAACGTCTTCAACCACCGCTGGATTGATCAGGTCCTCACTTACAGATGGACAGAAGCGGTTTTCAAGCCGCAAAATTCCAACTCCACGAGTGGTCCGTTCTAACACACGTCAGCTCCGCAGAAAAATGCTCACAACCAGTTGACCAGGGGCCCCTATTTTCTCCTGGTACATTTCGTTTAATTGTTCAATTATTCCTCGTTTGCTGATTGGTAAGATGTATACATGTGTACATTCAGTCATCGGACATCACACATGATTTCCATGCCACTCAGCCTCTGGCAGAGACACCATAAGGCTGTTAATTGAATTACGTCCCTTCCTCTACACACTTGTCCAGCAATTGAGCCAAGTTTCTCATCTTCCCAGAGCAAACACATAATCGCTTTATTGTTTTCTAGAATACGTGCTGCACGATGTAGATATTCGGTGAAATGTTCCATGACTACATTGAAATTGGCGAATTCACTACTTGTATTTAAATGCTTCGTCACCATGCAATTTATACAGCCAACTGCTGTGATACTATCATCAACCTGAAGTGCTTGCTTTTCAGCTTTCCTTGAAAATATTGCACAGTAGATCAGCCAGCCTTCAATCTTAAATAGTTAATGTGAAATGCTCTTTCATGTGGTGACCAATTCCCAGCTGAAGCTGTACATTAACGTTCAGCCCTCCCTCCCAGTTTACGTCACTATAATCAGTGTTGACTGTTAAGTCTGGCTTGGAACTGGACTGTCATTCTTTGCCTTAGTCAACACTGGACATCCACCAGTTCAGATCCTTCTTACTTGCCTCTGAAAGCAAATTATTTGATCATAGTCACCTCTGTTCTTTATGCACGCTATTTTCTTTTTCTTCTTTTTTTTTTTTTGGGGGGGGGGGGGGGGGGGGGGGGTCTTTCTCAAGCTGTATAAAAGACAGTAGTCTATACCATACAGCAGCAAATTCGGCAACAATTTCCCTATAACTCCGTGCGGCTACCTGGGTTGAGTGGCTGTGGTTACTGAACCGCTTTTCACAACTAGATTGTATACTGTATGCCTTTTCAAGACTGTGTACGACACTTATGGTTCCAGAGTATGTGACAACACCAGAATACTGTAATTTTGGTTCTGGCTGAAGAAGAGACTTGTCTGGGTAAGCAACAAGCCCTAGCTGTTGAAAGAACTCGATGGTGTCTGCGATATTTCTCGTGCAGTTGCTCTTTGTACACCTAATGAACAATGCGCTGTCCCCAAACTCTGTAGATATATCAACTTTCTCACTGAGTGAAATATAGACAGGTTTTAACTGCTTGTGAGCAAATAAAAAGCCGATGTAAACCACCGGGTAAAGCACTGAATTCATGAGAGTTTGTCCCTCCAAAGAAATCTGGGTACTTCTCTGTGTTGTTTACGGACCGGTATGCTCATAACCGGCATCTTTCACATCAACAAAGGCACCACGTATGGTGAGCATCCATTTGAAAAATATGATAGCTGTCTTCTTTTTTTTTCATGTTTGAGATCATTCGCGAAGAACCATTTTTCTCTTGTAAATGCTGAGGATATAATGTCATCATGTTCACAGGTAGAAACTACCCTGTTAAAAATCATTTGAGAAGAACCGTTTTCCCCCTTGTAAATACTGGGGAAATGACTTCATCGTGGTAATGCTCACAAGCAGAAATTGCCTGCCCTGCTACCCTCTTTCAACTTCTAAATCAAAGATCTTACACTCCTCGTGACTAATTATTTTCAAATCGTTTTTGTACATGATAAGTTTTGTAATTGTCTACAGGGTAGTCCAATTCAGTCTTTACCCTTCATATCTCGCACAAGATCTGCGGGTCTGATGTGATTCCAGACCAAGCATCCACAACCTGTCTCATTCCCCCAGCGATGAAACTAGGCTCCCAAGGTTGCAGTGACAAAGACTGGATCAAGCCCACTTTACGACCAAGAATTGGGGCTCTCGTGTCACCGTTTGGGCTGGAGCCATTGGTTTTTTTTTGTCCGTTTCCCGGACCGAAATTAAAAAAAAAAAAGCAATGACCACGAAGGCGAGGCCATTCCGAGTAAGAGGATCCTACGCTTTCTCAACACAAGCTCCCTGGCAACGTGAATTTCCACTGATCCTGCGTTCACAAGTACTGTCATGGCATGGATACGGTCAATCTCATGGGATTTTTCAGTGTTGTACACCGACTATCACCGAACAGCTGGTCAGTAATAGGACCTATTCGTCATAGATCCTTTGTTCGTCTCAATGTTGCCAGATGTTACCGCGTCTGTTCGATGAAATCTCTCGCGAAAAGTGACCCAGTATCTTCACAGCACTTGCTCCTGCCTATGGTTGGCTGCTGGCGAGCAGTCTGTCTAAGCCACGTACGCATGCAGTTGTAGTTTTGATTGCTACACTCCGAATGGACTGCATCTTCTAAGTAGCTTTTGATGGCATCCTGCCGGTAATTTTGACCATATTTCGTTCATCTTCGAAGGCAAAATTATGCTGGTCTGTTGTAAGCCCCGAACTTTTTTTCCTGAAATTCTGCGATGATTTTGTGGACTAGTCGTGCACGTTTCCTGAAAATGACTCTCTTACTTCTTCACCCCAAAGGCTGCTTGAATCCGTTCAGGTCTGCAGCTCTCTCTTAAAATTAAGAATGGTCACTTTACCAGCCGCCGAGGCGAGGTGGATAGCGTCGCAGACTCTAGGTCACCTAGCTTTGGTCTAGCAAAGATTGTGAGGTGGTGGTGGGTTTAATTTTGGTCTAGCAAAGGTTGTGAGGTGGTGGGTTTAATTCCCATCAGAGCGTTATTTGTTGGATTTTGCTTTCATAACCGGCTTCTAATCAGAGTTAAGTTTGCCATAGGCTGTGGGACGACTGGGACTAGAATGTCGATTTCTTCCTCTTTAGGGATGCGTCTCAGCCAGTGTTGCTAAATTTCCTGACCAACATTGCAGGTATCTTTTATTTTTCGGGGCAAGTAGACCCCTGCTATATTATAACAGAAAGCTTAGAATATAATACAATCTTAGAGCAGAACAGAAACCCGTAGCATCATCTCCACTGCCTTCCAACCTCCCCCCCCCCCCCCCCCCCCCCCAAAAAAAAAAAAGAAAAAAATCAGGTGCTTGGATTTGTATGGTTTTTCATTGGAACAACTAAAGAATTTTGATGGAGAGGAGCAGTTGCCGAACTAGATGAGGCGGTCGGTTTGAATTTACTCCTTTGGGGGGGAGTAAAGGTAACACGCTAACACACCTGGGAGCACTTCTCACACACCAGGGAGCACTTCTCACACATCGGGGACACTTCTCACACACCGGGGAGCACTTCTCACACACCAGGGAGCACTTCTCACACACCGGGGAGCACTTCTCACACACCAGAGAGCACTTCTCACACACCGGGGAGCACTTCTCACACACCGGGGAGCACTTCTCACACACCAGGCAGTGGGAGGATGTAAAGAGCTTACACTGGGATCATAGCGGCGTGTACACGACGTCTGCAATGTTTAGAGTTACCGCTCTTGATGCTGGTCAGTGTAAGAATAAAATAAATTTTCCATGTGAAAATAAGTAAAGCTTACGGATGCTTTGTATAAAAGATCTGTAAATAAATGAAATATTCAGTAACTGACCATTAATGATTTTTTTTACTACTCTCTACGACTTTTTTGAGGATTTCAAAAAATGTTTCTTCGATCAATGTGAGACTTTCAGTTTCTGTCTTAGACATCGTGAGGGGGCATTTCTGAAAGTAATGACATATTCGGTAAGATACATTCACAAAACCATCGCCACTAAAATGAGTAATATATGCTTAATTGAGCAAATACGTACTTGTATATATTTACACGGAACTGAATGGACGATGTGAAGTTAGCATGCACCGTAGTGTTGTCACTCATCATACTGTGCACAGTGTGGAGATGTGTTCAGGGCAAACGTGGTTCTGCTTCAGTCATTTGGAGACAATAAAACGCTCGGTTTAACTAAAGGTCACGTGAAAGCTTTTTCAACGAGTGGAAAAAAATATAGAGCTTAAAAAACAACGCATCTATATACCATTTAAAAAGAAACATTGATTTGATAGGCTTCCATACACAAATTAGATCATGATATTCAGGAGGAGAACCCGGCCACATCTTTTTTTTTTACTTATAAGCTTATGGTTATCCTGATGGGTTGGGATGGGGAGAGACTGAAATTTGTTTGTTTGGTTTTTGCTATCCGCCACTGTCTAAATGGCTGCTAGGAAAACGTTGGACACGCTGCTTTGCGGACATCGACTGGTCTCTCCCCTTGCACTACCACAGTCACTCAAGCGACTCGCTCAAAGAAAAAGACCACTCATGAGAAGGCAGAAAAGCTTTTAGACAATGTATACAATTTTGCTCTTGTAGTTGATCGCCCACTGGGCAGCCAGATTATGCCCCATGATTTGTCCTTCTGGATCTTCTGCAGCAGCCGTCCTATGATGCGCTTAATTAAAAGATGGAAAAAGTCATCATCTGCTTCTTATTCATGGTCTGGCCTGTGGGGCCACATCTGACGATCGACATGGAAGTAAACATATCCTTTTCTGGAAAAACCACTGTCTTCTGTAGAGCTGACACTTTGCTCACCAGCTTTCAATTCTGCATCTGTGTTCTGGCGTCCAGCTTCCATGCTAGCAGTTACATTCTGCTTCCCTGGAATATCGGCTGCACTGACTCAGACATTCTGAGCGATGATCTGTGACCCAATTGCAAAGTGATGTCATCACAAGCATTAGAATGACTTGATCCCATGCAATTTGCACAGCCGGCGACTGTGGTACTGTACATTATAACCGTGACATGCTTATTTTTCAGCCCTTCTTAAAATACCGCAAACCAAGCAGGACAACCTTCGGTTCTAAATAACTAATTTAAAATGCTGTGTCATGTCATATTTTTCACCGGAAATGTACTCTAACGTTTATACCTCAACTTGTGCCACTAGCATCAGTGCTGTTAGATTTCACTCAGAACTGGAATGTCATTCTCTATACTTGTCACACTGGAGATTACCATTTCTGCTCCTTCTGACTTTCCTTCAAAAACTGAAAGAGTCGATGACAATCCTCGCTTTCAATGCTCTTTTGTTTCTCTTTCTCAAGTTTGTGATAGAGTGGTGTGTATCAGATGGCGGTAAAACAGGCCACTATGAACATCACTTGGCTGCCATATGACGGGAGTCGTACCCTAGAAAGAACTGGTTATACACTGAGAAATGTTACTCTGTTTAACACAGTCTCTTCGAGTATTTTGTCGTTTTCCATAATTTCATGACAGGTGGAAGTGACAGTGTTTTAGATGATCTGGCAAGTTATTTTCCACGTTTTCCCTCCACTTCAATGATAACAAAAAAGGACAATACTGGAAAAGTTTAATTGCGATGATAAAGCAAATTATTTTATACATCGAGAAGCAATATGAAATTCTGAGGGAACTATTTTTCAAATCAAAAAGCGGTTTTTACGGAGACAAAACAGTTTTATGAAAATTAACATGATGACAGATGTTGCTGATGCTGACCTGGCAGCTATAATCTACGAGGTTCCCACTCGTGATGAGTAAGAAAACAGAAAATAGTCTCAAAGATATCAATAACATCAAGAAGAAGAAGAAGATGTAGCCCACTGATGACAGGGAAGAAACCGATGAAGCGGTGAAGACGATCAGGATTCAGTAACTGCTAGTCTTGCTCAGCTTTTATGATGCGACAGTAGTTGCCAGTCTCGTGCCCACCGTCGTTGACATGGTATATGAGATGTTCGACGATTGATTTAAAGACAAGATCTGCAGGAACACACACACGCACACGCACACACACACACACACACACACACGTTCAATTGGTGTTTAACGGAAAAAAAGCCTGAGTGACAAGCAGATATACTAAGGCATCATTATCATTACAATATGACATCATGCGCGCGCGCGCGCGCGCACACACACACACACACACACACACACACAATGCACACACACACATGCGCGCGCGGACACACCATACACACACTCTCTCTCTACTACTACTACTACTACACCACACACACACACATACATACACACACACACACACACACACACACACACACACACACACACACAGAGTTTCGTTTCATAAAGGTGTCACTGCGTACGCATTAGTCCATGTACGCTACACCACATATACTAAGTTTTGACACTACATTGCGCACGATTTACAACTGATGGATAAATGAATTAAAGTCAACAGATAATTTACGATAAGGGTCTCACGGATACGAGTTAGCAGACATTTGACCTGCGTATAAACCCAACGCGATGGTCAGACCCTGGGTACCTACCTACCTAACGTTGTCTTCCCCATTATCATCATTGGGTATATATGTGTGCGTGTGTGCGCGCGCGCGCGTATGTGTGTGTGTGTGTGTGTGTGTGTTCGTGTTTGTGTGTGTTGTGTGTGTGTGTGTGTGTGTGTGTGTGTGTTGTGTGTGTGTGTGTGTGCTCGCGCGCGCAACTCTAAGCGTTTGTTTGTGCACGCAAGCGCGTGCCTATGTGTGGTGTGTGCGCGCGCGCGTATGTGTATGAGTGTGTGAGTGTGAGTGTGTGTGTGTGTGTGTGTGTGTGTGTGTCCGTGCTTACGAGCGTACGTGCGTTAGTGCGTGTGTGTGTGTGTGTGTGTGTGTGTGTGTGTGTGTGTGTGTGTGTGTGTGTGTGTGTTGTGAGTGAGTGAGTGTGTGTGTACACGCGAGTGCGCACGCTGTCCGAGAGTGTGTGTGTGTGTGTGTGTGTGGGGGGGGGGGGGGGGGGGGGGAGGGGGGGGGGGCGGGTGCGGCGCGCGCGCGTGTGTGTATGAACGCCCATGCATGGATCGCACACAAGAAAATCACCTCATTCTTTCAATCCAACAGTATCTGCACACCTACTGGCATCAAAAGCCCATGGTTATGAAGCCGAGGACAAACCCTCCCCTCTCTCTCCCCTAACATACACGCAGCACAGACGGCTGGGCTGCAACATTCAGCATTTTCAAACGCTCAGTAAATCAGCTAATACCCTTCCTGGTGCCACAAACAAACAAACAACAATTGATTCCACTTTGATCAGAACTGATCTATGATCGACAATGGTTCGCGTGGAGGAGCAAAACAGTTTGTCCCATAAAAACTGTCGACAGAAAAATAACTGTTTGGAATTCAGTACATACCATTTGTACAAACATGATTAGACTTCTTTTTGGACTCGCGTGTATTGTTAATTATGCAATTCAATTCAATTCAATTCAATTCAAGACACTTTATTTTCTTTCATAAGAACTTTGTGTTGTGGTGGGAGCACATAAACACATGACATATGAGTACACAACATTGAATAATATAAAATGTGCAAATGCACTCACACCTGCACATGCCCACAAATTTAAAAACAATATAAATGAAGTAAGGCTTATTTTCACATAAAACTAATCAATAACTCTACCCAACATACACTCCATTTTACATCCAGTCAATTTAATAAAAACAGCTGTACGCTAAAATAAACCGTAACCGCAAGTCCATGTTGTCACATGTTTCAGTCGTTATTGTGTGTGCGACCGTTTGTTATTGTGTATGAGAAGCTATGGAAACACTCCCTCAGCAGTTCTTGAATGTTCTCTGAACATCGCCAGATCCAGCCACACCATGTCGAAGTCCTTTTTCTCTGCCTTGGATTGGACTGCTACCCAAATGATAGCGGCATGTTCTGCGCAGCCAGACGCTCCTGGGATGCCTTCTCTCTGAACTGACAAATCCAAGTGCTCGTTTTCTGTGGGTATTTCGCCAGCCTCGTCGCCATGACGGACTAGAAGACTTCCTATCTCACATTCAGAAGTGAAATTCGTCTTACTAGTTGATGTCACTAGAATTTTGTTCTTTGGGACTGCACGCTCCATCAGTTATCACCCATTGGTTGCTGACCTCCAGGTTCTTCCATGCTGATTTGATCATTTCTTGAGCCACTCAAGGGCGTTGGGACATTTCTTAAACAGCAGACATGGTATTTCATTTTGTTCGGGCAAACACCTGGCCTTAGCTTTCTTAACTACTTCATTTACCTTACCCAGTGTTGGTGACTTGTCATTGAACTTATTCTCTGGCACTGCAGACCGCACCAAGCCCTAGATTTCAAGTGGTGCTTCGCTCTGCGGGTCTGAATGTGTTTACCTAAGGTGCTGCTCAAGTTTTTTTTTCTCCAAAGAAAGCAACTTTATTCAAGAAAAATCACATAATACAACTATTGTAAGCAAAAATAAGGCAAAAAATAATCGATGAACATAGTCAACACTTCGGTCATATTCGTTGCTCAAATTTAGATTAATCACAGGTTAAAATGTAAGAGAGAGAGACAAGACAAGACAAGTCTTTTATTCGTATAGGCCATAGCCCCTTAGAAGGGGGATGTACACAGAGCAACTTTACACGACACATTTCTAGTAGATGATGTAAACAACTTTAAGCTAACATAGAGTTACGCTGTTTAAAACCTCTGTACAAATAAACAGCAAACTGTTTCACTATTTTATCATTTGTCGATGCCATTAACAAGATTAATTTAAACAAGGATGGATGTCTAAAGTATTTAGGAGGGATATACTGTTGTCTTAAATCACTTAATTCTGGACATGAAAGAACAAAATGAACTTCATTCTCCTGCGATTCGTGACACAATGGACAAAAAATCATACGATCACCTACAATTCGTTGAGAATGTGCAAAGATATCTGAAATACCCAATCTAAACTTTGTCACAGCATGTCTCAAATGTTTATTAATCGCCATTGACAAATAGGTAGGAATGCAATGCATAGGATTTAATAGTCTGTAAATAGAAAACCTAGGGCTGTCTTCAACATGCGAGTTCCACCTCTGCCAACTACAATCAATCAATCTTTGCCGAAACACACGAACAAAACCATTTACATCACCAACACCCTGGTTTTCCCACACAAAACCAAATCCGAATTCATACAATTTTAGTCTTAAATTAGAGGTCCAGGTTTTCTTTCCCCTGTTATCTAACTCTAAAAGCATAGTGTAGGCTTTGTATGGCAATCTGTGTTGTTCCATTTGTGTTATTCTTAGCCAGTAACGAATACACTTTACCACTGAAGTTAAATGTATAGGGTATCTATTGGTCTCTCCATATACCAGATCGTTCGGTGTTTTCAAAGAAACACCAATAAATTTCTTAAGAGCATACAGGTGGATTTTCTCAATGTGCATAGCAGCAGAATCAAAACCCCATATTTCAGCACCATATTGTAGCATCGGTTGAATTTGAGCATCAAATAATTTCAAAAATAAAGTCAAAGATTCATTATTCAACATCGTTAATTTCTACAGTATACACAATAATGCATATTTAGCTCTACTTGCAAGATCTTTACAAGCGAAGGTAAAGCTTAAACGTGTAGAAAAATATATGCCAAGATATTTGTAAGCATTCACAACGGGCATAGCAGTTCCATTATATACCCACCTTTCTCTGGCTGCAAGATATCCACCCTTTCTGAACACAATTATATTGCTTTTATTCATGTTTATGTTTAATCGAAGTGAAGCGGATGCTCTTTCTAAACTGTTCAACTGGTTTGTAAACCAACTATCGTTTCAGACATCAATGCAACATCGTCAGCTAAAAGAAGAATGAAAATTTCCCAAAAATCATTTATGAATTTTGCTCCATGTCGTCCAGAATTAGTCACTTCTTTCGTTAATTCATTAATGAACAAAGAAAACAAAATGGGACTACAAACATCCCCTTGTTTAACTCCAGTTGTACAGGTTATATAATCAGTCAGAGAACCGCCGCTTCTTACTCTAGCTTTTACAGAGTCGTACATGCTCATGACACATTGATACAATTTACCTCTTATCCCATTTTTAAACAAAATTCGCCATATATACTCCTGTTAACAGAATCAAATGCTTTCTCAAAATCAATAAAAGCGACGTACAATTTACGATTCAAACAAAACTGCTTTTGCACAAACGCCATTAAAGTGAACATGTGGTCTATCGTGGAGTAATTTCGTTTAAATCCAGCTTGGCATTCACCTGTGAGGTTCTTTTCTCTACCCACTCCTGCAGTCTTGCATTGATAACAGTACTGTACAATTTACTACAAACATTACACAAAGAAATTCCTCTATAATTATTAGGATCATCAACATTACCCTTTTTATATAAAGGAAGAACTATTGATTCTGTCCACAGCACAGGGAAAACACCCTGTCAAATACAGAATTGAAATACTTTGTAACAAAATCCAATATCAAATTAGACTTACATGCATTTTTCACCATTTCACCAATAATACTATCAGGGCCACTAGCTTTATGACTTTTCAGTTTTCTTAAGGCCATCATAATTTCATCCCTTGAAATTGGACGATTGAAATAATCGTTACTGGAATTACTATCATCACTGGAGTCATGTTGAACATTTCCACTGCCTTCCTCATCTGTAACATCATCTGTGTCAACGTCTTTTTCAAGCAGTTTCTGAAAATGTTGAAACCAGTCTTCCAAACCAATGTTATTAGACGGTTGTTTTCCTTTATTGTTGATTTTACGCCTTGAGTTCCAAAACTCCCTTTGGTCATTCACAGAAGAAACCAACTGTTCTACTAAATTACTGTTAAACTGTTTACGTTTGTGTTTCAACAGATTCTTGTATTCACGCCTGGCTGCACAGTAAGAAAAATGATCAGGGGGTAATAAAGTGCGACGCTATTTATTTAAATGGTTACGGGCCTTTCTTTTACCGTTACGACACTCTACGTCATACCAGTCATCACAACTTTGTTTTGCATTTATGTTAAACTGTTTTTTCATACATTAAGCTGCATCTTTTTGGCAACTGTTAAATATACTCAAAGATTCGTTAACATCAACACCAATTTTTGTAATCGCCATTTCTATTCTCTCCTGAATTTCAGGAGAGCACATTGCATCACTGAAAGTACTGGCATAAGTCTCATTCCATACATACTTCTCCATTACACATCTACCAATATTCATTTTCGCATTATTTATGTTTTCATTAGAAAAACTGAATTTCATCATTACAGGCATATGGTCAGATTCAACTCTTTCTAACACATGCAGTTCACAATTATTAACAAATTTTGCAAGCAAATCACGTGACATTATAAAATAATCATTGACGCTATTGCCTCTCTCAGAAATGTATGTGTAGCGATTGTCGAAATCGCCCTGACACATACCATTCACAATATTCAAATTCAAAGCAGTGCACATATTAATCAACATCTTACCGTAGTTGTTCAGCATAGTATCTTCGGACTTCCTGTTCGTACATACAGGATTACTTAAATGCTTATGGCCAAAAGGCAACCCATCGTCTTCCAAATCATGTGAAATATTTGAAGTCCTGCTGTTAAAATCTCCACTTAATAACACATAAGCATCATCAACAGAAAGTAAACAATCACTCACAAACTCTTCAAGCATACTTATTCCATTGTCATTGCCAGCATATGTATAATAAGGTGAGTCTGCCGGTGGTATGTAAGCGCAGATGTACAAAATATTTTTGTTCAAGCACATCAGAGATTTATCAATCACAAAAGCAAAACAACAATCCGATTGAATATCCAATAATTCAACAAATGAACAGAGTTCGTGCCTCACAAGACAAACGAGTCCACCAGAGCGCCTTCCACGGGTTGTAAGTTTAATGGCAGGCTTACAGAATTTCTTATATCCCATAAATATTGACGAATGAAACTCTTCCAAAAATGTTTCAACAAAACAAATGAAATCGAAGGAATAAACAAACGATACAAATTCTTTATCATGTAATTTAGAAAGTAAACCATTTACATTCCAGTGAAGAAAAGACAAACATTTAGAATTATTATATACAACAGAGCGATCTGGGTCAAGACTTTCAGTGAACACGGGAGAGAGCCCGCCCCCTCTGTCATGTAATGCGTCACACGCGGTGTCTGAAGCCGAGTCATTCAACACATGCTCAGTGTCAACATGCACATCTTCACATTCTACGCTGGCTGTACCACTGGCACAACACACCTGGTCACCCGTCTCTTGATCAGCACGTGCAAGTTCACTGCTAAACCCGCTACACTGTGACAGCAAAACCGGTGCACACTGAAAGTTTGTTCCCTCTACTGAATGACCATGAGTATCTCTGGGCCGGCCAACATCCTATCTCATTTCTACCAGCCGGTCACCAGAATCGACAGAGTACTTCTTTCCGTCTATCAGGAGTTGGTCAAATACCATGGTAGCCCGTTTACCCTCACCACGAGCTCTCTTTAGATGCGGTGTCAACCTCCTCCTAACTTCTCTCACTCGACTGGAAAAGTCCTCACTAATGAAAATCTGACTTCCCCGTAGCTTTCCTTTAGCTTTAAGCACATCTAATTTCTGCTTATAAAAGACGCATCTAGCAATCACGGGGGAGTCGGACTTAGAGTTTATTCGGTGGACCCTGTCGAATTCTATGTCACGAGACAGCTCCAACCTGTCAGTGAGAAGTTCATTTACAATACCTTCACACTCAGCGGTTGTCTCGTTGTCCTTCCTTGGTAATCCATAGAACACCAGGTTGCTCCTCTTGGACCGCCCCTCCAGGTCGTCCGTCTTCCTCTCCAGATCTTCAATCTTCTTGCCGAGATCATCGTTCCTTCTCTGCAGGTCTTCGTTCTGTTGACGGAGCGTGACGACCTCCTCCCTCAGCCCCTCAGCTCGTCCTTCATTTCCACGTAGTCTTCATGGAGGATGCGGATCTCTTCTTTCACTTCTCCAATCCTACTGTCCAGCTTCGTATCCAAGGAGCTCAGCATTCCTATCACGTCAGACAGGGTAGGCTGACTTGCTGTTCCACCGGAAGTACTGCTTGAAGGGTTGTCCGTCCTGTCTAGACTGACTCTGCTGCTTGTTGATCTTGTGCTGGTCAGTCGGGATTGCCTCATGCTTTCCTTGCTGTCTTTGGTCTGAGAAGGGTTGGGTCCCGGATTGCTTTCCACGTCTCCACAGCGAAGGAGAAAACTGCCCAGTACAAATAAGAGAGGAGCAATCCTACTATGACACCGTCTTTTCTTCCTTTCAGTGTCAACATGGCGCAGTAGAGGGCCCTCTTCTGCCTTGCACGTTTAAACATGAAGGCCTGATAGACCGCATGAAAACAGCCACACACTGATCTGAAATGCAGTGCAGCCGATGGCATGGCTCTTCGTGTAACTTGCTGCCAAACGTCGAAGCATGGAACGATCTGTAGCCAACGCAGTTCTTCTTATTTGCCAGACAGGATAACAAGTGACTTCTCGCGAAGACAGCAGCTCACAAACCCCCGTAAGAGAGAGAGAGAGAGAGAGAGAGAGAGAGAGAGAGAGAAGAGAAAGAAAAGAAAGAGGAGAGAGAGAGAGAGAGAGAGAGAGAGAGAATGAGGCGAGCTGAGGTGAAAATGAAAATGTACATATTGTGGTTTTCAAAGATTCTGTGCAAATTCCACTGGGGCTGTGCTGAACAACATAATAACAGTTCCAGAGGGCAAGAGTCATATCGATGATCATAAAATGCACAAAGTCAGCATGCACTTATAATTCAGTCTGGGTCTGCAAACATCGACTTATATGGGAGCCGTCTGGAAAAGAAATCTTTATAATTTGCAGTCTAGGAGATTTCTGTTCTATTCTACATTGTGATTCATTCTTGACAATCTCTTCTGAACTGGTTACCTTGCATATAATTCCCTTTGGAAACACAAAATTACTGGACTGTCCACGCATCATAACCTGCCTTGAAGGGAGCACACCAGGGTTTATTGTCTACTCACCTCAGGCACAATATTCTTGTTCAGGCATCGTAACATACCTTGAAGAACACTCTACAGGGCAATTTAGCCACCTAACTGAACGCATCACAAGTTACATTGAAGGGCATACAACAGGGCAAGTAACCTGCTAACTTCAGGCATCATAATGTATCCCCTCCAACACAATAGACCAAATAGTCTACCAATGTCACGCCCTACTTACTCTCCTCCCCAAACAAATAACAACGGGGCAAAATCTATCTGTTGGCGTGAACTTATTCTCTTTGGCAAACGATAGTTTGTCCCTGCTAGATGCCGTAATATACTCTCAAGGCCACACAAAACGCATATCATCTACTACCTTGGGCAAGAAGATAATGCACTGAACGACAGTGGTGCCAAGAATGACCAGGCCTGAGCTGATGGCGTACTTGATATTAAGTTCTGGATGCACAGCCAAAAACACGACTATGGTAGGTACAGAGAGAATCGTCACGTTGTAGATACACATGCCGACAAGTTTGGAGTCGTTAAGCTCTCGATAGTGGACCTGTGATAGAATGATGAGTCACACTGTAGATACAAATGCCGATATAGTTTAAAGTCCTAAAGCTCTGGACAGTGGACCTGTGATGGAGTGATAAATAAACACTGTAGATACACACGCCAATGAGTTTGTAGTAAAGCTCTGGGTAGGTGATCTGTGATATAGTGACGAGTCACACTGTCGATACACATACTGACGAGTCTGGAGTCGTTAAGCTCTGGGTAGGTGACCTTTGATAGAGTGATAAGCAACACTGCAGATACACCCCAATGAGTTTGTAGTCGTTTACGCTCTGGAAAAGTGGACCTGTTATAGAAATGATGAGTCACACTAGACACACGTGCCAGTGAGTCCGGGGTCGTAAAGCTCTGTGTAGGTGACCTGTGATAGAGTAATGAGTCACATTGTAGATACACATACAAATACATTTGGAGTAAAACTGGGTAGTGGACCTGTGCTAACCAGAAGAACTACATGCCACTGACCTTTGAGTTGTTAACATTTTCCCTATGTTGCACGCTGAGGGGTGTGCTGCCTGGTGTCCTTTAGCATACCCAGCTCTCCCTACAGCGTGATTAAGAAAACGTTTGTTGCAACTCTAACAGTCAAAGGAAAGCGACTTATTCCTGAGGACAGTGTGAGGGAGAAGGGGGTATTTTCCGCCTTCCTATTGTGCCCCATTTATAGGAAAACAGTCGAGTTCATGGTCGGTATTCGTGGCTGAAACAAAGAACCACTGCCCGATTTTTTTCGACCTAGCCTGTACGTGTGGTTGATTATTTGTCTGCGACAAGTAACGTGTACAGCGCCAAATTGCTCAAATCGTTTCGCAGGATTACGTCATCAAAAGTGTGTTCAAGACGGTTTTGATGATGCTAGGGAGTCAACTGAAGAGAAAATGGTCGGAAAGATGAGGAACATTTACTTGAAGTGTTCCTGTTCTTGCTAATAGGTCTATGTCAACTGATTCAGAAAGTGCGGCAGCAAAGCCACACTGGCACTGGACTCACTAAATGCCCCAGCCAAGAACTGTTGAATCCATAGTGGGTTTGTTAAGGAAATGTTGACTTCAAGTCATGATGCAAAGGTCCCCTTTGGCATGTATGCTCTCCCTGACTTTAGTTAGAAAAAGAATTAACCAGAGACACACGCTGTATCTTAAAATCCAAGATGGCCGACGGTGGCCATCTTAAATAATATGGTCGATGCCTAATTTTGAGTTTTTGTCAAAGTAACTAATTCGATACATGTTTTCTGGATAATTTCTGGTCGCTAAAATCATTTCTGGTATCAAATTTACTTTTAGAAAATGTTTCAACAAAATAATAAATCAGTATAATGGGAACAGAAGCAATTTGATAATAATCATAAGGTCTAAATAGATCTTTCAGGTTCAACATATATTTTTTAATAACTAAGTTAATTAGATTACAAGACTTCAGATGTTTGGTTGCATAGACAAACTTTCCATTATACCTAGGTCGGGTCAGGTTAAATTAAAAACAAAAGAGATATTGTTGTTGTTGTTGTTGTCGTACCCTGGCTAAAAGACTCCAGGGATCATCCGAACAGCCGAAGTATTTGAACACTATGGCACAAATGCATCAGCTGGGGATGAGAACATTACGTGTGTGACCGTTTTTGATTACCCCGCCACATGGGCAGCCACACTCCGACTTCGGGGGATTTGGGAGACTGATAATGTTATGCTAGGAGCTTGTCACGACTGAAGACAATCCCCACATAACTATGCAGAGCATAACAACATTTTGATGTAGCCTTGGTGTTCTGGCCTATGTCAATTGGTCTGACACAGCCTTAAGCCAAGGCGTAAAAAAAAGAGATATTGAAACCGCATCAGGAACCCAACCCACAACCTTCTAACATCACAGTTAATGCACTACCAGTCGTGGCTAGTAAGTTATTAAAAACACTGCAAGCAAAGTCTGTCTGATTTGGGAACAAAATGTCTTCCAACCTCGCGTTCTCTCGACACCATACTCCAAGAATGTTACGTTTGGTTGGAAAAAGTGAGAAGCAGTCTCAAAACAGACCCTAAAAGCTGGGGAATGGATTTCCTGGGCAGCATACTACGCCAGCATTACCAGCCACCCTCTTCCTCCTCCAAGCACGTCATACATGCTGCCTTTGTTTACTGAGTCTCCCAACAACCCTGCAATGGTTTGGCATGGCATGAAGGTCATTCTTCAGGCCATAAAACACATCAATCCGGGTCAGACACCAGTCATGGAAGTTGATCAACCCCTGTTCACACTGGCCAAAAAACTTCAATGGAAGCATCCTCACACTGAGCATGGTGAAGACGCCTTTCTGGTGACCCTGGGGGCTATGCACACAGAGAAGATGCTTTGGGGTGTATCTGGTGACTGGCTGGACGGTAGTGGGTGGGTTACAGCACTTACTAATAGTGGTGTCTCAACAAACGGCAAAGCTGATTCCTTCATCGTGTCCACCACATCTGCAGAACTAGGTACATGCACCAAGTGTCAGTAGCCGCTCTGTATCAGCTCATGAAAAAGGGATTTGACCATTACGTTGATTAAAGCGACAAATGAAGCTGATATGAGACTACAACACTCCGCCATTTGACGAATGGCTAAAGCAGTTATGTAACGCGCAGCCACAAGCAGATTACTGGTTCAAGTCCATGGAATTGGATATTCTCATTCTCCAGTTTGTAAAGTCTTGTCGCACTGCTGACGTCTCTCTCTACATGGAGACCCTTGATTCTCTGATGCCGTGGGCTGTCTCTCTGGATCATACTCACTATGCTCGGAACTTGCCCATCCATCTCCGTGACATGGCAACACTTGAAAAGCGACACCCTACGCTATATGAAGAGTTCAAACGGGGTCACTTCATGGGACAGAAGACAAGACGAGCATTCTCGCACATACCGCGTGACCAGATGCATGAGCAACTGATAGATTGGCTGAAGAATCATGCTGGCGTCATTGAGAATCTGGATGACCCACGCACAGTTCGCCGGGAACAAGTTGCTCGCCCAGAGATGGCTCGTCTTGTCAGAGAATTTGAGGGACAAAGAAGTCAATGAACTGATGCATCGTGAACAATACCCCAAGTTCCAATCTGACTTTAAATCTGATGTAATTGCGCTTGTGGATGCATTTGAACAGCTGGGAAACCCCACCTTGGAAGACAGTGGCGAGCTGCTTGACTTGGACTAGTCAATTTTCATGCCTTCAGATGTGGTAGAGAATACAAGAAAGGTGAAGGCAACTGGACTGCAGCTATACACAGCATTTCTCGACAAACGCGAAAGCTCACAGGAAGAGGCTTCCACTGCTCCAATACACAAAACTAATCTGAAATTGTTCAAAGCGTCTCTCTCTGAACCCCGCCGAAAGTCTGAGATCTCTGTTATCAAGGAGCAACAAGCAAAAGTGACCGATATTTTGGTTGGCTGCGAATTCTGGTCGCATCATCGATGACTATGTATTCGCACACGAAAACTGCACTTACCCTCACTCACTTACTCGGAAGGGAAGCATGCACCATGAAAACAAGAGTGAGATCCTGGACTGCATTGTCCCTTCAGGTCTCGACAACAACAGACCAGTAACGACAATCTGTGTACTGGACGGGGCTGTGCTCGTTCAAATGCTTCGTCCTCAACGTGAGGAGACTATTGATGAATATTTCACTGGTGAGTTGGTGACATACATCCTCTCCTGGTTTGAAGGGAATGACCGTATAGACATTGTCTGGGATGTTTACTCCAAGACAAGCTTGAAGTTAAAAACTCTGGAACAAAGAGCAGTGGAGCACGGAGGCGGGTCACTTTCTCAACCAGACTTTATGGAAACTGGGCTGCCTTCTTTCATGTAGACCAGATCAAGCACGAGTTGTTTGTGGAGATCGGCAAGAATCTGAAGCTCATAACACTTCCACAGGGCAAGCAGCTCTTCACCACAATTCTTGTGATTGTGCGAGCTCACCAGTAGGAGCTGATGTTGATGCTGTGGCTCCCTGCATGCAGGAGGAAGCTGATGCACAGAATTGTTTCCATGTGGCTGCAGCTGCCTCTGCCGGTCATCGTCGAGTAATTGTGTGAACCGTGGACAGTGATGTTGTTGTGCTGGGTGTCTCAGCATTTCTTGCCCTTGGACAAAAGATCGATGAACTCTGGATAGCGTTTGGTATGCGATGTAGTTACCAGTACATTCCAATACATGTCATTGCTCGTGAACCTGGACCATCCAAAGCAAAGGCACTGCCAGCATTTCATGCATTAACTGGATGCGACACGACCTCTGCATTCTTTGACAAAGGCAAGAAGACGGCAATGGTCAGCGTGGCAGTCTCTCCTGGAACTCACTTTGCCTCTACAGCTTCTCTCGTGCCCTAACCCCAGCATAGAGATGGTTACAACTCACACAGCAATGCTTCAGAGATTCGCCATGCAGCTGTATGGTGTTTATGATGATGACTCCACAAGCGTAGATGCTGCCAGACTTCACCTTTTTTTCACAAAGGGAAAGACTTTGAGCATATGCCACCAATGCAATGAATGTGAACTTCAATGTTATTAGACACCTGTTACTTGTAGTTAAGGTTTACATGAAAGACTTTTTGACTGATTTGAAGTTGTGCGGTCATGCCTGAATCAGAGTATACATATGTGGGGAAACAGGTTCAATAAGTCTTCCGTATGAGTATCTGACTCTAATTCCTGTTTCAATAAATTGTAGGAATATTTCAACTTTGTGCATTCATTTTCAAAGTCTGACCTTTTATGCAAATGTTATATTGATAACAGCAATGTGTTCAGTGACCTCAAAATATATAGAAAACATGTGTTGCATTAGTTTCTATGACAAAAAGTTTCTGGGCTATGTTTTGACCACATTACTCAATATGGCCGACGGCGGCCATCTTGGATTTTGAGATACAGCTTGTGTCTTTGGATAAATCTGTTTCGAAAGCATTGAGGAGCTTCTATGCCAAACGGGACCTTTGCATCATGACTTGAAGTCAACACCCAATTTTGAGCAGTTAACAAGCCTACTACCACAGACATTTACAATCCTTCTGACTACAATCAAGATGGCAACAACGATGACAGCACGCTGTCTGTCAGTGATGCAACAGATACACAGATGCTGACATGGACAGTGGCGATGACACAGCTGATGAAGACACATAGGCAGTCGAAACTGAGATTGATGATGCATGCGAGTGCACACACACACACACACACACACACACACACACACACACACACACACACACACACGCGCGCGCGTGCGGAGCGCGGGGTGCGCGCATGCGCACGTGCACAGACAGATAAAAACACAGATAATGCTAGGTAGATACCCATGGTCTGACTTCTGTGCTGGGCTTGCATGTTGGTCTTCTAAGCCGTATCCACAGGACTGTTTAAATTCCTACATCTTAGTTATTAATCTATATATCCATCTAAACTGTACATCTGCACACTGTCATCTCAAATCTCAGCAGATCTGGTCTATTGTGTACGGACTAGTTAACATGCAGTGACATCTCCTTGATGAAACTGAAACTGACACAAATTTATAACACGTTACATATTGTCAAATCTAAAGAGATCATCAATACATGTGTAAAACGATCTTTTTTTTAATCTCGGGTAAGCAAAAAACCCTGTGTGATCAGCTTTATGCGACAGCTTGTTTCCAAAGTCATTTCTATCAATTCCCTAGATACCTTGACTTTCTCTTACCATAATGGCTAAAATTTCAACACAAAGTACAACCAGAAATGGGGAAACTGGGTCACCTCGCCAACATCCCCTTGAGCTTGCTTTTAATACTTCTGACATCATTTCCTGATGAACTAAATTAAGAGTTTCTTTAAATCGACAATCTGCAACAAGCCAATTTGACTTATGTAAATAGGATACTGTCTCTATCATCAATCATGAATTATCATCAATTTATCCATTTCTCATAAATCCTGTTTCATTTTCATTTACACTCTCGAGTCAATACACGTTTTATTCTCTTTGCTATATTGGACGCTCTTTTTCATACACCAATCTTTCATTGTAAAATAGTTCTCATTTGCTTATAAACTGCCGAGTTTACTGCCTTTAGGAACACATACAATATTTCCTTCTCTCTTAAGACAAAAGACCTTCCCCAGAGAATGTAAATATCTTCGTTCAAGACCACCCATCTTATTTTGCACGAAAACCCCCCTTTTCACATACAAATCACGTCCATCACATGTCAATTTTGACCAAATTTAACACCTGTTTCACAAAAAAATTAACACCTCAAAACCTCTAAAAATTGACGTAATTAGCAAATTAAAACGGGGGTTTCCGTGTAGAATAATATGGGTGGTCGTGAACGAACATATTTACATTCTCTCCAGAGACATACAAAATTAAGGGTTTACAGAATTAATTAATTTTTAATTGTCGTTTTTATTTTGGTTTAAAAAATGAAGGCCGAAGTAGCGACAGAGCTTATTAATATACTTTACGAGTTGGATTGTCAGCGGAGGCTGATGAAGATCAGTTAAAGAACAGGTTTGAAGAATTAATTACTGATCTTTTTAATCGCATAGACATGCGAGAAAGTGTATTGGAAGCTGTCAGTAAAATACCAGATTCTTGGGCCCCACCAGTAGTAAAGTTGTTTGCCATTTTACTAGATAATATAGCTCCTGAAGATGCTAATTTGACTGTTTCTACCACCCCCTGAAGGAGTAGCTATTCGCTTTAATGGAGATCATATTTTACGATTAGAAAAGACTATGAATAATAGTTGAATTTACAAGAGAAACTTATTATTTAATTTTTTAATTTATAATTTATTCTGGTTTAAAAATGAAGCTCGAAGAAATTAAAAGGCTTACTAATAAACTTTACAAGTTGAAATGGGAGGTTGATAGAGAAGTGTTAAGGGACAGGTTTGAAAAATCAATTACTGATCTTTTTAATCACATAAATATACAACCAAGAGTGAAGAAGTTCATCAGTGAATCACAAGGTTCTTGGACACAACCAACTATAAAGTTGTTTGCTATTTTAATTGATTATATGGATTCTGATTTTATGGGTGATAATCTAACTATTTCTACCACCCCTGAAGGAGTAGCTATTCGCTTTGTTGGATGTCGGGGTTTATGATTAGAAAAAGACTATGATAATAATAATAACTGAATTTACAATTATTTTTTTATTTTATTTTTAGATTTAAAAATGGCTGCCAAACTCAGTGAATCTGATTTAAAGAAGTGTAATGAACTATTTGACGAAACAATGAAAGCATTAAACATTGATTTTAGTGAATTTTGGTTTGAAAATGATGTAAACAATATAATAAAAGATCATAGTGAACTATTTAAGGAAGCAACCAAAGCGATGAACATTGACTGTAGTGATTTAGAAAAAGCTAAAATATTAGCAGGTGTTATTGTAAGGTTAACGTGGCTTGAAGTGTTGCAACGCTTGGGTGAAGAATAAAAAGCGCGTTTTACTTACTTTTATATACATTTATTTTTTAATCACGAAAATATTGTGGCTTTAAAAATGCCACCAAAAGAAAATCCAGGAGGGAAAAAACTATATACGATGAAGAAATATTCAGTATTCCAAAACAAAAAGCAAAATTTTAAAAGCGGGGTGACAGGGACATCAAAAACCCTCCCAAGCTTTCTTTGGAAAGCGAGCCCAGGCTACTCTAAAACCCCAAGTCCCCCCTTCAACGTAAACCCGCCAGTAAAATTGCTAAAAAACCGTTCAGTTTTGTTATATAACCCCGTTTATAGTAATAGGGGAATCGGGGTTTAAAAACTAAACAAAAAAAGAATTACTACACGCTTTAATTCTGACGGGGCGGGACTAAAATTTTTTAACACATTTAACCATGCAAGTGAGGGGGAAAAATTTAAAAGGGGTTTCTGGAGGGTCTAAAGGGCCCGTCCTTAAAATAAAATTTGAGACAAAAAATTTTTCCTACCCAAATAGTTTTTTTTTTTTTTTTTTTTTTTTTTTTGTTTTTTTTTTATTTTTTAATTTTTTTTTTTTTTTAAAAATGGGCACACAAAAAGAAATATTTCACGGACAACAGCGCCCAAAAATTAAAAATTTTTTTAAACAAAAAAGTCATGTAAAAATGTCAAAATAGTGTCCTCATAAAACATCATGACTTTGAAAAATACGTTACATAATAAATTTTTCAGTCAATTTTCCTTTTTGGATCCCCCAAGGTCCCCGGACAACACCAAAAAGAAGGAAATTAAAATTCTATGCATTATTAACTTTATTCTTGTATTGGGGGTTTAAAGGGGAAACCCTTTTGCCCGTATTCTCATAATTCATCCCCAACCGAGTACAGGGTTTTCCCCAAATTTTATGTCTACACCCAAAATTTCCTTTAGAAACTTTTTAAATTTTGGGTTTCATCTTTTTAAATTCAAACTTTTGTATATGAAATTTTTTTCCCTTTAAAAAATGATTAAGTCTAACATTCATCTGTTTTTTTTTTCCCTCATCAGTCCCAAACAATAAAAACCTTCATTAAATGACAATCCTTTTACAGTGTGAACACTTACTTTTTAGAGTATTTTCAAGTTGTTTCCAGAAAGTATGTGAAAAATTCACATTCCACAATATGACTAATCGAATCTCTCTCTATACAGAAGTTTACACATGTCACTATCCACAACCTAAATTCTTTTCAAATACTGTTAGTTACTAAAATTTCCCTGTGACATATTTAAGCTGGAACCATTTCAGTTTTATTTCTTTTAATTTTCTTAATTCTTTTTAGTACGTCTTCCAATTAATAGGTATATTAGGCGCTGTCCCTTTTCAAAAAGAGCTGATGTTTAAAACTTCAATGTCTTCTATCATAATATCATATGAATGCGTGCCCCTTTAGGGGCGCTACAAATTTTTTGTAACGCAAATGTTCCTGTCATTACTGTATACTGTCGATTATTGAATTTTCTTCGCAAGTCTTTATTGATTGTACGCAACTTATAATTAGAAAATTGACCTCAACCAAGCTTCTACATGTTGACGCTTATAAGTTACCTTGTCGTCAAGTAAATGTTAACCAAAAATATATTGTTCTCATCCATTTCTTGAAAAAGAACGGTTATTTCCCACTTTGAACTTTCGTTACAAAAAATAGGTTCAATAGCTAATCTGTGTTTTTTTTTTAATTCTGCACGGTTTTTAAAAAAAATTTTTATGCCTGAAAAACATCTCTCCAAAAATATTTTTTGCTTTGTACAAATCTATCTGGTCCATATGAATCAAGGGGATCGATTTCAACATAATGAATGTAGTACTGTTTTCCATTTACAATTTTGCACGTATAACTTTTCCTAATCCAGCATTTTAAGGCTTGGATATATATCTTAAATTAGGGATACCTACCCTCCTTTCCAAATATTTGCACAGAATTTTTCTTTTAATTTTATCATTTTGTTGTTCCAAACAAACTTGAAACACATATTTTGCAACATATCTATCTGAGAGTCTGGAGGGTTGGGGGAGGATCCACAAATATACAAGTTTTTTATAAACACTAATATTTTACACTGCTATTCTACCCAAGGTGTAATTACTCTTTTTGACCTATTTTAAAAGATTTTTAACTTCTAAAAATTTATCTGTCACATTGATTTGAGTCATATTTGTCAGATTATTCGTAAACCCACACCCCTAGGAAATTTTAAATTTTAAAGGGTTTTCCATTCATTTTATATAAGGGTAAGTACTGTTCGACAATTCCTTTTTTATCCCTAACCAAAAATTAAACGTTTTTTTATAGTTTAATTTAAGTCCAGATATTTTGCCCCAAATTTATGAAATCTGTGAACAACTTTTCATATGATTTCTTATCTCCTTCCATGTGAAGGTGGTGTCATCTGCAAACTGATTTGTCTTGAATTCTGTATTTTTTATTTTTATGCCTTTAACATCTTGATCTTGCCTTATTTTTTTTTGCTATAATTTTGGGACTAAAACAAACAAAGGGAAAATAGGATCTCCTTGTCGGGATCCTCTTCCATAAAATCCTGAGAAACCTTCCCGTCATATACTAAGACCTATCTTTTCTAAAAGATATATCCTTGCATTTCCTTTCCGAACCAAAGCACTTAACCC